>OX465284.1:82766183-83366183 GCA_949987705.1 Thereva unica
TCCATTAACTATTGTCGAAGTGGCGGTCGTTTTTCCTTTCTCCCAACTCTACAAGAAAGATTAATTATGTCTATGCTATTTTAATTTATTCAACATACGGTGGCAAGCTAAAATAACTTTGTGCAGTATACGTTCCATCTGAAGTTACTTTATTACTTGGAATATTTTCCTTCCGAGTTTCTTTCATTTGATCCTCCTCAATTTGTTCACTAGGTAAACGTGTTTTTTCGGCTTCTACCATTGGTATTTCACCAAGTGTTTGGTTAATAACTTCAACTAACTCCAGTATTTGATTATTCTTGTCTACATACTCGCCTAGAAGAATCCAAACTCCTGCACGATGTACCTTCGAAGATTTTATAGCTGGGAATTCCTCAACCACCTTATCAATAATCAAATTCCTAAGCGAGGAAAAGTTTTGAATTGCTTCACGAATAAATATTGAAACCTCTGTGGAAGCTAACTCATTCATATCTGAAAGTCAGTCAACAAGAACTGGAATTACAGTTGCAGCAACATCCGGGAAATTAATATAGCAGCTATGCAATGCCCGAACTTGTAATTGCCTATATTTTCCAGTATCTTCAGGCTCAACAACTTCCTTCTTTAATACAAGCACCAACTCTTCAATGTTCCTTGACGAGAAAAGAACCATAGCAAAGGCATGAGTTTTGCGGCGGACTTCAATATCGGGAGCAGCTAAGACACGCAAAATGTCCATAACTGAATCCTGCATGACTCGTTCCGTATTTTCATTTTGTTTCATGGCTATTAATGTATCAAGAACAATTACCTTTACGTTATTGTTGTTGCTTTTCGTACACTGACAGCATTTGATGAGGAATTTATGAATTATGGACTGGACGGATTTCCATGACATACTTTATAAATCAATTCTACTATAACAAGTTGCAAAATATCTCCGAAATTATTCCTCCAAGTAATTTAAGGTTCGTTCTTGATCAGCATGCAATAACATTAAAAATGAATTCCTCTTGCAGGACATATCCTAGAAGGAAATGTATCAAGTCAATTGGTCCACGCAATTGCGTCACAAATTTACCTGTTGCGTCTCCAAGAAGTTTGCAATAAGCTCGGGTCCATCGGGAACTAACCATTTGAAATTTTTATAAATTGGGATAATAGCTAAAACAGCGTTTCGTCTCGCGTAAGAATTTCGGCGATCTAGACCTGCTCTAATTGCTGGTATTAGTGGTTTCAGAAGTTGAGGCTCCTTAAGCTTAAGCTTAGTGTGGATTCACGAAGGAATTCATTTGGATGTTGAAGATCCTATACACATAGATTAGTAGGACACCTCGAGAGAATATGTTTAAATCACTTTACCTTCCTGTATGCATTTCATACTAAAATAATTTCTTGCAGAAGTTTTCAACCTGCTGAAGTTTTTGGTACTATTTTCCAAAAAATTAAAACTCTAAATCAAATTTTAAGTTAAGACAAGAAAATTATAAAATTAAAAAAATTAAATAAAACCATACCATAATATTTTATTCATTTTTAAAGTTCTGTTTACTTTTGCACTTTTGCATTCCTCCTATACAGCTGACAACTGTCAAGTACGTTGTGACGTCATCATCAAATGTGAAATTTTCTGTCCCATACCTTGTATTCTATTTATCTTGATTCCCTTATATCCTTTAACTCAAGGTTACTGCTACGAATTTGAACCATTCCTAAGCTTGCGTTACTCCCACAAAAAAGGCAACTTCGTGTGCGGCGAATTTAATCTCGTTTATGCAAAGTCCTAGAATGCTTCTTCTGAATATTTTTACATTTTGTTGTCGAAATTGATTAGGTATTCAAAAAAATAAAAAAATAACAAAAACTTATGAATTTACCAAAATAAATTTGTATTTATTTTTCCAAACCTTTTTCCAGATGCACAACGAAACAGAGAGCCGCAATGAACAGATGATTAAAATCCCAGAACTACAAGAGCACAGCATCCCGACCAACCGCCAATCGGAGAACGCAATTCCGAGCTAAGGATGTCTCCAGCAAAATGCTAATAGGGACAATATGATAATTTGGTATCCGTCATATGGACTGCGGGAGCCCCTCGGGCAGCAATCGCTGTGGTTGCGGACATCTCTTCTAGTATCATGTCTCCTCCTGCCATCGACGACCAACATGGAAAAAGCATTCGTCCAGTCGCAGCTGGAGAAGCCCAAGTTCCCCCCGGACCTGCAGCATTCCAAGGCTAGCGAGAATATGGAGATCCAGTGCCCGAGCTTCGCCGAGAATTCCGTGTGTCCCTGCTACAAGTTCGACGACGGTAAGTCCTGTTCTATTATTGTATCCTTGTAACAACCTGGCTGGACCGGGGCATTCGGAAATTGACAGACCGGATATTGACCATTTTCCATGTTGATTCACTGTCCGTTCGGATCCCCGTGCCCGGCGCTGGGTCGGTTGCTTTTTTGAAGTCGGCCATTCCAGACGGAGTGCAGGACTCGTTGGCAGATGTTTGATTAGGTTACATGGAGCCCTTAACTTGGCCCGAATGGCTGCTGCCTAAGTAAACACGACCCGGGAGGCCCGGCAGGGCGAAATTTCATGCTCTTTTATTCTTTTCCTTTATTCCGTGATTTCCGGGGCCATGGGGTGGCGGCTCCATCCTTGCCGGGGGAATACATCAAGAGGAAAACCAACACCAGCCTCCGCAAATTTATTCCGGAAGACGTCCCTTTCGGTCTCCCTATGCCGGACCTTCTGCTCAGCTATTGACTACCGACTGACCTAGGGCCTGTGCTCCTGCTCCTGAGATCCTGCCAGATTTACTTAGTAGATATTTGATTGTATTTTCTTATTGGCCCGTGCTACCCAGTTGCTCCCTAGGTAGACCTGCCCCTGTGTCTACATTTATTAGAAGAAGATGTTTGAGTCGCGAACGGAAGCAAACTGCGTAAATTGTTTGGCTCTTATTCAAAGGCATGTCCGGGAATTACTGAAGGGATTTGATTTGGGGAATGTTTGTCTTCAGCTCAAAGGGAAACATTTTTTGATGCTATGAAATGGGAATGCTAAACGTGCACGGGATTGGTGTTGGTGCTTCTTTTTAATGTGCAAATTTAAAATTCACGGGAGTAAACTTCAATGCAACGTTTCTGAAGGTAAACAGGGCAACTCGCTTTGCCTGCTTTCATTTGTAAACTCCCTGTTGCTCGCCGTATGAATGCTCAACTTGCACAAACTACTTCTTTTGTGGCGAAGGCTGAATCGTGGCTAGAAAGGCCCGAGTTTGATCTGTATAAAGTCGTTGAATTTTTAAAGGAAAACGCTATAAAGACTCACTTTCCACATCGCAGTGAAAATTATTTGAGTCGGGAAAATAAATTAGCAATTAGTATGAAACAAAGAAATAATTTGCTAAAAGGGGTTTTAATTAATTTTTAACTTTAGTCTTTATACAAAATTTACTCGGTGCTAGTCAGTCAGTCCAAGGGGCTGGTTAGTTATGAATTATAATAGTTTGTTCCAGTTGCCGCCCTAGATAATTTTCACGGTGGTGCAGGATCTTTCTCGTTATAATTCTTCTTATTAAAGTGCTTTTATGGCTCGATCCTCTTGAAGTTTCTTATTCAAATAATATTTACGATTTGATATTTCTCACCAATCTGTTCCTTTTTCTTGGTCGTAAAACGAATACTTTTCCTGCTGGTCTACTATTGAAAGTCCGGTCTAGAATTCAATCTTTCGACGTTGGTCCCACACATCGTAGTATGGCTTTTTTGGTTTTCCAAAAAGTGTGTGGTCGGATTATGGAAGACAACATCTTTGCTATTATTCAATTCGGACCGTTTTCATTCCAATACCTGGCGTAATTTTTTCAGTTGACCAGAGTTAAAAATAGATCGTTGGACCAACTGGAAGTACCTCATAGTGGCCGATTCCCTTCCAGTCTTCCCAGCATCTCATTTTTATTTTTGGCTGCCACAACTGATGTAGGCTTATGAAGACGCACAATTCCTTTCGGTTTCATTGCGTTTCAGCAACGTATCGCATATAATCATTCGGTCTATCATGTTTATTGCGCTCAGCTCATGACGAATCCATACATAGAACTTATTTTTGTATCCAGTTTTGTGCGAATGGTTCAAATCATTTTTGTGGTCATTGCCTTGCTAAGTCGATGCTGCTGACATTCCTATCTGACTGCACCTTTTCAAGAATTCCATTAGCTTTTTCAGTGATTGAATGACCAGAACGTGACTCACATTAAAATTGCCGGAACGAAAGCAAGCGAGCGAACCATAAAATGCCTTCACCGTGCATAGTAGGTACCAAATTCTTCACAAGCCTGCTCAGCTTTTTTCCGTTTATCGAAAAAATATTGCAAGATTTACCGCAAATGTTCAAACGGAAACAGCATCATTCTCGATGTTTATACCCTCAAGCTGTCATCTTTCAAACGACCGGCTAGTAGCATTCCGTGAGGAAGCCTTATTATTTTTACGTCATGCCACTTCTGTTCTCGATCTTCTTTATTTGAGCTATCTCGTTCTCCCAGTACAAAGTTTTTGCGTTATTGAAAGAAGTCTCTAAAGTACCTGATAAGCGAATGAATTCTGCGTTCATTGGTGCCTTTCTCATGGAAAAAGGTTATAGGGTTACAAAAACATAGAGTGATATGTAAAGGTCTATCTTTGTGTAGCTCTGACCGTGTTACTCAAAACGGACAAAGATTTCGAACTAGGTGCCATAGTAACTTATATTCAGCTCAAAAATACCTATCCAACGACATATTACACATAGCTATTGGAGGAGGGTGCCAAAATTTGCAGCAAAGTTTTTGGTTGCAGAACCATAATCCCTCGTGTATGAATGACCAAAGCACAAAAACATACAAATTAAAGTTATGAACATAATTTTAATTCAAGAATAAAAATTAAGTTACATAATTTCAAGTCAAAACTTTTAATTCAAGGATTTTAATTTAGATATCTTAATTCTTGCCATAATAATAAGAGTTCGATTTTTTTTTATCTTAGTCCAGTCCCCAACCGTCAAAATGGGGTATTACCTCTACTTTTTTTCGGAGGCCACCGATTTTGATGCAATTTTGTATTTAGGCTTTACTTACCACCCTTTTAAAGCTTACCACCCTAGCCCTCTCCGTAAAAAATAAATTAAACTCAATAAATGGGAAAAAAACGCTTATTAGTCTTATTCTTATTCACCTTTTAGACTTATGAACTACTGAAAATTTTTTTAAGAAATTTTTCAACCCCTAAAAACTACCTTTAGAGAAATAAAATATAAAAATTTTGAAAAAAAAAAAAAAAAAATTTTAAGGGTTTTTTTAAGACACACAAATCTAGTTATGAGATCAGAAAGTATTTTAGTATTTTTTTTTAGTCTGGGTGCGTGTGCGCGGATGCATATATACCGACTCCGAAAATTCGATTCACCTATGCTCTGTGAAATAAAATAGACAAAAAAATGTGAAAAGTTCTCGCCCTTTCTGACATGGGAATGAAGATAGAAGTTTGGCAGACTTTCAAACCCTTTTAAACGGTCAGCTGACGGGATTCTCCTTGCGTTAGGAGGCATAACACTCCAGCAAGGAGTATCCCGATAGCCCCGATGGTCATGACAATGGCAGTGCCGGTTACGACGGAGGTTGACCTTGTGCATACTAAGCCTCGATACAAAAATTTTTGTATTGACTCCACTATAACATCCGTGGGCTGCAAGCGAATTTCTATTCGGTGATGTGCCATCTCTCTGTTTTTTCTCCCCCAATCTTCGCACTAAGTGAAACCCAAATATTACCTAACGATGATTTAGATCGTTTCCAGGTTTCTGGGTACACATTAGTGCACAACCTCTCCCCTCATAGGGGAATCGCCATTTATATTAGGAAAGACGTAGCCTTCCAGAAGGTGTACAATAGTACAAATCCTGATTTCAACCATCTCGGTCTAAAAAATTTACTTCCAAAGCACGTCATTTTCTTCTGTTTTCTATACAGGAGTCCTAATATCAGTAATGAAGCTTCCTCCTTAGCATTTGACGCTATCTCTGAACGTATCTCCGGTTTTTTATCCTCCCATCCGGACTGTGAGATCATTGTTGCGGGTGATTTCAACGTTCACAACGTAAATTGGCTGAATTACTCAAATAGCACCAGTGTTTCTGGCAGGGATGCTGAGCTCTTTGCTGAGACAAATAACCTATACCAAATTGTCAACGGTCCTACGCGTATTCCTGACACTACAGGTCAAGGACGCCACCTCCTTGATCTTTTTCTTACCTCGCACCCAACTCCGTCGAAATTGACTCTCCTCTGGGCAACTCAGATCACTGTCTAATCAGCGCCCACTTCCCATATCGATCTCCTACCCCAACTACGCCAGCTCCTAGGAGAACCGTTTGGCATTATGGGAAGGCCAACTGGTGGGGGCTGATTCGCTTTTTTCAATCTACTGACTGGGATCTATGTTTCCAGAACCGCGATGTCAACTTTGCCGCTCTCTGTATTACCAACATTATATTGGCTGGTATGCACCTATTCATTCCTCATTCCTCCAAATCCATAAAGCCTAGGCAGCATGGATGGTTTAATCGGGAATGCATGAATGCAATTAAAACTAAAGAAGCCGCCTACAGAGAGTACAGACATTCTCCGAGCGAACTATCTAGACGTGAGTACATCAGGTTGAGAAATTTCTGTAAATCCACTATCAGGAAAGTCAAGGAATTATACGATGACAGGCTGAGAAATAAACTCATTAACTCCACTGCTGGCAGTAAAAATTTTTGGTCCTTGGTAACCTCCATCAGGAAGAATTTTACCTCACACACAACGCCTCCATTCATCTACAATAGGCAGGTGATAACAGAAAGCAAACCCAAGGCCGACTTACTTGCATCTCTGTTCGCCGCAAACTCTTCCTTACCCGATGCTGACATGCAACCACCAGCCATCGAGTGTTCCACCCACTCAATGGACGGAGTTTTCTTCAGAACACGTGAAGTGTATAGGTGTCTCAAAGAGCTGGACTCCAATAAATCCACTGGCCCCGACAATATACCCCCTATGGTTCTTAAAAAATGTGCCTCACCTTTGGCTAAACCTCTGCGCAAACTTTTCGCCCTATCCTACTTCTCCGGAGTCTCTCCCGACTCCTGGAAACTGGCCCATGTTCAGCCCATACCAAAAAAAGGTGACGCTAGTGACCCCGCTAACTACCGCCCAATAGCAATTACTTCTATTCTCTCCAAAGTGATGGAGACAATAATAAACAAGAGGCTTTTGAGATATCTTGAACACCACAAAATATTAAATGACAAACAGTACGGCTTTAGACCAAAAAGATCTACTGGCGACCTCCTTGTTTGCCTAACTGAACACCTCAACCAAAGTATACACCGATTTGGTGAATCTGGCCTGGTTGCTTTAGACATCTCCAAGGCTTTTGACAGAGTGTGGCACCCCGCTCTGTTAACCAAACTCCAGGCTATTGGTATTGACTTCGTTCTAAGGAACTGGATTAAGAGCTTCCTTTCTGGCCGTTCAATCAAGGTAGTATTGGATGGCGTCGAATCCGACCCCCACACCATCTCCGCAGGTGTTCCCCAGGGCTCAATTCTATCACCAGCTCTCTTCCTAATTTTTATAAACGACCTGCTCTCAATCCCTTCCAACCCACTCCACTGCTTTGCCGACGACAGTACACTACGGTACTCCTATGGCTTCGATACTGTAGGACAAGCACGCGCCAGACCTTGTCTGCATTATCGCAATCTCATGTCCATTTCAATCAACAAGGACATCGAACGAATTCTTGAATGGGGCCGCAAGAACTGTGTCGAATTCAATGCATCAAAAACGAAGTACTGTCTCATCTCCAATAAAACCTGCACCGACCCTCCTTCTATTTCAGTGGACAATAAAAACCTAACGGCAGAACCGTCTTTAAACATCCTAGGCGAAGATCTGCGGTGGAATAACCACATATTCCATATCGCTAAACAAGCATCACAGTGCCTGGGATTCCTGAAAAGATGCAAGTTCCTCCTTCAGCCCTTGGCCAGGGCTACAATCTACAAGTCCTACATTCGTCCCCGCCTCGAATACAACTCGTATATTTGGGCTGGGGCCCCGAGAACCACCTTAGCCTGGCTGGACAAGGTGCAAAGTCGCGCTCTCAAACTTATTGGCGATAGCGCCATTTGCTCCTCAATTGACTCATTAAGTCACCGTAGGAATGTAGCAGCCCTTGCAAAATTTTACCGATTTTACCACAATGACTGTTCTACTGAAATAAGTATCCTCATGCCTCCACGGCAACTTTTCTCCCGCAACCCTAGACTTGCCCGCTCGGCTCATCCTTATAGTCTACAGCCCTTATCTTCGCGCACACTCCGATTTAGAAATTCGTTTATAACAAGAACAACGCGACTGTGGAACAACTTACCTCAGTCAATATTCCCGAACTCATACAACACCCAAGAGTTGAAGCGCAAGGTTCACCACCATCTCCTCCAACACCCACCCGACTCCCCCTAATCTATACTATCTTTCTCTCTATCCTTCGAGCAAAGCTTACTACTAGACATTGCACCATGACGTGTACGACATGACGGACTAGTAGTACAAAGGATGACACCTAAGCTTAGACTATCACATAAAAAAAAAAGAATTAGAGAACATACAGGAAATGGTACGACGAGAAGCCAAATAAAATATTACTAAGATTCATCAGGAGAATAGTACACAAAGCAACAACATCCAAGAGTTCAAACGCAGGGTTCATCACCACCTTCTTCAATTCCCTCCCGTTCCTTTATAACCCCTCCAACCCCCCCCCCCCCCCCCGTACTAAGCTTACTGCTAGACATTGCACCATGACGTGACAAATGACATGACGGACTAGTAGTACAAAGGGTGATTCCTGAGCTTAGCACTGCCACATAAAAAAAAAAAAAAATAAGAAGCGTAACCCTGCAAGTGTCTATAAGGAGGACACCTTGGTTGCAGTGAAGAGAACAAAATTTAGCCCAGGGTTGAAATCAAAACCAAAGTTTATGGGACCTTATCGTGTAGTGAAACGGTAGGATCACGACCGTAATGAACTGGAAAAGATATCTGACCACAAGGGACCCAGGCGGATGGCCGCGGCGGATGGCCTTAAATAATAGGGATACTCATTCGGGACGAAGGATATGTCACAATGTCCGAATCTAGGGAACTCTTTTTACATTCAAACAGCTAACTTTGCGAACGCTTTCCATTCTATTGAAGTTAACTAAAATTGTGAGTCCTAGAAAGATACAGAGTTAGTCGAGAATCATTTTTGTGTTAAATAAAACTTTTGTAAAGAAGTGGAATTTTGTTTAATTGCAGGCGACAACTCAAGTTCTTGTTCTTCTAAATCTTCTTTGGGGATGGATTCACCATCATACATATAATGGTTATCTATTTCATTAGAACTTTTAATTTGGTTATTTTTGCCATGAAAAAATTTTAAATAAAAATAACTGACAATAACCAAAAAATATAACACCAACACAAATTGTGCCCTGAAAAGGGTTGCGCCCCCGGGACTATAGCACATTTAGCCTTGAGATTAGGTTTCAAAAGGAGGCACTATTCCAAAATCATATATGTATGTCATTGTTGAATGTCACTTTGTCACGTGCAGCTTGTATCCAAGGACTATAGGTTATTTCAAGTAATATTCTAGGCTTTCATCATTGCCAAAAGTCATCAACGTCATTGGTACATTTACAATACAAATCGATGAGTTTAAAACTTGTGGCCATTTTACATCTCAAACGCATTTTTCTGTGCTGATAAAAGACTTCCAGAGCTGTGTTTCCTCTTTGCGTTTGGGATGTAAATTGACTTTATTCTTACTAATTATTCAATTTAAAGAAAGATTAAAATCGGCAAAGATGTTTTCCATCTTTCACGTGCACTGGGTACACGCAAATTGTTCTGTTCATCTATTCAAAACCTATCTACAGCCGGCCGCTTTGTAAACTAAACGCCTGTATAGAAATAAATCATTTTTAATCATAAAAACAATACGAAAAAATAAAAATTAATTTACAAATAAAAAAACTCGGTTTTAACGCGGAGCACGAAATTGACATGTTATATACTCAGAATCAAATCACGGTCTTTCGTATCTTGCGACGAATCTAGTTCCCTAACATCTAAAAAGAAGGACGTTTGAAGAGTACCTTATTGAGTTAAAGTACAAAACTTTATGTTTTAATAATATTGACAAAATTCATTGCTAATCTCCCTTACTTACAAAATGTCATTCTTAAATGAAAAATTAATTTTGCTTATTTCGTGTATATGTATGTATAGGAAAGCAACATTAATCAGTCAATTCCAATTTGAATGCCATTCGTTGCCCTCGTGCATTATCTCATTATGCAACAGCCAACAGCACCCGCAACGCAAATGCAGGATCGGGGATTTGAGTTTGAATTGCGCTGTTTTAATATATGTAGTTTTAATAGCCATAAGTAAGCAAAGTCATAAAAGTTACATTTGTGTTTTCCAAATAACTCCAAACTGAAATCCATTTACAAATGTAAAGTTTCCTGCACATTAAAAGCTCAGAAATTTAGCGCTCCGGTTGGTGGATTTCACCCTGCTTAACTCTTTCCGTCGAATTTAAAACTTGAGAAATTTGATTTTGTTCAGTGTTTGCCGAGGGAAATCCACCCCCGACGTCCCACTCGGGGATAAAAAAAAAATACGAACAGCGATATATAGCACTAAGGTCTGGCATATGCCAAGGCGCAACTAGAATCACATATGGTACCCAGTATATGGAATCGAGCATGGGTACGAAAACGTGATTCGTTTGCAGAGATTTGACGAGATTTAGGTTGTTTGCTTTATGTAGCCAGGGAATGTAAATATAATCCACTTTTAAATTACAATGCAAGTGAAATAATGTTGTTCGTTTGGCTGGGGCATTAGCAGCAAGTATTATAGTCACGTAAGTTACTAATGCTGCTGCGGCAGCTCCATCTCGCTTTACATTTGTGCGAGTCGAAATGATTTGAGCAGAGAGGACGTAACACCCAGAATATCCAGATTACGTTTTCGTATAATTTTTGGTACTTCTGAATTCTACACCAAAGGCAGCTTGATGTGTTCGTCGATTAAACAAGCCGCCCCCCTGAAACCATTGTTCCCTTCTGGTTCAGGCTGGTATGCAGATGGTGCTACCTCCCCTCTTCGATGGAGTAGATGGAGCAAGCGGAAGCGGCGGGGAGCAAGCGGACCAATACACGCCCCGAAAAAGAAAATAAAGTCCTGAAAGATGTGGGCCCACTTGCAGACTTCCTCCGCGTTTGATTTAATAATTTGATCAAACAACACGGTTCGCATTCTTAACATCCTGGCAAATATTTGCGTAGAAAATTCAATTTTGACATAACTCTTAGTACATTTTAATTAGCGCACACACAACGCACCGCACCCGGCACCACAGCCTGCTGGGGATGCCATGGTGGGTGCAGACCCAGAAGAACTCCCTCAACCTGGAGCTTCTAATTTGGAAAAAAGAGCCGAAAATCTGGGTGCAAGGACTCCCCAAGCAGGAGAAGGCGCGTCATTTTTCAAAAGGCGAAACTTTATCTGCTGATTCAATCTAGCAGGAGAGATGCACATCCTGGATCCTGGATGCCGTTTCGCCGATAGCCGGGGCTGCCAGACTGTGCACGCATTCCTAAGTGCATTGATTAAATCCTTGTACGTTCATGAGGATCTCTTCAGAGTTCATAAATTAAATAAACTGAGTTTCATGCAAAATTGAAAATAGTTTAAAATTATGAGAAAATACTACGGAAGCACCCGAAGGACGGTGTGGGGCCCGGCCCGTTCTCTCGCTAGCTGGCTCGCCCTTCCCAGCGCCTGATGGCAGGCAATGAATTGGACTCCTAATTAGCTCGGAAGATACTTTCCAGCCTCAGGCCCCTAGCAAGACGCAATTAGGGGCAACGGGGAGGCACTAAATTTACTTGAAGACAAAATTTCCTAGATGAATGCAGTCCATCAAAGTTGTGTCCTGTTTATATATTCCCTCCCTGGTCGATGTATATATGCCACGCCGAGGAGTCTGCTGGGATCCAAGTCAATTTGTCTATATTGGAGCTCAAGGAATCAAATTAATTTCGTAATAAGGTTAGCCTTGCCGAGTTCTGGGCTGATGGAAGTAAACTGGGTCCCGCAATTATTATTTATGGCCCGAATCACTCCCGGAGCATTTTAATTGGGTTTTGCGAGGCTTTTGACAACTAGTTAAGAAATAAAATATGAGCGAATTTTTCTTCGGGGAAATTTTAATGAAATTTCGTCAATTTTGGACAGGACCTTTTCTGCTCATTTAGAGAAAGTTCAGGAATTGGTGAAACCGTAAAATTGAAACGTGCAAATTGTGCCAGGCACGAGCTAAGAAATTATTATGATTTTTTTTTTCGGCGAGAAAGAGATGAATTCATCAATCGGGAGGCCATAATTGAAATTTATTTAAAGTTAACTGTGAATAAAGCAATTCTCGGGGTGAAATTAATTTAAAAGTTTTAATATAATTAAAATCGCAATAAAAACTTTGAATTTAGTTTAATTAAATCTTCGATTTTGCCATTTACAAAGTCGTTATCTAGAAAAGTTTAGCTTGTTACCCTTTGTCCTTTTCGAAATTGGCTTTTCTTTTATTTCATCATGTTTTTCTGACTCTTCCCGAAAATGGAACTATAGGCCTTGTAAGAGTCGTTTCTGTTAAGGTTGTATGTATTTCATTGTATTTTCTCACCGTATTCTAAAAGCAGTTACAAGTCACAACGTAATCACAAGTGTAGTCTCAAATGGAAGTCTTATACCCAGCAGGCATTATAGCTCATATTGAGCTAAATATGATCTATTTGCGATTGGCAATTTTTTCGTTTAAAGTCTCAAATAGTAATTTATGAGATACATATGAGGTAATAGTAAATAGTGAGTTAATTGGCGCATGTTTCTGAACTAAATATGAGGTCAATATGATGTAAATCAAGTGCTATCTCTAAATGTTCTCATATTGAGCTCACTGAGCAGAAAAAAAGTACTGAGAAATGTTAAAAAACAAAATTACTATTTTCACATTTTTTTTTTTTTGTTCCTGTCTTCTTCTACTATTTTTTATATTCATATAATTTTATATTATATATTATATATTTTACTTATGATTTGAGAATATTTTTTTTTTCGATTGCCTTGTACGAGATTCGAACCTGGGTCGCTGGAACATGAAGCCATTCTCTACCAACTGCGCTATTGAGACTAATGTGTATACGCCGCCGTAAGAGTGTATATAAATGACAAATATAATATGAGCTAAATATGAGCTAAATATGAGCTCATTGTGAGATTTGTCTAAATAAATACCTAACGATGGAGGTTTTCTTATAACCGCACAGTGGGACGAATTGCCTAAAACGTGGACAAAAGTCCGAAAATAAAAGTTTCGATTAAGGGATTTCCATCTTTTGGTTTGACTACAGTATTGTTGACACTATTAAATCCCGGCAGTAGAAACGGTTAATTGTTTTTCCTTTAAGCTGCACAGCAGGCCGAACTTGGCCATTGTTTATTTGTAAAGCGTTCGGCTCTGTGCTTAAAAATCGTGGTGTAAATTGAAACTTGTATAAAATTATAACGACAATACAGATTCGAAATATTGAAAATGGAGAATGTTTCTCCAGGTATGTACTAAATTTTAAATGCTTTATGACTTGTTAAGCGACGTGTTAACATTTGTTATTGAAATAAACAATAATTATGTATAATAACGAGAAAAAGAACAATGGGCGTCCTGGCCCATTAGCGGCCATTAATAAAACTAGTGTCATTTGAAAGGTGAATGCTTGTAGAACAAATATTGTTCAAGCAGTATGATTAAATATCATTTGAGAAAAAAGATATGGGTTAAATACTATTTTAATGAATTAACGATTGAACCAACCAAATCACCTAGCAGAGTATGTCCTAGGCAACAACTTAAATCGTCGACGGGCTAGCTTTGATAGTATTACTGGTAACCAACCAAACTTAAGTGATTTTCCGTCGCTGACAGCGGACGATTTAATTATTTTTGCACTTGGCACATATCAAGTGAAGTTAGCTCGCAGCTATTATGCGGAGCACGTGCGACAAGGCCTAATAAAGAAGTGTATAGAGATACCCAATGTACAGGTCTAGTCAAGTACGGCATTACAGCTACAAATGTTTGGCTTCTCCGCTGCCGAATACAATCGCGACATGCGTGGTCTAGAATTTATTATTCTTATATTCTTATAGACAGGCTGAAAAATGGTAGGGAAGCTATAGAAAACTATTATTGCAGTTGCCTTAGCGGTAAACGCACTCTGGGTTGCTGCGCCCACATAATGTGTATAGTTTGGTACCTAGGGTGGGCGAGAAACCAAGAGGAAGACATTCTTTTGCCAGCTGATTTTTTAAATGAAATAATGGTTGATGACGATTAAAGTCCAATAATTATTGTAGTTATTAAGTAATATTGTAGTTATTAAGTAATATTGTATTATTGTTATCTGGCATAATGTTTTTATTTTAATAAATCAACGTATTTAACAAACCTTTAGTTTTATTTAAGCTTTCATTATCTTATATTTGTATATTACGTATATAATAACATAGTCATATCATTACAATGTACTTAAAATCAATGTAACATCATCACGAGGTGTACAAAATATTGCATTTAAGATACAAACTGTAATCATTCCTTTTAAATGATTTAAATAGTTTTTTTTTTTATATAATCCACCTATGATAACTTTTTATCCAAGGAACTTACAGAAACAGTCTTTTGTAGTCTTATTGTATACATGATTCGCTACTAGAAAATAAATAGTACAGATGTGACCGCCGATGGGACAAGCTCCATACAATTTTGCCCATTGTCCTTTATAAAATTCAATCGAAATTAAGAGATAAGTTATGAGTTCCACGGAATACCACTAAGTGAAGTATTTTTTTATAAAATAAGTTATATTTACTTCAGGATTAAAAAGAAAATCCAGTTACTAGTCGTAGCATAACCACATATGCAGTTACGGCTGCTACATTTTATTTTTGATGAAATGGCTGCTACATTTTATTTTGAAAAAGTGCGGGAAAATTCTCCATATTGTTAAATTTGCACGAAATTTTGTGGTATTATGTTATCGACGTCGCTGATGACGAATTTGATGTCAAAATTTTAAAATTCAAAACGGCGGATCCAATATGGCGGACATAATTTTTGAAAATTTGTAGAAATAAGTTCAAAACTTATATCTACATATATGTTTTTGAGCATGCCGATTACGAATCTGATGTCAAAATTAGGAAATTCAAAGTCACGGATATATATACCTATAAATATTAGTTCAGTCGTCAAAGCACAATGCGAATGCAGACCTCTAACTAAATGTTAACTCACGAAACTTTTTCTAAAAAAAAACAAGTTTTTCGTGAGTAGAATATGTTAAAAAAGTTTCGGAATATTGGTTGTCCGCTGCTCCTAAAAACAGAAAATTCCGTTTTTGGCCAAGATCTCTTAAACGGCAAGTCCCATTCTAAAATATTGTTTACAAAGTTTGTAGATAATGCGATTATCTACAAAGAATCACCGTTCATGAATTTGTTTACATGACCTAATACCCAATTTGTATCGGTCATCAGACATTCAATAAATCCTCTGTTGGACTACGTGGCTAATATTTTCAGGCGTGATTTTTAGATGGTTTTGGAGAAAAAAAAAATTGTTCTAGAGAGGGGGCTATCCCCACTATCCACTAAGGTACAGGGTGTTTACGAAAGAAAAAATGTATTTTTTTAATATTTACTTAAACTTGAATAATTCCTAGACTAATTATCATAGAACAACGTAATTCGGTTCGTGTTTTAGGTAAATGTGTATTCTTTTATATGATATTAAGTGAATGACATCGTTTACAAGATATGTAATTAAAAATGTGATCTAAATCCCAATGTTTTTCGTTTTTTCAGAAAAATTCCAATATTTTAGAATTTTGGTCTTATTTTGAACCTACATATCTTGTAAAGGGAGTCACTCAAGTTCCTGTTCTTAAAATTTTCGAATTCAAGTATCAAATTCGTATTCAGCATGCTCAAAATCATATAAATACAAGTTTTGAATAATTTTGAAAAATTATGTCGGCCATATTGGATCCGCCATTTTGAATTTCCAAATTTTGACATCAAATTCGTAATCGGCATGACCAAAAACATCTAGATACAAGTTTTGAGTTTATTTCTACAATGTTTTAAAAATAATGTCCGCCATATTGGATTCGCCATTTTGAATTTTCAGTTTTTGATATTAAATTCGTGATCAGTGATTACCCTATAATACCGAATTTCGTCCAAATTCAACAATATATAGACTTTTGTCCACGTTTTCGGCAATTCGTTCCACTGTGAACCGTTGTAAATTCCAATTACGGAAGGTTCCTTTATAATCCCTTCGACATTCGCAAGAATTGGCCAAAATTGCTCAGTTGAGCTATTAAAAATTGGCAAACCATCGACATTAATGTTTAACAAAATGCCATTATCTTTTTGTAAATTTTAAAATGCCTTCTTAAGACAAACTGTAACATCTTGCTGCCAATATTTGCATTCTTCATCGATGTTCGTCACTTCTACTGATTTTGGTGTCATCAGAACGGTTCTTCCTTCAGTTGGAAATTTACTGGGAAGTAGTTTGTTCAGAATACTAAGTAAATCAGTTATTCCATTTCTACCGATACCATATTTGTTAGCCCAACTTCCAATTCCCGCGATTGCATCTCCTACTCTAATATTGATATCATCATTATCGTCAAATTATTCAGATAAGTCGCCCAAATTATCAACTTCATTTCTCATTCGATTTGATTCTTCCTCATCCGAAAATTCGATGATTCCGTCTTAAAAATTGTTTTTAAACCAATTGCTCATAATTAGCCCATAACAACCTTCCAATCAATGAACATTAAGTGGGACATTCAATTTCGGTTTCTTTCTCACTTTCCTCTCATTATGATCTCATTATTTTCTCACAACTGGTTTAATTTTTTTTTGCATTTGGGATGTCATATTTTCCTCATATTGAGCTCATTGTGAGTTGTAAGACAAATTTCTGGTTTTGTGAGCTCATTTTGCCTGCTGGGTACTGAATGAAAAGTAAGATTTCGTGCTTCTGCAAAATAAGAATGAAGCAGAAGTAATTTCTGTCAACATTGACATAGAAACCAAAATAAGAACTTATGAAAGAAGTAAGCACGCGTCGCCAAAGCTTGTGACTTATGACTGGTCACAATTTTAGAATGAAGGAGTTACTTTCCAAATGGTTAAAACTCTAGATTAAATTTTATATCTTGAAGCGCCCGGCACAGAGAGGAGTGATTTTTTGACTCTGTTTTGCGCAACAGCTCTCAGCTCCGACCAGGATCTCCCAGTTATTGCGGCCTCTGCTAATAGAGTTCTCCTCCGCGTTGATCTAGGTCTTCCAACTCGACGGGATCCTTATGGATTACAGTCAAGGCTAGATTCTCGTTTTCGCGTCGCAGGGTGTGGCCAACCCAATTCCATTTATTATGCTTTCTTGTCCGGCACGGCGCCATAGTGGTGAATTGGGTGACTTTCTATGTTTTGCAGCCGTATAAAAGAACTGCCTTAACGTTGGAGTTGAACAGCCGCAATTTAATGTTAGTTGAAATCTCCGTTGCGCTTCGTGCTTTATTTATTCTGGAACTGACATCTTCTTCTGCCCAGCCGTTTTCGGTAATAATACTACCGCGGTAGCAGAATTTATCTACCAATTCCACGTCAAGGTTATTCAGCTCTGTATGTTCAATGGTGTTTGGAAATTGTTTAACATGTTTTTGAGGTTCTGGTGTCTGAGGGCCAGCGAACAGATATCATCCGCGTAGTTGAGATCCTTATGGCGGTTTAGCAAACCTCATTGCATGCCGCCTGTTCCACTATCTAGAGCGTTGACAAGGATGTCGATTATTACTGTAAGAAATAAAGGCGAAAATAGGCATCCTTGTCGTACTCCTGAACTCACCTCTAAGCCGGTCAATTTTCCATTGTGAAGAACTCTACATTTGGAATTGTTGTATAGGGCTTTTATCAATTCTATTATTTTATCAGGCCACGATGCCATAATGCCTGCTATATAAAGCTCCTATTAACGGAGTCGAACGCTTTCTCATAGTCTACGAAATGGTGATCGCAATTCAGTAGACTGCTCCACTATGGTTCGCAAGGTGTTAATATGGTCTATGCAGGAACGGTCCTTTCGGAATCCAGCCTGCTGTCTTCTAAGCGTTCTGCGTACTGCCTCACTTATGCTTGATAATATAATGTGGGACAAGTTTTTACCCACAGAAGACAATAGACAAATGCCTCTCCAATAGTTCCATATTGATAGGTCCCCCTTTTTTTGTATTTTGACTATGATACCTTCCGTCCAATCCTAGAATGCCATTTTTTCCAGCTACTTTACCATTGGCCATTGCGTAAATTGCGGTCACTATTTCGGTTTTGGATGGTGCACGGGTGTTGATCCTTAATGGATGTGCATTATTGCTTCTTTCTTGAGATTCCTGTGTAAATGAACCATTCAAGGCCGCGAAGAAGTAATCTCTTCATCTTTGAAGCTGCTCCTCGTCGCTGCACAGCAAGGATAATTGGGAGTATTCCCGTTCAAGTTGATGGCGTTTGTCCGGGTCGCTTGTAGAGTTTACGTTATTTTGGAGGGCCCTTCTGCATTCTAGTTTTTGCCTGGTTGTGTTCGAGATCCAGTGTTGTTGGTTCCTTTGGACATAACCAATTCTTGTTTCCGCTGCTGTTATAATAGCGCCCTTTGTAGTAATCCACAGCTCTTCCAGCAAATTCTCGCCTTTCAATGCTCTCCCGCAGAAGGTCTACGTTAAACGGTTTATGGCATAACGTTGGACGTTTCTGATTGCGATGTTTTTGAGCCGAAAATTTGCTACTATGAAATGGTGGTCGCTTCCAGTATCTGCTCCTTTAAAGCTCCTGACATCCTCTAGAAGAGTTTTCAATCTGCGGCTGACGTCCACGTGATCTAACGGGTTTCTCGTTCTACCATCAGGCGATACCCAGGTCTCCTTTTTTTTTATGAGATAGACTAGAGGTTTAGGGATAACTCTTCTGTATCTTCTCGTGGCAAAAGTAAGTTCCACCTACCATGAGTTGGTGGGAACTACAAAAGTCAACGAAAAGCTGACCATTGTTATTGGTAACTTGACTTAGGCCTTGATTTCCTATCGTGTGCTCAAGGCCGGTGTTGTTGGGGCCCATCTGTGCCTTTAGCTTACCCATGATGTAGAGCAAAACTCAGTCGCTTATAGAACTCTTCCTTGATATCGTCGCCTGCGTCTTCAGTTGGAGCGTAGTATTGGGCTAGTGTAGTACTTCTTAGTCTGGTACGCAGGCTCACGGTAATAATCCTCTCAGAAACTGGTGACCAGCTAATGAGGCTGGACCTGGTTTCAATGGTGAGTATTACGCCAACGCCACTCCTACGGCTTTCAGTTTCGTTTCTCCCAGAATATAAGAAGGACTCACTGTTTGGGCAGATATGTTCACCCGCATCGGGCCTTCTGGTCTCGCTAAGCCCATGATCTTGATTTTATATCGATTCATCTCGTTGAGGACTTCATCCAGCCGTCCCTTAGCAAGCAGTGTTCTCAAATTCAATGATCCGACTCGTGTTCTTGTTCGAAAAGCAAAGGTCGTTGTCGTGATGTCCATCCGGTTCCGAGGCATTGTTTGCCGATTCGTAGCAATGGTGTTTTTTATGGGAGCGGGTTGCTAACCCTCAGCCCAACCGACTTAAATCTCTGTTTTGTGGCTCAGAGAGCTCGCCATTCGCCCGTCTCCCGTTAGCTCCTTCCGAAGAAGTACCCCAGGGGGCACCGCGCGGAGGTGGGGTTAGGACTTGCTAACAGATCTGCTAGGTGTTCGTCTGCAGTGTCTCTTTTCGGGTTTTGACAGAAGTGACAAATCGGGTGCCACCACCTTCCCAGGTGTTTGTTAGCCATTTGCCCCCCAAATTGCGATAGATCTAAATGTGCTTAATGTTGTTATCGGTACGATTTACAAAAATATTAATTCTATTTTTATATTGTGGACACTTCGCCGAATTAGTGCTGTGCGGGAGTTTTCCCTTTTTGACACCAAAAGCATTTGCTATTGCAATCATTTGTTTAATGGGAGTCGCCGCATATGTATGTCATGTGCAGATGGACAGTCATTTAATAAGTGAGATAAGTCATGGCATTTCAAACATGTAATTCCGTAGTGTTCGTTGATTGATATGATGTGTTTTCAGTGGATGCATTTACTTCAAAATATACACTGAACAGTTTAGATTTTTGGCTGTACGTTACTTTGACTTTCATCGCCTTCAGAGTCGGTAGAAATACTAAATGCAACCTGATGTTCAAACTAATGTGTTTATATTAAGAATTATATTATAGAATTATATAATATTTGTTCCAAAATAAACTCAATTTAAATGCGTATCCAAGCTTATCGATTAAGCTGAAGAGTCCAAAAAAGATTAGTTAAAGTTCGCCCTTTTCAGATTTCAAACTCGCAAAACTCATTCGTTCTACCACCTCCAGCGAAAAACATTTTTCTTGTCATATGAATTCTTTCAACGGGTTGAGATGACAAATTGAAATTATAACATTTTTCCTCAACAAATCGATTCCCCAAAGAAGAGGACAAAATGGAACATATATTTCCTTTAAGCGATTTTCAGGACATTAACAGCCTTCATCTCGTACGAATTTATTAAATTTAAATGGTGCTCAAAACCGTCCATTTTATAAAATCTCTCTCTCTCTATCAATTTTTTTTTGTTTTTGGCAAACCAATAAAAACTTCAACTGCCAACATATCAACATAACGACTCTTTTCGTATTTAAATGAAGTCTCCTAGGCCATTGAGCAATTCTCGAAATAGAATGACCGACAACTGGAAAAGGGTTCAAGATTCAGGGACCTTAAAAACACTTGGATCTGATCCTATTTCTGAGCACACCCGCTCGCCGAACTAAATAGAAATCACAGTCCTATTGGCTGGGCGATTTTCAATTTAGTTAAAATTCAACTCTTGCGCCATCGGGGAACGGCAATCCTTCCACAATTTCAGGCGAGAAACTGTCACTCAATCATTCTTTGAACCCGAAAGGGTTCAGGACCGGATCTCAGCATCTAACGGGTGCACACTCCGGTCCGAACAAGAAAGCCAGAAAATCATCCAAGGACGAAACTTGTGTCGGGTGTGTCCCGATTCTGTACTCTTCAACATCCCGGAATGACTCTCGTTTCCTTTTTACAATCCACGATCCAGGACTGTGCTCCTTCTGGTTTTGACTTATTCTGGACATTTGTATTCCGTCCTGACGGTGGTTGTGTTTGATTTCACGAACACATCCCGCAGCTCCGGACCGGGACAAAGGGTTTATTTTGAGTGTTTTCACCTTTTTTCCCTACTTTTGTATTCCTGATTTCTGATTTCAGATTGGGGACAATATTTGTAAAGGTTGGAGCACATGTTTGCTGTATACAGATGGATATTTTATGCAAATGGATCGGTGGCCATCTGCTGGGACAGCCATTGGTCCTCTGTTTGATAACCAGGGCATAACGTTTGACAATCCAGAGGACGACTATAAATCAAAGGCGAAAAATGTACAAAGGTTTGTCAGACACAAATTTCGTGCAGAAAAGGTCAGCACGGATCGGGACAGCCATTTATTACGGCACATTACAAAAGCAGTCATTCTCCCAATAACGGTGTCTATAAAGATATCGTCCTTCTCCAGTTCGGTCTTTTTTATAGCAACTTTTTTCCCTGGTCCAAGCCGAGGGCGATCTCAATAAAGTGGTAGCCATAAATGTAAATATTTCAGCCCGTTTCAGGTAGTTTTATTACTTGAGTTGTTATGGTCTTCACTAAATTTGCTCTGCCATGTCAAAGTGTTGACTAGGTCCACTTGGGATCACCGAGGTGTTTGGCTCAATCAAGCATGGAAGGATTCGCTCGTAAATTTTCACATATGTACACAAACCATGTGATTTTTTTATTACTAAAAAATAAGAACTAAACAATTACCAGGGGATGAAGGGTACGATTATGTCACAAAAAAGGAGAAGATTCGGCCTGCACCCAAGATATAACGATCTGTGAATCTGTGCAGTACGTAATGCTGTGATGCTTTATACTTAGTTTTGATCTAACTCGGTCCACCAGTTTTGCTCCACATAACTCTAGTCTTGGTAGCGTGATTATCTAGTGACTTCGCACAAATTAAGCGGCCGGTCTGCTAGTACTCTCCTTGGAACCTTGATGATACCTTGATACCTTCATTATATCGCTGAGTTCGGTCGGGAATCGGTCCCTGTTATAATGTCATCCATGTAAAAGTCTTTCCTGCGCCCAAAGGATATCGTTCGACTTCATCTTCTGCTAGTTATTGCAGGCAACTGGTTGGTAAATATGGTGCAGCAGAGGTATCGAAGGCTGCTGTTCGTAGTCGGAATATTGGACTAATCCATCTGTCAATACATCTTGGTTATATCGCTTGTAAAAACGTACTTATGCGTTCTGAAGTGAACTTGAATGATGCAGAGCTCATCTTTAGCTCTGAGAACGTTGTGCTGAAGGTCTTTGAGGGACAAGTTCGTTGTTGATTTTGTCGAACCGTCAAATACGATTCGTAACTTCGTTTAACTTCTCTACGGATGAATGACGCAAGGATGTGTTAGGAAGTAATGCTGCTGGCTGAAATCTTCCAATTTGATTTGTTCCATGTGCCATTCCAATGTTCCATGTCTAAGTTGGTGATATTCATGTATAAATTCCCTTTATTGTGATTTTAATTCCGGGAATTTTGCTAGTCTTTTTCCTAATGGCAGGAATCGTTGAAAGGCGATACTCCAAGATTTCCCTAGAGTGGAATGGAAGCCGAACTATGTATGTATCGTTCTGATGATTCCCTCTTGGTAGTGGCTTTAATATTGCTCGGCTGGTGTGATGCAATGCTCTGGTTTGTCAATTTCCTCCATTTCCCAGAATTTTTCTAGAGCTTTTTTCCATCTTTCAATTTTTTATCAGCTCTTCAGAGTAGTTTTCGAGTGCTCCAACAGTAATTTGAAGGCGGGGAGACATATTTTTGTTATCACAACCAGGGCGAGGGACGTTGGCAACGCCTTGCAAATTGGGAATCCAGGCCAAGCTTCAGATAATTTTTGAAGACTTCAAAGTAATTTATCCCTCTACACGCACCGTCCGACCTGGGCGTAACACGGAGAGTGATAAACATTCAATTTGTCAGCACTCAAAAATCATTCTAAATACCTGAAAAAATTTGGGAACCATTTTAACTACTAACTACTCGGCTGATCAGATGCTATTTTCGTGAGGAGAAAGGCTTCCAAACTGGTTGTGAATTCACATGTCCGTGAATTTGTTTTAAGATGAGCTCTGCCGTCAGGGGGAGGAACGAAAAGACTACAAAGAATGGCGGCTTGCCTAGAAATAACGAGCGCCAGCGTGATACTCGGCCAGATGTCGCCTGTTTTATACTTCAGATCCTCCGGTGGCTTCAAGCAGGTTGGTGCGTCTAGAGGACCTACGAGCTCATATACTGCGCTCTCTTCCACATGAGACGGTACCTTGTACTACATGTTCGCTAAATTAAATTTCGCCAGGGACCTCAATGTCAAGATCCCTAACAGAGAGGAGATGGGAAGATTTCTAAATCGCAGTCGGGTGAAGGGACTGGAGTTTTTTCTCCTTCGCTTAATTTGAAAAACACGCTGCTGCTTCCCTACCCTCACCAACACTTTCTAGGCAGAACTTTTGGCAATCTTTCGAGCCTTCAGTCAGGCTAACTCAAGGTCTACAGTCATACCCAAGGCCGGAACCCAGGATAATCCTATTATCAAATAGTTAAGCGGCTTTCAAGGCATTATAATCGCCCGGTATAACTTCCAAACCAGTTGAGCACTCGCTTGGGTAAACATAAGACTCGCCAACAGCTAGTCCGCACTATTATAAAAAATAACGAGAACTCTTCTACTGAGTTTATCGTCACCAAGCTAACTTCACAACTTTTTCAACCCATGCAGGCGATTTCAGGCATGCCTGTGGCGGGAGTATGCACGCTATGTGCGGGCGAGTTTTATTTTAATCGGGAATAAAACACCACAGGCGCACGGAAAACGCCTGCATGGCTTTAAATAATTGTATAGGACGAAAAAAGGGGCAATTATCTTGGTGACCATAAAGGGCACCAATAGAATACTCAGTATAACGGTTCTCGTTAGATTGCATAGGTCAAGCAGCATTGGACGTAGTTAGTGCCTAGCTGGGGGACTGCTTGAAGCAATACTCGGGTTTGCATTTTTAGCTTGTGGCGGGAACGTATATGCTGTAGCAGGAGTGTGTTAGCTGCTATGCATGCTAGCTGTGTATTCGCTATGCATGCTAGCTGTGGGCCTGTTCGTCATAGTAAGAAAATTAACCACTCAATTATTTTAATCGTGGGAGAAAGATAGACATCTCCATGTTTTATTCCTTCAGGGGGCATGACACTCTTGCAGCCGTTTTTCGTGTGGTTTTTTGATAATTTTTTTTTGAGCAAACGAAGAGACGTAGAGGTATAAGGTTTTCTGCAATTGAAAGTACTCGTATTAATGTACAAAATTATATTTTATTTAACACCCTTCACCCCCGCCCCTCCCCCCCACTGGCCCGTGAAGTTGAGGTGTTCCATTGGACAAGCTTCGCGGTTCCCAGGATTGTGGAGACGGGTTTTATCAAAGCAAAAAACAATACGCTATTTTAAACTTGACCATTTTTGCTGGTCCTTAACGGATGTTTTTTTTTAATTTCGTATTTTTGATAAAATGGCGGACATTCAAAGTTTAGGTACTGATTTTGACTGAAAAGTTGTATCTTCAAGTATGTAAAAAATATAGTAAAAATGCAAAAAAAAAAACGTCCGTTAGGGACCACAAAATATTGTTAGCTTCAAGATTAAGAAAAAAAAAATAAAATCGGTTGATTAGTTTCCGAGTAATCGTGGGAACCGACTTTGAAAATGTGGTTTCGAGAAAAACGCGTTTAAAGTTTTATAACATGTTTGCACTGCGATAAATTTTTTTTTTTCATCATGCCGCTTGCCATTGGCATCATTATGCCGCTTCGTACACACATTCTTGAAGCTTTTATCTAACAAAATATGAAAAAAAAAATCGATTTTTTGAAGCCGCAAAAGTGTCATGCCCCCTTCAGTAGCTGGTTTCACTTGGAGAAGCCTATCATCATGCCTCAAGACTAGGATTATTTGGCCCTGTTGCAACAACCACAAGATGTGGACTTCCTAGCCTAGCACCATGCCAATATCGGTACAATAAACATACCTAGACTTTTTCAAGAATATCATCAGCTGTTCAGTGATTGAACATGACTCATCCTTCGCATCGAAATTACCAGAACAAAAGCAAGCAAACCATTCTCGCGCAGCAGATTTTGATAAAGTACCTCCACCGCACACAGCGAAATTTTTTCAGAAGCCTTAGTCGTAATAATATAACAAAATGTACGTGTAAGTGTATGTTTTCTCCATTTTAAAACCAAACAACTTTCCGCTAATTTCCACGATGTTTATATACTCATAGTAACGCTAGTACTGTCATCTTCTATACTAATGGTTAGTAGTGTCGCTGCCATCATTGGTTTATGACTTATTTGCAATTGACGCCATCTATCGGGAAAACGCCACAAACTGTCTTTTCTGGCACAAATGATATAAAATACAGGCTCTTAATTACATAAATGCTAATCTAATATGAAATTCGTAGCAACGAGCTTATTAAAATTTAGTGACTTTAAAAAATATTTTCCAAGGCTCTTTGGCTGATTGCCGATAAATCAATAATACAACGATGATGATATGCTGTGAATCGCGGTACCAGCAATTATCGCTGCCTAAGCTCACTCAACATCGTACAATAAACCAAGCTTTACACGGAGGAAAACTCCAAAAACAGCTATAAGATGAAAAGTTCGCGGAACATCGATACGGAAGAACCTACTTCAAAAGCAGTACCTTACCTGGAGTAATTCATACTTTGTCTTCGAGCAGGCTGCTTACCTGCATTATCCTGGCAGCGGGGCGAGCGCCGCCAAAGCCTTTCGAGCCCGTGGAATTTCATTAATTTATTGGAAATAAGACGCGAAATTTATCCTGACAATATGTTCCGCCATTATCTATCTGCTCGGCGCCGAGTCCCTCCACCCGGCCAGTTCCCTCGTCCCCCTGGCGCCGTGCGTGTAATGCCCCATTTCTTGTGTATTCTATTAAAGGATAAAAGTAATAATAAAGGCAAACCCACAAGGTATTCGTACCAATTTATTATATTGGAGCAGATGCCTGTGCCGCCCCTGCCCTGCCAAGGACGACGTGTCCCCGGGCCACGATTACTTGGAACGATGGCCTCGGTGCCGGGCCCCACATAGGCACATCACCTAAAAATGGGTGAAGTATTTTGGAATTGGTTTCCTTTCAATAGCAAACTGGAATTCGGCAGGACTGGCTGCGCGGGGCTGGCTGGAATGGAAGCCCTTAGGCCTCCACTAGTGCGGTAAATCCTATCTCGCCAGGATTCCTCCCAGCAGCAGTAGTGATTGAGGAAGCCGGGTGATTTGATGGCGTTACTGAAATTTCCAGCTTAGGATGTAAGCCAATAAGAAAATTACTTTTCCTGGTCAATGTTAAGCTGTTCTGAAGATGGCATCCATTAAGGAGTATTTCGCCCAAGGAAAAAGGATATTCCCATCGAGTGGTGGGGCATTTTTTTACGCTTGACTGATGGATTTGATGGCTTTCTTGAATATTGATGACGTGGACAGGGCAAACATTTTTACCGTGATGGTCGGACATTCTCATGATTTTACGGACCGATTTGAACTGCTCCAGTGATACTCATTCGGGATTAAATCGGGGAATGACGTTAATGCCAAGAAAACATTTTACGATTAAATGGTTAAGAGATTAAATGTTCCGGTAAAATGTCAGCCTCTTGATTTCACTATAAAAAAGGCGTTCAATAGGTCTCCATTTTCCTTAATGCATTAGTAAATTCTTGGGATGGTACTTGGGCTCAGTAGTTCTTCATTGGGGTCAAGATGCTGCGTTAATGTGGGACATCCATAAATGTTGGCAAGTTCGAAAAATGAAAACTTTATTTTTATGTTTTAGTAATATAAACTTTTCGAAATGTCTTCAGTAGTTTGATCGCATTAAAAATGGAATCATCATAACATTTTACAATTCTTCTTAAAATTTTATAGTTTTAGGCTGGGCCCCAGACAGACTAGAATTGATTGGTTTGACCAGGGCTGAAGAGCCGTAATTGAAGAAAGAAACCAGAGCCACCGAGGGTACATCACAAGGACAACAAGAGCAAGGATGGAAGTCTTCAAGGAAAAATGAAAAATCGCAGACAAGCTTGGCAGAAAAAAGAAGAGGGAATATCTAAACAGGAGAATCTTACAGATACAGGAAGACTCAATGAAGGGTGAATTAGACAAGCGTACAAAGGAATTCGACAGATCACTAATAAGTTTCGGCCAAGAACAGACATCTGCAATGACATATGTAGATGGGAACTTTTTGGCACATCCTGATAGGATAAAGGAAAGGTGGAGAGAGTATTTTCAGAGCCTATTGAATCCTATCCCCAAACCAAACGATGCACAGACAGAGGCATTTGTAATTCCCCAAGATAACATCTCAATAGTAGAACCACCGATACTGGATGAGGTACGGGAATCTGTAAAAATCTGCTAAAGGAAACGAACTTTACACGAACTCATATGCAGCATCTGGGAGGAAGAAGTTATACCAGAGTACTGAAAGAAAGCGATTATATGTCCAATATACAAGTAAGGAGATAAATTAAACTGCAAAAACTACAGAGGCATTTCACTCCTCAGTACGAGCTACAAAACCTTCACAATCCTTGTGAAACAAAAACTAGAAGCGGAAGGCCTTATAGGAGAATATCAAGCTGGTTTTAGGACAAACAGGCCAACGTCGGACCAACTGCTGACCTTAAGGCGAATTCTGGAGAAAACCTGGGAAAGGTATGTAGTTGTATACTCAGGCATATGAATCAATAAATAGAGAGAGGCTGTACGAGATCTTATCGGAATTAGAAGCCCCCTCAAAGCTGGTACATCTGATCAAATACGCAACAAATAGTTCACTGGCAAAGGTAAGGATCCAAAATCATGGAGATGGATAGACTCTGTGACGGCTGACGCAGAGGCAATACTCAACATCCTGGAGACTGGAGACATGTTGTATAGGACCGTCAAACTTGAAGAAATGCCGTAGAGGATGCCAAGGCTCGATTTGGGCTGTAGCGCCATTTGATAGATGGATGGTGACCGTGTAGAAAACCACGGACCTTTGGGATGGCAGTCAATCACTTTAACCCCTAAGCAATCAAAAACCGCAGTTCAAGTATAGATGTAAAAGATATACTATATAATGGATTTAAAAAGCCTAGGCTATACCTATAGTCCCGTCAAATGGTAGTTTTGACTTAACATAATTGCGCAAGTTTTTGTCTCAACGGTTCTTTAAGGTGCTTCTTTTTTTTAAGGTGCTAAATCCGAATTTCTAGTTTGCTGCCTTGTAGGAGGTCAGCTTCACAACGAAAAACGCAAAAAAAAAACACAAAATGTTCCCACTTTTTTCAGTATTCCGCTTATTTCTAAAAAAACTATGCGTTTTTCGAAGATGATCACTATATACAAAATTAAAGAATACAAAATTTCCTTCAAAATGTACTAGTCGACTTTGATTTTCTGATGAGCAGTTGCGGCGCTACGCACGCTGAAAAACATAGATTTTTTGGCCTTTCTGCGAAAGCCTTTTTTTTATGCGGTCACCACTGCTACTTTCAACAAGTGTAAAATAATTTTGTTAATTTTTATAGTTTTTATAATGTTTGGATCTTTATACAACTGATACAATTCGTGATTATATTTTCCCCTCAAAACGAGGTTCTCGAAGACTCCTCCATATAGATTTTTCTTTCAAAGCACCCTAGGAGGCGTTCTTTGTTACTTCTTAATGTCCAGGTCTCGCGTCCATACAGTTGTATTGGTTCTCTAAGGGTTCTGTATAAATTACCTTTAGTCATCCTTGATATGTTCTTTATTAAGAAGTGTTCCTGCATCTTATCACATTTTCCATAGCTACGTTAAATAGTAAGCACGAGGAGCAGCTCCTTGTCTTAGCCTTATTGTGGCGTTGAATTGGTCACGTACGTGTAAGCTTGTAATGTATACATCTACAACCTGCAATCAATGCGTCGTCCAATCTGATCATACAAAGGGCATGCCCCCTATTCTACTTGTGAGATTAAGTGAGCGAGAACCCTCGATAGTTCTCATTTTCTTTACATCCAAAAGGAGAACAGTAGACGGCCGTACTCTTCTCTCATTCGAACTCACAAGCAAGAGAGGAGAGCTCTGGAACTTCCTAGGAAGCTCGCGCTAGCAGATTTTTTTGCTAGAAACTGGAGACTGGGTGTTGAGTGACTGGAGACTGCAAGATTTTATTTGAGATAACTGATAATTTGGACTCCTTGCCCTCCTCTATTCCACTCGCTTTTCCACTTATAATGGACTCACAACTACCAAAACGTGAGCACTCACTCAACAAGCACTCCATTACACTAAAATTCGGCCTTGCCTTCTTTTAGTTTTAAATTCTAAGGGCCTTTTCGCGGGTCAGTGTTACTTGGCTGTTGGTGTAGGATTTACTTATATCTTAAGGCCCCAATTTACACACAGGTCTCCGGCAGGCCGCAGCTTCGAGACCAAGTATTACCATACACTCACCGGCCGACAACTGTATAGGGCCTGAAAGTTGGCAAAAATCGCATTAATCGTCATTTCGAGCCTGAAGATCTGAACTTCTATTCACTCTCGAGCCGGAAATTGACGGCAAGAGTTCACGCCGTATCCACTCGGAACGGAAAGCTAGGCGTGAAAACCATCCACACTCGCGTTCGCGCTTGTTTGCGGATATTCACGGCGTGAAGCTTTCGTTGAGCACTTGAATTAATAACCTGCTGCTAAGCAGTCGTTTTTGCTCTGTCTGTAGGGAATCATGACTTCACCTGCATATCACGGCCTGTCAGGCGGATACCTGAAGTATAATCCCTCAGTTAGACTGAGTCAAACTAAGCCGTGCCGGCCGATCTGGTCTGACCTGGCCACTGTCTACCGACGGCCTGTAAGTGAATGGCGGTCTTTAGTGGAGAAACGTGTTTTACTTAATTTAACCCAATTTTACACTGTTTCTTTAAAAAAAAATAATTACGTGATATTTGCCGAGCCCCCTCTCTCCCCATGAGAGATTGGGTGCGATTCGGCTCGACCCCCTCTCCCTCTAAACGCCTCACATAATTAATGGAGGACCCCTTTTTGGAAATCATTTTCAATAAAAGCTTTGAAATATAAATAATAAAATTGAAATGCCTAGATCAATCGAACCTACGACTTTTTGGAGGGTCAACGTCGTGAGGCAACCCCTCAACCAATTCTTCCATTCCCCATGTCTGGCTCATCATATCTAGCTGGTGGCATATAAAGAATTTTCTTTGGTGCAACTCTTCTTTTAATATCTCCATCTTAGCCTGTCTTCCTAAATGCAGATCTTCCGTACGTTTCCCGGAATGAAAATGGGATGGAACGAATAGTCCCAAATCGTCCCCGACCTTAAAGAATTTCTCTCAATGCGTGGAAAGATATTTCACATCATAAATTTCCAGGTAATAATCTAACAAACGCACTTGGGCCTCGGTAGTCTAGGGGTAAGGCACCTGACTACTATCCCCAGAGGTCCCGGGTTCGATTCCCGGCGGTGCCACGGTCCTAGCCTTTCCCAATTTCCCGCCTACATAACTTTCCTTCTTTCTTCTTCCCTCTTTGCATTCCTGATTCCTCCTGTCATAGCCTTCACTAGTTCTCTTCCCCGCTCCATCAAGCGCATGTCATCGGTTGGTTGATGAGATTCAACTCGTTTCAGGAGGCATAACACTCCAGCGAGTTGTTTCTTCTCAAATGCCCCGATGCCAGAGTCGCGAAATGGTTGGAAGTAGGTGGAATAAAAATATTGTGGCTAGGTTGTGGCAGCTCCTTCCTACTTCTCTGTCTCTTTCTACTCTCTATCTTCCGACTAGAGCTGCTGTTCGACATTTCAAAAAAAAATAAAATACATGGTCGACAGTACAAAGGGGCCTTCCCTAAGTCTCTAGTGTGTCACATAAAAAAAAAAAAAAAAAATGTCCAATGGACATTTCTCACTTTAGCTTTAATGCATCAATAACAATTAGTTTTCTAAAAATTGGTAATGGAATCCCTCAGAATATAAGAACCCTTCCCGAACTTACAAAAACTAAACATGATTGGATTACATAAATTTCTTTACCGTACTATATCTGCCAGACCTTGACACCCTTTCAGAATAACTTAAACAGCAAAACATTCAATAATTCCTTCATGCTTTTAATAATAATAAAAAAACTTATTTTTCATTGCAGGACTCTTTCTCGAATGCCCGGGCACAACATCAGTGTCATTACGAACAACCCTGCAGATGATAGCGTCACCAATACAATCATTATCTATATACGATTTTGATCGTTCCGTCACGTCCCTGTCGCAGGATGTTTTCCAGCCAGGTGTCGATATAAGGCATTTACAATTTTCCCATTCACATTTAGAAACGCTAAAGGATAACAGCCTGAAGAACATACGTGCCTCACTGGAGTCGTTGAGCATAGTGAGCAGCAAATTGACACAGGTACGTACCGAAACGACTCCCAGCGATGACACATTCTCTGGGATGCAAAACATGAAATCCTTATCACAAATTTCACTACTTTAGTTTCCCGATACCCCGGCCCACCCCCGACAAACACGGCAGCAGGCATCCCTCATCCCCGCTAAGCGTATACCCAATTTTCCCTTTCAGTAATGCTCGCTTAAGTTCCCCGCACAGATAGACGAGCGTCGCCTAGCACCTTCCCGGAATCGATTTGCTCGGAGCACGGATACTTTATTGTGGATCCTGGGGGCTACATTTGCAATTGAGTTTTCCCAAAGTTGACATCCAGCGCTGTGCTGGGGCTCCATTCGGCAAAAGGAGTTGAGAGATTGCTTCGCAGGATCAGATTCTTCCTAATAAGAGTCTGTCATCATAAAAATAAGAACGAGCAAACACTAAGAAAATAACTCACTTTGGGAGATTGCATGCGAAGGGCCCGATGCTCCTGGATCGTCCTTTATGGAACCCTTGGAGCTGGCACTGTTTATCCTCGGTCGGAAGAATGCAGAGCGCTATCGGAGCTGCCATTCAGGGGCTGTATTAAACCGGAAGGGTTCGCTCTGCTGACGACTGAGATTTCGGTCGTCCTGGGGCTGTTAAGGCGCTGTGACGATATTTCACAAGGGAAATGTAAACGGAAATGAAAATGCGGCTAAGGATACACTAAAATTGAAGTTTAAATGCCCCCCGTCCTAGTCCTGACACATTCGGTACAATCGCCCGCCGCCGCACCAGGCCCGAATATTGCTCCTGAGATGGCAGAATTTTGGGCATTCCTGTGATTTATATCGCAAAGTTATATCCTTTCTTGGTTGTATTTTAGTTCTCCACACAAAGGATAAAACCCGTGAAAGGTGTATAAATTCCAACATTTGAAAGGTTATATCGGACTAGTGAATTATTGGGGTTGAAGTTAGCCGGATCCTAGGTGATGGATGATTGGGGTTTGTACTGGATTTCTTGGTCGTGTTATTGGATTCTGTTTTTACGCCCCGATAAAGGTGGCATTAAAGGGGTTAAGTTTTCCTTTCTTATTCTTTTCTCCTTTTTATTCCCTTTTGCATATGTTAGAAGTTCCCTTATCCTGATCTTTGGAATTAGGGTTGCTGACTGTGTGTGCTCGAGGACCTATTTAAGTACTTGTTGATAGATATAATATTTGAATACGATTCCTTTGAAAGAGAACACTACATTGAGTATTATTTCTTTTAATATATTGTGCGTTTCTAAGTATGCAGATGTTACCTTAGATTATACCGTAGAAGCAAAAACTTAATTAAACTTTTATTCTTAATGTGAAATTCTTCTGAACTTAACGTCTGTCCCAGGTATAGTGTAAAATTCATGTTGGGATAACGCCAAAGAATATCGGGAGCCCTCATACAGGGAGTATGTCAGTACTCACCACCACCAAGCCAATAAGAATTGACCCGGGACCCGGCCATCGGGACCCGGCCATCGGACGATAGTTTCAAATGGCATTATCCAACAAATTCGCGGCGCTCGCAATACCGGACGATATCGACGTAGAAAAAAAGCAATTGTTGGAGTCTATTGTGAAGTGTGCAATGGAGTTGTGTCCACCTATCCGTAAACGGACGCAGCCATGGATCTCGGACAGCTGTCTGGACCTCGTCGATCAGCGGAAGCGAATGAAAGAAGTCGACTTTGAGCAATACCGACGCAGTTCGACAGAAAATGAAATCGGAACGAGAAGCGTTCTGGAATAACGTTGCCGCTAGCATGGAAGAAGCGGCGTCGAGACACGAGTACCGGACAATCCGGTCGCGGTTAGGCAGCGAAACACCATCAACAAACGACAACATCAAAATATCGGATGGAACTTTCGTGACATCTCCCCATGAGCCTCTGCAGCGGTGGAGAAAATTCTTCCACCAGCTGTACAACCACGATCCTCCACAAAGTCCAGCACCCGAACCGCCGATTATCGAACAGCCGAAGAATCAATTTCTCAATACCGAACCGAAAATTATCGAAGTGAAGACGGCAATAAAATCGCTGTGGAAAAGCGCCGGGAATAGACCAAGTAACCGCCGAGATGATCGAAGCCGGAGGTGACGTCTTATCACAACGACTTCATGTTCTCATAACACACATATGGCATTCGGATCATGTCCCGTCGGTGTGGAAGAAAGCGATCGTTGTCCCAAATTTGAAGAAAGGCGACAGCCGGAATGCAAGAATTATCGCGGTATTAGCCTTCTTTAGATCGTTGGCAAAGTATTTACGAAAATCATACTATCGAAACAGAGAGCAAATGAGCAGGAAAAAACCAGCGAGATTTAGACCACATCAAGGATGTATTGATCAAATGTTCGCACTCCGTTAGATAATGGAAGAAAGAATTCGTTTCGGCAAACTAACTGTTGCCGTTTTCATCGATTACAAATCAGCTTTCAATTGCATCGATTGGAACAGCCTGTGGAGACCCTTGGAAACTGAACACGTGCCATTGAAAATCATCCAATTTCTCCAAGCGTCGTACGATGGCTCAACCAGCAGCGTTCGCATTCGAAGCGACTTATCCGAGGAGTTCCCGATTCAAACGGGTGTCCGACAAGGTGACGTCGCTTCGCCACTGCTCTTCAATGTTGTGATCGACGCGAATATGCGTGAAGCATTCGATGGACGACTCGGCGTTCGATACGACGCCAAGAACTTCGTAACCGACTTAGGTTCGCCGACACGGATGCCGAAGCAACGAAGATCTTATGCGACATTTCCGGCATCGCCCCATCATACGGGTTAAAAATCAATGCGGAAAAGACCAAAGTGCTCACAACGGACGAATCGAGGGCCAGTGTTCACCTCGATGGAACCCAAATCCAACAATTTTCGATGTTCAAATATTTGGGATCATTGGTTGATGAAACGGAAGTGGCATCGACGGGCGGCGTTCACAGCAACCAAAAGCACGTCTTTACCGAACATTGATCTTTACGATTCTTCTTTATGATTCGCAAACGTGGACACTGCTCAAACTGGACGTCAACAAGCTCGACGTCTTCCAAATGCGATGGTTGAGGCTCTTCGCGATGGTTGATTCTCGGTGTCTTACTCCGCGATCGCCCTCGAAAGAGCCACTTACACAAAATTGCCATCAGCAGATACTGATCGAAGAAGAAATACAAAAACGTCGACTACGGTGGTTTGGACATGTTTGCCGAATGGATGATAACCGCTCGCCACGTAAACTTCTATGGCGAAACCATCCCGCAGACTGGAGAGTTCAGCGATCGGCACCGAAGAAAAGCTGGCTAAAGAATATCGAAGGGGGCCTAAAGAATCAAAGATTATTAGTTACGAGCCATCGCCAAAAAACGGCAAGAATGGAAACTAATCGTGAATAGAGTTCAAGATCCAGCGGCACCGACAGCAGCGTGTCCGTTGCGGAGACGTCCTGCTCGGACCGCCAGCTAATGGATCAAAGAAAAAGGCACGCGAATGGTTGAAAAGGTCTTTTAAATGTTTGTTTATCGGCACCAACTGTTCAGCCAATTTTGGAATAAATCGCGGATAGAAATTCACTATTCCGAAAAACTTCTAGATCGATTTGACAGAAGTTGGAGGTGCGAGATCAACGATAGACTGAACCCGATCGGAGAATGGAAGTATTCTATTCTTTGTGATGCGGTGGCTTAGAAACTTAAACTCTTTTACACCAAAAACGCATTTCTCTAGCTTTATGGCTAACCCGAAGCTATCAATGCGTTTAAAGAGCTCCCGAGGTGAATGGTATGCTCATCCTCGTTTTTTACTAACGATGTGAATATCGTCGAAGTATACATAAACGAAGTCCAGATCTCTCGTCACTTCGTTTAAGAACCTTTGAAAATTTTGAGCTGCATTCCGCAGGAGTGTAGATGCTGGGGGAGACGACGAAGGTCGACAAATCCCCAATTGAACCATATGGTCAAACTCTAACTTTGCCACCTTCAGTTCTTCCGGTTGGAGTCGCCGAGCGGTGGCGAATGGTAATTGCCCTTTAGTCACTTTGTGTTTAACTGGAAGGTTAAAATTGGGCGGTTTAGTTAACGAAGAGTACTTCGTTAACTGCTTTTTATATATTCTGGGAATTCGACATGGAATTGATTCGGGATTGTAGTCGTCTGAAGCTTCTTCTTCTTCTTTGATCCGTTAGCTGGCGGTCCGAGCGAGACGTCCCCGCAACGGATACGCTGCTGTCGGTGCCGCTGGGTCCCGAACTCTATTCACGATTCGCTTCCATTCTTCTCGGGTTTTGGCGGTGTCTCGAGCCTCGGTAACTGATAATCTTTGATTCTTTAGGTCGCCCTCGATATTCTTTAGCCAAGTTTTCTTCGGTGCCAATCGCTGGATTTTCCAGTCTGCGGGACGGTCTCGCCAGAGAAGTTTACGTGGCAAGCGGTTATCATCCATTCGGCAAACATGTCCAAACCACCGTAGTCGACGTTTTTGCATTTCTTCTTCGATCAGTGTTTGCTGATCGCATCTTTGTCTGACAACCTCGTTTCGAAGGCGATCACGGAGTGAGACACGGAGGATCTGCCTCAAACATCGCATTTGGAAGACCTCGAGCTTCTTAACGTCCGATTTGAGCAGTGCCCACGTTTCAGATCCATAAAGAAGAATCGGAAGAATCAACGTTCGGTAAAGACGTAGTTTTGTTTTGATGGAAATATTTGCTCGTTTCCATATGCACCACTTGAGCGAGGCGAATGTTGCTGTTGCCTGGCCGATACGGCTGTGAACGTCGGCCGTCGATGCTACTTTCGTTTCCTCAACCAATGATCCCAAATATTTGAACCTTGGAACCTGTTCGATTTGGGTTCCATCGAGGTGAACACTGGCTCTTGATCCATCCGTTGTGAGCACTTTGGTCTTTTCCGCATTGATTTTTAACCCGTATGATTGGGCGATGCGGGAAATATCGTATAAGATGTCCGTTGCTTCGGCATCCGTGTCGGCGAAAACAGCGCTATCGTCGGCGAACATTAAGTCTGTTACGAAGTTGTTGTCGTCGTATTGAACTCCGAGTCGTCCATCGAATACTTCACGCATAATCGCGTCGATCACAACGTTGAAGAGAAGTGGCGAAGCGACGTTTCCCTGTCGGACACCCGTCTGAATCGGGAACTCCTCGGATAAGTCGTTTCGAATACGAACGCTGCTGGTTGAGCCATCGTACGACGCTTGGAGAAGTTGGATGATTCTCAATGGCACGTGTTCGGTTACCAAGACTCTCCACAAGCTGTTCCAATCGATGCAATCGAAAGCGGATTTGAAATCGATGAAAACGACGACAATGCGTTTGCCGCAACGAATTCTTTCTTCCATTAACTGACGGAGGGCGAATATTTGATCAATGCATCCTCGATGTGGTCTAAATCCCGCTTGTTCCTCCCGGCTCGTTTGCTCTCGATGTTTCTGTAGCCTCGATTGTATTACTTTCGTAAATACTTTACCGACGATCGAAAGAAGGCTAATACCGCGATAATTCTTGCATTCCCGACTGTCGCCTTTCTTCAAAATTGGGACAACGATCGCTTTCTTCCATACCGAAGGGACACGATCCGAATGCCATATGTGTGTTATGAGGACATGAAGTCGTTGTGATAAGACATCACCTCCAGCTTTGATCATCTCGGCGGTTACTTGGTCTATTCCCGGCGCTTTTCCATTTTTCAGCGATTTGATTGCTGTCTTCACCTCGATAATTGTTGGTTCGGTATCGAGAAACTGATTCATCGGCTGTTCGATAATCGGTGGTTCGGGTGCTGGACCTTGCGGCGGATCGTGGTTATACAGCTGGTGGAAGAATGCTCTCCACCGCTCCAGGCGTTCATGGGCAGAAGTCACAAAAGTTCCATCCGATTTTTTGATATTGTCGTTTGTTGATGTTGTTTTGCCGCCTAACCGGCGGATTGTCTGGTACAGCGTCCGGTACTCGTGCCTCGACGCCGCTTTTTCCATGTCGGCCGCAACGTTATTCCAGTACGCTTCTCGTTCCAATTTCATTTTCTGCCGAACTTCTTTGTTCAATCTTCGGTATTCCTCAAAGTCGACGTGTTTCATGCGCTTCCGCTGATCGACGAGGTCCAGACAGCTGTCCGAGATCCATGGCTGCGTCCGTTTACGGATAGTTGGACACAACTCCATTGCACACTCCACAATAGACTCCGACAATTGCCTTTCTTCTACATCGATATCGTCCGGTATTGCGAACGCCGCGAATTTGTTGGACAATGCCATCTGAAATTCTCGCCCGATGGCCGGGTCCCGTAGGCACGCCCAATTTTTCTTGGCTGGTGGTGGCTCCGTTTTCTTCGCTCTTTGCAATCGCATCTGCAATTTCGCTCGAACAAGATAATGGTCCGATCCGCAATCGGGTCCACGCATTGCACGTACGTCTTTAAGCGTCGATCGGAATCTTGTGTTGATCAAAACGTAGTCTAACATCGCCGAGTCTTTGCCGGATGGATTTCGCCAGGTGAGTTGGTGTTTGAGTGGATGGCGGAAAATGCTGTTGCCAACGATCAAGTTGTTTGACGATGCGAATGAAAGCAGGCGTAAGCCGTTGTCATTAATTACTCCGTGTCCGAATTTGCCCATGGTTTCTTCCGGTTCGGTCTACTCCTGAATGTGCGTTGAAATCCCCCGCGAGAATTATTAATTCGGTTTGAGGTATCATATCCAGCGTCTGTTGAAGATGATCGTAAAATTCGTCCTTGTTCGTGTCCGTGCTGGTCTCGGTTGGCGCATAAACGGATATGATATGGGTCTTGATCGTTCCACTGATGGTTATAACCGCCAAACGCTCGGATATCGGTTGGAATGCGATAACGCTGCTGGCAGCCCGTCGGTCGACCATAAAGCCGACGCCGGCCTCTCTTTTCTCACCACCGGAATAGTAAAGCATCATCGTTTCGTCGATTGTTGGCGGGACGATTGTCAATATCCCGGATCCGGTAAGCCGTAGTTCCGATAGCGCAGCAATTGATATTTTGCATTTCAACAATTCCATTGCTATGATTTCCTTTTGACCAACGTGATGTCCTGTTCGTACATTCCACGCAGCGAATTTTAGTTCCCTTTTCGGTGTGACTAATTTGGGTGTTCGGCCAGTAACCCACTTCTCACCAGCATCCCTGGTCCCCAGTGCTGGCGCATCGGCTGCCCCGGATGCAGTAGCATTATTTCGTGAATGGTTAGTTCGTGTATCCATGCGGTTTCTTGCCTAGTTTTTACGATCGACTCGGCAGGTCGACAACCCTCCTCCTTTCACACCCTGGACTTGGGACCAGACGAAGGCGGAGGAAGGCGAAGGCGTCTGAAGCGCACACGTTAATTCGAAAATTCATGCGATTGTCGACTAAATGCCGATACTTGAATTCGACGGACAATTCGAACTTCGTTAAGATGTCCGCCCCAATAATGGCTTTAGCAGTGTCGGCTATTATAAAGTTGAGAACATATCGTCGGTGTAACCCGAGATTAAGTTCGAGAAACTTTGTGCCGAAAGTTCGGATCAATGATCCGCTGGCCGCATGTAGAAGGACTTTCGGACTTCCGTTGTGGGTCGGAAACGCCTTTGCGGGCACAATTGAAACGTCCGAGTCCGAATAAATCAGAAAATCTAGCCGTCAGTAAAACTACTCAAATACAGCTAAGAATTAACGACGGAGATATTTAAGTTTAATCGTTATGATCGTGTGGGAGTTTGCTATAGCTTTACTAAAACTTTTAAATTAAGCTTTATACGTGATCGCCACATATTCGTCTCAGCGTAGCGTTAACGATGTGTGGATGGTTTGGCTTCGCTGTTGCGGTCCAACCAAATGTTGGCTTTAGCCTGTCGATAGGTATCGATGTGGTAGTGCTGTTCAATTTGTTGGCGCCATATTCGTTTGATTACTTGATATGAGCCCTTATACGGAGGTTCGAAAGAATTTCAAACACGGTCGTGTCGTATAAGATTTCCTGTAGCTTGGGTTTAAAGCCGGTTGCATCACGTGGTGGAAGAACAACTTCCATCATTTTCATATCGATGAGAACTTTTAAGGAGTTTCGTTCTAAAGACTGAACGTGGAGAGGTTATTCTAATTACACAGCATACAAATTTCGCAGGAGCCATCTTTAATTTATTTGTAAAGCATTAAATTTTACTAAAGTTTATTCCTTGGGAGTTTCGATGTGAATATTATAATATTTTAAAGCTGAAAATTCCTTCAAAATTTGTTTAAAATTGTTGGAAGACTCTGCAAAGCCCCCAAAATTAAAATTAAAATCTCAGTCCTTAATTTGTGTCTCAATTACGACAACGACGCATTCAAAGTGGTAAAGTGGAACCATAAAATTAGCATATTTCAATGAAAATTTTTGCCCAGATCCTATTTCGGGGCAGGTTCTCTCCTCCACTCTGAAATCCGCCCTTACCGCCGCACTAAGCATAATTCATACTTCTTGCAAGGCAGCAAAAGCATCAAGCACTGAAGTTATGGGCCACATAGAGAAAAACTAAGCGAAAGGGTTAACCACAAGCACTTTTCCTTAAAGCTCGCAGGACGAAAGTGGCCCGGCCCATCTCTCCCTGGGTGCCGTTTAAATTTATTCGTATTTTATTCAAAAGCAGTCCTCGTCTCGGGAACATATGCACGGCGAACTTATAGGTGCGCCCTCACTACCGGCCGATTATATCCATGTGCTACTTGGCTGGAGGTCGGATCCTTCTTGCCATTGTGTTGCGCGCTATAAGAGGATGAACATGACTCGGTCTTGTAGATTGAACTCCCAGCAATTTCGGAACTGTCTGAATTTTTATACTAATCCTTCCATAAGGACACAGACGAGAACATAATTTATTGCCGGCTAATGGAATGTGTAACAAATTTTAAAGGGTATTTCCCGTTGAAGAAGCACATCCCGCAGGGCAGCTGGCTAATATCCCAGTGCTGGCGCAGAACGAGCTGCTAGAATACAATATAGATGGGGCTTCTCTAATAGTGCTTTTTCTGAACGGGCACCATTCACAAAAAATATGGACAAAATTCCCGAATGGAAATTGTTTCAGAAGCCGTCTCCAAGACGTACCGTGCTGGCTGGCCGGGGCTGCGACTGAGGTGGGTCGGCCTCCGCCTCCGAGCCTAGGTGATTTGGGAAAACGTCCAAAATAATGGAGGGAAAAGAAATTCTCTCAATTTCCTGCTGTGATCATCTTAACACATGAGAAAATTAAAAATTTAAATTCACTGCACGAGGATTTTAATGATGGAAAAAGGACCACAGCGGGCGAACAGCTCCCATGACATGTTCAAGTGTTCAACTTTATCCAACTTTATCCATCAGGAATTTATTATTTAGGGTATTCTCCTGGATGCTTGTAATCCGCAGTAGTAAAGGTTAAGTCCTTTTATAGTTTCTCTAATGCTCTTCAATAATTAATTTGACGTTGCTTTGCAGCAGCACTTTAAGGCAGCCAGGAACTGAGTTGTAGGATAATCTTCAAAGGAAATGTTTCCATCTCAAGATTTTGATGTTTGCTAGTTTCTTATTTAAGATTAATTAGAAATTATGGTTGACGTAATAAATTTACTGTTGTGTGTGTTTGCTTAAAGACACTTTAAAACTAATTACTTCATTAACTTTTTTTCAACTGAATTTGGTCGTTGTGGTTTTTGTGTCTATTGTGAAGTAAAGTAGCAATTAAAGGAGTTTATTGGTACTAGATATATAGGTATTCGGGTATTTGGGTTGGAAGTGACAATAGAAGGAAGGAAAGTCTTTTACTTGTGGAACCAGTATTAACTTTAGAGCTCTAGAACTATTTCTTTGAAGCAGGTCTTAACTTCAAGGCACCAAAAAAACTATACTAGGATAAACTAAGTGATAGTCTAAATCAAGAACTAGATGAAAGGGTGCAGTAACAACAGACGCAGGTATGATCTTAGGAAACCGTAAAAGAAAACAAGCTGCTAGAAATCGAGGGCAGGGCTCGACCCCAGCGCCATAGGAAGAAAGGTTCTTAAAAAATGTGCCCCACATTTGGCTAAAAATCCGAAGTTTACTTTAACCTTTGGGAACTTGCAGCGAATCCGAAAAAGGTACCTCTAACGCTTGTTACGGATATTATATCCACTTTGTAGCAATCAAACACTATATCAAGTTCGTTGGCTGCTCTGTTGCTTGATCCTTAAGCTCGTTCAGTATGTGGCTGCCAAATTAAGTGTGCTTGTCGTTGGCTAGTGTCGACTTTGCGCACGAAGTGCATAAAGGTTTCTTTTTCATTTAGATCCTTGATGCCATGATGTATGTTGGCCAGTGTCTCAGTTACACAGCTATAGCTCTTGCTGAGTTCGTGCAGGGTTCACACCCAAAAAACAAAATTTGAAAGAAACTCTGAGCAAACGACAAAACCGTCGGAACATTATCAAGGCAGCACCCGAAGCATCATAGAAGGGAACTGGCTCGCTGGTGAGATCCTGGATGGGTGAGGCTCTGGAGGCACCACCTTAAACTAGTGCACCACCACTTACCTGCATGTGCGTAACCCCATCGGGGCGGCCGCGGAAGATTCAGGAGAACGAGGATGGTACCTGTAGTAGAAAGTGTGGCTGGATGGGGAACATGCTATGCCATCCTATAAAGAAGAGATTGCAGAACATCCCAAACATATCTCCTTTCACTACAGAAACTCAAGAATTGTTCTCAAAAAAACTCTTATTTTAATTCAGTACACCCCTTACTAATAAAACATTTAACATACACTAAATCAAGTCAACTGTCATTCAATCAAGCATATACAACTCTAATCTAATTCAACTCAAATATCATAATTTATATTGAGAAAACAAAAAATAGTTGCGAGCTGATAAAAACATTGGTCTCAAAAAACCCGCCCTGGTACCATGACGTTTCTCTTTATACATTTCCGACTCACAATTTCAACACGATGGCCCTATAAATGAATGATACATTTCATGATTCGTTATCAGCTAGAAATAAGGAGTAAGTAAGTACATGAACTAAATTCAAAATTTCAAAACTAAGGATTAGCGACCGAAAAATTACTACAATATATTTTATAAATATACCGCGTCGACGGCGAAGGCGACATCTCAATTTAAATGGGCGACGACAGCCGCCAAAAGACAAGGCATTTTTGGCGATGAACGCACAAGAGCGAATGCGCGTAGTCCGATACCATTTCCTAAATATATGCGATCTACATGCCGAATCGCTGTCGCTGTCTCATCGGCGTATCAAAGTACAAGTACTCCGCCGTCGACGCTCTCAGAATTTCAGCTACGAAGATCGCGACGAGCCTATTGCCAGTCCGGCAGATAGTTTTTGAATCGAATTTTATAATTTCGTGCTAGACGTCGCCATAAATGCTTTTGACGAACGTTTCAAAACACTTAAAACCGTTGCAACGCGGATCGCGGATTGTATCGGATATTAGTGGCAATGAGCTTAAGGATGAATTATCTATGTATGTACTCGTATTTATCCACTCGGTCATATGACTACAAAAATCCTACTTTACAAATCGACTCCAATTTTTAAATTGACTGGGTTCACCCGGAACGAAGCTTCTCCAAACCGAAATTAGTTTAAAACTATCTTCGAACTAATATGTGCGAGGCCCAACTATCACCTTTCTCGCTGATTTCAATCAAAGACGATTGCCTTGACAATTTGACGCAGGCCAACTTTGTAAATCGTTTTTCTGCCATGCATAACAGGCTAGTTATCTATCGACTACAACGTAAATCCCTCATTATAAACCGCGAAATGGAACTTTTCAGAACCAAAAGCCGGATTAGTCGATAACGAATCGAATGACGAAACTATAAAAAGAAAGGTTCCTTTTCAAGACCAAATCAGGTTGCGGAGCAGAAGGCTGATACCCTTGATACACGGGCTTCATCGGATGATCATTCTTCCAGTCTCATTGGCCTTGATTGAATGAACATTCAAATTCGATGTGACACACGGCACTTCATTTTCAATTCATTTATTCGTTTTTCCCTTCTATAATTAAGCACGCGTATCTGTACACATTTTCAACTTTATTTTCATTAAATAAAAATATAATCGTTTTATTCTACTTATTTTTACTATTTTTCCCTCACAACACGTTAACAAACTTTTTTGACAGTTCGATTTTTAAAATTTTATGAGAGAATGGAAATTTCATGGAAACTTGATGGAAATTTCCCCACTTCCAGCTTCATTTCTCATTAAATGAAGTAGATTTCACTTCATTCTTTCGAATGATGAATGAAGCTGCGAATGCTCATTCAAACTTAATTTAAGGTGATACACGGGCCGCGAATGAACATTCTTGAAAGAATCATCATCCGATGAAGCCCGTGTATCAAGGGTATAAGAGAGGAACTGTACTAATAAATGACTTGGTTTACTTTGCCAAATAGAAAGAAAATTTATTTAATCGACAATTTCTTATACATATACTAATTTGTATAAAGAACAAAAAAATTCGCGAACGAAAAAAAAAATTTGTTCTTAAAGTGTGGGCGTCGGCAGATGCGCACTGGGCGACAAAATGCCTAGCCGCAGCCCTGCTTTCTACTTACAGCGTGAAACTAAAAAAAAACTATTTATTTGCAGATGTTACTAAACTATTTTAAAACTGCACACAGTTAATTTTTTTCACTACCTCAACATATTCCCCTTAACTTCCCGTAAAAACTGCCCTCCAAAAAAAATTGTTTTTCCCTGCCTACTTTTTTCCCACATAATCAACATAAACATCAATCCCTTTTCAAGGTGGATTTCAAAAGCAGAAATATGCCAGCAGTTACATATCTGATTAACCTCCTCCTTATGCACCTGGAATATTTTGAGCAAGACGTGACGGAGCTTATCGTAGCTTTTTATGGGCATCAGGCTTTCCTCGTTAATTAACGATTGACGTTGATTATAACCACTCAGTTGGTGGTCGGAACCCCTGGAGCTGTCTTGTTTTTATAGATTGTCGACAGTACAAAGGGACTTTCCCTAAGCCTCTAGTCTGTCACATAACAAAAAAATGACCTGTTCTCGATCGCTTCTAACTTACTTCATAGCCCGTTGGTGACGGTGCTTTCGATAATGAAAGACCTGCACGTGTCAAACTTTGTCTGCATTACCGTGAACTGTTGTCCAATTCAATCAATAGGGTTATAAAACTTAAGGCTGTATCAGATCCAAAGCAGCGCAACAAAAATATCAGCAGCAAACTGTTTCTATTGGTCAAAGCGGGTCACATGACCACAGAACCAGCACTGAATGCTGCCGCTGCATTTTCATTCCTAATCCTAATTTTGCTGCCCATTAAGGCAGCTTTTTTTGACATTTCACTTCACAACTTTAAAAATGTAGTTGTCAAAAGCGTTTGCTGCCTGCTGCTGCTACAACGAATCTGATACAAGAAGCAGCATGCTGCCTCTTCCGCTGCTGCTGTCGCTGCTCAAAAATTTGATCTGATACGGCCTTTATTCTAGATTAGTGCCGAAAGAATTGTGTACTCTTTCATTTCTAATAAAACCTGCTGTACCATTTTTACTATTCAGTGGGTAACTGATTAAGCCACCGTAGGAATGTAGCAACCCTGGAAAATTTTCACCGCTTTTGCCACAGTCACTACTCCGCTAAAATAATTAACCTTCTCGTGAAGAGCAAGGTTTCCCGCAACACAAGATTACCCCTGTTACAGTTCTGTAATGGTGTTTCGTTCGATTGTTCTCTAAACCTCCTTTTTTAAAGGAGGGTTGTCGGAAGATAGAGTTCTCTTTAGAGTTGTCTAGGATTTTGTGAGAACAAAGACCTTCTAAAAAATCCCTTACCTCACTGGTCTAAAAAATGTTGCCAGGAACACTGTCGAATCGTATACCTCGACAAGACAAAGCAACATTCCACAGGTTTTCGATAGTGGTTTGTATGTGGTCAGTATATGGTTGGTATGTGGTCTTTATGTGTTATGCGTGGTCTGACCGTGCCATATTGTACACCTCGACACGTCTGACAAAAGACTGAATTTGGCCGGTTAAAGCGGTTTCTTTTATAGCAGGAAAGCTCTTCGGTTTCGGAAGCTTTAAAGCTTCGAAGTGAAGCTCTCAAAGAGAGATTCACCCACGGTCCAACAATTACAAGGTAAGCTCATAAGAGCCCCGTGACCTCACTCAGATCTTAGTTCACAAAGGAAAAAAGCTATCTCGTTATGTCACTCAGATCTTTTCTAATGTAAAAATGGTAGAAGCTTTTCAAGATGGAAACAGAGCTTTTACTTGCGAGCCTACCTGGTATTATTGTAAGATGTATTCACCTCTCTTTGATCTAGTGGTTGAATATTATATTTTGTAAAGCCTTTTGGGATCGGGATTACTAGTAATGAATTGCGGTTCGTTACAGTCCAAACGCAACGTTCCCACACGACACGCTCCCATTAATCGATTTTATTTTTCGAGCTAGGTAGTGCACCATGAAGTGTGAACGACATGACGAACCGGTTATACTTGAGCGTAGACTTCTACATAAAATAAAAACATGCGGAATGCCGGCATTTTTCGAGTCGCCAAATTACAATTCCAATGGATGTCTAAAAAAATGGCAGAGTCATTCAGCTAGCAGAATGGACTGTAATCGGCAGTCCTATCTTCATGCCAGGCTTGGATATAACCCGTCTATCTATGCTGTATCGAATACCACCTTATACCCGGCTTCACTCGCCTTAGTTCAATAAAGTTCATACCAATCCGCAAAAGTGGCTTCACCGGCTGGCATGTTCAGTTCGTGCTTAAAATTGATGTTACTTTTTCGCCAGAAGTTAGAAATGCAAGAGCTTAGTGTAATTACATTCCATTATTCCAATTGATTACTCTCTTTTGAGCGTGCTTTTACTTTCAACCTCAATTTCATGTACTGTTGGGCGAACTCAGGCTTTATTTTTCCTGAGTTCAATATGTGAAAATGTATGTTTCATGGAAAAATTTAAATTCAGTACACCAATTTCCTCGAACATGCGCAATTCGGCTGGTGAAGCCAACTCGTCGGTGAAAGACACATTTTACCCTCCGCGGCCCATTCTGCTCGTGTTTGCAGTCTATACAAAATTTACGGCTACTTCTAAGTCTTGGGAGTTCGATAACAAACAGAACAACATGACTGTGAAACAATCTCCCGCAATCAGTATTTTCGAGCTAGTACAACATCCTAGATTTTAAGCGTAAGGTTTATCGGCATCTGCTTCAGAACGTCAAACTCTCCTAACCTACCCTATCCGATAACACTAGCCTTAGACATTGCCCCATGACCCGAAAGGCGACGGAATTCCAGTGCAAAGACTTTTTCGTAAGCTTAGTTAAACACATATTTAATGTAGAAACCTACTTTTAGAGTACTGAGCAAATATCTCTCAGGAATTACAAGAAAATACAGAATAATGTAAAAAAGTCACAAAAGCAAAAATTAGTACCAATTGTTAAGGAACATCCAAGTTGAACTCCATAAATCTATTGATAATCGGCTTCAATTAATTCAAGTTTCCAATTACAACCTCCCCACCCGAGCATCCCGAACCGAAAGCGGAAACTACAATGCACCCAGCCCCATCCCCTCCCATCGACCTGTTCCCGTCCTCCCCATCGCAATTACGATTTCAAAGTGGCATCACAGCTAATCGATATTCTTACCTTTAATTTCAGGTCCCGAAGAAGGCACTCACAGGTATGCAGAAGCTAATGGTGCTGGACTTCGATTCAAATGAGATAACGGAAATAGAAGACTACAGCTTTTATGGACTGCGTCTGGTGAAGTTAAATATGAAAGGCAACCGGCTGGAAGGAATCCCCGAGCATGCATTCACCGGGCTGGAGGAGTCGATGTCTGAAATTGACTTGTCCGAGAATCAGTTAAAATCCTTCCCCATGTCAGCACTAAAACGGCTAGATTATTTAAGGACATTACGGCTGTCCTTTAATCAAATATCGTCCTTCTACAGTGGAATGGGCGTGGATCCGACCGGAAGTCTGAATGCCCGACTGCCGTCATTGGCATTCCTTGACTTAAGCTCAAATCGATTCGAGGAGATAATTGATGATGGGTTCCAGCCATTTCCACAGCTGAAAACTTTATCCTTGTACTGGAATCAAATCGAGGTTTTGCATAAGAACGCATTTCGGTCGCTCAAGGAGCTCATGTCGCTGGATATGAGTCATAACCGAATCATTTACTTGGATCCGTCAGTGTTTGAGACGAACAAGCGACTACAAACCATTGACTTGAGCCACAATCATATCCACTCCATTAGCGGGGTGTTCGCTAACTTACCGCAGCTACGAGAGATTTTCCTATCGGAGAACAACATTCTGGAATTACCAAGCGATGCTTTCACGAATTCGACAAACATCGACGTTATCTACCTGGAATCGAATGCCATCAGGCATGTAGATCCAACGGTGTTCAACACTTTATCCAACCTTGAGCAGCTGTATTTGCGCGCCAATTTCATCCCGCAAATCCCAGTTACAATGTTGGACAAAACTTTGCACTTAACGTCTCTCTCGCTGGATGATAATCAGATCCAGGACCTTGAAATCGGAATGTTTCGCAAATTGGAGCACCTGAGGGAAGTGAGATTGCACAACAACAGGATCCGAAGAATACGAAAGGGCGTCTTTCATCCCCTGCCAGGACTGCTGGAGCTACATATCCAGAAGAACCTGATCGAGGACATTGAGACGGCAGCATTTGCTAGCTTGACAAATTTACAGCACATCAATCTCCAGGATAATAGGTTGACTTCTATCGAGAACGTTTTCCTCGATGGCAACGATACGAAACCGTCGTCCTTGCTTTCTATTCAATTGAACACAAATCTCTTATCGAAAATACACCCACGAAGTTTTAGTAATCAAGAAAACATTCAAATAATGTGGTTCAGTGAAAACCGACTTACTAAAGTTGAAAAGTCCTTATTTAAGGACTTAAAGCACCTGGAAAGGGTTTACATGTCGCACAATCTAATCAAGGAAATCGAATCCGATGCGTTCAAAAGCTTAAAAGGATTGAAATTCCTTGATTTAAGTGGTAATCGGTTAAAAGCTATACGAAAGGACTATTTCTCATCCCTCAAGGACTTGGAGGAATTAAATCTCTCCAATAATTTAATGGAAACAATCGAGAATTTCTCCTTTAAGTATATGAAAAAAATGAAGCAGCTCGATCTATCCAGCAATCGACTAACACAGATAACAAAGGACATGTTCCAGGATGAATTGTCCTTTACAAACTTGAACCTGCGAAACTGCTCCTTGAGGAAAATCGAAGTGAACAGCTTTCGTGGAATGGCTAATTTGAACGAGCTAAATTTCGAGGACAATTTTCTTAGCCCCGGCGACATACAAAAGCTGGACGTGGCCAGTCTTAGAACGCTGCGATTATCGAATAATAATTTCAGTCACGTCGGAGTTGGGGGAGTGACTGTTGGGATGTTCGATAAACTAAGGTCCTTGCAGCATCTTACTCTAGCCAATTGTAGCCTTACGTCAATTCCTGAGCAGCTTTTTAGTAAAAACACGAATCTAGTGAAGCTAGACCTTAGTGACAATCATCTGAAAGAAATGAATCGAAACATCTTTAATGGACTGAACGTGTTTAAGGAGCTTCGGCTGTGCCGCAATCTGTTAACGGAGTTCCCATACATTGCACTCTACAACATATCCACCCTCGAGACGCTCACTTTAGCCAGCAATCATCTTACGAATATTGACTTCTTTAAGCTAAGCGGACTGCCGAACCTGCGGCTGCTGGACCTTAGGGACAACACCATAAGCTCGCTAACGGGCTTCAATGCTGTCAATTTAACACAACTCGATTATGTCGACCTCAGCGGAAACATACTGCTTTCATTGCCAGCGAATTTCCTGCAGCACTCCATAAATTTGCAGCGTGTCGACCTATCAAGCAACCGTTTCTTGCAGATACCCAGCTCGGCGCTCTCGGATGCATCTTTGCCACGCTTATCCTGGCTGAACTTGACAGGGAACCCCATAAACAAGATATACACCGTCAAGGAGGAACGATATCCATATCTAAAGGAGCTGTACATATGCCAGACAAATTTAACGATACTAACGAGCAAGGACTTCGAAGCTTTCCAAGCTCTTCAGCACCTGCACTTGATGCAGAATCGAATCATGAGGATATCCCCCGGTGCCTTCTATACATTATCCAACCTGCTTACCCTCGACTTGAGTGTAAACGAGCTGGAGCTGGTGCCGAAGGAACGTCTGCAAGGATTAAAGCTTCTGCGGCTATTAAATATATCCCATAATAGCCTAAAGGATCTGGAAGAGTTCAGTTCAGATTTGGCTCAGCTGCAAATCTTCGACTTGTCTTTCAACCAGCTCGACCGCGTCTCAAAGAACACGTTTCGGAACCTTCGAGGCTTAAAGGAGCTTTATTTGATGGGCAACAGGATGACAACGATATCCTCTGATGCCTTCAAGTTCCTGAGGAGCCTGCAAATTCTCGACCTGCGGAAAAACTACTTCGAGAGTGTTCCCCTCAAGGCCCTCAAGCTACTCGAGACGAACCTCCGCAGCCTAAAGATCGAAGGTAATTGCTTTATGGCCAATTCTGGCTCGACTTTATCTTCCATCATTTTTAAAAAAAAAAATTCCTTCCTTTGGGGCGGGAAATTTAATTTTATTGCTGTTGTCCTTGTTGTTTCGTTCGTTACGCTTTATTTACAGCGGCATTACAAGCCACACAAAAAACACCGTAGGGCCCGAACGACCCGCAGGCTGGGTAAGGTAAAGTGTTTCCACTCTTATATTCCTGGACGGAAATGGACCACTTTCTTTTAAACGCTAATACCCCAAATGGGATGGAAACTTTGTATTTCGCCCATTTCCCCATTCTTCTGGCCGTCACCGTCCCTGATCCTTGGGGCTGGCCGGGTAATAACCCGGAATTGAAGGAGCCCAATCCTGGAATAAAGTTCGCGTCCTTCTTTTTTAATTTTCTTTAATGATTATAAACCATGAAATTTATGGGTCGATAAAATCAGACTTTAATTGTCCTTCCTCTCTTGAACAGGATAAACTGCTTCCCAGGACCACCAGGGCCCGCCCCGGCCAGGTCCAATTGTTCCCCGAAGAAACTGAGTAACTGTCTATTAATTTGAATTAGTGGAAAATATGCTTAGTCTCCTGGAAATGGGGTTTCCTTTCTAAACATTGCGAAAATAGAAAAAAATATCCTGGGCCTGTAAATCTTCCTAAGGATTCGGGGCGTTCTTTATGCGAAATTGCAGGATGACATGGTAATAAGCCTTCGTGGTTAAAGGAACGTTGCTGATTTTTTTTTCTCTCTTTTTTTTTGAGGGGAAATTGAGCGTACGATGGCTGATCCCTTAAGAGTTTGCTGTGCTAATGATTCTAATCAGCAATATTCACCATAACGAGCTTGTTTTTTTCTGTTTTCGTTTTTTGAGGCACAAGTTTTACTTAACACAAAAATTAGTCAATTTTAAGTTGTTAGAGATTTTGAAGTTGAGAACAAAAATGAACATTTATTTAGATTTTAATTAATTAAATGAACCTATCGACTCGACTACTTAGATTCAGGTAAAATACCATCGGCTTAAAAACAAAACAGTTCAGTGCTTAAGCATAATTCATCTAAAAGGCGTTTAAACCGTAAATGCTAAATGTTAATCGTATGTGAATTGCTAACAAACTAACAAACTTCACCACAACAATATTTGCAAATTATATATTCTTCATTTTATACTAGCTAGAACCCGATGCGCCTCACTGCAACCAAAAGCCCGTAATATGGCGTGCGCCAAAATAATTGGGATTCTCAAAATGGCTTTTTTCATGGACAGTGAGAGTCTCAAATCCCACTACAAAAGAACAGTCGAGTCACCCGCTCATTTATATTCTTCTTCTGTAACGGCTCCACAACCGGGATCCGGTCCTGGCCTCTTGCAACTGTTCTCATTTATATTCCCAATCACAACCCTCCACTGAAAACCCTTTTTAAAAAATCCTTAGATAAAGGGTATTTCCCTACTCTTTGGAAGAATTCGTTCATAATTCCCATTCACAAAAGTGGTAGCAAGAACAAAATATCGAATTACAGACCAATTGCCAAGCTGTCTGTCATACCAAAGCTTTTTGAGTCAATCATTTATTCTGCAATCGTGCCCATCTGCAAGAAACTTATTTCTACGAACCAACATGGTTTTCTTCCAGCTCGTTCCACTACCACCAATCTCCTTGAATCCACTTCCCATGCTGTTGAAGGCTTCGTTTCCGGTTGCCAAACTGATTGTGTTTACACTGATTTCAGTAAGGCATTTGACAAGCTTTTCCACTCCATTATACTTTTCAAACTAAAAAGGTTAGGTTTCCCTGAAGCCCTTCTATTAAGGTTCCAGTCCTACTTAACTGACAGGACCTACTAAGTCCTTTTCCGTGGATCCAAATCCGCGACCATTGAGGCGTCATCCGGTGTCCCTCAAGGCAGTCATCTTGGCCCTATCCTCTTTATTCTTTCTATTGATGATATTGTTACCTTGATAAGACACTGCAGAATCCTGATTTATGCTGATGACATCAAATTGTACCGTCACGTAAAGAGTATGGAGGACTGCAAAGTTTTGCAAGTCGACCTCGACACCTTTTAATCTTGGTGCGCTAACAACAACCTGGTTCTTAATATTAGTAAATGCGAAGTCATGACTTTTTGTAGGCGACGTGATCCTATAATTTATAACTACTCATTTTTTAGTGAGGGTGTCCCCCGTGTTAATTTTGTCAAAGATCTCGGGATTAGATTTGACACCAAGCTGGACTTTTCAACTCATATCAACTATATTTCTTCCAAGAGCAGCTTAGTCTTGGGTTTTATAAAAAGGTGGTCCAAAGAATTTAACAGAACCCTGATCACTAAACACTTCTACATTTCGCTTGTCAGACCTTTACTTGAATATGCGTCCCAGGTTTGGTCTTCTCACTATTTTTCGCATGTTGGAAAAATTGAGTCTGTTCAACGTAGGTTCGTTCGATTCGCATTGAATTACCTTCCTTGGGAAGACCCTTTAATTCTTCCACCATATGAATACCGACTTAAGTTACTCAACTTAAACACTCTTCACAGGCGTCGTGAGGTGGCCGATGTTATTTTCGTCCACCAGCTTCTTAATGGACGTGTCGACTCAGGTTTTCTAAGTCGCCGTGCGTCGTTTAGAGAGAGCCGATACAATCTGAGAGGACCACCGCTCTTACACATCAACTCCTCTAACACCAATTATGGCCGATTTGAGCCTTTTAATCGCATGTTCATTAATGTAAATAAAAATATTAATGTTTTTAGCGTGAGCACTAACAAAGATCTCCTTAAAAGGAGTCTCTTTGTTCTCTCATGACTGTTTATGTGTTTCGCATGCAATTTTTATTGGTACTTAATTTTTTATGTTTGCATGTCTCAGCCGAGCTGAGAAGTGCGCCTTCTTTATAAGAAGGGAAACTCTATTATTATTAATTCACGGGTCTCACTGGCACTTTTGTCATGGTCCGATGCTAGGGGGGTGTTGCTGCCCGTAAACGAATATCGAAGGGTAAATTACAATACCCGTTCGCTTGTATTTTATCCATCCACGAAATGGCAAAGTGTGTTCAATTTTCATTTCGCCGCCTGCGCTTTCAGTTAACTCCTTTACGTGATGATATTTTATGTCGATGTGTTTAGTACGAAGTCCTTTTCGAGTTCCTTCGAGCTCCTTTTCGATCAGTGTCTGCTGATCGCATTTTTGTCTAAGTGTCTCGTTTCGAAGGCGATTGCGGAGTGAGACACCAATTATCTGCTTCAAGCATCGTATTTGGATGACCTCGGGCTTCTTAACGTCCGGTTTAAGCAGTGTCCACATTTCAGATCCATAAAGAAGAATCGGAAGGATCAACGTTCGGTAAAGGCGAACTTGTGTTTTAATAGAAATATTTGTTCGTTTCCAATGTTGTTGCCTGGACGATGCGGCTGTGAACGTCGACCTTCGATGCTACTTTCGTTTCCTAAACCAATGATTTTAAATATTTGACATCTGAATCTGTTCGATTTGGGTTCCATCGAGGTGAGCACTGCCCTCGATCCGTCCGTTGTGAGCACTGTGCTCACTTGTGGTCTTTTCCGCATTGATTTTTAACCCGTATGCCTGGGCGAAGCGGAAAATGTCCTGGATGGCCGTGTAAGATGTCCGTAGCTTCGGCATCCGTATTGGCGACGACGGCACTATCATCAGCGAACGTAATTGTTGTCGTCATATTGAACTCCGAGTTGTCCATCGAAAGCTCCACGCATAATGCCGACGTTGAAGAATGCCACATGTTTTTTATGGCGACATGAAGTCGTTGTGATAAGACATCACTTCTGGCTTTGATCATCTCGGCGTTACTTGGTCTATTACCGGCGTTTTTTCATTTTTCGATCGTGGCTGATGGAAGAATTCTCTCCACCGCCGCAGGCGCTCATGGGGAGAAGCCACGAAAGTTCCATCCGATTTTTTGATGTTGTCGTTTGTTGATGTTGTTTTGCCGCCCACCCCCGGATTGTGTGGTATAGCGTCCAGTACTCGTGCCTCAACGCCATTTCTTCCATGTCGGTCGCAACGTTATTCCAGGACGCTGCCCGTTCCGATTTAATTTTCTGTCGAACTTCTTTGTTCAATCGTCGGTATTGCTCAAAGTTAACATGTTTCATTTGCTTCCGCTGATCGACGAGGTCCAGACAGCTACCAGAGATCCATGGCTGTCTGTTTAGGGATAGGTGGACATAACTCCATTGTACACCTCACTTCGGCAATTGCCTTTCTTCTACATCGATATCGTCTGGTACTGCGAGGGCCTCGAAATTGTTGAATAATGCCGGCTGATGTCGGGTCCCGTATGCACGCCCAATTCTTCTTGGCTTGTGGTGGCGCCGTTTTCTTCGCTCCTTGTAATCGCATCTATAATTTCGCTCGAGCAAGATGATGGTACAGTCCGCAATCAGTCCCACGCATTGCACGTACGTCTTTGAGCGTCGGTCAGAATCTTGCGTTGATCAAAACTTAGTCTAACATCGCCGAATATTTGCCGGATGGATTTCGCGCCGAATTTTAGTTGAGTGAGTTCCCACGTTTTGGTAGTTGTGTGCCAGTACAAATGGAAAAAGCAAGTGGAATAAAGGAGGAGCAAAGAGTCTAAATGGTCAGTTATCTCGAGTAAAATCTTACATGCCGTTACTCCGAATTCTAATCACCTGTTGATATTTCATCTTAATGTAAACAAAACAGATATAATGTGGCAGTTACCCCAATTTGACAGTCGACTGGCCCAGATTTCACTACGGTTACGTACACAGATTTTATACGCGAGGGCCTTTCCTGATTGCAGGGTCTGTATGGCCATGGCTAGCGCCTTTTGGTCGTTTTCTATCCACTTGGATTTCAATTCCGCACCGTCTTCCAACGTAATCATTCCATTGATATAACCCCAATAGCCAATGAAGATTAATATACTTTTCATCTGAGCAGATCACGTAGGATAATTATCACCATTCCATTTGAAGCATTGAATTCATTTTGCTACTCATATCCTCAAAACCTTCTCTTACACCAAAACGTGTTTTCTGCGACTAACGCGTGTCTTCAATGCAGTGTTCTATTATTCACCGCTAACGCATTTTATTCACTTATTTATAAAATTATCTATTGAATTTCTGCTACACTACACTGCTACATGTTTGAGATCTTAAAGGTGGAAGTGTTAATCATATATGCATTGCATTGGTATATATATGTACTAACATAAGTTAGCTTGCTTTATCTAATTTAAATATTGCATCAACAAATTTACCCAAACTACCAAGTCGCAATTATTCAGTCAACCGAAGAGTCCTGCAAATTTATCCTGAAACGGAAGCAATCGTATCTGCAGAAAGTCATTCCTGTAGCCAAAGATAGACCAAAGCTATCTACCTTATGAAGCTGCAGTATTCTTTACTTATTTGCTATGAAATCTAGATTCAACCTCTCTATATTCCAATGATAGCAAAATATAAAAAAAAACTCTTTTTATCCACATTCAACTTTACCTGAACGTTAATTACCCAAACCTCACTCACCTTTACCCATCCATACGAGATCATTCATTCCTTTTCTCATTAGTCCTGTTCCATCTGTCTTTTTTGCAGAGCTCATCAAATCCCACTCCGCTATCTCTCACACAATATTATAGTAGAACATCACCATTGCTGTAACAATCTCTAATGAAATTTATCTTCTCTCATTATCTTCCAGAGAATCCACTACACTGCAGCTGTGACTCCCAGGAGTTATGGGAATGGTTAAGAGACCATCAGAAATGGACCACGGAGGACGACAGTCATTATCTGAGGTGTGAACAGCCAGGTGAACTTCGTGGCAAGATATTTGCAAAAATGGAACCCCAGCAATTCTGTGATGCTCCATTAATCCTTAAATTGGCCATCCAGGACATTCAGCCATATTCAGTTGTTGTATCCTGGCAGGGGCGAGAGCATTCCGGACTTAATGGGTATGAAATTGTCTACCATGCTCTGGATGGTGTTGACGAGGTAAGGCAATAACCGTGAAATTGTTGTTGTTGTAATAAAGGATGCCACTGCAACCCTTTTGCATTCCTGCACCCTTGTCCTTTGTTCCTAGGTAGGCAGAAACGTGGTTCGGTGTTGGGTTGCCCTGCAGCAGCACTAATGGGTTAAATGGGTTTATTGCTGCTGCGGGCGTCATGGGTAAAAACCGAGTCGAAAGGTCCTTTTTATGCAGCGTGCTTTTTCCGCGTTTCGAGGGAAGTTTTAATGGTTCAATATTTGTGCAAACATCGCGCTTAGATAGCGTAACTCGGTTAGGTCTTTAATTGTCACAACCACTAACAAACACCGTAAACTAACAACATTGAAGTCCTTGCCGAATAAGCACACTTAAAGTTACACTAAACCAATTCTATATCTGTGAATCTAGACCTCCCCCTCCCCCTTCCTACACAACCACAAATTTAATCCTTAATTTTCTACACATTCACCCTCCGCCAGATGCAAAATAGATTTGGGGTGGGGTTTTCGAAAACTAGGCTAAATCAAATTCGCTTTCGGTCGCATTGCCTGCCAATAAATAATTAAGGTGACATCGGTGGATTCGACAAGAGCCAGAAGCCGCAACCCACACCATAATCGAATCCTTTTCTGTAGGAAATTCTGGTGATGAAACTGTCACAATCACTCCTTGTTGCGGCTGTGTGTGATTACCACGTAAAACCTGCATTGTGGCATTTGCCTTTGCCACAATTTACACTTGCAATAATTACCGACTTCGGGTGTGCTCGTTTGTTAAGTTTTATGCCCGGAGCAGAAGAAAAGGATATCAGATTTTCATTTTCAGATTGTATAACGTTTAGAGTGCTTTTGCAAGGTGTTGATTTACTGCGACATCACTGCAATTTATTACGATAAATAGAAGCAACAAAGAAGGTTCTCTCGTCTCGTCCTTTGTTGTGCTGCTCTATAATATCATGTGATTAAAAGGAAATATTCTTGAGATATCTTATTAATGGAAGATAGTTTCTAAGGAAAAAATAAAGGATATTCGTTGGGAGCTTGTACCGTTGGGCTACGATTTCAATATTATAAAAAGTAGTGTTCGATATCAGTAAATATAGATTGTGTTTAGCAGCAAATATTTACAACACTGCAGTATTCTTTCAACAGCTTATTTAGTAAGTGTGCTGTTTTAAGCACTTTAAAAACGTTCTCGACTTTTCCGCTGCATGATATTGAAAAACTATAAGATCGTCAATCCTACTGCTGGCAGTTGTCTTCAGCTATTTGGACTTTGGTAACTTTCACTATAATTCTGCTACAACCACGGCTCCTTCCTTTAGTTACAAGGGAGAAATGATACTAGTATCGTATAACAGTACCACGCTCCCGAGAGTAGTGCTCTCAGGGCAAAAAAGAGAAAAATGTTAAAAAACACCAAAATTGATTGGAAATTTCACACACATATATTTTGCTCTATTTTTCAAAATTGTTGTCTGCATTTCTAATTACAAAGAACAAAATTTAAAGGAAATGGCTCTACACTGCGAAATTGTAAGAGCCTTCTTCTTTTTAACCAAAAAAAAAACTGAGCGCCTTGTATAATGAAAATAATGCTACTGTACAGCAACAAAATTTATCCCACCGCTGCCACCAAGTTTTTGCTTAACGCAACTTCTCACTAAAGGCCAGGAAAAAAATTTTATCCCACCACTGCCACCACCTTTTTGGTTAACACTAATTTACCAAATGTAGGCTTTAAGTGCAAAATTGGAGAAATAGTGTTTAGTGACCATCCAGAAAACAAAATTTATTCTCAAATTTCACACACTATGTAATTGTCTCTATTTTTAATTTGTTTTTATTTTTCATTCCTATTTAATAGAAAAAGGATGACTCTACACTATGAATTCGCAAGAACTGTTTGTTTTTAACAAAATTCATATATGTACTAGTTTCCTAGATTCTCACGAGAGTCCAACGAAAAATTTTATCCCACCGCTGCCACCACCATTTTGCATAAAACCAATCTTCCGAGAGTAGTTTTAGGATTGTAATAATTTATCTTTATACTTAACACGTTAACACGTTTTCAAAATAATGTAATCGAATTAAAATAGGTATCGCTTCACGCGCTACATATCGTGACCAGGGGCCGTATTTGGCTTCTCGACTTACTCTAAGTTTCATATTTGGCATCATGACCAAATCGACAGATAAGCGCGGCCATACAAAACCATCAAATTGTAGTATTACTCCAAGGGCAGCAAACCACATATATTTAATTAAAATATAACTTGTTATAAGTTTATTGCATGTATAAATTGAGCTTTTTAATAATCGTCTAACGTCTTTATCGACACGTAAAGAGACGATATCGTGTCGCCAAATGCCAATTTTTGTTTATCGACAGAAGACAATGTTGACTCGAGAAACCAAATACGGCCCCAGGTCACATAGATCGCCAATAGTGAAACAGATTACTTAAAGACGCCGGAATTAACAAAAGTAATCTTAATCGCATTAATTGTAGAAGAGCTTACGGTCAATCAGTGATTTACCCTATATAAGGTGAGTGACGTTGACAGCGACTTGACATCTATATTGGGCAGTGATACTTCGTCAAAAGGGCTATAAAGGTGTAGTCCCTTGATGGTAAACGGTCCTTAAAACCTGCATCAGATAAAATTATTAAAACAGCCGCAGACTTTTTACCCCTAACGAACCTACGCAAGGAAATTTTAATGAAGCAAGCTCGATGCTTCAAATGTTTACATAAGTGGCATTCTTCTCGTGGATGCTGCAACTGCTTTGCGGGTGTGTTAATTGTGAAGAACGACATTCCTCGTGCTTGTGTGATCCTTCTTTTAAATCAACCCTAAAGGGGGATGCCTTGGCAAGAAAAGTTGCACAAAAATCTTCTGCTGCTACAAGGACGTTGGCCTTGTTCTTGATGACGGTAGTCAGCGATTCTTACGTCACTATGGACCTAGTTGAAAAGCTGGTTTTGCCAGTTGAGGATCACATTAAGTTACGAATTTTACCATTTGGGAAAGTAGAAAGAGCGCCGATCTAGGCATATGATTGTGTGAAAATAACGTTGAAATCTCGATTCAATGAAAGATGTAGTGTATCGGTTTTCGAGAATCTCGAGATAGCAGAAAATGATCTCCTGTTAATAGAAGAAGTTAATGTTTTAATAAGTACGGATCCATTATTGGGAGGTGGTGCACAATGAATCACGACGGTTGACGAAAAATTTAGAGACAATTAATACTCGATTCGGTTGGACTCTTGGAGTAGTTAGCAACTGTGATCAAGAAACTTCTGCCAGAGCTTCAGTAACGATCCTTGGTGCTTGTGTTTTCGATCAAGCGGAGTTGAGGCATTTCTGGGACTTAGAAAGTGTCGCCATATCAAATAGATGTAAGAAAGCTCTTGGACTACGACAGTGCGATGAGAGAGTTTATTGATTCTGGTGTTGTTGAACGCATTCCAGAGAAAGCCCAAACTAAGAGTACATATCGTCCGATAAACAGAGAAGGCAAAACAACGACGAATTTTAGGATTGTGTTTAATGCGTTTGCGCATTCAAGTAATGCTTTATCGCTAAATTAAAAATTATCGGCTGGTCCGAATTTATTGCCAGATTTGTTAGTAATGGTATTAAATTTTCATTTCAAAGATATAGTACTTGTGGCCGATATTGAGAAGGCGTTCCTGCAGATCTCCTTTTTGCCAGAAGATCACGACGCTTACAGGTTTTAGTGGTTCGATAAAAAACTTACACGCGCAATGCAACTCCCGCATCTATGACCAGGGTCATCTTTGGTGTATACTGCAGTTCCTTTCTTCTGGGTGCCACATTGCAGAAGCTCTTTGAAGACTAGTCTCGACTATTTCCCAGCACATGTGCCTTGCTAAAAAGATCCTTTTATATGGACGGTTTTGTGACTAGCCATAATGAAGCAACAGAAGCCGCTACTATTTACGTAGAGACTATTGATATCCTAAAGCGAGCCTCAATGAATATCCGCAAATGGAATATGAATTACGACGTTATCCGCGCTCTGTTAAATTATTTGATATAAATGAAGTGCTAAAGCTTTTGCGCTTAGTTTGGGCTAGCTCGAGCGATAATTTATCTGTAGATTTCCGTGTGCTTCCTTGTCAACTTCAAACAGTACTTACTAAACGGTACCTCCTGGAAACCATGGCTAACATTTTTGATCCGCTTTGCATATTTGGTCCTCGCCGAGGTGATCCCAAATGAAGACCCTCGGGGAAAAACCAACTTTTTCCACTTTTTCAAAAATCAGAGAATTCAGCTGCATCTATTAGCTGCTAAGATGTACTAAAACTCAATGTATTAACTATGGGGAAAAACCAACGTAGTCCTGACAAAATGAACGGGCAATAATAAAAAGTTCGGGGAAGAACCAACTGAGTCCATGAATCAATGAGGGGAAAAACTTGTATTTTTTGGAATTTTATTTTTTGGACTAAGTTGGTTTTTCCCCAAGGGTCTTCAAATATCTCTCCGCTTACTCGTAACCATTTTCTGAAGGGGTCCCATACAGATATTTTGTCCACCTCTTGATAAGCGACAGACACTGACATAAGGGCTAAATGGAAGAACCGACTACGATATTCCCATCTCTTTATGAGAAAATTTAACAGGGATTACATCCAACGGCTCAGATCCGCACATCATACTGAACGTAAATTTTCTTCTCAGCTAGAATTCGGTGAAGTTATTATCGGGTATGACCGACTGTCACCTACACTTTTCTATAAACTTGGAGTAATCAACGTTTTCCCAGGACGCAATGGATAGGTAGGTTCCTGCAAATGGTACGATTCGTCTTGAGATAACATCGAGAGCGACCGGAGGATATGAAAAATAATTCGAACATGTCACTCCCTATGTGCCAGCCCTTAACATCTTCCTGAAGGAAACTTAAGATCTTAATCCATCTAAGCACTCTCGTTCCTTCAATTAGGAACCTTTAGATTTTTGTTAGTTCGTCCTGAACCCTTGAGCGTGGGCATATGATAAATCCTATAATTTTGAACTCACGTGTTTTCATTTATAATTTCATCACTAATCCCATTTTGAAGCATTTTCGACAAGTTTCCAGATTCTCAAGAGAGACCAGCGAAAAATTGTATCCCACCGCTGCCACCATGTTTGTTACATAGCATTACCGTGCTCTTTTCCGATAGAAGTGCCTCGGAAGAAGAATTGGTGTTCAAATAAATTTGAAATTTCTACCACATAAAATTTATCTTTATTTTTCAAAGTTTCAAAGTTTTATTTTCGCGAATTTATGACTTATCCTCGAATATTAGGTCAGAGAGCAGGAAGGCGTGCTTCGTGTATTTAACCTCTTTCGCAGGAAGGCGTTTGGAGGTAGAAAATCGAGGAGGGATTTGTTTCTTTGTTTTGGTTCAAAAGAATGCGCATTCGAGTATTAAAGCCATAGGACTGCCTGTGGAGATAGAAGAAAGTGGCAAGTTTTGTTTGTCAGGAAAGACCGTTTGCTAAAAAACATTTGCTTCAAAATCGCGCACCCTCGTGTATTTAGGCTGTAAGAAAGTGGAACCGTGCATTCCTTTAAGAGAAAACTTCTTGTTGATAGAAATTGTTTTTTCATGCATTAATGCCCATGCGCCTATTTAGTGACCTTCGGGTTTAATTAAGAGGGCTGTCTCTTTTATTGAACGAAATGTTCAAACTGCAGCTTATTGCCAGATTCCAAGAGTAAATTCAAGATTCAAGATTACATCTCATCTACCTATGTAACGTCAGTGAAAAGGACTTGCAAATAGCTTATTCACATTTCTTACAGACCAAATAAAAAAAACAATTTTCCTCTACAAAATTCAAAGTGAGTAAAATTTCCTTTCATTACTAGTATTAAAAATGCCGAAGCAAGAATGTCAATTTCGTCATAGTTGCAGACATGAACGAGAACGTTCCGTGGAATTTCCAATTTTGAAAATTGCTTAAAATGGAAATGGGCACTTGCAGATGGAAATTTCTGCCTTTCGCTTCATAAATCAAACATGGCCAATCGAAGCCGTCGCATTAAAACATGAAGCGGAAATCTACGGTTCGATAAAATTATCAGGGTTAGCAAAATCACTGCTTCTCCATATTTAAATATATGCATTACTGCGCCAAATCCCTTTCGTCCTGAATGTACGTTGAATTTGCTTTAACGTTGAAGGATAATTGTCCTAAAGTCGGTCCGATGCGGCTGGCTTTAACTATTGGCCCTAAATTTGCTTGCCGCAAATTGAATTAAAACAACCATTTTCAATACACAAGAATTGAAAGTGGTTTACCCTATGTACACATTCACATGTATATGTATGCGCAGCACTACTATTAGTCCAGGCGATTGTCATTCGCAGGACGTGCGAACATTTTTACTCAAAAGTAATTATTTGGCTTTCCCATTCGCGTGAGCATAAGTAGATTTGGGACACTAGGACACCGCTCGCGTGCACTGTTTTGGCACATTAGGGCAAACTCGATATTGTGCGGTCACATATACATGTAGTCGATGTATTCGTGATGCTTGATTTTGCAAATATTTTGGCCACGCACAGATGGAAGGACGAGGTTTGAAATATATTTTGTGGCTTTTGCAAATGTCACAGTATGTAGCACAAAGTTTGTATGTAGTAGTGGTAATATAAAGTCCGTGGTAAGCTATATATATTTTTGGTGCAGCTAATTTTGCTGACACTGGCCTGGTGTTTTTAGCCATAGTCATACTCTTAATAATTCTATAGTAATTATGAATATTGTTGGGTACAATTATGAAGGACGCAAACTGAATTATGTGTGCCTTTCGTAATTTCCATTCATTAGCGATTATGTAATATTGGAAATTGCGATATTATTTTATAAAAAGCAATTAACTGAAACTACCTGCACACTAAATAATTTCAGTGATGTAGGTAATATACAACAGTTCGCTGATGTATTATTATTTTTTATTATTATTATAAGGAATGAGGGGGGCAACCCATATGGTGAACACTGCGGCCAAGTTAGGCCTATTGTGTACAGTTCGGTTCTTGCTTCGGCAGAACATATACTAAAATTGGAACGATACAGATTCGCTGATGTAGGTGCTCTGTATTACTCTTACGCCTGCAACAATATTGAACCAGCACCTGGCAGACCTTCACTAATCCATCGTGATCTCATGCTTAGGAATCGTCCTTTGTACTACCAGTCCGTCATGTCATTCAGGTCATTATGCAATGTCTAGTAGTAAGATTGATTTGAAAGGAGCAATAGAGGATGGGATAGTTTAATAGGAGTCTGGAGGGCCTTGCATTTTATTTCCTAGAGTTTACACCAAAGCAAGAAATTTACGCGAAGCACACGGATTACATGGTTCCGATTTCGCACAGTCGACATCCTCGATAGTAACCGGAGTCAGGAGACGCAACCGTCGGAGTAAGCTAGAGATAGCCTTTTTGGATTTCTATACCCCTGCAGAAAGTGAATCCCACTAACCAGGCTACAAAGGCTGTGATGAAGATAGTACCAGACTACCATCCGAACAAGGAGGTGGTTGTCCACTAGGTGAAGACTCAACCGAAGCGAAACTTATGTATCCTATTATTATCCGGTTTAGCCGACGAGAATATTTGTTAGGTTAGGGGGCTGGGAAGACCTTGATAAGATGCCGATGAACCTAACCTCGGAGGTCTTATACAAATTCGGAAAAATCAGTCGAGTTGTTCTCATTAGTATTTAACTTCTGGGCTATATAACTGCAGGGTATGTAACTAAGCCGAGTGGACAAGTGTTATGTTGCAAGAAAAATACTGTCGAAGGGCATTAATTTGAGTGGAACTGTGGCTATAGTAGTAGCCACAAAATTTTGTCAGGGCTGCTACAGTCTTACGGTGGCTTAATGAGTTCGTTCTATCACAGATCCAGAAAATGCTCAACCCAATTCAATACAACTGAGTCGATACCAGTAGCTTGCTGCTTAATCAATAAAGCAGGATGGTATACTCTACCAATATGAGGTATCAATAGCAACGAAGCCAGACTCACCAAAGAGGCGAATGCTTTGGTTGTGATACTCCGTTAAGCATACGAGAAGGCCATCAGCACATCTGTTACTGCTTGTCGTTCAAAACTTGGTCTCCATTATTACTAAAAGGTTAGAAGTAAAAGCTATTTGGCTTGTTGAATCTGGATAATCTTCTAAGATCCAAAAATTTTGCGTAAAGCTTTAGCCAAAAACTGAGGCTCATTGGTTAAGGTCTATATATAATCAGGCTTGTCAGGCTTGTTTGTTGACATCAAGCTCTTTGAGATATTTATGCACTTGACGCTAAAAAAAGGGGTTGGGGTGGTGGTAAGCGATAGCATCTAGAATAGAGATGCGCCGATTGTTCGGCCGAATATCCGTATTCGGTATATTCGGTGTATTTTTTAATGTTCGTATTCGGCCGAATATTCGGTTAATTTGCCGAATAATTGCCGAATATTTAAGTATTATTATTTTAAGAGTTACATATATTAAAGAGGCTTTATGCTGAACCTTACATAGGTGGTATTTGTAAATGAAACGAACACTTAACTTTGTGTAACTGTATTTATTCACAAAATCAAAAATTTTTAAAAATTGAGGATCCATACACGAATCGACAGAAACGAGGCCGATTTGAAAGTAGTTCGGTTGCAAGCAATATCAAGCTCGTGACCGACAAACGTACCTGCGTTGCATTCAGCGGTTCTACGATATGCGGCGAGTTTCCACCAACATCTAATTGCGGAGTTGCATTCCGTCCAGGCTTTTAAACATAACCCAAAAATCTAAGTAACGATTGTGTGATTGTGTGTACTCTGTCGAATGGGACAATACAGAAAAAGTTGAAAGTAGACCGACATTTGCGCTGCATGAATCACGGAGTATTTCGTCAAATCGCATTTGCATACCCATACTTATATATTGTCTGTCACCGAATGCAGCGCATGTACGCTTGGAAATGTTACCAGTTTCAGTTGCGTGGTTACATTTATACCTTCAAAGTTTATTCAGCAAAATCTTCGTAAGCACAGAACACCTATTCATCTTAAATCAGTTGCACTTGTGTGTGGACTAAGGTTTCTATTAGGTTGCAAACTGGTTGCGAGCGTGATAATGACGAAACCAGTTTGAAACTGGGATCGCAAATCAGTCGACTCTTGTGCGTAGGGCCTCTATGTTTATGGAATTGTCATTTTCCTACATTCTTGCTTTAGTCACTTTTTGGGGATAACTCTATCACGCGGGAAGTTGCAATAAAAAAGAGCGGCGCATTGAGTTAGCGAGCCGAGCTAGCACGAGAGCGCTCTGTCGACCTAATATGAACCTGTTTAATGCGCAAAAATGAACCGAATAATTCGGCCGAATGTTCGGTTCGGTACATTATTGACCGAACCTTCGGCCGAATATTCGTATTCGGTCGAACCCATATTCGGCGCATCTCTAATCTAGAATGTTACTTCTCAAAATGTCTTCAAATGAAGATTTAACTTTCCTGATGATTGAATTAGAGAAGTTTCCCAAGTTTGACCGAGAAGTTTTGCAAATTCTGTGAACAGTTTGTATCAATCGCAACTGCTACTCCGAATCGTGGAACATATTCGGTAATGAAACCTTTTGTAGTTGATATGAATCGAATAAGATAAAACTAGTCGAATGCACTTCCTCCAGAACGATATATATCAGATAGGAATCTGCTTATTGATAGAAGCTTCAAATGTGACATAAGGTATTGAGTGCGTTTCATATTTCGTCTTCAATCATGTGACATGTGACAACTGACGACAAACCTACAGTTGAATCATATGGTCGAATTCGAATCGCATCATCGCATCTACAATGAGATGATGAGATGATGCTCAAAAAACTCCTTCCGTATGGATTATGGAGTCATTAGCTGTAGTTAAAAGAAGGCTCGCGCACTCGTAGTCTTCTGGAAATGTTGAGGCAGGACCATTTGAAACGTCCGCGTTGGACTTAATAAGGAAGTTGAAGCGATAAATGATCAATCGCAGACGCAACGATCCTTCGAACGCATAGTATTTTTAGTCAAGGCCGCTGATCGCATTGACAAAGCTGCAAAGGTCCTTGTATCTAATCGTATAATGACTATGTTTCCTATGGTATTAACATATCGTCATCCGCTGTTGGCTTGTAGATATATTGTGAGTGATGCTCGGCTTCTAGAATAGCCAGCTGCTACCGATATATGTATGCTTGATCAGTCGTGTGACGCCTGGCTCTAAGCAAATGATCTCAACTTGCAGTGAAGCCAGTTAATTCATCAGTGTTGCTTTGATGTTTGAGACATAAGAGTGGTGTACTATCTAAGACAACACCTCTCACACGCCTGTTTGTGCCGTTAGTTGGCCGGTATGCCGCAGTTAATTGCTTAAGGGAGCTTATTGCCTCACAACTTTAGGATAAGTTCGTCCGTTATGGCCAAACTACTTTTTCACAATATTTGCAGGGCTCGGTAAAATTCCATTTAGTCAACAAGGTCCTGTTGTGGTTCTGATAGGGGGTATTTGACGTTGATTTTAAGAGGGCAGTTCAAACAGCTTATTTGCTAGCATTCGAATATAGATAGCTAGTTCGAATTCTTGCATGTTCGGTTTACTCACAATATAACTCTGAACATTGAAACCCAACATTTGCTTTTACGTAATATTTATTTTAAGAATCCAAACAAATTTTAATAACAATATGTATCTTCATTTACAGGTAAGAGGTAAGAAGCTCAATGGATCAGCTAATTCAGCAAAGCTTCTCAAGCTAGCCTCAAGCACTAGGTATCTAATATGTGTCCTCGGCACTGGCAACTGGCTTACAGTAAACGCTGTAACAGCGCTAAATAAACTCAACTTCAACGAATCAATTCTGGTAGGGGATGATGGTATAAACAACAATATCCTTCCAGAAGGTCTACAGGAAATCCTTCAGGACTCATCAACATCAAGATGCACAGAAGTACGAACTTTGGATGCAACTCCAAGCCTGATAACAGACGAAAACGGATTATCGAGCCAGGGGATAATCCACTCGATACTAACGCGTCGGCTCGGCTTAATAGTCGGCTGCTGTTTGGGGATTATAGTGTTCATAGTTCTGGTGTCGGTTCTCGGGTATCTCAAGCTGAAGAAGCAACGATTAGAGAATTCGAAACGACAACATCAACCTGTTCAGCCAGAATATATATCCTATAGGCATTTTTCAATCCCAAATGACGAGGCCAGTCGAACGGCGTTATCAAATAGTGTCTCTGGTCCGCTCGGGGGAGGAATTATCTCTTCGGAGCACCAGAACCACCACCCGAGCAGCTACATGACAGGTGTGGTCTTGGGCACTACTAATCTTACTACTTGTTAATGATAAACCTGCGCTAGAGAGGTGCCCTCTCCCTTTGTACATTAGAGTGACTAGACATAAGCCCAGATTAATTATAACTTTTCTAACTAGGATAAAAAAACACATTATGGTAATTCATAGTCAGTTAGACAAGAATGGAGAAAATGTAAGAAATTTTATTAAATGCCTTTGTAAGAATTTTTTATTGTTGGAAAATGATTATTTATCCCCCGCCAGAGCGGGTTCCAGGCTACTATTAATTTTTAATTAAGAATTTGTAAATTTCATGTAAATTTTGTTAACAGTATATTTGTAAAGTAGTTAGAATGATAATTTAAAAAAAAGGATAAAATATTTGCTGAGCTTCTCCTGCCCCTCCAAAACACATAAACATTAAAACAGAGCCAAATCCCTAAAAGCAAATCCATTTAATTAGCAGCGATTCCAGTTTTATTTAATCAATATTTGTTTTTGTTGTTAAATAATCCAAAATTAAATAAATTAACTAACATTAAATAAAAAATCAACGAATCGAGAAAAAAACAATCCACAAATTTTCAGTTATATTTCTCCCCGAACATCGAGGCCAGGACAATAGTAAGGATCGTTTCCGCATCCTGCAGTGCTCGGGCCAATAAAAATAAAAACAAATTGGGAGCCACTAAAAGATTTATTTCTCCCGGGGAAAATGGTAAAATATTTATTATTATTGTTTCCCCGAGAGCAGGAACGAGGACGAAAGCGCGCCATTTTATATTATCGAGGACGAGAACGCTGGTGAATTGCCCCGTCCTTGGCCATTGCCCGGTTTCATTAACAGCTGCAGGGGATCCCAAGGGGTTTGCCTGACCAAGAATGTCAATTACAAATTCATCGAATTTTAATGCCCCAAGGGTGGATTGGTGACAATTAAACAGTGCGGGAAAAACTACCCTTTGCGGTTTTTACAAGGGATGGCAATTTTAAAAATTTACCCTTGAAATTGGGAAAACAGTAAAAGGGCATTTTAGCTAAAATTTATTTTTAATGACATTTTCATGTCGGAGTCCTTTCGACACTTGATGGGCATTAAAGGCCAGCGGTTGATGAAATGAATGTAAAAATTTATAATTATTTTTTACTGTGTGGCGGCAATTGAAACGCATTTGTTAACAAAACTAAATGTATATGTGTGTGTGAATGGGAGCGTTTAAACAAAATTTCATGGCTTTAATGGTAATGTTTTTATCGATCTTTAATATGTCATAAAGTATGGCAAATCTGAAGTGTTTTCATTAAAATCTTGCAAAAAATAACATTTATTATTGCAACTAAATGTCAATGATAAAAATAAAATAGTTACTTATTTTAATATTGATCTAGGTCTTTTAGGTTAACATCCAAATATAAGAGGTGTTCTAAAAAGTTTACAAAAAAAAACTCACATCGACCCACTCAAACGACTATCAAATAACAACTGCGATCCAAAATGGCTGAAAATTTTCTGTCACAAAATTTTCTAATTGTCACAAGATTCACAACTACATTCACTAGCTTTTATTGACGAGTGCTGCCTTCTTCACGTTGAGGTCGGAAACTTTTCAGACCGCCTTTGTATGCTAGCTACTAGTTTGATTGACGGAGACTGACCGACTACTTTTTTTTTGTTTTGCTCTGGCGCACGCCTGAAAGGCTAAAGCTGACCACTGACTGAATTCAATTTTCGGTTGTCCTAATTCTCTTTTGTCTCAGATGATCTGTCCTACTCCATAAGTGCCCATGGTTTCATATTATCGGTTGAAGAGCTTCGCGCTTTCGCTACATAAGCGGCTACAGGCGGATAGAAGCTGCTCTGAGATAGGCGGCTATTCACGACAGGGGTCATCCACTGCAAGCTTTGAGTGCTATTCAGTTTGAAGTGACCTTTGAAGTAATAATATTGTGGTAGAAGAGGATATGTATTTTTGGCTAAATTCTACGTTAATGCGACGAAGAATTAATAAAAAAAAATAAGCAAGTCGGGTTAACCCTATTTTGGAAAAGAATATGTGTCTGGGGGAGCTCCATCAACTACATAGCAAATTAGAGGAAAATGCCCTTAAACTCTTCGATTATTATCGTATAAGCCTCAACACGTTCCCATATTATCCCATAGCGCCAATTCCTGACTCTGACTTCAGACAGACTATTCCTCCAGTGGGACGTTTCAGTCAGTGCCGGCCTGAGGGTAGAGCGTCAGGTATTAGGGGAGCCAAAATGATTACGAAAAGGGAGGTAAAAATAAGCCATCGAATATGGCTTTAGACTACATCCTGCTCGATGTGCATGTAGCAAACTGACTACGGCGGATCTAGAGAGAACAAACTCAATAAAATCCACAATCCAAAGGTGTAAGCAATCGTGGTGAACTGATGACTGGTACTGCATGAATTTATTACTTATGATGGACTCCGCATAACAGGCGACATTTGGATTAAATTAGCCTTCCCATGGTCATACGGAGCTCTGCCATTAGAGACCGTCCTTTCTCGCGCAACTAGTGGGATCCTATATAAGATACCTTCAAAAAAAACTTTTGAGGATGGGTCTAAACATTTCTGAGCCTTCCGTAACCCCCAACAGGGCAACCTACAAGGCCAGCTGGATATTTCTGAACGAATGAAGCAAGGTGCCGGCCAGTGAAGGGGAGTTTTCCCTGTTCAAGGAGGGCGGTCTGAGCTCGCACAGCACGATGGAGTATACTGAGATCACTCGTTCATTGGAAGATCTCCGTAGAGGCCCACCGGCGAAAATGCGGGCAGCTAATCGGAGAGGCGACCCAAGAAAGCGACTGCTTTGAGAAGAAGTGCGGCGCAGCACTAAAACATTTTAGGAAACTAGCTACTCCCGTGTATAGCGCCCCCGAGAAAGAAAGGGATACCGATTTTCTTAATAATAAGAGGGTTATATCCTCTGCATCTTCTCTAGGCCACAATAACCTGGTTTGAAAAGCTTTCAGAATAGAAGTCGGTCTCACTCATAATGAAGCCCAGAAAGTCTCCAAAGCCGACCTGGGCGTGTTGTGACTAACTACCGGGAGACTCTCCTGACCACATGAATTTGAGTCTTCTGGAGGCGATAGTCGAGTTGGCTCAAGCCTCAGAACAACCCAGGTTCCTAGGGGTCGGGGCGCCCTATGATGGGCCGCCTTACCCACGTCGCGGTAGACGAGGAAAAGCTCCCTCACATCTATGTTGTGGTTGGGTATTTCACGGCAGCAACAAAAGACCCACTGACATTATGTTGATAAGGATATAGGAGTCCAAAACACGACCCTAAGGGTGGACGAGGGGAGAGTACTTCACAAAGTACACCGCACACCATGGACAGAGTTGACGTTCTTTGGGTACCAATAGGTCTATTGACGAGCTGAGGCGGCCGGGTAGCAAAATTGGCTTCAAGTTTGGTTGGGCAAAGCTTAGAATCAGGAGGACAGGAAAGCTCATGATCAAAGCTGTCCCAGCCAAACTTGCATGTCCCTTCAGCGACCGACAGTACCTGGCGAGCATTTCTGCCAACTGAAGTCTCCGGAAATGGAAGGAAGTAAGTTGCTCGAATGTCGGGTTGGTGATCACTGCATTTTTTGGGATGGTGGTAGGGCTTCTTTTAATGAGGAGGTGAGTCTTTCCACCATCTCATTATCACTGGCGACTGGGCAAGCTATAATGACCCACCAGTCGACATCAAATAATTTCCAGAAAGACAATGGTTTATTGCTGTTATAGGAGGGGCTGTGATCCTAATATTACCACCGAAATCCTCAACCTCGGCCTCCTCAGATAAACCTTCGTCCGGCCAAACTTGCCTCGGCAATGCAAAAAAAGGTCAACCGGAAATACAATTAATGTGACGTGAAAGCGTTGATCAAAGGACGCCAAACAACAATCTCGCTCCACCCTGAAGAAGGGCTAGGGCTGGCGCTGGTTTCTGTACGACTCCACGTCGGCAGGTTGGCTATTCTGAATAGTGCTATAGCGCTCTTGTTCGTCAAGTAGCGCTTGCTTATTCTTGTTTCTTGTTTTCAATAGGATTTTGATATTTCAGTTAAATTCGTTGGGACCTCATACAACCACAAGGTGCATGATTTGTAAATAAAGAAGTCTTTGGAGAAAATCCTTTTCTGATTCGAACGGCAACGCACGACCGATCCAAATACCTTATAGCCGCCCGCTCAAAGCCACCTACTAACACCTAAATTCTCTATGTTTGATCTGCCGCTCATAGTCGCGTGTAGCGTGTTCGAATACGCTTTCAGTGTACGACCAGCCTTAATGGCCACTAGATCGTGAATAGCGTAATTGTTTGTGCCTTTTCTCCTCACCTTGTATTGCTTACGGTTTTCATCTTGTGTCCTCATTTGCTCTCAAGAATTCTCAAACTCCTTAAGCATTTCTCCCTCTAGAATCTTTATCCATTTCGAGTCTATGCCTTTCTCATTCATTAGTTTGGAAAGATTTTTCCCGCGTTTAATATTTGTAGTTTTTTGCAGTGGAGGAGAGTGATCCGAGATGACGCGTGTAAGGGTGTACTCACTTAGGGTTAGTAATCCTTTTTGTAGGCCTTTTTTTGAATGAACAGGACAACGCTATTCGTGACAACGTCTTGAATCGTCTTCGTTTTTTCATAAAGTTCGTGTCGTCACTTATTTTCCAACTAATTCTTATAGATTTCGGCGTCTATTCGCATAAAAAACACGGGTTGCACGGTCCACAGACTACACGGGTCCTACGGGCCTTAAAAATTTTCTTTTTAGAAATTAAAACCTCGGAGAAATTCCTTCAAATTCGAGAATGCTACTTTGGCCGGTTTCACATAAAATACCCTACAAAAAGATTTTATACACTTTTTCGCTAGTATCATTATTTAGGGAGATATGGAGGGGAGAATGGTACATTTAAAACAAAAAAAAATATTTTTAATTGCTAAAACTCAAGTTGCCTGACCATAGGATGGATTCAGGTATGAAAAGTGCGATTCTGCAGTACCCTTTGACGTAAACTCATTAAGTTTATGAATCCCTCTTACTCAGGCAAAATGACAAGACTGCTGCACTTGCTCAGCTACAAAATTATATCAGCAGGGATTGCAGCAACTACTGCTACAGGGGATGTTGTACTGATGACACTATAGGTACGGTTTGGATAAACCTGCTGTATATCCGATGGTATCAGTAGTTGGGGAGGATGTGGACTTTATAGTCCATAGCTTCTCCGGATGCGACTCCACTTTGGCAATACATGACAAGAGCAATGTTAGAATGGCTAAGCTCTCACAGCATATGCTGGCCGCACCCATGAAATCTCAGAAATATCACAGATCTCTCAACATCACCTGAGGATGTTGAAAAGGCTACCGAAAAGCTTTTTCTGCCCAACATCAACATCGGTTCTAGGCATTTTTGAAAACATCAACGAAGCCCAAATCAGACGTGGCCACTCTTCCTTCCACCAGAGGAGCTTCGAAGGAACACTCGCTCAGAGTATATTTACAGAGATACAACAGTGGCTCAGCAGTCCCCTTAACCTTCCCATTGGGATTACCAAGGGGAGAACATAGGATCCTCATCCTCTATTTTTTATGGCTGAGCCAGAACAATGTTGAACGTTACAGTCAAATTCTTTGAGGTGGCCCCGAATGAAACCACAGTGCTCTTAAAGTTTTGCCCAACACCTATTAAGTCCTGCATAATATTTTCCGTCCTCACGAGAAGTCTGAGCTTCTTACTATAGTTACGTCGCACACTGAATCACTGAATAAGATTTACTCTAATGAGGGGAGCGGCAATTACAGTCAGTGACTAAATAGAGAGGACACTTGTAAAAAATTTGAATCAGCAAAAGTAAATCTTCTTTTTCATTTTATACCAATGGGAGCGCCAGGTGCTCAGAGGAGATGGTTTAACGATAGTGCAAAACTGCCCACAGCCATACAGAACCCGGCACGATAACTTCACGCTTTCAGGGCAGTCTCCAGCGGCAACCAAAAGGAGTCACACATATACAATTACACTACATGCTGCTTCCTCTATCTCGCTGGTAACTCGCCACCTGACTGGCCACTATACTAAGTTTATATTAGACAGGGTGGTTCCAAAACTTAATTTATCACATAAAAAACAAAAAAATATATCTCTGATAACATGATCGCTTATAGTCGTTAAAAACAAGCAACCAAATGCCAAGGTTTCTTTTTTAAGAAGTGCAATTAACTCCTTTAGCCAACACTGCAATTACTAGTCCTACATCCAGTCTTGCATTGAATATTTGGGCCGTCGTCCCCTTAAAAATTGCATTATCGTAAATGGGCCAACTACAAAACCAGGTTTTTTCAGCGGTTCCTCGATCGATTAATTGTACATAAGAGGTACTATAAAAAAAGGCCTTGCAACGGGCGAACACAGGCCGCTTGGCTTTTTAAGGGGCATAAGATGGCCGTAGAGATTTAACCATTTTTAAAGGGTGCGTATAGGACCTGACGATGACCAAACTTGATCGAAAGATTTAAATGCCCAAGTACTGAGTGGTACAAATGGGCAAAGGAAGGGGAATTTGAGCCAAAAAAAACCTGCACCAATGTACTGTTTAGTGTAGTTTGCGGGAACTTGATCATTTTTGTTATGTAAAATGGTCCTGTCGATTGTGTGTGTGTGGTGTAGGGCCTTACAGTCCTGCAAATAACCTTGTGATGCAAGTCACAGACTATGTTTCAATCACGGTCGGTATACGCCCGGTGTAAGACCATGTTTTATTTCTACTCGGGTATGTAGCAAACTTATTGCTAAATTTAAGTTATTCTATTTGCCTTAGCGATTGTTTTGCTGAAATTAGAACCCTGGTGCTTACATGGTAATATTACTCCCACAACATGAAGTAAGGTTCATCGCCATCTCTTCGAACATCCACCAGCCTCTTTTATATCCTTGTGTAGCCACTAGTAGATTAGTTAAAAACATGACCGAAGGACTTGAAAGACAGGATTAACAACTATTTTCTTTAGACTGGTACAATCTGATTTTTGAAACTGCACTTAAAGCTAGGTAAGTGTTGCAAAACGAAACAAAGTTCATTCGTTCAGATCTTCAGCCAGTTGTCATTTCTGGTATAAAAATTAAATTGCATAATTTTCATTTTTCAAAAGTCACGCATTTGTATAGCGCTATTGGTTTCAATGCGTTGAATTGGAATTATTCTAGGTCATACAGGAATTATGTAGGTCGCTCTTGGCGAAAAATATGAAAAATAAACATTTTTCTTTTTGTGAAAATTCATAATTATCTTAAATAAATGAAAAATTCCGAATTGAATAGCAACCATGTAGAACATCCTTTGAATCCCTAATGAATTGATACTGACCTATATACAATTTGATTGATTATCGCATCTCAGAAGAGCCCTTACAAAATAGTTAATTAACAACTCATTCGCCATATAGAAATTTAAATTTTTTTTTTAAAGTTAATGATTGCGGTTGGAAAATATAGATCAACTTTTATCCAAGTGGATATGAATTTAAAATAACCGATAAATATGGAAAATTGGACCTTCAACGCCTCGAATTTCAAGTGAGTGTTTTCAGCTGTTGTTAACATGATGTAAAAAATAATTTTATAAAATCATCACTAATTGACTTCATAAATAATGAGCCGGTGTGTATGTAATGAACTCGTGTGCGCGCATATATTGTATACCCGAAAACATATTGCCATATTCGCACAACGCTTATAATTTATGGCGCTAAGAGCCCATTGCGGAAAGGGTTGAAATTGATACGTTTTTACGGCCACCCCCCATATAAAAGTTTAAATTGACGCTGATAATGAATTTTTTATTAATTTCTTCAGGGAATTTTCATATATGAAAAAGGACGCAATCAAAATGAAAGTAATTGAATTTTTTTACCCCCTCTTTTTCAATTCAACAAATATTTATCTTTCAGTAATATCGAAGTTACGAAATAAACTATAGAAATGTAATATCGTAAAATAAAAGCAAAAAAAAAGCCTACGCCGCCAATAAAATATGGAAATTGAACTAAAAGATAAATAAAAAAAAAAAATAAAATAAAAAAATAAAAATGTAAATAAAAACCAGAAAAATAGTGAACGCTCATAAGTATGTTGTTGATATAAAAAAGAAAACATTAACTTAGAAAATAAATAATTTTTAGATAAAATTAATATTTTAAAATGGAAAGAAGAAATAAACAATTTAGCAAAGTAAACAAATAATCTATAATTAAAAAGTTATGTAGGTCACTGCAGAAAGTAAATCAAAAAAATCAATTGAAGTAACAGGATTATCTAGCAAATAAATAATTATAATTATATAATAAAAGAATTGTTTATAAATATATGGATAAAAAGGATAAAAAAGTTAGAATTATAAAAAATAAGTAAATATTCGACGGCGAGCATATTTGTAATAAGAGCATGACGAATATTTAATTGTAGATAAATGATAAAATGATTTATACATTATTACAGTATAAGAGAATAAGTAAATAAATGACCTTTTCAGAAATATTTAACAATTGTATTTTATTTATCTCTTATGTTAAAGAAACATTGTTTCAGCACTCGTTTTAACTAGAATTGGTTTTAATACATAAATGTCTCCACGCTGCGAGTACCGAAGTTAACGACCAAAAGACAGAGGTAAGTGTGTTATAGAATTTCTTACTATCAATGACAAGATCCCAGAAGTAGGGGATGTAAACCCTCCTTTGTCACTGCTCACTGCACTTTTCAACGCAGCCAAGAAGAGCGGCAACTGGGAGAGTTATAAAAGCTCGCTAACCACCTATAACAGGGCGATCAGACGACCAAAAGGAAAAGCTGCAAGAGTGTCGAAGACATTCGAGACTCAGCAAAGGCGATTAGATCGTTCAAACCATACAAGTCCCCTGAAGCAGACGGAATCTATTCTGCTAGAGGAGGACTGCGAGCTAATCACTCCGATATTATGCAAAATATTATATTTAGGGCTTCCTTCGCACATGGTTACATCCCATCTGTCTGGAGGAACGTCTACATAACATTTATACCTAAGCCAGGGCGTTCGTATTATACCTTGGCTAAATCTTACACGCCGAAAAGTCTCTCTTCTTTTGCCTTGAAGACAATGGAGAAAATTGTCGACCGGGCGATAAGGGAAACTTATCTTCAAAGCCAACCACTCAGTTCTTATCAGCAAGCGTACCAGGCGGGCAAGTCCACTGAGACAGCACTGCACAATCTGGTGCTCACTAAATAAAGGAGTTGTGGTGACGGCCTTCCTTGATATCGAGGGAGCCTTCGACAATACATCCTTTGATTCTATAGCTATGGCTCTAAGTAGACGCAGTCTAATCAGCACATTCTGCAACTGGATTGATTCTATGCTGGGAATTCGCAAACTAATGGTCTCCCATGTTGAGGGGTCTCTGGAGGGCACTATAGCAAAAGACTGTCAACAGGGAGGAGTTTTATCTCCAGTTCTCTGGTGCCTTGTTGTAGATGAACTCCTAGAGCTGCTCAAAGGCCGAAACTTTTTTGCCCAAGGATACGCTGACGATGTCGTCATAGTAGTTACAGGTGAAACTGATGGAGCTATGTCAAGGCGCCTACAACAGGCACTAGATCTGGTCTCTAGTTGGTGCGAGAGCGTAGGACCAAAAGTCAATCCCGACAAAACGATTCTGGTTCCTTTTCATCAGCCAAATATTGGAACAAATTGAACACTCTAAAGAACAGTGGCTCTTGTGGTTTCACATAGAGTTTGCAACCGAAAACCATGTATTAGATATACACCACCATCAAGGCCCATGGTAACTTATGGAGCTTTAGTTTGGTGGCACAGAACGGCGCTTTAGGGTTTCATAAGCAATCTAAGCAAAATTGGCATGCACGAAAGTGCGGATGCCCTAGCTAAACAAGGCTCTGATATTGCATTCATCGGTCCAGAGCCGGCTATTGGGGCACCGTCCAGTTTGCGGCAAAGGGTTTCGGCCGACTGACTTTGATGAAACATACTGAACGCTGGAGGTCCGCGCCTGGACTGGCCAACTCTAAGCGGTTCCTTCCTGTGCCGTCCCCTAAGACGGCCAAGGAATTGTTAGGGCGTAGTAGGAAAGATGTCAGGACACTTGTTGGCTTGATTACCGGACACTGTGCCCTTTTGGAGGATAGGAAGGGCGGAGGACTCCACATGTAGACTTTGCCTGGAAGAGGATGAGTCTGCCCACCACGTTCGCTGTGGGTACCCCGCAATAGCGAGGATCACGGTTTCTTTGTCCGTGGAGTCCAAATATGAGATATAGGGGTTTTCGTGTAGTACAATAGGCCAAATGAATGGCCGCAGTACCTTTGGACCCAAAACCTCACACAAGAAAAAAAGGTAGGAGCTGCTCGACGTCAAGCTGGTGATATATCCAAGCGTACATGCGTTGCATTCGCTGACAGATAATATAGAAGTGTGTGTATTTAAATGCGTCCTGACGGAATATTCCGTGTATGGAATGCATGCGACGCAAATGACGGTTTACTTTCAACTTTTTCTGCATTGCTGCATTCGGCATAGCACACACAAGCATACACAATAAACACGTGCACTCGTTACTTAGATTTTTAGATTATTTGTGAAAACCGGGACGGAACGCAACCATGCAATTATGTGTCAAAGGAAACTAGCTGCATATCATGGAGCCGCTGAATGCAATGCATGTACGCTTTTATATGTCTCACCAGCACACTACTCCTCGAAAACTGAGGTGTTTTGAAGGGTGCATCAATGTTGGAGCCTTTTGGCCAGAACCGGAAGGAGGAGAGGGTGGTGGTAGTTGAAGGGGTTAGAGACTGTTGGGCTAATATGCCTGTGCTTAGTTGTAGTTACTTTTACGTTAGTAGTAAAAGTATCAGGCTAGCATTTTATTATATAGGATTGGTGCACTTTAAATGGTCATCTTCTGTAGTAGCTAGTAGATCTGGGATATCTCTGTCTAGTCCTTGTCTGTCTGAGGTCCATTAGTAAGCCATGGGCCAGTGGGAAAAGAGTCTGGGTCGGGTATCTGTCCTGCTGTAACAGTTCGTGAGTTGGCTTGTGATAGTTGAGTCATCGCAATGAGTTTGATACTTCCCGGCATGTAAAGAAGAAAATGCTTAGTTCTAAGAGGGACCCTTACTCATTTAAATACCTCCAGTACACTCACAGTAATAGACCTTACTTTCGCATCACCCAGCTCAGCCCCCGTACACAATAGTCGGTCACTCAACTCCCGAAGGGCAGCGATCACCTTCCATTCCTAATCACGCTGTAGCATCAATTACACACAACACTGGATAACATACAGACTTTCGATCACACACTACCTGAACCGGCATCAAGAAACGACAAAAAATGAACAGGAAGCCAGTACTCTCAAAAAACCAAGAAGGCACGCAGCAAACGCTGTCATGGCCACCACTACCCCGCGCAGTCAAACAAAACCCAGGTGGCAAATAAAACAAAAAAACAAAGCCTGGAGAAAATGTAAGAGAAACCCGACACCAGAAAACCCGCTGGATTACTGCCCAGTAAACCACGAATGCATACAAAATGAATTCACAATACATTTCAGAAATGAATGAAATGCATTACAGAAAGCATTTTGTAAGTAATACGGAATGCATTAAAAAACATTAGGCATGTCCTAGGATGAAATGCATTGCTTGTAATGCATTAACAATATATTTCATATAGAAATATGTAATGCATACATTATAAATTACAAATACATTTTATAAATGTTGCAAATGCATTACAAAAGACATTTCATAAAGCTAACAAAATGTATTGTATAGCATTAAGGATGCTCTAGGATGAAATGCATTGATTTTAAACGATTTGATTTATCTGCCTCGAAAGATTATCTTTACACAATTTGATATATGTATTAAATCTTAGGTAAAGAAAGTATAAAACATAATTATACTTTACTCACCCCGTTATAGTTGAAATACAATACTGGATAAAATGCGCACGGCACTTGGTGCAAACACTTACAAATGAGCAAAAATTTTCTACTAGCGGCGGAAAGTGCCTCGAAAAGATAACGGTGCTACTGCCTGATTTGATATATTCATACGAGTATGAATCCCCAGAATCCAAACATAATTTAATACATTGCTTGTAATGTATTTGTAAGGCACTTGTAAGCAGTCGCTGATTGATAGCTTTCAAATAGCTTACTTGTAATGTACGGCGAATGCATTTCTTTGTTCTATGCATTACATGTGGTTTGCTGGGTGGCAGCAAAACGCCTCAATGAAGAGAGTCATAAAGCAGCCATTTAAGGATAAGCCAACCTCACCCTTAGCGTCCGTTCAGTAGGGCGACAGGCTCTTAATGAGGCCGGAGGCAATAGCCAATGCTTTCTCAGCAGAGACAAGGTGCTCGTACTTATCTACCAGAAATACACAACCTCGCACAGAGAGAAGCACAGGCACTCAATAATCGCTTGACCGACCTAACAAAAGCTTTCGATAGAGTGCGGGCCTGCCCATAACGAATTTCCTCGCAAATCGACATCATGGTACAATAATTACAAGGTAAGCTCATAAGGGCCCCGTGACGTCACTCAGATCTTAGTTCACAAAGGAAAAAAGCTCTCTCGTGACGTCACTCAGATCTTTTCTCATATAAAGGCCTGCACAGACCAACGTGAAACCGCGGGAGCGGGAGCGGGAGCGGGAGCGAAAATCTCGCGGGACTGTGCGGGAGCGGGAATCGCTGATCCGTTCACACCAAAGCGGGAGCGAATTCTCCCGCGGTTCTTTTAACAATTTGTCAGTGCAAGTGAAAGGTGTTGTTTAAAAGGTTTCAAGTAGGTATAAACATTTAAAAATGTATTCCTCATCGGATGAAGAAGAAGCTCTTTTGCTATTAGCGTTAGCAGAAGATGAAGAAAATAACAGGTATACAGCAAATTTTTTAATACTCATTATGAAGGGTACTAAGAATATACATACGCAATATTATTTAACCTAGGAAAAAAAAATGGGTTCACAACATTAATTTGGACCGCGAAGTATACACACACTAATGCCAGGATTGCGGAAAGATGAGAAGAGGTTTTATATATATTTCAGGATGACCAGTGACTGTTTTGATGAAATTGTTCACCTTATCAAGGAAGACATTCGCAAGGCAGATACGAATTATCGTGAAGCCATTTGCTGTGAAGAACGTCTTGCAATTACATTGAGGTAAATAAAAAAAATATCAATTAACAAAGTACCTAAATTTTTTTTCTAAAATAAATAAACAATTCTGCAAAACAAGTATTATTCAAATATTGCAAATTTGCGTTTTTAAAACAAAATATAAAACTATAAAAAAATTAAATGACTCCATGATTATAAAATTGCACTTAACAAACTGAAATAAATAATTATAAAATATCCCTTTCTTCAATTTCACAAGGGTCGTATGATGTTAAATACGAAAAAACTGAAGCTCGCTGTGTTTGTCCTGATACAGAAAATTGGCTGTTATTTTCTGGATGTTTTGGCGGGTAAGAAATATTTGTGACACCTGAAGGAGGTCTCAACTCCTGTAAACTTGATGTGGATGTCAAGCTTGTGGATGGTTGCTCTAACAACACTTCGTCAATGTGTTGCAATTCGTTGACAGCTGAAGAAGGTCTGAACTCCTGAAAGCTGGAGTCGGATGTCATGCTTGTTGAAGATCGCTCAAGTGACACTTCGTCACTGTGCTCTAATTCTTGCTGCATTATAATTTCAGCAATTTTCATTTTCGTCAAAGCTTGCCGTTTTTTTGAAAATGATTTAACGGTTTTGGCATGACCGAGAAAAGTTAAATCAATGGCATCCATGTCCACCTGCCGCCTTTTATTTTCAAGGTACTGTACGACCGTGTCAACTGACGAAATACTCCTTTTATTTTCTTTTTGATGACAGATACGAGTATTGCGGTTGCCCTGTTCTCTTAATGGTTGTCTCATTTCCGAAGTATGACCAGAATTTATTGCAGGCTGGGGATCTTCATTTCTTTCTTTTTCTGAGAATTCTTCCTCAAAGTCAATTGAATCTAATGTAAGATCTATTTCTGATCGTTCACCTTGGTTTTCATTGGAATCAACCAGTGGAAGTATATTGGAGTCAGTTTCTGCAAACGCCAAATAAGGCTTAAAAGGCTCCATCAATGGCGCCCATTGCCAGTTAGTATAATTTTTTTTCGCTTGTCCAGTTTTCGTTTTTGTACCTCTTAAATATTTAGCATAAGTGTCACGAAGATTTTTCCATTTCCTTTTTACTTCGGGACCTAAAAACAAATTTTTTACAGATTTCTTGCGACTGGGGACTCCTATTCTACAATAGGTAACAGCTATCGAGTTGGCTTTTCGACTGTTGGGTACATTGTCACAGAAGTTTCCAAGGCTATTTGCAAAAGAATGCAACCACTGTACATGCCAGAGCCGAGAAAGGAAATTTGGGAGAAATCTGCTGAGGGATTTCAAAACTTCTGGCAATTTCCAAATTGTATAGGAGCTATAGATGGCAAACATGTGACAATTAAATGCCCCAAAAATACTGGATCCAATCACTTTTGCTACCTCAATAAGTTTTCAATTGTTTTAATGGCTATCGTCGGGGCTGAATGTCAATTTATTTGCGTTTATATTGGTGGATATGGCAAAAACAGTGATGGCGGCATTTTTGAAGCTTCCAATATGGGAAGAAGATTTGAAAATGGCACAATTAATGTACCGAAAGAAAGGAGTCTTCCCGGAAAAAGTGAACCATGTCCTTACGTCTTAGTAGGAGATGAAGCTTTTGCTTTAAAACCTTTTCTGATGAGGCCATTTCCTTATAGACAGTCGAGAGCCCATCACCAGAAAGAAAAATATAACACGAGCCTGTGTAAAGCTAGACGCGTCGTGGAAAACGCATTTGGTATGTTATCCCAAAAATGGAGAATATATCACAGGCCAATTGAAGTGAATGTAGATACTACGATTTCAATCGTGAAGACAACATGCATATTGCATAATTTCATAAGGACAAAAAAGTGCGATTCCTTATACATAAATGAATTAGAAGAACCCGAGCCAGCAGTTGGTACATTTACCAATTTTGAAATCGACCCTAGACGAGCTTCAAATATGGCATTCAAAGTGCGTGAACAATTCCTTGAATATTTCAGTAACTAATTTTGTATGCCTTTTAATATGTAATACTATATAAATATATAACGAAACGTATCAAAAATAGAAAATAAAGAATTTTTTTATACTATCCATTTGTCTTCATTTCACCTGCAATTTCCTCCCACACTTTATCTTTCTTTCTATTGTTTTTATAATCAGAATGCGAAAGATCGTATAAAATAACATGCCTCTTTACTAAGTCAATTAACTTCTCAGTGAATTACATGTTCAAAAAAAGCTATGCGGGAACAACGCGAACCGCGGGATAACTCTGCATGCAGCGAACTGCAAACGAAACGCTGCAGTCCCGCGTTCGCTTCCTAATAGTCCCGCGTCGGTGTGAAGGGTTCCGTATCCCGCCACAGTATCTGGTCCCGCAAAAGTTTCGCTCCCGCTCCCGCTCCCGCGGTTTCGCGTTGGTCTGTGCAGGCCTTAAATGGTAGAAGCTTTTCAAGATGAAAACAGAGCTTTTACTTACGAGCCTACCTTGTATTATTGTACCATGAATCGACATATACTCGCTAGAATAAGTGGGGATTATAGTAAACCCCACCACTGAAAAACGGCCTACCACAAGGTTCCCCGCTGTCAGTGTATCTCGTCAACATTTACACGCACACTTTGGCAGCTTCGCTTGCAAACGTGGCTGTACGTGGACAACCTTATCCCTCTGTCGGCAGGAGAACACAACACAGTCTGACGACATTAAATAAAGCGTATGCCATCGCTTCCAAATGGGCAAACATGCGAAGCGATATTTCAAAGACCGAACAGTGATTGAAGAGACGGCAAGGAATTGACAGAAAACTATAAATATTCTCTAAATAGGAAATCTTGGAAAGACGACAGGCTTTGACGTTGCCGGAATCGAACCACGGACCTCTACCATGGTAGTATGGGGCTTTAACTACTAGCCAGCGGCAATAACATCGCCTGCACTTTATACTTCATCAGCGCATAGGCTCCGGCTCTATCCTTCCCATATGGAAGCTCCGAACAAGTGCCTGATATTAGCTTTATCTAGCCCTTTTGATTGAGCCATAACGCCCACGACATGACGGTCTGGGTAGTGTTATGGGTGACACCTAAGTTAGATTCTTTCACATAAAAAAAATCCTGATTCAACTCACCAAAGGCTCGCATCATTATTGCAGATATCGCTTTGCCTTTGGGCAAGTGCTGCTGGCAAGCCTTTATTTGCCCGAACATTATTGGTACTGCTACACACATGTTCCCATTGCCTCTCTTTACATAAGGGCACGATAAAGCTGAATACAGATTATTAAATAAATATAAAATAATTCAATTTGAATCACAATGTAACAAGCTTTCTCCAGCACTGGTGACATTCGCATGTCCTCCCCCGGGTCCTTCAGTTATTTGCAAAGTTACTTATCCTTAAACATAGTTGCATATCCCTACAGAATTTGTCTCCGTAGTGCTTCTATTACGGAAATCGTGATGTCGCTGCGACAAAAAGTTCGGAATAACTTCTCCTTTCTTGTACTTGACCTTTCTGGATAGAACTGCTCCTTGCTACATATCCCTTCTATCCTTTCTTTCGGTTGCATTCGCTTCGGTAGAAGTCATTAAAGTGAACAAGTCTCGTTTGTTTATAGGGGAAGCCTCTACATTTAATGACGTTATTAAGTCACTTGGGAGCTTCCTTTCTTCTTGCTTGTTTGTATTTCAGTCCTGGATGCTGTCGTGTCCTTTTTGCTCTTTGCTACGACGGCAACAAATTTGACATTTTGGTTTTATATGAACATCTCCAAAGCCTGTTCGGTTCTTTCCCCCGGGGGATAGGAGTCCCTACGATTTTCAGGATATTCTGCGAGGATACTTTAGACATCCTGGCTGACTGACTGTTCATTTAGTTTTGCTATTGGATATTTGCAGGAATGAAAACGGTGAACTCGTCACTCTATGTGTCTATGAATTTATTTTCCGCTAGGACCGTCGTGCTTTGAGAAGTTTCTGTTAGTACGTTCACATCTTGCCGGAGGGACGAGGGACGTTTGCTATATCTCACAAGTTATTTAAAGATCAAGGGAAGATTTGAATTTCGTGTACTTGGCGGGGGGTGGATGCTAGGAGGCGATGTTACAAATAAGTTTCTGGCAAATGTTGATTTTGAGACTTTTTTCGGAGGGGGTGTTTTTCTTGGATACGTGTTTGCCGGGAAAATATATCCTCTTTTAAGAAAATATCTTCGTGACTTGTTTGCAGCGTGAGGAGGGCCTCATTAGAAATAGAGACAATCCTTAAAGAGTTTTAACATAATTGAAATTTAATGACGGTCCTTCTTCAATACAAGGAACGAGCCAGAGAGGCAGGAACACTAGTGTCTGGCAGCTCTCCCTACAATTTAATCCTGAAAATCTTGTATTAAAGCATGAGGAACGACGACAAGGATTGGGGTATGATTTGAGCCGAGGGCAAAAAATCTGATATCCGACATCTAGGTGTAATTTCACGTGACTTTGCCTGGTTATGGTACAGCTAGGTTTATGTCTTTCCATCCTAGAGAAAGGTCGTAAAAGCCATCCAAACATGCTAGGAGCAGGATAATACATCCGACTGTCTCCTAGTCACCCCTAGAACATCTCGGCTTCATTGACTGCTATACTCCTGTGCCTTTTTTTATTGTTATAGGTGTGCTGATGTCGGAAGGGCTCACTTCCCTTTATTGCAGGACCCGGCGAAAGTTGCCCCCTGTTTTTGTTTTCCAGCTTCCAGATTATTGCCTTTGTCGAACATTCGACTTGATATGAAGTGGAACCCCTCAATTACTGGATACCTCCACGCTTGGTTGACTGGTTCGCAGGATTCAGAGATTGCCTGAAATGCCGGATAATTTGTTTCTTGTTGCTGATATTGTTATGGTTGCTCCTTAGGGATCATAAAGGATGTTTACTTGCTGTTTGAGCACTCCATAATTCGAGCATAAAGTGGTTTGTGGTCCTCGTAAAATTACTTTTGAACCTCTTTTAATGTACTTAAACTCATCAGGGCCGTGGGGCTGAGCATCGCTATTATGGCATGCGTCGTCGGGGACGTTGAATAGCAAAATTCAAGTAGTGGCACCCATAAATATTTAATGACATACTTAAGATCTTAATTCGACGGGAAGAGATGTGCTTCTGGTTGATGCCTCTCTAAAAATTCCCTTAATGATTTCTGTCTGAATTCCACGGCAACTGATATGAGGCGAATCATGGACGCAGGAATCTCGAAAAGTGGTCCCATTGTTCTCCTCCTAAAAGACGGATTTTTAATTAGTGTTTATATGTTTTAACGGTGCTCGCAGACCATCTCGGCTGGATTCTTGAAGGCGCATATAATGTCATTTTCTGCTTAAGTAAGAGGAAGGACGATGTTTCCAGAAAAATTAATGTTCTCGTTTTACGTCCTTTTTATAGGATAAAAGGAATTGGATTAAAATTCTTGATAAATGAAAAGTGTATGTGTGTTTACATTAGATGCATTATAAACGTGAGATAATGGCCGCTGATACGTAAGTAAAATTCAAGCTGGGGTTTTTTCGAAGAGCTTTATAGTTACGGAAGGATTTATGGGGTGTAACAACGAGGGAGCCCCAGACTTCCCACGAAGGATGGCCTAGAGCTTAGGGGTGCCAAATTAGATGACATCGGCTCAGAATCAGAACCAGTGAAGAGAACAGTTTCAAGTGGCCGGGACCGGATCCCGATCGTAGAATCGCTAATGTACATAGGTAAGTTTATAGTAACAGTAGCTTATTATAGATCTTCTTTCAAAAGAAAAAGTTGTTCTCCTGGTAGCATGCAGTATGGTCTTTAATTAGTTGTAAGTAGTAAGGCTGCGGATGTAGGAAGGGGTTGTGGATGTAGTGAAATTCTTCTTGATGGAACTTACCAGAAGTTGCATTAAGGAGTTCACTTGTTGTCAAATAAAGTTTTGACTTTCCTAATGGTCGCTTTGCATTAAATTTTTAAAATGCGACGATAATGTGACTTGTAATGGGACTGCATAATCCAATCGTCACATTTTTAAAGATATTTCCCGGCATTAGCTTTGCCGTAACCTTTAGAGTCAATAAAATTTGTCCTCGTCGCAGTGTAAACAAGTGAAGTTAGGGAGTAAATGTTCTTACTTGTGCGGTTCGTCGGTCTCGTATATTGTCTATTGAAGGGCAGTGAAGCTTTCGCGTAATGCTGTGAACGTGCTAAGAGCGACCGACGAATCGCTTACCACAGCGGCTTTGAAAAACAATAGAACACACAGCTTTTTGTATGAAGGTGCACAAACTGCAGACCAATGCGATGTCGACTCCGCCTACCGAATTAATCTAATTTCTATTGCGTAACCATCGCCTGCCAGAGTTACATGGGTAGGTTCCTGCTTGCGTGTGTAGCTCGCCTGTCCAAGATGGTTATCGCGCTGTGCGATTTTTTTATTTCGTGTCGCCATCACTCTTAGTATGTGCACATAACGAATTTCGTCGGGCGTTTCGCCGTGGTCGAGGAAAATAGTTTCGCCGCCGCCCTTAGCATGTTTACAGCGGCGAGTTGACTTTTCACTGTTTTCATTATTTTTTCTTTTGTGGCCGTTTTCACGGTTTTTTATTGTTTAAAATTTTCGGTTTTTATTTTCCTCGCGTATTTTAGGGGCCGAAATAGCACACGTCCGCGTTCTTTGCTGTCTCAGACCAAACTTCAGAATTGGTCCGTTATTATTTCCTTTGGAGTGCTGTACCTTGCAAACCAATGGTATACGAATGCCTACGATACTGTTCCCGCCGTGATGTTCTGCATAAGGACTACTTCTGCGTATCTTGTAAAATGGGCTATACACGTCAACCTGTGTAACCTTCGGGGTAAGGTAAGGGTCCTATTATGTCCTACTATGTAAGTTAGCACAGATAATCCTTTTTCCACCTTCTTTGGAAGGTACGAAATGGATCCGTCCACGAAACCCTCCACCGGTTTGCTTGTTGCCGTCATCTATTCTTAGAGAAGAAGAGTTTACCAGATTCAAAATAATGTGCGAAAGTTAAAGATGGCACGCCCACAGGGTCATCCAGGCAATATGTTATTGGTCTGAAATTTTGTACATCCTCATTTGCTGACATCTTTCTACGACAATCGTACTCCACATCTTAATAACTTCATATCCCATTCTTTTCGTGCCATTATCACCTTTTAATTACATGACATTGTCACAGGTGATAATGGGATGTAATTATTACCAACTACTTCGCCCACTGTCATGCCCACTGGTTCCCAGGGCCAGGTGTCCCATTACCTATTTCCCTCTATCTCGGTCAGCAAAGTATGTAACTTATCTTTCGATAAGGAGGATCTCCCAAGCTGCCTTTAGATTTCTTTCACCGTCTTTACTAGTATCTCAGGAAATCGTTGCTCTCCCCCCCCACTCCGGAAATGATTTCCAACATATTTCTTGATTTCACAAAAAGCTGCTTTTTTAAAATACAGTTTGTTGGCGTTACTAAATTCCTTTAATTTTGGCATCTTTATCGCAGCTCTTTTAAGGGTGCTGGTATTGTCCGAATAGATGACACCACCAGGCAATTTAACGCTTTAGTGCGAGTAATGCACTTTCCGCCAACAAGTCAGCTGTAAGCTTTAGGTGTAAATTAGAACAATAGGATATGGACCTTTCTTTTCTAACCGTGCGGGTCGTTGGTGTAGAGTGGTCCAGTGAATTCAAGACCTGGTGCATTAAATGTCCGTCTTTTCAGTGCGCAATGTCGTGAAAGGGGTAGAAAGGACTGCTATATAGGTTTAGAATTTTTTTGCAAATGGTAGAAACTTTTTCAATGGTTTTCACCAACTGCCGTCCTTTAGGTATCCAAAAAATTTCCGACAATCTTGAGAGTACCAACGAGCCTCCTCATGCCGTCACGTAGGCTACCTCAACTAAAGGCCAGCTGATATATGAATCCTTCGACAGAATGCGTACGCAAAACATGCGCAGAGTTACGAAAGGGTTCCAGCGACGATGCTCACCTATATATAATCCAGTACAGAGTGATCCAGGAATCTATCCACAACCATTCCTCATGAAAGACTTTTCCGAAATTTTGCTTGAGGAACAAAATCAACAGCAGCGCAGCTAAAAGAGCTGAAGTGAGCTCAAGCCGTGGCAACGATAGCTCCTTTTGTGGTCCCTTTGAGATCAATGCCACTATGTTCTTTGAGCAAAAGAAGGGAACTCATTTCTTTCCTTGAATTCCAATTGCACGTAAATAGGCTAGAGCCCCGTAGGCTCGTTCACTGGCATCCGCAAAGACGTGAAGTTGGCGTTCTTTAACAGGAAATGCAACCCAAACCCAATGTGGAGTAGCCAAATCTAGAAGGGTACGTAAGTCAGTGTGAAGTCCTTCCCAACTTTTATAAAACTCACCAGAAATCTTTCATCTCAGTAACTTTGCGATTACCTGCAACAAATTCCTTTTCGTCCCTATGCACGCTGAAGTGGTCATGATCTGCAGCTTTCAGCACGATATTAGCCTCATTGTAAATTAACTCGGCTTCGGTGCTCACGACTAAACCGTCCATAGAAAATGCGTCAGAAGACTGCAGACTTTAGGATAACTTTCACTTTGTTCGTTTAAATGATGTTGTATGGTGGCCTTATGGCCAAATGTCACCCTAGTGATTCGGTAGGTTTGAATGGTATCTTAACACCCTCCTTGATTACATTTCTTACTAAACCAATAAAATCTGTGACTGTCCCTATGTCGTTCATATAGAACAATTTGCAAAAAGGCTCTCTCAATGCCAGCCACCAGACCAATTCAATCCTATTGGCATTGGAAATTCCAACTAAGTTGAGAAAACGGCAATCATGCTGCGATGTTCACTCCAGTCGTCCAATTCTGTACCTATACAAACACCATTCCATAATTATTCACCAAATTGCCAAAGAAAAACATAAACACACTCAACTTTTATCTGAAGTTAATCACTAGATCTTCAACTTTCGCCACTTGACCAAAGTAATCTGAATCCGAAAACGACATGAGTCCATTAATTATCAAGACTTCATCACAAATCAATTCCCAATTCCCGGGCGAAGCACCATAATCTAATATCGTTTGGCCGAAGGAATCCATAGACGACTCCGGGCTGCGTTTTATTGTCCATCACTTCCATTCCTATCACTCAACCTGTCTTTCACACCCCGCTCGGAGCCCGTATGCTCCCGGCCGCTCAACCCCAACTATTTGGGCTGTCCTGGCTCATGATTTTATTCGACTTTTATGTCGGCAAGGATTCCTTGCCAGAGGAGCTCAAGTGGCTGAAACTTGCTGGCCCTACTCGAATGTCAACAGAAGCATTTCGGCAGGGGGCGAACCGGCTCACGGCAACGGCAGGATTATCCAACATCAAACGAAGCTCTGCCGCCCACCTTCGGGGCCCGGCCTGACAGGAGACCCCCGAAATGTGTCCCTTCTGCTGGCAAATGACAATCCAAATTAGTCGCCCTTCTCTGGAACGGGGGATCCCATCTGCCGATTGTTATCAGTTGACGAGGGATGCGGAGGCACTTTCGGGACTCATCGGAAATTTGTCATCAAGTTCGGTCGCGAAGACACGGCCAGGCTAAGCTAATTTTGCAGCTGCATTATTCCGCCAGGTTTGGTGTAATCAGGTCAGGAATTTCTAATTTAAGCCCAATTTGTCGGCCACCAAGCGACAGGTCAGTCAGCTCCTGTTAATCAGAAAATACCTACCAGGTGTGAATCGCTTCAAAGGTAATGGAAAATTCCGGAGATTGAATATCAGAAGGGTTACGCTCCCCGGGAGCCGTGTCTCCACATCATTTTCCAAGCCGGTTCACCTGAGATGGGAGCCTGATAAATGCGCTGTTTTTCACAGTTGAAATAAAGGGGATCGAAACGGGAATCGGCTTATTATTTGCGGACTTATCACGGACTCTCAAGGGTCTATTTACAGCGCCCGCCATCGATTTTTTTGCATTAAATTTTGTAGACTGACCTCGATATTTCTACATCATCGGATTTAAAACACATACAGCAGAATGGATTCGTAGAGGGGTTCTATGGAATGCCATACTATTGGACTTTTGAATACTTATCTGGGCCCACACCAGCGAGTAAGTACGTACTACCGGTTCAATGGAAGCGGACTAATGGATTTCCAGAATAAATTGAAAAATCGAATGCTACAAATTGGATTCTTTCATTAATTCCAAACAAAAGCAACAGTTTGCGCTGGAATTTTTGTGTCAAAAGCACCAAATGCGACGGGAAATTAGCAGAAATGAGGGGGAGTTTATAAATAAATGAGAAATTTTGAGTGTTACAAATTGGATTTTAAATTATTACAAAGTGATGCCATATTTTGTTTGCTGTTTGTTATTCACTACAATGTCGCAAGTAGAATAGGGTGAGTTTATAAGCAGTGGTGGCAACTCACTATTTCGCTCTTTTTACATTCTCATGGACACTTTTAAATACATACATACATATAACTTTAGTAATGTGACAGTCTAGAACTCCGAGTTTTCCATCCATCCATCCATCCAATGGCGCTACAGCCCAAATCGAGCCTTGGCCTCCTCTAGGACATTTCTCCAAGTTTGAAGGTCCCTTGCAGCATGTCTCCAGTTCCGGATATTGAGCATTGCCTCTGCGTCAGCCGTCACAGAGTCTATCCATCTCCTCCTTGGTCTACCTACTGGCCTACTTCCCGAAATTTCTGAGGCTATAAGCCGTTTTGGGATACGATTGTCTTCCATCCTGATTACGTGGCCGGCTAGTCTCAGTCTGTTAATTTTTATTAAAGTTGAGAGTTGTGGGTCGTCAAAAATTTCATACAACTCGTTGTTGTATCTTCTTCGCCATATTCCATCCTCTCTCGTTGGGCCTATTATGCATCTGAGGACTTTCCTCTCAAACCTGTTGACTCGTTCCTCTATGTCCTGGGTCATAGTCCTAGTCTCGCTACCATAACACAATACTGGTCGTATTACTGTTTTGTAGAGTGAGAGTTTCGTTTTCCTGTGTACAAATCTTGAGTGCAGGATTTCTTTTTGGGCATAAAAGGCTCTATTAGCCAGTAGTATTCGTCTGGTTATTTCTTCTTTTTCTTCGTTTCTTTTTGCACTTCTCTGGACTGACGTTTTCCTTATCACCCATTCTAGGGCCAGGTTGACGTACTTCGAACTCCTCTGTTATAACATTTTGGATCCTTACTTTCGCCAGTGAAGCTATTTGTGGCGCATTTTATCAGTTGCACCAACTTCGAGGGGACTCCTATTTCCGATAAGATCTCGTATAGCCTCTCTCTCTTTATTGAGTCATATGCCTGTTGAAAGTGGACAAAGATCTGGTATACATCTACATTCCTTTCCCAGGTTTTCTCCAGAATTTGCCTTAAGGTCAGCAGTTGGTCTGATGTTGACCTGTTTGTCCTAAAACCAGCTTGATATTCTCCTATAAGGCCTTCCGCTATAGGTTCCAGTTTTTGTTTCACAAGGATTGTGAAGATTTTGTAGCTGGTGCTGAGGAGTGAGATGCCTCTGTAGTTTTTGCAGTTTAATTTATCTCCTTTCTTGTATATTGGACATATAATCGCTTTCTTCCAGTCCTCTGGTATAACTTCTTCCTCCTTGTAATAGTTGGGGTCCTCCTTCCTTTAGTAGCTCAGCTGCTATTCCATCGGCGCCAGGCGGTTTGTTGCTGTTCTGCCTTTTTACAGCTTCCCGCACCTCATCCAGTGTTGGTGGTTCTATTGAGATGTTATCTTGGAGAATTACAAATGCCTCTGAACTCCGAGTTTTGCCGCTTTATATTGTCAACAGCTCCATCATAAAGTGCAAAGTCGAACAGGAAGATCAAATGAAGCAGCGGTTAGAAAAATTACAGAAAGAGTTGCAAACACACTTAATACTTCAATTGGCTCCCTTGCAGTACTATCGCGACTGACGTCGATAATTTAACAAGAAGTTCCTCATTTATTTGTTGGGTAGCCTGGTTTCCAACCCAATAAATTGAGCGAAAGACGGTATCCAGTTACGGGTCGACAGAAACCAGACCGATTGGAGATCAGTATTCGATATCGTAGTTACGGCCTCGGAAACCTTTGGTGGTGCCAGTACACCAAAAAGAAAAATCCTAAGAAACGCCAACTGTAGTGAATGAATATAATTATATTAGTGTAATCTACCCGTGTATCAAGGGCTACTAGAGAAAACGCATTCATTACCCTAAACTGGACCGCCAAGAGAAGAGTGAGGTAGGAGCATAAAAATAAACGTCATGGTACCAGGGCGGGTTTTTTCAGACCTTTACGTAAAGATTTTATCACGTAGCACACATCTCTTGCAAATTTTGTCAATATAAATTGGAGTTGATAATATTTGAATTGTTAACATTTGATTTGGGTATTGATTTTATTGAATGTTGATTTGATTTAGTTTTGAATTATTGCATTTTAAATATTATCTTAGGAAGCAGTGTACGGAATTAAATATAGAGTTCGGAAGAACATTTGAGTTTAAATGTGGCGGTTCTCATCTCTCTTTTTTTTTCTAGGATGACGTGCTAAGGTATACAAGATGACGTAGTAGCTGACGATTGTCCCCGCCCGGGCGAATTTTCTTTTACAGGTACACTCAACATTCTCCAGAATCCTTCGAGTCCGACTCGATGGGAACGCTCCTATGTATGTAAGTGATTGTGTACGAGTTTAAGGTGGTACCTCCAGAGTCTTTCCAGATCAGGGGTACCGCCTTGTTAAGGTACTGAGGGTTTTATCGGACGGTCCGAGTTGTTTTAAAACTTTGTTGTTTTTTTTTGGCGTGAGCCCGAGGCTGGCCTTTTCGGGCAACCAACCGAGCGGTCCAGCAACAGCCCAACAACAAATTTCGCACTTAACATTTGTGCCCAGAAAAAAGCAAAACTCCACTCTACAAAACAGTAATACGACCAGTACTGCGCGATGGTAGTGAGCCAGACATAGGACGTAGAGGAAGGAGTCAACAGGTTTGAGAGGAAAGTTTTCATATGCAATATAGGTCCAACAAGAGCGGAAAGCATATAGTGAAGGAGATACGACAGCGAATTGTATGAAATTTTTGACGACCCAGAACTTTCAATCTTTATAATAGATTAAGACTAGCTTGGAGGCCAACTGTATCCCAAAACGACTCATGGTGGCAGAAATTTCGTGAAATAGACAAGTAGGCAGCCCTAGAAAGAGATGGGTAAAATCTGTAATGGCTGAAGAAAAGACAATGCTCAACATCCGGAACCGGCGACATTCTGCAAGGTAGCGTCATTGAATGAATGGATGGATTCAACTGATAGTGTTTTTTTTTTCTCTTTTCATATGTGGTGTACCAGCATAATGGCGCGATAAAATAGTGGGCGCCACTTATGCGAGGTATTACCCCCTTAGCCACAAGCCCGGAAGAGCATGACCAAGGAGCCAATACCATACATAAGAAATGAAAAGAAAATCCGGAACTCCTACGCCGGCCACACGGAGTTATCTAGCTCGCCGGAGGGGTCGTGGGGTGTGTGGCCGGGGCTTACCGCGGTTGGTTCACCACTTACCTGTGTCTGTGCAACTTTAACTTCCGTCCGTCACTCTCCGGTCATCGCTTGTGCCGCGTCCAACCCTGAAAAGGAATGACCAACCCCCCCTCAACCATTCCACAAGAAAAAAATTTTAACGCCGGGACATTTTAATAGTTACTATGCTTTAATATATTTATAACCATCAACATACACGTTATATTTGAACCTTAACAACAACGTCACGGATTAGTTGCCGTGCCAAATATTAACAATTACCTGATCCAATTACAAACATAAGTGGTACGTTACTTTTAGGGAACATTGTAGGAATGACAACAATAAAGCGCGCAGTATTGGCCAATACTCCTCGCTTTGTACAAACGAGATCACAATCAACAGAATCCCTGATAAGAACGACAAATTTCCCGGTACCACCAAAGAACAAACTATATCCGACAAGGAGCAACACACATTCACAAATACTTATCAAAGATATAAAAGTAATACTAAGTAATACTAACTACTATTAAAATTATTATTTTAGAATAAATTATTTCTTGGTTTTTTTGTTTTTTTTTTTTAAGTTAAAGCAAAAAAAAGGCAAATTTTTTGTAATTCTATTTTGTGTCTTGTTGTTCGGGTAGATTTTTTTGCTATCCCTGACCCATCTGGGGGGTGGATGCACTATAGATATTGATTAATTACCTGAAGTTCCTCCCTTTATACTAGGGTCGCCTGTTTGAGAAATATCATCTAATTTTACGCCAATTGTTTCCTCTATTTAAACCAGATTTGAGTAATTTTGGATATAATTCGGTCTGTTCTCCAGACCCCCTCGTTCTTCTGCTTTCAAACCTGTTCCTTCGTCCACCAAATCTCCGTTGCCTTCCGCATCTATACACGTTTTTCACATTTCTTCGGAAATTCTGGTGACAGATAAACGAAAAGTATTATAAACACGGGGTATTGCCCCTTAACTACATAAAACAGTTTGTACAGATTAACACCAATCCGCACATTGCCCTGGGCAAAAAAACAATTTTTTTTTTATTGCTGATATCCCCTTCGGTACCTCTCCAAACTCCTATTTCCTAAAATAGTCCTGATTGTTGCTACTTCGGAAAAGAAATTGTTATTTTCTTCCAATGAACTGAATACTGCGGGTTTCTTTTTCCTTCCAGCCAGTCGTATGTGTGCAAAAACGGACCAAATCTCCTCACGTCCTAGTTCGAAACTTCTTTTCTTTCCTCTCAAAGTGGGTTTAGGGATTTGAATAGAACTAACGACTCATTTAAATTAAATAATAATCCGACTACTTAATTCTTTTTAATAATAACTATTTTTTTGTGAAATTTCTGAACTAAAAGCAAAATTGCTGACCAAAATGACTGTTTTGTCCTGAGCCCACATTTTTTCTTCCAAAAACAAAACTCCTTTCATCATTAATTTTTTTCCTCACCTATTCTGTCTTTAAAATTTTCCTGTTCCCGCAAAGTGATTTTCCCCAAAATTTCCCTTTACAAGGTGATTCCCAAAATAAATTTCCCAACCCAAATAAATGATAATTCCGACCGTTACAGTGGTATCACCCTTTGATACAAGTCACACTATCCACGATTTCATTTATTACCCCCATACACAAACCGGTTTTTTAGGCAAGGGTTGTAGGGAAGTGTGTGCCTCAGAAAATTTTCCAGACTCACCCATCCATTACACTAAAACAAATATAACATCGCACTCGGGGTCTGCGAAAACTATTAAATGCACCCCCTCTCATTCGCGTTTATTGCACAATAATTTACCTCAACTCAGCGTATCAAATACTGTCCACTATTTTGTGCAAAAAACTTCCACCGATCGCAGAAGGCTATCAATGTGGCTTTCAACTAGGAAGGTCCACTACAAACCATATTTCCACTTTAAAAAGAATTTTGGAAAAATCATGGGAAGTCAAAATCAATATTCACTTACTGATTTCAAGTAAGCTTATAACAGCGTCAAGGGTGAGAAGTTATTTAAAGCTAAGGAGTGCTTCCGATTTCCAAAACACCTAATGGAAATAACAAAACATACAAAAGAGGTAATCCGATGCAGAGTAAGAGTTGAGCGAGACTTCTCAGGAAGTTTCACATCGCCGAGGGGCCTGAGGCACGGTCACGCGCTGTCATACGTCCTATTTAACCGAGAGTTGGAGCAGGTGATAAGAGAATCTAGGGTAGAAACGATGGGATCCTTGTGGACCACCGGTGTTGGTGTTAGGCCAATGCTGGTGCACCGATGCTGGTGTGACGCGAATGTTGGTGCATCGGTCGAAAACCTTTGGTCGTGGATGCTTTCTGATGAAAACACACTACAGCGAAGTGTAACTAGCTTGACACCGGTGGCGCACCTCTTCAGCCCAAGACACAATCTTCATAAAATCCTAAGAAACAAACCGCAAAAGCTTCAGCCCAACATGCAAACCCAAAGCTCGATTGCGCAATATTGTGAAATAGGTGGCTTGATACTCTTTTAGCTAAACTTCTTATAGACCACCCTAATCAAGCCCATTCTGATTTTTGGATCAGAGGCAGGTACTTTGAAAAATGGCCTCTTCTAGGCACTTTTGAAAGAAAAATACTATGAACACGTATGGCTACCGTACGGCACGTAATATTTGGTTCAGGTTTAGCGGAAAAATTTTTTGTTATGGACATTGAAATTACTCGCAATAGAGATTTCACACTCCAGGTGGACGATAGGAATCTAGAGATCTTTTTTAATGTTAAGCCCCTATACATAATAAGATGCACTTAGGCATCTGGTATACATCTAAGTCACCATTAGGTGAAATCTGGTTTCGACTTAGAGCAAGAATTATTTTATTTGTTGACACAATAGGGAAAAATTTCGCATGATGCCCAGAAATATTATAAAAATCATAACAACAATTTTCATATCACAACCTTAGTAAGAGTAGAGTTAGTTACACAGGGAAGCAGCTTCTTTGGAGTATTATGCCGCCTCAAACTAGGTGAATGCAACCGACTGACAAAAACTATAATGCCGGTAAGGTCACTTCTTCTTCTTCTTCTTTAAACTCCTTTAATCCCTCATGGGACATAGGGCGGAAACAGTGGCCCTCCAGCGGACTCTGTTTTGCGCGACAGCTCTTAGCTCCGACCAGGATCTCCCAGTTGTTGCGGCTTCTTCTAGTAGGGTTCTCCTCCACGTTGTTCTAGGTCTTCCTACTCGACGGGAACCTTGCGGATTCCAGTCAAGGGCCTGTTTGGCTAGATTTTCGTTTTCGCGTCGCAAGGTGTGGCCAACCCAATTCCATTTCCTTCGCCTGATTTGGTCGTCTATCCTTTCTTGGCCGGCACGGCGCCATAATTCTTCGTTTGAAATTCTATCTTGCCAGCGGATTTTTAGGATACGACGAAGGCATCTGTTGATGAAGACTTGTAGGCGCCCTGTTATGAATTGGGTGACTTTCCATGTTTCGCAACCATACAAAAGAACTGCCTTAACGTTGGAGTTGAACAGCCGCAATTTGGTGTTAGTGGAAATCACCGTTGATCTCCATATGTGGGACAGGCATGCATATGCGCCTCGTGCTTTATTTATTCTGGAACTGACGTCTTCTTCTGCCCCACCATTTTCGGTAATAATGCTACCGAGGTAGCAGAATTTACTTACCAGTTCCACGTCACGGTTATTCAGCGCTGTTCGTTCAATGGTGTTTGCATTTATCCGCATTTCTTTAGTTTTAGTCGGATTTAGCCTTAAGCCTGCTGGACTACTTTCTGTTGCCAAATTGTTTAACATGTTTTTGAGGTCCTGGTGTCTGTGGGCTAGCAAACAGATATCATCGGCGTAGTCGAAATCCTTAAGGCGGTCTACCAAACCCCATTGTATGCCGCCTGTTCTACTATCTAGAGCGCCGACAAGGATGTCATTTATTACTATAAGAAATAGTAATGGCGAAAGTAGGCATCCTTGTCGTACTCCTGAGCTCACCTCAAAGCTGTCGGATAATTTTCCATTATGGAGAACTCTGCATTTGGAATTGTTATATAGGGCTTTTATCAATTCTATTATTTTATCAGGCAGTCCACGTCGCCGTAGTGCCTGCCAAATGAAGCTCCTATTAACCGAGTCGAACGCTTTCTCATAGTCTACGAAAGCAAGGTAAAGGGGGGATCGGAATTCAGTAGACTGCTCCACTATTATTCTCAAGGTGTTAATATGATCAATACAGGAGCGGCCCTTCCTGAATCCGGCCTGCTGCCTCCTAAGCGTTCGATCAACTGCCTCACTTATCCTAGATAGTAATATATGGGACAAAATTTTGCCCACAGTAGATAATAAACAGATACCTCTCCAGTTTTCGCATATTGTTAGGTCCCCCTTTTTTGGTATTTTGACTATGATACCTTCCGTCCAATCCTCCGGAAAGGTACAGGTGTTCCATGCTATTTCTAGGATTGGCTGAAGCGCATCTGCTATGAGACTTGAGTCGGCTTTCAACAATTCTGGCGGGATGCCATCTTTTCCTGCTGCTTTACCATTGGCCATCGCATGAATTGCGGTTACTATTTCCGTCTTGGATGGGGCCCGAGTGGCGATTCTTATTGGCTGTGCATTGCTGTTGTTTTCCTGAGGTTCCTGTGTAAGTGTACCATTCAGGGCGGCGAAGAAGTAATCTCTCCATCTTTGGAGTTGCTCCTCGTCGCTGCACAGCAGCCTTCCATCCGCACTCTTAACGGCATGATTTTTAGTAGAGTGCTTTCCCGAGAGCTGTTTAGTGATTTGGTACAGCACCTTACTGTTGCCTGTGTTTGCCGCGTTTTCCGCTTTTTCTGCGAGCTCATTTATCTGCTGCCTTTTATCACGCCGGACACTTCTCTTAACCTCCCGATGTAATTGGGAGTATTCCCGTTCTAATTGGTGACGTCTTTCCGGGTCGTTTGTAGAGTTTACGTTATTTTTGAGGGCCCTTCTGCGTTCTATTTTTTGCCAGGTTGTGTCCGAGATCCAGTGTTGCTGGTTTCTTTGGACATAACCGATGCTCATTTCCGCAGCCGTCAATATCGCGCCCTTCGTCGTACTCCACAATTCTTCAATATTTGTGTCGTCAGAAACGATTTGCTGGTGTAGGTTTCCAGCAAATTCCCGCTTTTTAACGCTCTCCCGCAGGAGGTCTACGTTAAACCGTCTACGGGTTCTAGCAGTTTGTTGCACGTTTCTGATTGCGGCGATTTTAAGGCGAATAGTTGCTACAACCAAATGGTGGTCGCTTCCAGTATCCGCTCCCCTGAAACTCCTGACATCCTCAAGAATAGTTCTCCATCTGCGGCTGACGGCCACGTGATCTATCTGATTTCTCGTTCTACCATCGGGCGATACCCAGGTCTCTTTGTGTATCTTCTTGTGACAAAAGTAAGTTCCACCTATCATGAGTTGGTGGGAACTACAAAAGTCAACGAAAAGCTCCCCATTGTTATTGGTAACTTGGCTTAGGCCTTGGTTTCCAATTGTATGTTCAAGGCCGGTGTTGTCACGGCCGATCTGTGCGTTTAAGTCACCCATTAAAACAATGATGTCTCCCCTTGGGATAGAGCGAAAAACCTCATTCAGTCGCATATAGAACTCGTCCTTGATGTCATCTTCTGCCTCTTCAGTTGGAGCATAGCATTGGACTACCGTAGTACTTCTTAGTCTGGTACGCAGGCGCACGGTAATAATCCTCTCAGAAACTGGTGACCAGCTAATGAGGCTGGACCTGGCTTTTTTGGTGAGTATTACGCCAACGCCACTCCTACGGCTTTCAGTTTCGTTTCTACCAGAATATAAGAAGGACTCACCGTTTGGGCAGATATGTTCCCCCGCATCGGGCCATCTGGTCTCGCTAAGTCCCATGATCTTGATTTTATATCGATTCATCTCGTTGAGGACTTCATCCAGCCGTCCCTCAGCAAGCAGTGTTCTCACATTCCATGATCCGATTCGTGTCCTTGTTCGAAAAGCAAAGGTCGTCGTCGTGTTGTCCGTCCGGTTCCGAGGCATTGTTTGCCGATTCGTAGCAATGGTGTTTTTTATGGGAGCGGGTTGCTAACCCTCAGCCCAACCGACTTAAAACTCTGTTTTGTGGCGCAGAGAGCTCGCTCCTTCCGAAGAAGTACCCCAAGGGGCACCGCGGGGAGGTGGGATTAGGACTTGCTAACAGGTCTGCTAGGTGTTCGTCTGCAGTGACTTTTCTCGGGTCTTGACAGAAGTGACAAATCGGGTGCCACCACTTTCCGAGGTCTTTGTTAGCCGTTCGCCCCCCGGTAAGGTCACGGTAGATGTTAAATGGGTTTGGTTTGAAAAAACTTACTTTCCTTGAAACTTGCAACACCTTTGGTGGTATTTGTTGGTATCAATTCAATATCTTTGTTTTGTTCATTAAAAAACAACGTGTTTCAACACAGCCGGCATCAGGCACCCTACCCAGTTCAGGGTGTGCAAAAATAAAGCCTACAACTTGTGGAATCGGGCAAGTCTTGTATTGCGGAAGAGAATACCCAAAATATTTCTCAGAAAAGCCCTTTTAAAATAATATTCATAAAACTCTTACGTGGTATCCGTTTTTGTATGGCGTCCTTACGCACCTGCATGCAAACATAAATTAGGCCCAAGGTGTGACTTAAATATTCTTAAAAGCGCCCCTCATTACATCGCCGTAATGCTTAACGAGCAAGAACATCGTTTCTTTGAGAGCCAATGAATTCTTTTTGGATTTTTACTAACATTTGTTGTCCATTTTACACAGCAAAAGTGAATTCTTTACGAACTTTTATGCATCCCCATCATTTGTAGCTGTGCCGCCGTAATGACCCTAATGTTGGCAGCCAACGTACCACAGGCCCCCTGGTAATCATTTAATTTCACCCCGTAATGAGTGACAATATGAAGAAGATACCCCTCCCCGGAGGCAATAAACTGAGTGGAAGTGGACGTTTTAAAGCGCATAAAATATTGCTATCAAGATATCCAGTGGCCATTAAAGGAGGATTTTATTAGCTTAGGAGCTCATGAAGGATATCATCTCGTCTTGTTTAGCTGGCGGCCAAAGCGGCGGATCCATGGTCAGAGATATGCGGAACCAAATTAAGTACGCATCCGTTGATTTGAAGAGAAAGCGCCGAGCCACAAATTAGAATTAAATGGGCCCATTTACATAGCTATCGCGAAACGGAGGATTTAAGCACATTTCCGCCAAAGATTAAAAGTATCCTCTTAGATTTGTTTCGTAAATTATTTCCCCTCGTCGTTTTTTGTCCGCACTTTCTTTGGCTACTTTTCGGGTCTTATCTGCCTCAGACCCTTCAGAATCCGCCCACCTCGCGTCAGGATCTGCAAAAGACATCGTTATCCGCGAATTTTAATCTTACTTAGTGCGGATATATTTCCAAGTTGATAATTAAATGCAAATCAGACCATAAAATATATTCAATGTTCACCTTAAACACCTTTTTTATATCCTTGTAAGCAGATATGAGATTCCTGGAAAGGCACGATATTCCCGAGGGGAGATTTCAATTCGATGCATTTTTAATGGCAGGAAAAATTGAAATTTTTTATACATTTTTGACTGGTTTTTAACGAATATAGGAAGAGTGAACTCGCCCCAAAAATCAGGTTTTAATGTGAAAAACCAAACTCAGGATCCGCCATCATGGTGCCATGTGTAGCAGTAAGCTAAGTTCAAAGAGAGAAATAGAGAGGATAAGAAGTAGTGGATAGTATTATAGCAGGAGGTGAAGGTGACTGACCTTGAATTTAAACACGCAGATGTTATGTTAGTTCTGAAGCACCTACGTTCGTGTGCAATCGATATCTACACCATGTTGTTCAACAATTACTTGAAACATACTGGAAAACGGCTGTGGTATATCCTATCCCTAAAGGAAGCAAAGACAGATCAAATCCTGCTAAACTTCGGTCAATCAGCTTACTTCCAAATATGAGCAAAGTATTTGAAGTTGTAATTAATCGTTCGCTGACAAGTTGGCTTCAGGAATATAAAATAATTCTGAACAACCAGCTCGGATTTCGGACGGAACATGGCACTATCCATGCTTGCGCAAAATTGGTGTCCGATAGTCACTGGATCCTTGTCAAGAGACAGTGTACGGGAGCATGTAGGACTACTACTAAAGCTAACCATGTATAGGATTAACCACCCCCTCCTTGCAAAATCTAAAGGGAAAAAAGTTGAAATTGGGTACCATAACCAGGTTTTAGAAATTAAAAACGGGTTGCAACAAGGAGCAGTGGATTCGCCGCTGCTCTTTAACATCTATATAAGCGAAATAGTTGGATTTTTCCGAATGTCCTGACTTTCACGGACGACCTTATTATATACAGAAAAGGATCGAAAATTGATGTAATCCAGATCCTACTACAACAAGATTTTGAATATATGTGGGACAATAATGCAACGCCGCGCCGTCAAAATGCTAGAAGGGGCGCTGCCTTCAAGACTAGGACTGGCTCACCAGATGGGTCGTGGGGGTTGAGACTCCGGAAGTACTACCTTAACACCGTGCACCACCACTTATCTGGACATTAGCGCACCCATTCGGATCGGACGAGGAATACTTATGAGATCGAGGAAGGCATCCGTATTAAAAAGTCTTGGGGGGAAGCGCCTCTTTAGCCGCTATGCCGTCTGTTCTTTTATTTTAGTAGATACTTCATGGTGAAAATATACCTATTGTCGAACCACCCCGCAATCATAGCCGGGGGATAATGTGGGTACAATACCCACCCGGAAATTTCAGGATGGGTAAAATACCCATCCGGAATTTGAAACTAAATGAGCGTGTGACATGAAGAACGCCTCTGGTACCGGCCCATATTCGCCGAATCTCACCCAATAAAAGAAAAGGTTCTCGGGATTACCCTGGATACCTAGTCATACCACGCTGAGCTATCGGCTATATCATCCAATTCCACTCAAGATTTGCACGAGGTCGTAACTCACTTCCCTCGTAACCCATCTATCCACGTTTGGGATAAGTCTGAGGGTCCACGTTATAACAGTGCGCCATTGCTGCCGCACTTCCTTTGCCTCCTCTCCATATTCATATTCATGGAGACGCATGCCTTCTTTCGCCAGTATTGCCCGCTATCACGCACGCTGAATCGTTGGATATGGTTGGATATGAGTATATTGCGCAGCACGAGCGAAGGACGCTTAAGCTGGAAACAGACACATTCGTACGTTGGTGCGTGCGGCGATTGATATAATAAAAGTGCTTACATTCAAATGAAAACTGACATATAGTTACGTGGAGTTTGGGTTAGGACAGCGAGGAGAACGGACGTGTGCTGTCCCGGTCCCTAAAAACGCGCCGACAAAAAACAAAAAAAAAAACAAAACTGTTACACAAAAAGAGTGCGAGAAATCGAATAAAAAAGTGCACAAAAAAACTAATAAAAAAAAACAGTGACAAAACAAAAAAAATAACGAGCGCGGTCTAACGCGAAGGCCCATCACCCTTCAATAGACTCAACGACCGACCGGACCGACGAACGGCACAAGTAAGTACCCTTGCTCCCTACCCTCTCTCGCATCTCGGTCCTGCAGGTGTCGCGGCTAAAATCTGTCGGTCGATGAAATTTGCCCCGTCTCAAAAGGCATAACACTTTGACGAGGACAAATTTTATTGACTCTGATGGTTGCGGCAAATGTAATGCCGGGAAATATCCCCGAGAACGTGGCGATTGAGCCTGCGCAACCGAAGTCCCGTTACAAGTCAAGTTTTGGTATTGACTTTTGTAACATTCGTGGACTTCATGCGAATTTCTCTTTTGTTGAGTGCCACTTATCTAATTATAAACCCCCAATCTTCGCACTTAGTGAAACCCAAATATCACCCGATAATGACTTCGGTCATTACCAGGTTTCGGGATACACTTTAGTGCACAATCTCTCTCCCCATAGGGGTATTGCCATTTATGTTAGGGACGACGTGGCTTATTATAAAATATATTCCAGCGCGACTTCCGATTTTAATTATCTTTGGATTAAATCATTTTCCAAAGCCACGTCATATTCTTCTGCTTCCTATACAGAAGTCCTAACATAAGTAACGAAGCCTCCACCTTATCTTTTGATACTATTTCCGAACAAATCTCGGGATTTTTGTCGTCCAATCCTGAGTGTGAAATCATCGTTGCGGGTGATTTCAATGTTCACAACGTTAAATGGCTGACTTACTCAAATGGCACCAGTATTTCTGGCAAGGACGTCGAGCTCTTTGCAGACATCAATAACTTGCAACAAATTGTGGATCATCCCACAAGAGTCCCTGATGTTGCTGGTCAAGGAAGATATCTCCTTGATCTTTTCCTTACTTCTCATCCAGCACGTTACTCCGTCGAAGTTGATTCACCTCTCGGCAATTCAGACCACTGCCTAATCAGCGCTAATTTCCCATTCGAATTTCCCACCCCTCCCAAACCAGTTCGAAGAACTGTATGGCATTATGGGAAGGCCAATTGGCTGGGGCTTATTAATTTTTTCCAGTCTACAGACTGGAACCTGTGTTTCCGGAATAGAAACGCCAACTCTGCCGCTATCCGTATCACCAGGATCATACAGGCAGGAATGCATTTGTTCATTCCCCACTCTACCAAATCTGTGAAGCCTAGGCCCAACAGATGGTTTAATCGGGAGTGTATGAATGCAATCAGAAATAAAGAAGCCGCCTTTCGAGCTTACAAGAGCTCCCCGAGTGAATCGCTCCGTTTAGAGTACATACAACAAAGAAATTCTTGTAAAACCGCCATCAAGAAAGTCAAAACCTTATTTGACAACAAATTGAGAAGTAAACTCCTAAATGCAACCTCCGGTAGCAAAAACTTCTGGTCCTTGGTAAGTTCCATCAAGAAGAATTTCACTACAACTTCAACCCCTTCCTTTATTCACAATGAGAAGGTAATAACAGACAGCAAATCCAAGGCCAATTTATTAGCATCTCTGTTTGCTTCGAATTCTTCTCTACCCCAAAATGATACGCTACCCCCGGTCCTCGAGCACAGCGCTCATTTAATGGACAGGGTTTTCTTTAGGACTCGCGAGGTGTACAGGTGCCTCAAGGAGCTCGATGTCAACAAATCCACTGGACCCGATAATATACCCCCTATCGTCTTAAAACAATGTGCCTCACCTTTGGCTAAACCTCTGCGCAAATTATTTTCCCTGTCATATTTCTCCGGAGTTTATCCCGACTCTTGGAAACTTGCCCATGTTCAGCCCATACCGAAAAAGGGTGATTCCAGCCTTCCCTCCAATTACCGCCCAATAGCAATTACTTCTATTCTCTCCAAAACCATGGAGACGATAATCAACAAAAAGCTTATGGGATATCTAGAATCCAACCTACTCATAAACGACAGACAGTATGGCTTCCGACAAAAAAGATCCACTGGCGATCTTTTAGTCTGTCTTACAGAACACATCAGCCGTAGTCTGCATGGATCCGGTGAATCTAGTCTGGTTGCTCTAGATATCTCCAAGGCTTTCGATAGAGTTTGGCACCCAGCCCTGTTAGCTAAACTCAAAGCTATTGGAGTCGACTCACTTCTACAGAAGTGGATCGAGAACTTCCTTTCCGGCCGTTTAATCAAAGTAGTATTGGATGGCGTCAAATCCGCATCCCACCCGATCTCTGCAGGGGTCCCCCAGGGGTCAATCTTATCGCCGGCCCTATTTCTCATATTTATAAATGACCTTCTTTCAATCCCCTCCAACCCACTTCTCAGCTTCGCTGACGACGGTACTCTACGTTACTCGTACAGCTTCGATACAAGACAGACTCATGCCAGATCCTGTCTTGATGATCGCGAACTAATGTCCAAGTCGATTAATAACGACATTAAACTCATTCTAGAGTGGGGAAAGAAGAATCGTGTTGAATTCAACCCGACAAAACCAAGTACTGTCTTATCTCCAAAAAGAAGTTCAACACCCCTCCACCCTTGAAAGTGAATGAAGTTCAACTAATGGCCGAACCATCCTTACACATCTTAGGCGTGACATTAGCCAAAGACTTGCGATGGAATGACCACATATTCCAAATCGCCAAACAAGCATCCCAGTGCCTGGGATTTCTAAAGAGGTGTAAGTTCCTCCTCCAGCCATCGGCCCGTGCTGTTATTTATAAATCCTACATTCGGCCTCTTCTCGAATATAACTCCCTAGTTTGGGGCGGCGCCCCAATAACCACCTTAGCATGGTTAGATAAGGTGCAAAAAAGGGCACTCAAGTTAATTGATGACGACACCGCCTGCTCCACCATCGACCCCTTGAGCCACCGTAGGAATGTAGCAGCACTGACAAAGTTTTATCGCTACTATCATAGCGACTGTTCCTCCGAGTTAAACGCTCTCCTGCCTCCACGGCAATCTTATACCCGCAACACCAGATTAGCCCACTCGTCTCATTCCCTCCACCTGCAACTCCCCCTTTCACGCACTCAACAGGATATGAATTCGTTTGTTAATAGAACAACTCGACTGTGGAATAATCTCTTGCAGTCAGTATTTCCGAGCTCCTACAACATCCAAGAGTTCAAACGCAGGGTTCATCACCACCTTCTTCAATACCCCCCCGTACCTTTTAACCCTTAACCTATACCCCTCCCCATCCCCCCGTACTAAGCTTACTGCTAGACATTGCACCATGACGTGACAAATGACATGACGGACTAGTAGTACAAAGGGTGACTCCTGAGCTTAGCACTGCCACATAAAAAAAAAAAAAAAACGAAACGCACCTAACGCAAAAGTTGATCTAGCCGCTAGCACATAAAGTTTCTTCTAGCCTGTCATGCTAAACTAATATCTACAACAATTCACCACACAAATATACAAAACGTCAGCAATCATGTAACCTACAGATACAAAGAAATTAAACCAACTTATATAACTGTTGTGTGTTAAACTATTACCAGATTGTGAGGTAATGTGAGCTCCGGCCTCCCAAAGTTAATAAAAAAAACACAAAACAAAACCCACCCTGGTACCAAGGTGCGTATCGTTGCACATCAATCTAAAAAACAACCATCAAACATTGAAGTGCTAAATTAAAATTATTATAATATTTCAACTTTTACAGAGAAGTATATTATTATATTATAACTTTAAATAGATTTGAAAATATAATAATAGAGTCTATTTTATTTTTGTGTGTGGAGCTAAAATTATAAAACAGCACGTTGTGTTACACTTAGCTGAATATATAACAATGTTAATTTAATCGGTTTCAAATTAACGCTAAGAAAAAAAAGTAACAAAATAACAGAGAAATTGTCAATGTTTATTAAATATTGAACAAAACAGGTTTCTTTTTTTTCTCAAAGCAAAACAAAAAGGTAGAGGCTAATAACACAGGCCCCTGTTGTCAAACTGTTGACCAGGAGAATAATCCCGATAATACTATATATTTCTTATTTCTTTCGCCAAATTATGATGTCCGACGTCATTTTCCTCGTAGTCACCGAGTCATTTATTTATATTTTTTCGTTACAGCAAAAATTTACTGGAAAAATTCTTCTTCACCACAGTCGTTTAATTCAACCAAAAAAAGGTTCTTCTTTACAGCGCCAAACACCAAACTGTACGTTGGGTCAAAATTGTTTCTACCGAACTTCCACGCAAAGCAATTATACTATGCATGTGCTTAAATGCGCCTTAAATTAACTTGAATTAACAACCTGCTTCCCTAAACTGTCGCCTGTGTGTGTCGGTGGGGAATCATGTGGTGTTTTGCTGTCCACGGTCTGTCAGGCGGTTACCTCAAGTCCTCATCTCTAAGTCAGTCTGAGTAATATGTGGCCTTCATCGGGCACTGCCTGCCGTCCTGGCCACAAAGGCAACGGCCTGTGTGTGAATGGAGGCCTTAAGACAGATGTTGGGATCAGCCCATTTCATTTGTATTGAGATTTTCCTCATAGGGCCCTTATGAAAAATCGATAGGGCATATCTCACTTGGATATCGCTGATTTTTTTTTCTGTGGTGTTCATGAGGAATCTAACGGAAAGCCCTTTTTTTGTCTGACCCTGCTGAGGCAACCCCCCTTTAAGTACTATTCGGGATGAGGCATCCCCCTTAAATGTTAATGGAGCTCACGGTTCGAACGCGAGCTGTCATAAGCTAAATATGATAACATATGTCAAAATTGACAGAGGCTGAAAATTGAAATAGCCCACCCTGTAGTTAACGCCATTATTCTTGCACACGGAGATCCGCACAGAGAAGAAATGCCGAGAATATTCGCAGAGAGTAAGATTTTCCACACGAACGTATTCGTTCCAATTAATCCCCTTGAGCGGGGTTCTCACTTAGCTGGATGCCAGTTGCTGGCTACGACCTACCAGCGTACAAGCAGCTCGGGTTGTACTGCTGGTCGGTTGTGGGCAGCAGCTGGCAGCCAGCTAAGTGGAAACCCTTCTTTATGAAGCGGCTACCCGTCATGATAAGAATGCACTGTCAAAATTTCAACCCTTTAGGTCCAGCAGTTAGTTCTGTTAGTCAATTACGGTATTATTTTTTTTATATATGAGTAAGATTGTGAAAATAAATGCAAGAATCATTTAAAAAATATTCCAAACCCAAACTAACAAGTGAGGAGGTTTCTTGGAAAATTAAGTTTTAGAAATTGTACCTTTGTAAAAAAAATTTATAAAAAAAAATCCTCAAACAAAAATTTTGGCTATGTCGCTGACTGAATAGTAGTTTAAAGTATGACACCCGAGTTCAAACTATCACAAAAAACAGGAGCAAGTGCACAACCCAGCCTTAAAGTTCAAACCCAGTCTAAGGTATGAATTCCATGCTAAAGTATGTGCCCTGCTCGCATTAGAAAATTGAACTCTTCGCACAAACATACATACATATCTACATCGATAAAAGTCATGGGTGCATGCAAATACGTTGAACCAATTCGATGCCATTCACATTCCTAAACAGGATCCGGCTGTTAATTGAATTTCCTTGCAAAACATCAACCCAAACTCATTAACACTCCTACCCCCAATTACATTTAGTTTCCAACTCTGGAAGGGCTTTAGCACTGTCAGAGCAGGGGATCCCTCACATTTATTAAATGAACTAAAACACATCTAATCGCTGTAATCGTTGTATTCCTCCAAGCACAATTAAACCGAAAAACTTTCCGAACGGAAAGGCTTTAATATTCAAGGATTACATGGGAAAGCTAGACATATTAAAATTGAAATCTGCAGGAGGTGAACGTCAACCCGCTCCGCCAGAGGTTTTACCTAGATAAGATCCGACGCGAAACATTCTCACGCTACGCAAAGGTATTATTACAGCCTGTGCACTTAAATATAAAATCCTTTTGGAAGTTTCCTTTGTCCTTTACAAAGCCAAGATTCGCACAAACCAAAGGAAGATTTCGTAGAGGAGACGCGATCTGCTGAAACTTTTTAATTCTCAATATCACGAAACAAGGACACGCCATTATCTTTGGCCGAAAAGTTTTAATCGTTAAATTCGTCCTTTTCATATAAATTTCCCGCCGACCTGGGAGCTTTAATACTAGAAAAACCTGAAGACGATTCCTTGATAAACCGGAAATGGAACGGATGCAAAAGTCAGCGCGATTCAGAGCTGAATGGCGACGCTTTTGTGAAAAAGTTTCAGTCATCTACAAATTTGCCAACTCGACTGGAAATGAGAGGATCATAAAATTTTATCTAAACGTAAATCCACCCCCGCTGCAAACTTAGCCGGGGTGGCTGACAAGCTAACCGTAAAGGAAATGAGCATCTAGAAAATGAGATTTCCTTTGAATATCGTTGTTAAATTAAGATCCTAGATAGAGAAACGATAACTGCGAATGTAACGAACTGAATTGGAAAAAGTTTCCGTGAAATGCTTAAGGACCTTATATAGATGGCATTGCAGTTTTTGTAAACTTTGCGGGCAGCTGTGGTCCAGATGCAACTAACGGCGTGCATTTTTACTTCTAGTTCTGCAATGAGTGAAAAATCATGTCCTAGTAATATACCAAGGCTATTTCAACTTTTTTTGGTAATAAATTCTTAAAGTCTTTAATGCGATCATAAGAGCTGGGTAACTTGTATGCGTTGCAGATAATAAGGCTTATCAAGCTGGTTGTGAAAATGCTTCAATCTTCTTCCTTTAATCAGCTACATGGAATGACCTTCCACATATTCCAAATCATCAAACAAGCCACCCAGCGCCTGAGATTAGAGATTCATTCATTCATTCTTTAAGGAGGCGTCTTATACCCTTGACACACTGCAAAAATGAATGAACATTCTTCCAACTTCATTGGCTTTCAATGTTCATTCGTTTTATTAGTGACACACACACTGCATTTTTCAAACTTCATTAGAACTGTCAATATACAAACTATACATAAACTGCCAAATATATGAATTGAAAGTGATTCCATAGTGATTTATAATTTTAAATTTAATAAAAAATATTAATTGAAGCAGAGCAACAGTTATTTATAATAAAGCCTACTTTTTTAAAAAATTCTAAAATATGAATGAAAGTTTGACAGTTATGTATTTTAGTTGGAAATTTTACTGGAAAGTTCTTGGAAAGTTGTTCGATAATTTCCCAATTTCCCTTCCATCTTAACTGAATGAAGTTATTTTGACTTCATTCGATTGAATGACGAATGAATTTGTTGAATGAACATTGGACATGACATACTGAACACGAATGATCATTCCTAGCCGAATGATACTTCAATGTTCATTCGATGCTGCAGTGTGTCAAGGGTATTAGCGTTAAATATGTACCCTACTTTGAGAATAACATTTGTTACCAACTAGAGAAGCAGGATTTAAATTTAGCATCCTGCTATTAGTAAATGGTACGATGGCAGTTTTTTGTGGGTTACCCAAGATCTTGCTTCGGCACTGTGCAATGCGCAAATGGGTTGCCTAGCTAAAACGCGTACCGCAGCTAGTTAAATAAAAAAAATTCTAATTAACTATTTGGACCAACTTCCCCGATTTGTTAATCATAAAAATCGACCTTAAGCTGGCAGAGTATGACACAAGGAATTGAAAAAATAGAGGTTGCCTACTGTCGCTGCGGTACAACTGTGAAGTTGCCACGTATAAAGAGGTAAGCAAGCGTTATCAATATACCCTCATCAGTTATTTAATAATTTTTTTTATGAAATGAAAGGTTATTTCGTTCCCTACCCAACAGTCGTAGGTTGGTTGCCTTAGCAAAAGTTCGTCACAAGAAGATTTTTCCGATTTTGTTAGCGCGCCTGGTTCCAAGAACGTAGCCAGGATTTTGCTTCGGGAGGGGTTTTTGTAGGTTAGGTTGAAATGGCACGCTATTAGGCCCATTGTGATGCCATTAGCCATTCTAGTGTTGGAACAAAGTGCAGGCCATTTCAAGCCATTTGGAGCTTTTGATAAAGCGACAGAGTTCAGGGACCCCAGTATTTTGCAGCTCGCTCAATGCATCAAGGAAGGGTGAGCAAGGAAGGTCCCTCGTTCCTTGCGAGGGCGGGACATGTACAAAGAAGATGGGAGACAGTTTCTTCCTCTTCTTCATTACCACAACATCAGCATAAGTCGTTGTGGGGAAGTCTTAATCTTTCGGCGTGCCGGCCAAAAGGGCAGTGACTTACTACATGGGTTATCTCCTTTATGTTTAACAAAACTAGAAATTTTGAACGCTTTGCGTCCAAAGTTGGCCAGATTGCATGAAGAGTGCGGAACACCGTTGCTGTAGTCCATCTCAACCCATCTCGAGCTAAGCTGATTTTCCTCCAAGCTAGGTTGTAGGTCATTCCTATCCGGGTTAAGTGGGGTGTCCTTTCCACTTCGGTTCCCTGTCTAGCAAGCTCATCTGCCCTACGGTTCCCCTAATCCTATTATGTCTAGGAATCCAACAAAGTTTTATATGAAACTGAATGGCAATCTCACACAGAGACCCGCGGCAGTTCAGAACAGTCGTGGATGTTGTGACGGCAGAATGGGTTTTTGTAAGAATCATAATAATTATCTGTGTAAATGAGACCTCCCCTTCCCCCCTATACTTTTTTACTTTTTTTATACATAGTCATCTAGATATTTTTTCCTTTCTTCGGAAATGCAAATTACACACCAATAAACATTGCGCACATATGAATAAAACATTCGCTTATGTATTTTCAAATTTCCGCTTCGAAATGTACCAAGAATGCTACTGCGCATGGAAAATAGCCTTTTGAGAAACCTCATCTCGTTTGGTTCGCGCTATACATAGCTGTCGCCAAACGTATTTTTAACAAGAAAAAATGCGATTTGTATTTATTATTATTTAATTTATTTATTATTATTTAATTTTTCATGCTATCTGCGATGTCTTTTTTCATTCGGGGGGGGGGGGGGTTTGAACCCCCAAAACCCCTCCCCTGGCTACGTCCTTGCTGGTTCTTCCCGCTGCTGCCTGGTCTTTCGTCGGGGCCCTCGGTAACCTAGGGAGTAAGGCGTCTGGCTACTATCCCAGAAGTCTCGGGTTCGAATCCCGGCCAGCCCCACGGTCCTTCGCCTTTTCCACTTTCCCACCTACATAGCTTTCCTTCTTTTTTCTTCCCTCTTTACATTCCTGATTCCTCCTGCAATGCCTTCCCTTTCGCCCTTCCCCGCTTCACCACAGCGCAAGCCTTCGGTTGGTTGATGAGATTCAACTTGTTTCAGGGGGCATAACACTCCAGCGAGTTGTTTCTCGATGCTCCTATGTCAAGTTCGCAATAGAAATGGTTGGGAGTAGGTGTACTAAAAATATCGCGGGTAGGTTGTGGCAGTTCCTTCCTCCACGACTAGAGCTGCTGATCGACATTGCACTCTATAACAAGAAAATAGGGCCTTTCCTGAGACTCTAGTCCAGTGATTCTCAACCTATGTGCCGCGGCACTTTTGTGTGTCGCCAAATCCCTGAAGTGTGCCGCCAAATTCAGGAAACAAAAGTCCACAACCGATCACATATTCGCATTAAGACCGGTAATTGAAAAGACGAAAGAGTTTAATATTAAGAGTTTAACACTTTTTCATTGAGTTTAACACAGAATATGATCTTGCGCTACTTCATCGAATGATAAACGGAGTGAGAATACGGAGCAATTTATCGGTGCAAACAGAGGCCTCAGGTAAGGAGGTTCTCTATCCTGCTTACTACTTAACATATTATTAGCAAAAACGGTCCGGTAGGAACGTATTGAAACTAGAGGGACAATTCTGAACAAGTCTATTCAGCTAATGGCATATGCAGATGATATAGTTGTCATAGGCAGGTCAATGACTGCAGCGAAGGAAGTAGATGTAGCGTTAGGCAAAGCAGCATCAAAGAGCAGCAAAGACCACAACATTACGGCGAAAATTAAAAGAAGAATACAGCTAGCGAACAGGGGCAGCGGAGCATTATCATTGTAGGTGGGGAGCACGCGAATAGGTAACCGTTAAAATATTATTCGGTCAATCGAATTACGAACTGGCTTTAAATTCTTTGGTTATGGGGTTATGTGCGACTAGCAATTTGGAAGGGGCCCTTATGAGCCTAGCCCGACCGCCCCATATGGACCCCGATTAGATTGCCCTATAAGGCCCACACCGAGTATCTTATCCCTTGCCTCATTCGCGCCTCGTCCTACGGAAATGCCTCATTTGGCCCCCGGAAAAAAATCATTGCTCTTCGATTCCGAGTGGAAAAGGGATTCCGAAAAGTTTGAGAAGTTCGGCGTACATATGTGAATAATAACTGTGTCTGTGTCGAAAACTTTATATTTTTAAACGCAAGTATCGTTTTACCAATACGGTGTCCCAACTGAGTACTAATTACGTCCAATGCTGCTTAGCTTCTGTAATCGAACCAGAACCGGTTTATTGAGTATGCTAAATGATACCCTTCACGGTCACCAACATAATTGCCTGAAACATGAAGCAATACATCAACAAAAACTAAAGCTTTGTATGAGTTAAACTGAAGCTTAATGGCCCTGCCTCACCGACTTCAGTTCAATAATGTTCAGCTTCACCGGCTAAAGTCCAGTTTACGTTCAGTTCGTGCAAATTGTTACTTTTTCGCTAGAAGTCGTAAATGCGAAAGCCCACTGAAATGGCATTCGACTATTCTAGTTGATTATTATCTTTTGAGCGAGCTTTTACATTCAACTTAACTTCGAGCTTCTACATTCAACTCAACTTGGGACCCGTTGTGCGAACTGATGTTTGTTTTTCCTCAGTTCAATATGTTTAAACTATATACGAACTGAATTGAGGCTAGACGTTCAGTTCGCCAATTTGCTTGTTCAGCCGGTGAAGCCGGAGTATTTGTTTGAAGGTTTTCAAAACGTTTTCTGAATAAGAAGTCAGATATCGCCCCCACTTAATTTGAAATAAGGTTTGCCTACTAGGGCCATTATAAAAAACTGATAATGCATACCTCACTTCAGTATCGCTGGTCTTTTTTTGAGTGGCATTTTTGAGGAAACTCTTTCGGAATGCCCCTCATTTGCTACATGGAGTTCTCATTAAGGTGCCGCGCCTAATAAGAGGCGTATCACGCCCATATTTTCACGCTAGCGAAGTTTACTACATGATTTTTGAATGGAAACTGGCTCCTGAAAAGTGAAGGCTTGAGCGTAATTGATGGCTAAGGGATGGAAACAAGGGCGTCATAATAAATCGAGTATTTGACCGATTTTCTAACACAAGCCCATCGAAAGTGTGAAAACATTCATCGTTACTATTCTTATAAAGATATTGGCGTGAAAATATGGGTGAGATACGCATCTTATTTCTGTTACGAAAAATACGTTACGTTACGTTATTCAACCCTCTTCGAGGCTAGTATGAGAAAATGGGGCACTTAAACCTGTCACTAGCTAAGTAAATAAGTAAAATTCTTTAAAATTTATTGTATTGTTAGTGTGCCGCCAAATTTTGAAATTGTTAAAAGTGTGCCGCAACAAAAAAAGGTTGAGAATCACTGCTCTAGTCTTTCACATAAAACAAAAAAAAACTTTCTTGTCTTCCCTCCTTACAGTTATTCCTTGCTCTTTCTGCTGCTGACACCAAGCACAATAAGAGATTAAGCCATATCCAATTCAATTACAAAAAGTAGCATTCAATCGGGATACTATTGGATGGATGTGAGTGGACTAATAAAATCGTGTGTTGTCGTTGACAGTTATTTCAATCTGCTCTGTACTACCCTTCCAAATAGAACTTGCTGCTAGCGATAGAATAGTCGATAGTACATCGGCTACTTTATCTCTGGGCTGTGCCTTTCTTTATAAAAGAAATCGTTACTTACTCGCATACCTCATTCCATGACTATTGAATACTGCGCGACTATCTCTAGTTATAAATACGTCAATTAACTTTTTTTGGCATGTTTAAGTCAGTACGATCCTTGTGGGGCTACATAAAAATTTCTCAGGAATCACCCATTGTACTACTAGTCCGTCATGTATCGTATGCTCCAAAAAACATAGGGATCAGACTAAAAGAAAGAACAAAAAAATCTTCTTTGAAAGGAACTCTAAAATCTATGCAACCATCGATATGACGAACTTTTGCTAAGGCACTGTTGGGTAGGGAATGAAATAACCTTTCAATTTAGAAAAAAAAATTATTAAATAACTGATGAGAGTATATTGATAACGCTTTATACGTTGCAGCTTCACAGTTGTACCGCAGCGAAAGTAGGCAACCTTCATTTTCCAATTCCATATCTGCCCAAACGGTGTCTTTTTTATATTCTGGTAGAAAAGAAACTGAAAGCCGCAGGAGTAGCATTGGCTACTATAATACTCACCAAAGAAGCCAGGTCCAGCTTCATTAGCTGGTCACCAGTTTCTGAGGATTAGTACCGTGCGCCTGAGTACCAGACTAAAAAGTACTACGCTAGTCCAATGCTACGCTCCAAATGAAGACGCACACGACATTAAGGAAGAATTCTATATGCGACTGATTGAGGTTTTTCGCACTATTCCAAGGGGAGACATCACTGTTTTAATGGGTGACCTAAACGAATAGATCGGCCGTGACAACAGCGGCCTTGAAGACACAATTGGAAATCCACGCCTAACCCAAATTATCAGTAACAATGGTGAGCTTTTCGTTGACTTTTGTAGCTTCCACTAACTCATGGTAGGTGGGACTTACTTTTGCCACGATAAGATGCACAAAGAGACCTAGGTATCGCCCGACGGTAGAAGGAGAAACCAGATAGATCACGTGGGCGTCAGCCGCAGATGGAGAACTCTTCCAGAGGATGTCAGGAAGGTGCAGACACTAGAAGTGACCACCATTTGATACTAGTAGCAACTACTCGCCTCAAAATCACCGCGATCAAAAACGCCCAACGCGTACCATATACCGTGGAAGGTTTAACGTAGACTTTCTGCGGGACATCATTAAAAGGCGAGAATTTGCTTTGAAACTACAACAAACCTCAACTTAGTTATTTAGTTTTTTAGTCGAAATGTCAATTGTAACAACTTTATAATAATTTTATTTTCTTAGTTAGCCTCGTCTGCCTTCACAAGTCTCCTTGGCTAAGTAAGACAGGGAGTAGTAGGACGATGTCCCTACAGATTCTAGTGGCAATATCAAATTTACTTACAACATCTGTCTACCGTCCAGATCACCAAAAAATAGCTAAAGCTTCCAGATCGCCAATTATCTATAGAGAATTGTTGGTGCGCCAGAGTTCCAACGGCCGCAGAACTTTGTTTAAGTCAGTTTAACTACAGATTTTCGGCAAGATCGTGGCCAAGACACAAATCCAGCACAGCGAAGTTAAAATCTAACAACATCCTACCCAAGGTACAGAAAAATCAACGAAATTTCACAGTGAAAATTTCAGCTATGACAAAAACCCACGACAGAGTAGTTTATTCAATTTTACACAAACGGAGCTCACTCACACCCAAGACCACATCCACCCCTGTCACTGAGCTCGTATCGCCATAGCTATACTATTGGCATCACACGCGAGGATCCACCATCATGCTGCATATTACTCCTCATAGTATGCCGTAGTAGACTTAAAAAGTGTGCTTTCCATGTCTCGCCTATGGCATTCATTTTCAATTTATCACTAGATTTGACTACCCAGTCTCCATTTGAAGGTAACCTGAAAATCCGCGTGTCTTCTTTCCTTGTGATAACTTTAAAGTGAGGTACTTTTTTCGCAGTTTTCGGCTATTTTGCAATGCAAAAATTCAAATTTCAAAAATCCACTTTAGGGTAAGTTTTAGCAAATCCAATAAGGAACAAAACATGTTCAACAAATTTTTCGCCTAGAAACCTTCGTTAAGAGATATTTAACAAGATAGGTCAAAAAACAGGGAATTTTTAGTGAATTTTTCAGTTTTTGGGCTACCACAAATTTTCCTGGGAGTTTCATGCTTGCGCACCCCTAGATATTGTTGGGGATGTCATTTCTGACCGATTCCACCAAAAAAGTCCGTTACATCACGCCAAAACCAAAAGTTATAGGTTTCACTGCTCTAGCGCCTGGACTATCGGTGATCAAAAATAATACTACCCTTCTACAATAGAGAGGGAAGGCAAGGAAAAAGAAATATTATTTAGGTAGGGTATTTAAAAAGACCAAGTACCGTGTTGCGGAATGGAACCAAACCACCGTCTTTTACGATGATAATAGGGCGTCCTAACTCCTGGGCTACCAAGGCCGGGAAAACCTGCAACCTGATTCTAACTTATTATTTATAACGGGCTGGTAAGAAACCGTATTGAGGAATGGGTCATTGGAAACAGTAGGAGAAAACACGTGAAGCTAAGGTGCCGCAACTAGAAGAAAGATCCTGAACAGGCATCGAAGATACTTCCAATGGCTTGTGGCCAGAGGTATCAACACCAACAAGTTTTTGGTATCAGCTAAAACAAATGAGCGTTCGTTGGAGGAATCCGTGACTGTGACAGCTTTTTTTGTGACAGAGTCCGGGGAGGAGGACTACGATCACGAGGCCCCAGTAGGTAGAGGACCCGTGGCAAGGTTCCCTCAAACAGATCTCCAGTTAAAGAGAGAAATCGATACAAGGGAACAGTGAGACAATACACTGCACTTTCACTGAGTTGACTCTAGGAGGGAAAAGAGGCTCGCAAGAAAAGGTCGATGACATCAAAAGACTGCTAGAACAAAGAGTGATTCCTAAGCTTGGACTTCTACACAAAAAATTAAACCCCATATTGAAAAAGCATTTGTAAAAGATATATGTGTTTGCAAATATAAAAGGGATACATTAAATTTGTGTACATCCTGCTTTGCAACAACTTCTTGGGGCTGCGAATTCATCTCTTCCTCGACCCATTCCAAATTCCAAATCAAATTCCCTAATATCAACAAACTTGAATAACAACAAACTATTGTCGCTATGATAATAAAAGCTAAAGTTTCGAATTAAATTGAATAATGAATGGACACTTTAAAGTTTATCCCGACTACGTTTCACATTCTTTTCAAAAACAATTTACATACATTTCAGCCATGCCAGAAGAAACTTTAATATTCTCTTTTGCTGTCGCTGAGCGGGGGTGGTAAATACTGATATTAACTCCCACTCCAAATGAACCCATCCCATTTGAAATTACAAAAGTGTCGCAAAGCAGCTTCCAACTATTCTGGTGTCACTGATAACATACTGTAAAGGACCCTCGAGTCCCTGATGGCAGCATATCACTATATACTCCGATGACGGAAATTCATTTCACTGGGGATGGTCTGGATGTGTACAGGAACGGCATAAATCACGTTTACTGGGGTAAGTTGTCTTCCACGTACATGTTTTAAAGCCGAATGTTAGTATATGTAGGTGCTAGCAATCTCCAGGAGGTAAGCCATCCAACGAGGGGCGGCACATCGCCCCGTCCCGGTAAAAAGCTATTTTGGCAACAAATTCCACCACGTACATGCTAACTCTCAAGGATAAGGAGCTATTCCTCACATCCTTCAAAGCCATGTCATGTTTAGCATCAAAAAATTGGAAAAGCGGGCGGGGGGCGGCGGAATGGGGCGCCTTCAAAAGTTCCGGCACAGTTGAAGTTTATGACAAATGGCAACGTGGAGTTTGACGTGACGGAAATGAATTTTTCATGCAATATATGCGGAACTGATATTCCAGTTGCTTTGACCGGTGCCCCGTGCACAACACTTGCCTGCAAGTCCTTTTTACCAGCCAAGTCTTTTGAGCGTGAACTTTGAAGTCCTTTTAGCCGTTTGTCAAACGCGCTGGACACGGACCAGGGTTTTTACGTTGTTGCCGCGCGCGTTTTTTGCCGTAAGCATGAGAAAATTTCGATTTGTGAATTGGCAATTCCATTCAGGTTGGAGACCGGAGCTGGAGAAATTTGCCAAAAAGTTGGAAGCGACCCCAGGGCTCTGTCCCCGCGGGATACAGCAGTTTCCGAACAAAGCAGGACCAATTCAAATTGAGTTCGAAAAGTTTTATGCGTGTTTTGCTGCTGCTGGAGCTGCAGCTGTGCATCGATGTAACGACATTTCCTACATTATGCCATAATGTTATGCAAAGCCAAAAGCGAAACGGAAGAAAGTTAGAAAAAGGAAAGGAGTGAGCCAGTTCAGAACTTGTCTCGAGGCAAAAAGGACGACCGAAGGAATTTCTCATCGTGATATTATTTTAAAATTTCAAACTGAATTTGTTGTGCTCGGCCAAACTTGAAACAGTCGATTTAGCTCTGGCGCAAGTAAATCACTACCATTAATGCATCCCGCTCGAAGGACCTTCCGTGCCATTGGTCTTGCCGAAGGAAAGCAACCAGAAAAAAAGGAGGAATATCAAAACAAACGCTTATTCCAGATGAATGCCTCCTTAAAAAGTAGCAGAAATGCCCGGCCATTGGCAACAGAAGTCCTTTTTGTAGCGCTTTCGTGCCAGTCCAATAAAAACCAGAAACGACAATAAAATTTCACTAACCGAGATGAAAGCATAAATCAGAGCCAGGGCTCGGGACTCGGGACGCAGCACGGGAGCAGCACCAACAGCCAGTATCGGGTTCAATGAAGTGTTCTCAAGTAGGGTCGTGGTGGATTTGTGCTGTGCTCCCAAAGGATGGAACCTAACCAAACTAAAACTGATTGCTCCGAACGAAGGAAGCAGCAGCAGCAACAACAACAACAACAGCAACAAAACACCGAAGAACAAAATAAAAGATACAAAAAAACACAAAGGAGCCATATAAACGGAGACGAGAGACGTCCTAATAGTCCTGACTTGTAAACTTGCGGCCAGCACACAATATCACTGCGAATCCTGGGAAAAAGGAGCACAAATTTCATTTTATTCCTTTGTTTTATGGGGCTCCGTGTTGGGGTCACACTTGGAGGCTATAAAAGCTTGCTCCATAAAAATGCAAATTTTATAGATATGAGCCTCTAAAAGAAAATATGTTCGCACGTCCATTTAAAAGTTGATTTCGAGCCTTCGCCTAGCGTATGCCTCAGCGTTATCCTTTTCACAAACAGGACAAGAGTGGCAGGCTCCGTGCGATATGGCACAAGTATGTGAGGTACATCGTGTCGGAAGCAGCTCAGACAGGATCAAATTTTTGTCGGCTGAAGTGGCTTCGAATCAGTATTCAAAAGTGGTCCTTTAAGAAAATTCTTGTGTAAGGATAATTCATTTTCTTATTTTTATTTTTTCCTTATCTTCTGTTGTTTATAGAGATTGGAATATTATGAGTGCTTGTGGTGTTGTTGTGATCTGAACTCAGATAAGCGGAATTTTCGGTCATTATTTGGGCATTAGTTATGACTTATTAGATTTTAATGCAACTGTATTGGGTAAACAGTCAATCCACAGCAGAATAGGGAGACTACTCTCTGCCACACTGATGGAATGGCAATCATAGCCTCCTGGTAGTGGCCACTGGTGACTATTTTTCGGCAACGAAAAAGCCAAAACAATTTAAGAATTTTCTCATGAAAGGTTAACCGCCGACGAGTGTCTTGCTTGGGCTGTCGAATGGGGCAGTCGACAAACGAACGTAAGAGGGCGCATACTCCTAGAAGTATTCTCGCGATTAAACATGGTGGCAATCAGCACCGGAGGCTAAAACGCCTTCCAAAAGGGTGGGCGAACATCTGTAATCAACATGATTTAGGTAAGCGATTCAGTGGCGAAGGACCTAGAGTGGCGAGTGAGCGACGTCTATACCCACAGCTACCACCAAATCATCATCTTCGAGATAGGTCAGGATATAGAAAAGAGGAATCCTATGTACGGAACGACTAGAGGATGGGCCGTTAAGAAACTCGACGCAGAGGTGTTCGAGGTAGTATTAGTGCATGAAGCGTGGTCTGCAGGAGGTGCCAGGAAATAGGCAGAGCAAATCGAAGATTCAGGGAAACAGGCATGTAACGCATCCATGCCGCGGCACGCCTGCAGCCGTCGGCACTCATCAAACTTCTGGTGGAACGCCGATATCGACGAATGCTGAAGGTCCTGCCTGAAAGTGAGAAAGAGAACTCAGAGAAATCGGAACCGTCCGGATTTCGATAAACTCCTTAAGAGATATAGGAAGCAAGGAAAAGGCTGAACGAGGTCATCGCTAGTAGTAAATCTGAGCACTTCAAAAGGTTGTGCAGAGAACTGCAAAAGCAACACGGACGCCTGGGGCGGAGCCTATAAAATGGTTATGTCAGCGGTCAAGGGCAAGAGTATAGTGTACAGCTGGTGACATATCCAAGCCGTACATGCATTGCATTCAAAGGCTCCATGAAATCTGGCGAATTTCCTCTGACACAATATTACATGGTTGCGTTCCGTGCCGGCTTTCACACATAGCCCGAAAATCTAAGCAACGTGTTCATGTGTTTGTGTGCTTATGCTTGTGTGTGCTATCTCGAATGCGGCAATGCAGAAAAAGTTGAAAGTAGCCCGACCTTTGCGTGGCATGCCTTCCATTCACGGGATATTCCGTCAGCTCGCATTTGAATACACACACTTCTATATTATCTGTCAACGAATGCAATGCATGTACGGCTTGGATATGTCACCAGCTTACGTCCTGTCTCCGCAGATCGATCTACCCCCTTTCAGGTGGACACAGAAGAGGTACCTGCGGCAACCGCAGAGAAGATTCTGGAGGCCGCAAAAAAAGTAGCTATCAATAAGGCCCCTAGCATGGATTGCATACCAAATAAAGTGGCGAAGCTAGCAGCTGCGATAGCGCCAAACAAGTTCGCTGAAGTCTTTACAGCGGGCCTGAGAGAGGGGATCTTCCCGGAGCGATGGAAACAGTAGAAACTCGCGATCCTACCGAAGCCGTACCTGCCTCTAGGGGACCCATCGTCCTACAGACCGATATGCCTCCTTAATTGCATAGGAAAACTTTTCGAGCGGGTGATCTGTAACAAAATTTTCCCTAGCGTCGAAAGGGTAGGGCAAGCAATTCGGCTTCAGAAAGGCAAGGTCGACGACTGATGCAGTCAACATGGTGGTGGGCAAGAGCCGCCTTAGAGAAAAATCACTGCTGCGCACTGGTAACCCTCGACGTCAAAAATGCTTCCAGCTCAGTGAGGTGGAGCAAAATAGTTGTGGCGTTGGTCGAGCTAGGCACACTACCTAGTGCGGGTAGTGGCTGATTACGTTCAGTATAGATCGGTTCATTGTGATTCAGAAGGTGTTCGGGAAAACATGCAGTGTTCCGCAGGGTTCGGTACTGGGCCCTCTACTATTGATCTCAATGTACAATTAAGTGTTAGCGCTTCGTCTTCCAAAGGAAGCAGTGACGATCGGATTCGCGGATGTCATCGGGGTAGTTGTCGCAGGAAAACGCCCAGATGACATCAAATGGTATGTGAACGAAGCGATGTTGAAGCTTGCTGAGCCAAATCCGGAAGCGGTGTTGATCAGCAAATGGAGGAAGTTACTGTCCGTAAGAATACATAAGGTTAAGGGAACAGATCATCCACTCACAGCCCGGTTTGAGGTAGCTGGGAGTGATGATCGGCCGGAGTCTAAACTTCAAAGTTCCCTTTGAGGGCACCGCTGACAAAGGGGCTGCTATTTGTGCAGCACTCGCAAGAAAGCAGCCTAATGTCAGGGTGCTCAGTTTATTCCTGTTATACGCAGCGCCAGTGTGAGCACCAGCGTTAAACAGGACGGCAAGCAGTAGGAAATGGAGGGAATCATCAGACATCATAAAGTGCATATACATAATACAATATACCACGCGAAATGTTCGAACTCGTCATTGATAATTGGAACTTTACTATGGGTCATGGTAGCCGCAGTTGCGGCCAAAAATTGAAAGAAGTCTTCTTTAAAAACTAAATGTAAAGAATGGTTCTGCGCTACAAAGAAAGGCTCACATAAAGGTTTATTCAGCTCTTGCTAGTCTTGTATTCCAGTAGTGCGCTAGCGTATGGATAAGTGTCAACTCGGACAACATGGTTCTTGCAACATTTTCCAGAAAGCGAGCACTTACGAAATTTACAAACAAGGGCCTTGCAAGTAAAGTCTTAGGCTATTGACAAGAAACCAAATACTTAGAAAGCAAATACTAAATTCTATTGAAATCATGGCAAGGATAATCTAATGAAAAAGACTCGAAATTTTCAAAAATCATATATTGGATGCACACCCCAATAATAAGCCCTATTATGTCATAGGAGGTCTTATAGCGGTGGCATAGAACATAGGGTTAAAAGCTTCCCAGCAAAATTAAGCAAAATTCAGAGAATGGGTTTCTTTTTCATTAATGGGCTATTCGCACTTCGACTCTTCGATAGTATTATGGAAGTTTTTCCCTAAGATACCGCGGGGTGGATTGATATGGTATATGAACTGTTCCGAGGCAGCGACAGGTGTAGGATTGATAGCGGTTTCTTGGTCCGCTGGATATTCTCATTCGGGTGAACCTTGCACGCGCTCCCACAAACATAACTTTTCTTTTTTCCTTCCTTCCCTTTTTACAACAATCGTCTGCCAGCTGGTCTACTAGCGAGAAAGACTTCTCCTGTTTGAACATCGAAGTCAACAGTGTGTCGCGGTTGTATTGGATGGTAACCGATGAAATAAAATCACGGGTTTGCATTGGCAGTTCTTTCACTTCTCTCGCTCTACTTATTTTCCGACTAAAGCCTGAACCAAATATGATGTGCCGTATTGTAACCGTACGTACCCTAAAGTACAAACATGAGTGTTTATATGGCACCGACCTAAATGAACTTTCAAATAATCGACGTTAGGGCACTGGAGCTAAGAATAAATCGGTTTTAAAGAATATCTGACAAAAGCGCAAACAGAACATTGAAAATATAAGTGACTCCGACGAAGAAGAAGTCTTCCTTTTTCAAGTGCTACAAATAATCATTTGTTTCACATTTGGGGAAAGCGAATACAGTGCCCATTCTATCAATAAAGAAAGGAACCTATTCTTTGGAAACAATCACCTTTATAAGGCATTATACCACAAAATTGGTACAATTTATGAGAATGACAAATAACAACTTTCGATTACAATAAGCACTTCTGAAAAACTCCAGAAAAAGTAGTGCAATTGTCACGGAAAGCCAATTAATACATAGTAACGCTTCGGTAGATACATAAATACATAAGGCATTTATTTATTATTATATTTCGCTTATCTTGTCTTGCACATAAAGTTTTCCATTTACTTCGAGTATTATTGGAAAAATAGAAATTAAAAATATATGTACAATTAAAATACCCTGTACTACACATACAATAAAATACATACCTTTATTTTCTGGAATTTATGTATCTACATACAAGGCAGTCACTTAGAAGCTTGGCAATTTCGTTTCGTATGGGGGTTGTAGTAAAATAGACTAAGCGAATGGCATCGGCACTTTTGGACCCAATATATCAAGAAAAGAAAAGAAGAAGAAGAAAGAGACGCAAACATATAGAATCCTCCACCTCCCGGTTCAATGTTCTTTAACTATAAACATTATTTTTCCATTGCGTTACAAGGATTTGTTGATGCAAATTATAAGTTTATTATCATTGAGGTGGGCGGATGCGAAACACGGAATGATCATGGAACATTTAGATTTTCAGGTGTGTTATTTAAATTGATGAATGGCCAACTCCGAGTTACTGATGACCGTGCCCTCCCGAACTCTAATATTACATCACCGTATGTTATGTTAGATGACGAAGCTTAACCGCTTCAGCTGTGAGCCCTCAGGTTGAGTTATGAAGAGACCAACCTAGACCCTCACACAATAAACTAAAAATTTTAACCAAGAGACCAAACACACACACTAGATAGGCGTAACCCTGGGCCTCCAGAGAACGGTTGCTTGTCGGGGGGGTCGTGGTCTGTAGACCCTGAAAGTACCATCTAGTTACTTGCATCCCCACCTACCCGTACGAGAGCGCCCCCATTAGAGCGGACGGGGAGTACGTGATAGTAAGCAGAGACCACCTGAAAAGAAGTTCGGTGATTGCTACATCGGCCACCGCTTTACCATTCTTGACTTGAGCACTTGAGCATCCTAAAAAAACATTCTTAACCACCTGCCACAAGCCGAACTAGCACCAAAAAAAAACTTCGTTCAGGCTGTACATACAATTCTTTATTATTGAATAATTTATGCGCCATCTGTTTGTTAGAAATTGAATCAACGGCTATCAACGACTTTGTTAGGTTTTGAATTTACGAGTTATCCACTTTGCTAAGGTGGCGCCATCTATTAGAACGAAAACGAGCGGAAAAAGCTTCGTATTTTCTTTAAGTATTTTTAAATGATTTTTGGAAGTTTCCAGGATTGTCATGCTATGGGCAATAGTAAGGAGTGCAGAATACCTGGGTTGAGAAATCATTCGCACCAATCATATATCCCAGGTCCCAGGCCCACTTTTTTCGTTTTAATTTTTACTGTTAATCCGCCTTCTTGATATGGCCGCCATGGATATAATATACATAGCCTATTGTATTTTACTTATGATACCCTTTCATTTAATACCCATGTCCAGGGGGTTGTGAAAAAAATGTAAATCCGCCCTCTTGAGATGGCCGCCATGGATCTAACGGTATTTTGAATATACCATATTACATTGTCATCGGGTCTAAAGCTGTGTGCAAAATTTCTCCTCCGCATGATCGGATAACCGGAAGTATTCAAATAATCGATTGCAAAATTTATACCGGACAAACAGACAGACAAAAAATCGAGCCTACATTTTAAAATAAATACCTAACATAAAATAACATACCTAACACTAACAAACTCAGCAATTAGTTTACAATCTGATTAGCTACTGAGGTAGTGATTGAGGCACCCACTTCATAAAGAGTCTTAACAGAGAAGACGCACTACGCTGGCGTCATTGCCAGATACTGTGCCCAACACCAAATACCAGATTCGTTTACAGTAAACGCAAAAGTGCACTTTGAAGATTGAAATGGCTTTGGGATGTAAACACGGCTTTAGTTACAAATCCCTAGACAAATTGATAAAATTTTGGTCAACTCTGTCTATTGGACCTGATAAGAATGACAAAGAGCATATTACACCCTCAGAGCAAAAGCGGGCTAAAATAACAAAGAGAGCGAAAACGGTTCGCTTTTTTTTAGCGCAAAAGAGGAATATCTTCGTATTCTTAGGCTAAGAACATAGTGAAGCAGAGAGCAAAGCAGCGATGAAATCGCAGAGCAAAGCGGCGAAATCAAACAAGTGAATTACTGTTAACACGCGCATAGTGCTGCAGTATGCTCCACTATGCGCGTGTTAACAGGAATTCACTTGCTTGATTTCGCCGCTTTGCTCTGCGCTTTCATCGCTGCTTTGCTCACTGCTTCCACTATGTTCTTAGCCTTAGAGTAAAAATGGTATAACTATTCTTCAGCGCAAAAGCGGTGTATCAAAAAACCGAGAGCAAAAGCGGGTTAACTTTTTATTCCGCTTTTGCTCTTAATGAAAACTTATACCGCTTTTGCTGAACAAAAATTTAAATCGCTTTTGCTCTCAGTCAGTAAAAGCGTCAATTATGTTTTCATCACACTCGGGTTGAAAACGCTGCTTTAGATTTTATTTTTTGAATTCTGCTTTTTCTCCCTTGTAACGTAATATAGAAACTTCGCCGTCGCCTGGTCCAAGCCCAGGGTGTGAAAGGAGGCGGGTACTCGATCTGCCGAATTGATCAGAATCGGGAAACCGAAAAAACAGGGCAAGAGACCGCATTTTTCGATGCGGCACCGACAGCAGCGTATCTCTTGCTGGGACGTCCCGTACGGACCGAAAATACTGTAGAAAAAGATAGTCGCCCTTTCACGGCCACTAACGGACCAAAGAAGAAGAAGAACATAATATAGTATTTGCCCTTAAAAAAGGATAAAAACTAATATATTAGTTTCAAACACAACTTTTGAAGTTGTCTTCGTCTTTGAAGTTTTAAACGCAACTTTTACTTGTTTGGAGTAATTGATTTAGATTGACAGCAACGTACATCCTTACTAATATTATAAATGCGAAAGTAACTCTGTCTGTCTGTCTGTCTGTCTGTCTGTCTGTCTGTCTGTCTGTCTGTCTGTCTGTCTGTCTGTCTGTCTGTCTGTCTGTCTGTCTGTCTGTCTGTCTGTCTGTCTGTCTGTCTGTCTGTCTGTCTGTCTGTCTGTCTGTCTGTCTGTCTGTCTGTCTGTCTGTCTGTCTGTCTGTCTGTCTGTCTGTCTGTCTGTCTGTCTGTCTGTCTGTCTGTCTGTCTGTCTGTCTGTCTGTCTGTCTGTCTGTCTGTCTGTCTGTCTGTCTGTCTGTCTGTCTGTCTGTCTGTCTGTCTGTCTGTCTGTCTGTCTGTCTGTCTGTCTGTCTGTCTGTCTGTCTGTCTGTCTGTCTGTCTGTCTGTCTGTCTGTCTGTCTGTCTGTCTGTCTGTCTGTCTGTCTGTCTGTCTGTCTGTCTGTCTGTCTGTCTGTCTGTCTGTCTGTCTGTCTGTCTGTCTGTCTGTCTGTCTGTCTGTCTGTCTGTCTGTCTGTCTGTCTGTCTGTCTGTCTGTCTGTCTGTCTGTCTGTCTGTCTGTCTGTCTGTCTGTCTGTCTGTCTGTCTGTCTGTCTGTCTGTCTGTCTGTCTGTCTGTCTGTCTGTCTGTCTGTCTGTCTGTCTGTCTGTCTGTCTGTCTGTCTGTCTGTCTGTCTGTCTGTCTGTCTGTCTGTCTGTCTGTCTGTCTGTCTGTCTGTCTGTCTGTCTGTCTGTCTGTCTGTCTGTCTGTCTGTCTGTCTGTCTGTCTGTCTGTCTGTCTGTCTGTCTGTCTGTCTGTCTGTCTGTCTGTCTGTCTGTCTGTCTGTCTGTCTGTCTGTCTGTCTGTCTGTCTGTCTGTCTGTCTGTCTGTCTGTCTGTCTGTCTGTCTGTCTGTCTGTCTGTCTGTCTGTCTGTCTGTCTGTCTGTCTGTCTGTCTGTCTGTCTGTCTGTCTGTCTGTCTGTCTGTCTGTCTGTCTGTCTGTCTGTCTGTCTGTCTGTCTGTCTGTCTGTCTGTCTGTCTGTCTGTCTGTCTGTCTGTCTGTCTGTCTGTCTGTCTGTCTGTCTGTCTGTCTGTCTGTCTGTCTGTCTGTCTGTCTGTCTGTCTGTCTGTCTGTCTGTCTGTCTGTCTGTCTGTCTGTCTGTCTGTATGTTACGCTTTCACGCCTAAACCGCTGGACCGATTTTGATGAAATTTGCAACAGACATAGTTTAGACCTTGGAGACGGACATAGGCTATTTTTTTTGGAGAAAAAAGGGTTGAAGGGGGTGAAATGGGGTTCAATAAGTTGTAAGGGGATTTATTTTCTTTACTTTTTTTCTATTGTATAAAAAGTAACTGACTGAAAGACAACGCACAACCTAAACCGCTAGAGCTAAAGGGCTGAAATTTTTGACAGTGCATCCCTAGCGATTTTTCGAAATTCATCCCCTAAGGGGGTGAAATGGGTTTTTTCCAAACCGCTAAAGCTATAAGGCTGAAATTTTGACAGTACATCCCTATAATGGCGTGGACATCCACTATAAAGCGATTTTTCGAAATTCATCCCCTAAGGGGGTGAAATGGGGTTTTCCCAAACCGCTATAGATATAGGGCTGAAATTTTGACAGTGCATCCCTATAATGGCGTGGACATCCACTATAGAGCGACTTTTCGAAATTCATCCCCTAAGGGGGTGAAATAGGGTTTACCCAAACCGCTAAAGCTATAGGGCTGTAATTTTGACAGTGCATCCCTATAGTGATGTGGACATCCACTAAGAAGCGATTTTTCGGAATTCATCCCCTAAGCGGGTGAAATGGGGTTTTTCCAAACCACATGGGGTGAAATGGGGTTTTTCCAAACCGCTATAGATATAGGGCTGAAATTTTGACAGTGCATCCCTATAATGGCGTGGACATCCACTATAAAGCGATTTTTCGAAATTCATCCCCTAAGGGGGTGAAATGGGGTTTTCCCAAACCGCTATAGATATAGGGCTGAAATTTTGACAGTGCATCCCTATAATGGCGTGGACATCCACTATAGAGCGACTTTTCGAAATTCATCCCCTAAGGGGGTGAAATAGGGTTTACCCAAACCGCTAAAGCTATAGGGCTGTAATTTTGACAGTGCATCCCTATAGTGATGTGGACATCCACTAAGAAGCGATTTTTCGGAATTCATCCCCTAAGCGGGTGAAATGGGGTTTTTCCAAACCACATGGGGTGAAATGGGGTTTTTCCAAACCGCTATAGATATAGGGCTGAAATTTTGACAGTGCATCCCTATAATGGCGTGGACATCCACTATAAAGCGATTTTTCGAAATTCATCCCCTAAGGGGGTGAAATGGGGTTTTTCCAAACCGCTATAGATATAGGGCTGAAATTTTGACAGTGCATCCCTATAATGGCGTGGTCTTCCACTATAAAGCGATTTTTCGAAATTCATCCCCTAAGGGGGTGAAATGGGGTTTTTCCAAACCGCTATAGATATAGGGCTGAAATTTTGACAGTGCATCCCTATAATGGCGTGGTCTTCCACTATAAAGCGATTTTTCGAAATTCATCCCCTAAGGGGGTGAAATGGGGTTTTCCCAAACCGCTATAGATATAGGGCTGAAATTTTGACAGTGCATCCCTATAATGGCGTGGACATCCACTATAAAGCGATTTTTCGAAATTCATCTCCTAAGGGGGTGAAATGGGGTTTTTCCAAACCGCTATAGATATAGGGCTGAAATTTTGACAGTGCATCCCTATAATGGCGTGGTCTTCCACTATAAAGCGATTTTTCGAAATTCATCCCCTAAGGGGGTGAAATGGGGTTTTTCCAAACCGCTATAGATATAGGGCTGAAATTTTGACAGTGCATCCCTATAATGGCGTGGACATCCACTATAAAGCGATTTTTCGAAATTCATCTCCTAAGGGGGTGAAATGGGGTTTTTCCAAACCGCTATAGATATAGGGCTGAAATTTTGACAGTACATCCCTATAATGGCGTGGACATCCACTATAGAGCGACTTTTCGAAATTCATCCCCTAAGGGGGTTAAATAGTGTTTACCCAAACCGCTAAAGCTATAGGGCTGTAATTTTGACAGTGCATCCCTATAATGGCGTGGTCTTCCACTATTAAAGCGATTTTTCGAAATTCATCCCCTAAGGGAGTGAAATGGGGTTTACCCAAACCGCTAGAGCTATAGGGCTGAAATTTTGATAGTGCATCCCTATAGTGATGTGGACATCCACTAATAAGCGATTTTTCGGAATTCGTCCCCTAAGGGGGTGAAATGGGGTTTTTCCAAACCGCTAAATTTATAGGGCTGAAATTTTGACAGTGCATCCCTATAATGGCGTGGACATCCACTAAGAAGTGATTTTTCGAAATTCATCCCCTAAGGGGGTGAAATGGGGTTTTTCCAAACCGCTATAGATATAGGGCTGAAATTTTGACAGTGCATCCCTATAGTGATGTGGACATCCACTAAGAAGCGATTTTTCGGAATTCATCCCCTAAGGGGGTGAAATGGGGTTTTTCCAAACCGCTAAATTTATAGGGCTGAAATTTAACAGTGCATCCCTATAATGGCGTGGACATCCACTAAGAAGCGATTTTTCGAAATTCATCCCCTAAGGGGGTGAAATGGGGTTTTTCCAAACCGCTATAGATATAGGGCTGAAATTTTGACAGTGCATCCCTATAATGGCGTGGACATCCACTATAGAGCGACTTTTCGAAATTCATCCCCTAAGGGGGTGAAATAGGGTTTACCCAAACCGCTAAAGCTATAGGGCTGTAATTTTGACAGTGCATCCCTATAATGGCGTGGACATCCACTTAGGAGCGATTTTTTGAAATTTATCCCCTAAGGGGGTTAAATGGGGTTAACCCAAACCGCTGGAGCTGAAGGGCTTTAATTTTGACAGTGCATCTCTATAATGACGTGGACATTCACTAAGAAGCAATTTTTCGAAATTCATCCCCTAACGCAGTGAAATGGGGGACATAAACATGCCAATCTCTGCTTCAAAACTTGCAGATTTGTTGAGCAGAGGTGATATACGCAGCAATTTGTTTACCATATTTATTAAAAAAATGCACTATAATAAACCCTTTTAGGGACAATGACAGCTGACTTTTTTGTTTGTTTTTTTTTTTTGTAGGAAAACATTGCACATAATAAACAGTTTTTATTTAAAGGCGTTGCAAGGCACGCGGGTTTTATGCTAGTACTTATATAAATCTACAATACCATTTATACATTTAAAGTAATTTAATATAGAAAAATTAAATATATAGTACAATATTTATCTGTTAAAATAGCGTATAGTAGCAAGAATGTAGTGCTTCCCATTCATATGTTACGACAGCTCTCTAGAAGCACAAACTTTGTACTCCCATTTTTTCTTTCTTTTTCTCAAGTTTTCTATTGGACCGCACCGTTTGTATGGGAAAATGTTAATTCGGTTAATTTTCTTGAAATTTTGCAGGTTTATAGTTCTCAACATGTAGATCGAAAGTCTCAATGGAAACATACTCCAACCCCCGTCCCGACCAAAACGCACCACCAAGGGGCTAGGGGTATATAACTGATTTCTTAATGTAAAAGAATTTATTTTATCAATGACACAATGAATATCGCCGGTGGACGGGTTTGTTATGAAAGGTGGTAAATGCCGGAGGTGAGAGTCGGGGGGGGGGGGGGTAATGGTTGTCTGCGAGTAAAAATATGTTGGTTAGCAAATACTCATGATCAGTTAGAGAGATAGAGTGGAGACTTCTCGTATACATGAGGGTTAGATGGTCAGAGGTTGGAGTGTTATTGGTTGCTTACGTGGTAATTTAGAAATCAGTAAAGTCCATAGGATGGGTTGAGGTGGGGGACGAGAGAGGGGAGGGGATGCATGGTCGGTGCTTGAAGGGTCAAAGGGATGGTTGTGTGGTGTAGCCATTGTGTGGACTTCAAGAATAAATTGTTTTACATTCCGAAATCAGTTATATCCTCTAGCCCTTTGGTGGTCCTTTTTGGAGAACGGGGGTTTTTGGAGTATGTTCCCATAGAGACATTTGATCTATATATATTGAAAACTATCAACCTGAAAAATTTCAAGAAAATTCACCCAAAGACATTTTCCCATACAAACGGTGTGGGGTTCTTTGTGGTTTTTGAATCGCGTCACTTGTGAAATATGTATAATACGTTTTTGGTTGGCTTGCATTTTACATTTTGATTAAATGAACAAAATAATAAATGCATTTATATTTTTTCGTTAAATAATTTAAAATATGTTTATTACTATAAGAAAGAGTAACGGCGAAAGTAAACATCCTTGTCGTACTCCTGAGTTCATCTCAAAGGTTTCGGCTAATTTTTACTATATTAACACATTTTTGCTATTTTTGAAATTTTCGTTTTTAATATTTTTCGAAATTATAAAATTATGAACGTTTATAAATTATTTATTGGCCTCGATGGCCTCTCGTTGGCCTCTCAAATCCGCAACCGCGAATTTCTTTTTGACATTTTCCGCTCTTTAAAAGTATGATCCGCAACAAATTTTCTGCGGATTTGAAACCACAAATGCGCCTCAGATAATCCGACATCGGGTATTTTATTATCGTGTGAGTCTTCACTCCGAATTTTTGATTTAATTGAATCCGCGACTGCGGATTTGAGAATCGCAAAGTGTCAAATCCGCACTCCCTTCCGCGCCGCCGGATCTGGGAATCGAGGCCATTGTCTCTTGGTCAATCACAAATTGCAAACATTATAAAAGTTGAAGTTAGTAATAAAGATAAACGATAAACATGTGGAAAATTTATGTCAGAAATGTAAAAATCCCCAAATATGTAGTCAAAAATGGGAAAATGGCAAAAACATAAAACTTATCATTAACGCAATTACAAAGACCACACATTCAAAGTCAAATCTTACAAACGCGAAAATTCCAAAAATTCCAATTTTATGAATAGAGTTGCATTGTATTTCTAGTAAAGTGAAGAAAATGTGGTCTAAAAATAAATTTCGAAGTAATAATGTAAGCGACGGAGGTATAAATAAAATCTGAGGGCAAAAGCGGTTTAAGTTTTCGCTGAGGGCAAAAACGGTTTTAGAGAGTTAATCCGCTTTTGTTCTAAGACTTTTGCCGTTCCGTTTTTGCTCTGAATAATAGTTGAACCATTTTTGCGCTGAAATATTTTTATTCCTCTTTTGCTGCAACATCAAATATAACCCGCTTTTGCTCTGAGGGTGTCATATATATGTACCTGGTTAGTAAATTCACAACATATTTACAATAATGATGCTCTTCCTTCTCTTACGAGCCGCTAATGCTCCATAAGGTCCGAAGCTTAGGCTTGAATAAAACCAGCCTTTTACCCTTATCGTTCTGAATTAAATTCGGTACTGTTAAGCCTTCATTAAAAAAAACTGGAGTGTCTATTATGCCCGTTTCACGACAGAATTTCACTCATTGCTTGACAAATCTGACTTTAATGAATTAATTCCCATTCACAGTCCACTTTTTCATATTAGTGTTTTCGGAAGCATTGAGCCCAGTTTATGAGAGTATCCGATTTCACGCCATAAACCCGAAAACAAACTATAAAAATTCTATAAAGCCAAATCCAGATGTCATTTCACGAAACTCGTCCGTGGGTGAAAATGGATTTTCAATATTTCACCCTTAATCCCCCCGTCCCCGGACTGGCCATCAGTACTTGTTAAAGCTGTAATAATAAGCACTTTAATTGGAGTTACTGTTACACATAGACGTGCATGTGTTGGTACATCCTGCGGGACTTGTTGTTTGTAATAGGAGGAACAAAGCCCCAGCGCTGGCAATTGGCGCCAATTAAATTAAGTAAAAACTCGCCATATTCTTTTTTTTTTGTCAAATAATTTCTAAATTTAGACCCCTGCTTTAGTTTCGGCTTACTTTAGTTAATTTATTAAACAAGCACGAAGCCGTAGGCCCATTACCACCACCCTCCATCCCCCCTCCGCTGTCTGACATATTTTTCCGGTGGGAATGTAAGAAATTTATAGCTTAAGAACGCACCTGTTTAAAGCTAATTAATAAACCCCCAGGTGGATCTCTTTACCTTATCCTCTTTAGTCGGAGCTGGGTATTCGCCCCCCTCCATTATCCCCACTTTTTCTTGTTTACACTAGGTGACAGAAATAAAATGCCATACCTACCATGGGGCAAAAATTTAAATTTTTAGCTTAACACTTCGGCACCGCCATTTTGTGTCCTTCTGTGATTACTTATTTACAGTGCACAGTAATGCCAGGATATAATTATTAAGACCATTGGGTTCGTCCTTTAATGGGTAATGGTAAGCCGCCAAAGTGGGGATAACTCCTCCCGCACTGGGTCCTTGATAAAGTGTTTAGTTGGCATTTTACCAAATTCAAATGGGGTGCCATGATGGAGTGCAAATTTCCCGCGCCGTGGACATTTTCGAGAGACAGCTGGTCACCCCACCGCTTATTTAGTAGATTTTCAAGGACATTTCGGTGTAGCTGAAATTTAATATTGAATGCGATGGAAAAAGGTAGAAATTTTCACCTGAATTATTTATCGCTCCGCGCTCATCCGTGGCTGCGGCTTGACTTAATAAATTTTTCAGCAAGAATTTCCAGATAGTGGTGGGGGTATTTAATTTTCATACCTGTAAGGGAAACGGCATCGCGCAGTGATTATCTGTCGCGAAATATTAAATATACAAGAAATTTTATGGATGGCGGAAAATTTTAAAGTTTTTTGTTTAAGTTTAATGCAATTTGTTGCGTAAACAGAAAATACACCTAAGGGAAAACCCCTCGAAATCGTTACACTAACATAAAATTAAATTATGGATTTTTATCGGTCGTTAACTAGTAAATTTTTAACGCATTGTCATTCAGCTGAAACTCTTTTATGGACATTCTAGTTTATTGCCCGCAGTTATCTATCTACATGATATTCACCATTTGGTGAATTTATCGCTCCCGTCCCTAAATGGAAGAAATTGCAACATCACCAAACACTGAGTTAATAGCTTGCCATAAAGATAGCATCTAATATCCTGTCCGCATGCTTGCAACAGTCAACTCGATTCCCATTCAATTTGATGTGGTCATTTGGCGCGGTCTTCCCTTCTTATGTCATTCCTCATTACTATCTCCTGAGAATCTATCTAATGGCTGCCAAGGACGAAAACCAGCCAACTAACCGATATCACATGTACTGTAAAGGAGAACATCGAGAAGGACTGGCTCGTGGATGGTAACATCTTCAATATCCTTGAGATCTCATTTGCGGCGGTGGTCAGCTAAATTTGTCTTTCATTCGAAAACATTTGCTTCGAGATGTTTTCCAATAATTTCCTTCGGGAGTTATGTCCTTGTGGCATATGAAAAAAAAACTGTGCTTAGTGGTCGCAATTAAAATGTTTGGTGAAAATGTGTGGGTGATGTTTTCAGAATGAAAGTATTAGTGTGAAAGGTACTTCCTTTTAATTTTCTCTTGTAAGTAAACGCACACACTAAAAAACTGTACCAGAACTTAAATAATTTCTTTCAAATTAACAACGAACTAATAACGAAATTATTGCATTGATTATATTCCAATGCTCGCCGGTCAGATGACATAAAAATCTCATTGAAAATTCATCGTAAGAAGTAAATCAGTATGAATTCCAGAACGAACTGAAAGGGCATTATGCGGTGAGAAATTGGTCTAAAACAGGTTATTTCTGTACTGAGTTTCCATACAGAGTTTACCCTGAGTATACTGAGATTAAGTGCCTATGGAAACGGGGATTGAGTAAAGTTTCGTTAAATTCAAGAAAACGAGACGAAACCAGTCCGGTGAACTCGAGTTTTGCATAAGTGATTGAGTCTCTGGTTTCGTCGAGTTTACTTGGATTTAACGAAACTTTACTTAGAGTGCGTTCCGTAATATACTGGGAGCACTGCGCCAGTACTACCAGTGGTAGTTTTGTCGTTCCGTTTTCACCAAACAGTGCCCTGTCGCAGTGCTCTGGGAACATTCATGACGTCATGAATATTCCCCTTTTTACTACTGGGACTACTGCTTTAAAAGAGGTAATGTGCTCCCAGTAGTTTCAACAGGTTTTGACAGATGTGCATTGTGGCTGTAAAAAAATTTAATCGTGAGCAGTAAAATATGGAGGCGGAGCCAGTATACTGTGCGCTCGTTCCGTATACAAAAATGTACTGCTTAGTTCAGTATAACTTTTTTAAATGGAACGTGCTTCGCAGTGCACTGGCATGACGTCTAAAATCACAGTGCTCCCAGTATATTACGGAACACACTCTTAATGCCCAAACTTTGAGTATCCTTTTCTTCTTCTTTAACGGCTCTACAACCGGGATCCGGTCCTGGCCTCTCGCAACTGTTGTCTCCACCGGTCCCGATTCTGTGCCGATGTCATCCAGTTTGGCATCCCTAAGCTCTGAGCGTCCTGGTCTACGCCATCCTTCCAGCGAAGGTTGAGTATCTCTCGCTGTCGCATCCCATAGTACTCTTTTACTGCACATAAAACCAACGGCGACAGAGCGTAAATTTGTTTATCTTTCCCTTCAATCCAGAGCCTCAATGGAAACAGCATCGAGCTAACGTGAGGAAAAAACTTTTTGTATACTCAACATATACTCTACACTGGCTTATGTACTGTGTTTACATGCAGAGTTTAGTCAGAGTTAGAGCCCAGAGCTGGGATTGAGTAGTTTAGTTAAATCCAAGAAAACTCGACGAAACCAGTCCAGTAAGGCTGGGTTTTGCATAAGCGTGTAATGTAAAATTAATTATCTGCCACTTTAACCCACAACAGCCATGGAAACAGCAAATAATGTTTCTGTTTACTCAACAAAAACTAAAATGGATGACTTCTTTCGTTAAAGTTTCGTCAGGTGCATTTTTCTGGTTTCGCATTCATAAAACCGGTTGACCAATGCGTCTTATAGCGGTCGCCAACTACCAACGCTAACCACCAACAAAATGTGTTCGTATGTGGGGCAATGAAAACTCCATCTCCATTAAGTTTAAGTGTGTGGATATATTATAAGCGCACGAGCATTGTAATTTCCCCTTCGAATTTTGTTTACGGGCGGCACACTCCTCATAGCTCAGCAAGGGCCGCCAAAAAATAAGGAAAACTAAAAATCACTATTTCCATAGGCAGTGCAAGTTTCAAGGCCCCCACCAAGAAAGTAGTTTATAAACCGTACACTGTTAAAATTTATACCGAATATTTATACTGAAAAAATTAACAAATTGAATTGCCTTTCTCTTAAGATTACGAAACAAATGGATTTAATTGGCCCTATTCTGATTCTCACTTTCACGGCGAGTGACAATCCAAGACACATTTTCAAATAAAAAGTGTAATGTAAAATTGTGTCTTGGGTAGTCACTCGCCGTGAAAGTGAGAATCAGAATAGGGCCCAATATTTAAACCGAAAATATTTATAAAAAAAATGAATGTCAAAAAACTATTTTCGTTTTAGTGCTCGTCTTCTCCTATTTTTCCAGTCTTAAATTCTCGGCTCGAGCCATGAAGTTAGTTCCTCTATCACTATAAATGTCGGAGCAAATTCCTCACCCAACTACAAAGCGATTGAAGGTAGCAAAGAAATCGTCTGTAGCCATCTAAATGCCCTGCTAGGCATACGAAAACTGCCACGTATCCTTTAAAGGACCAATCAATATTCCCTTCCTTTAGATGATTTCAAGGGGACGGGCTCAGCGTAGTCGGCCTTGATAGTGACACGCTGGCTGCAGGAAGATCCGCTATTTTTTGCGAAGCTGGCCTTGGTCGGTTACGGATGCTGTTTATGCATTTTACCAATATCGGCAGCGTATGGATGATGAAATCAGCTGCCAGCCTCCATACAGGGTTGAAGCGTAAGCATACAGCACCATTAAAGAAGATACATGCTATCTTTGTGAAGGATAACGGGATGTTTCTCTGAGTAGGATAAGAAGGAATTTTTTTAAAGTTCTCCAACTCGTATGCAATCTTCGCCCCAGATAGGGTCCAGGTGTTGAACTTCTTCTTTCATTTTCATCTTAAGCATCAATTTCCGAAAAAAAAAAGGCAACTCTTTGTTCTTCTCGGATCCAAAAACTTATTCCCAAGGTCACTGATCGGTCTGATTACATTCAAGCAAAACCTTCATAATATTGATAGGATTGCTTGATCTTATCCTTGTCCGCAAAGTTATGGTCTTCTCCCAACAAGCGGTGGCATTATATACAAAACTCTTTTGTTAAGCCAGTATAGTTTACGATTACTCACCCCCAAGGGTCAGAGTTTTCACCGGGACTTACAAGGTGTTGATGCTGCTGAGCAGGATCTAAAGCGTTAGAAAGAGTTCAGAACAAGGCAGCAATAGTTTCAACAAGGCCTATGATAGTATGCCCCACGAACTCTTCGATGACCTAATGCATATTCCCTATCCCAATCTTCACATTAAACATCTGGGTTCGTGAAGTCCCCGTAGACTGAGGGAAACTAGGACCTGTACCTCGAAACACTACAGCCATAGTAATATCTTGGATTTAGTACTCAAGGGTGTGCTTGCCACAGACTGATTTCCACAACATTGACCTTTAGGAACTACTTTACCGTCGAAATACCCGAAGAGAGTGGAGAAACGGAAACACCCTGAAGAAGTTTGATTTGTGGATATTCACCCACTAGGAGTCTATCTAGAGACTACTAACAGTTAACTGTCCCCCTCGAACAAAACTTCACATAGCTTTAGTAAAAGACGCGTCGGGATATCTCGGGAGTAGTATAACAAGAGGGGCTCTACGCCCCTACTTCTTTCTCGATATCCTCAATTTTTTAAACATAAGCTTTTAAGAATTCAGTTCGTATCTTCGCTAAGATGAAAGCGTTTATTCTAGGGAAAATTTTAATAAGGTTTGCGCCTTCGCCCGATGAAACATGTTTTGTTAGGAATATTTTGATAAGGTTTGAGTCTCCGCTGGGATGAAAGCCCTTTTTGTAAGAGAAATTTTGGTGGCACGAACTTCAATATAGTTTGCGCTTTCTCATGTCATTTATTTGGAAGTTTATTCTTCTGACTAGTGTTTTTGTTGAGCAAATTCACACATTTTTGCAATGGTGGACCAACGCAATATCATGTTCAAACTTGTTCAGTACGAGTCGTCGCTGTTGTGCTAGCTCATTAGAAATATGAGCTTTCTAAGATTAGGAATATCTTGGTCGGCATGACTCATAGCTGTTGTGAAATCTTACTAATTTTGCAGGATCAGCAATTATCCCCACCACAACCACCACTTTTCTTTGTGATTAGTGATATGAAACACATTGAATCTCCTGATAATCAAGAATTGTTTCGGATATTTTTCAAAATTTTCGCAATGATATCTAAGTGTGGGTTTAAAAAGTGAATTTTAAAGACCTACCACAGTCAGTCAAACAATAAATACACCTTAGTACACACTTACTGTCACAGTCTGCATTTCTACTTTTTGGGCATACTAACGTGTCGAAATTCGTATATAAACAGTACAAGTAGGTTGTGAACTCGCATCACAAAAGTTTCCTCATGTTTTAAAATAATTAGAAATCGAAACCCAAGAGAGAATAGATCAATAGATTTCAACATGTTATGAAACCCAATTCTGTTAATAGAATTTATTTCGGCAAGGCTCAAGTCAGCTTTTCATCTTGCACCAAAGTCATTCTAGATTCTAATCTTAGCAATCGACTCTACAAGCCGAAATAATTCAAGAGAATCTTAAAATCCTGTTTTCTAGTTAACTTAACTCGAACAATGATGGTACTTGGCCGAAACCTATTCAATCTGCATTGAAATTTATTTCTCCTAAATTATTCCAATTCATAAAATTGACCTCTAGTAAAATTTTATTCAGGGCTTCCGTTCCATCGAGTTAATTCCAAATGATCCAATCGAATAGGATCAAGGACTAAAGGAGCAGCAGCCGTTCCGTTTCTAAATTAACTGGAAATATTTGATTGGGTTGATTGAAAAAGCGAGAGTCCTTGAGAGCTCACCGTAATACTTAGAAAATGTATTGAGTGCCTTTCTCCATACCTACACGGAAACAAATTGTTATTAGGCCTCACATCCTTTATTAGTTTGTTAGCAGGTTTCGTAGTGGCGCCTAATGTATAACACGGCCGCTGTACCGCGATTGGTGATAAATATTTGAACGCGCCATCATTTGGATTCAATCAAAATCACAACTTCATTTTTAAGGGCGCTAAAGAGGTCGTTTGTAAAGAAAAATGGTCCCTAAACCCGAAATCATCAATTCAAAGGACAAATGGCCCCGAATCAAGGAAAATTTTCGGACACGAATCCCAGCTGTAAATCAATCAATCAATCAACGGTCCTAAAGGACTTCTCCCCAAATCCCTCGAGTGCTTACCTACTCCACAATGGCGTGCCTTATTCTGCGAAAAGGGAAAAAGGATCAACCCTCTTTTAACTTTTAATTTTTCCCGTATTTATTTGCTCCGCTCCTTTTAATATGAATTGCTCCTCTTTAACTCCTTTTGTGTAATGGAGTCTGTTCGTTTAGAATCTGCTCAGACTTTGCTTGGACCCTCTCGTGGAATTAAGGCGAGTCCTTATGCTGCCGGCGATGGAAAGATGTCCCACGAAATCCCTTAAGCCCATTCGTCCTTAATTGCACTGTTCTTTAAGGCAATCGATTCGGAGCCGTATCATGGCTCCCCGTTACTGGGAGAGCTGTCAGCGTCTCTACGACATCGTCCGATGCGATTTGCCCGGTTCAACATGAATGTGGAAAGGTGCCATATCGGAGATTCTGCTCGGTCCTAGTAAAGGACCGAAGGATCCTTGGGCTGGCCAACATTAATGCGAAGTGGCAGCGGCGTAGCAGTGTATCTGCATTGGATGCCATTTATTATCCTCACCTAATGACATGTCTCGAGAAGGCCAGAGTCCTTGAGAATCCTCGGCCAGATGTGACCGGCTTCCTAATAAATTCTGCAAATGCCCCAGCTCGAGATACGACTCCATTTCCAATTTATTTGATCAACTAATGGATTTGATAATAGGGTGGTTATTAATTTGACTAGGCCACAAACAACGGATATGGCCTGTATCCCCGAGTGGGATGTGTGGACACGTACTAATATCAGAAATAAATTTTCGGAAGCAACGCAGCCCCCACATTTGCGCCCCTCGCCCCAACGCCCTCTGATGGGTTAATCCTATTGTCTGATGTTGGAAATTGTTTGGTAAATACCAGGCTCGTCCTTGCCCTTCGGCCTACTCCCATCTAGTGTTTTTGTGACCATCGCCCTAATTTCTCTTCCTGTCCTGGTATTTAGCTAGAAGCTAGTCACTTCGAGCCCGATAGTTTCCTTTTCGGTTAGGGTCCATGCCTCGCCCTTCTAAGCTAAGGTGATTGCGGTTTAAACGGTCGTCCGCTTGGTTAGTTTCTGAGGCTATGGCGTAAATGTTATTTTGTAATTAGACTTGCAAAGTAATAAATGGCAAAGATCTGCTCCAAGGAAATTTCAAGGAAATGCCATCTTTGTCCTGCCTTCCTCCGGCCCCATACACCGGTAAACAGCTTTCGTGGTTAATGCGAAGCAACCCTTCTGACACTCCGAGAAGCTGCTTTTCACAGATATTTGCTGCTCACTTTCCAGTTGGGATAGTCCTCTTCTTTGTGGCTTTGCTCTCTTCTTGATGGCAGGGAATCAAATTATTTTACAAAACATTTGCGTAATGCTTTTGAGTGCTCAACCTATTTACAGTTTATAAAAGTTTTCCAAAAGAATTATTTAAAACAAAAAACTCTATTTTCCACAAGCCACAAAGTTATAGTGGTGGAAATATTTTCATGGCTGCAAAAAGAATGCCGGAAGGTGAAGAAAGTTAATGTTCAGAAAATGATGTTTTCCAACTTTTTTAAACATCCGGGAGATTAACCTTCCGGCTACAGTTTCAGCTTTTGATTAATACAAGTACAAACTGAAAGAATGCCAATTACAAATTTTTTGCGCAGTTAAATCCAGAGCCAACGGCATACTTCAGCAGAACTGAGATGGTATTGTAGCTGGACTTATTAAACTGGGTCCGGACTGCTTTTTAAAGACCATTTTTAAATCTTTCTGATATAAGAAACACCAGAAAAATGTTTGAAGCCAGGAAATCTAAAAAGAAGTGCTCAACCATTGAAAAGTTCACATGCTGAAGATAGTCTAGTAAAATTGGGCTAGTGAGTTTTGAATATCTCAGTCAGGGGCGGCGCTTTCATAGGTGCAAATGGTGCACTTGCACCGGGCGCAACTAGACGTTCGCTGTTCATGTTTTCATGACTTCAGTTTCATGTATTAAAGGAAGTCCAACGAATGTTTGTCTTTTTCCAAAGTGTGTCCGATCAGGTGCTGCCGTCACGGTGCCGTAGTTCTTGATTTGCAGTTCGTACTAGTCGTACTATTATATATCAAAAATTCGGCGACAGACACCTGGATAACCTCTGTTCTGTGAAGTTGTTGAAAGCGTTTTCTTTGCCCAGAAAGACTGACAAGGTACGCTGATTTTATTTTATGAAGATTCCACAGTGGAAACTAATACATGCAATTCAATGAACACCGATAACCCCATGAAATATGAAGGCTTGGTGAACGTGACGTAGAGACCTTTATTATAGTCTATAGATTCGCGGAGCCCAGGATTGTGTTTGAAAGTTCTATCAAAGTACACACGAAAAACATCCTGTAGCAGATGAAGACGTTGGTAAATGTGGGAAAAATAGTGGCAGAGTGGCGCCGAAGGCCATCTACCAGAAGCTTAAGCAGTACGCAGCATAAAGAAATAGCTTTAGCGGGAGAGTTTTGTGATGCTAAACCGCAAGCAAATCCCGCACAAAAGCAAGATTATGAAGCAATTCCTAATTGGACACTTGGCTTTCATTGGTGTGCAAATGGTGCACTTTCACCGGGCGCAATTTGAAAAATTTAATAAATTTAAAAAGTATTCCCGTGTCTTCATTTTTAGATATTAAAACAACTTCACCGAGTGTTTGTGTCTTTTGCTATTACCCTTCACTACTGTAAAAAAATGAACAGCTGGATGGAGCCGCAATATGGCACCGGGCGCAAAAAAACCAAGCGCCGGCCCTGATCTCAGTAATGCTCCCTTTTACAGAAAAAGTAAGTGAATATAGCCTTATAACTTATAGTTGGAATCCGGCCAAAAATGGCGTGCGCCAAAACATTTGGGAATCTCAAAATTGCTTTTTTCATGGGCAGTGAGAATCTCAAATCCCACCACGAAGTACATTTGAAAAGAAAAATGTCACTCCGTTCGCTTAAAAACCCAAATCACACGCTCATTTATATTCCCAATCACATTTCAATGGTTTCACTGCCACTCTTGTCGTGGTGAGTTTCAAGGAAAAGTTTTAGCTGATTTACCTTGAATTGCTGTTTCTACCTAGTGTCGATTTTGAACTTTGTTGTTGATTGATATTAATAAGCCCTCAGGGTGGGTGCCAAAATACAATTCCGAATTTGCTACTTTCACCAATGACACTTCGAAATTACAAAGTGTGCCAAAATACATTTCACGCATTTCATTTGACAATTCATATTATTATTTGAAAACATGGATGACAACAACATTTGCAATTTATAATTTTTTTAATAATCTATTTTAAAGCAGCCCAGGGCCATGCTGTTTTATGTTTTAAAATGATTGAAATGTAAGAGCTTCATTAGCATCTATGAAGTAGGGGTGGAATTTTACGAAACTTGGTGTTAATTTTATTATTTTGGTGTACGTCTACTGCAACGTTCTACCGTATAGCAGGATCAGCCTTTTATGTATAAACGCGAGCACAATCGTGCACTGAAAATTGCAAGAATTACACAATTGTTCTCCAATAATTAGAAATGGATTCAACTAATATGCCGAGAAGTTTAAGATACAATAACACAAAAGGGCCATATATTTCACTCATATCGTTCTTAAATGTTCTACACATTTTCATAACTAGTAACAAGAAGTGGTAGTATTTAACCCAAATGCAAACTTTTTGTGTTCATTTAGTTTTTATCTTGCACAAAAAATTATTGAATAATAATTAACTGTCAAAAGAATGTTTGCATAAAATTTCCCTACAATTCAAAAATTTCCTTACATTTCCAAAGACACAAACCTTCGAAAAATGAATTGTAAAACTGAAATGCGTTTTTCATACAAATTGGCATTTGAATTGTATTTTGGCACAGGCCCTCAATTAATATTAAAGCTTCATTAAAAATTTCGTCGAATAATCATAGTGGCGTATGCGTATAATACACTTCACACTATGAGTGGAGACGATTAATACGTTCAATAGCCAACGTTTGGCAACACTGGGCGAACTTTTAAGATAATTAACGGCATGATAAATAAAAGATATGTCCCACACAAAATTTTTGTATGTTGAAAAATCAAGCACCTTGAAATCTAGGTAAATTTTATCGTACCACAGGTCAAAAAGTAATATAAAAAGTCTTTTTCGCTTCGAGACTTTTTATTTAAGCCATAGTTTGCTAAAATCGGACTCATACAGCCGAAGTTACATACTTCAACTAAGTTCAGGGAACCACGTCTTTCGCGAAAAATCTGCTTTTTTCAACAAAATTGTCCGGCAACTATTTGTGAATAACCTTCCATCGATCTGAAACTTTGTAAATCGATATTTTTTTTGGGAAAATATCAAAATAGAATGGATCGGAGTTCTTTAGCAGTAATTTGAAGATTTTGCCATATCGGTACACTACAGCTACCCGAAGGGTTCGAGATAGAGCAAAATATGCCACTTAGTATACTCGCCGTTCCTTAAAACTCCTATATAAAAAATTTCTTGTCAATTTGATGAGTAGTCTCGGTTTTGTTTTGCTGCAGGCAGACAGAAAAACTTATACACTAGCTGGAACCCGGTACGCCTCCCAGCGCCCATAAGCCAATAGTAGCCAAAAAAATCCATCCATTGACTTGGTATTTTTCGAGATCGAAGTGCCTCAAAGAACGGCTACATGGGTCTTGAGGCGGCCGCCATGGATCTAACGGTAGATTGAGTATGCTTATTGTGTTTCAGTTTAGTTTCAATAGCATCATGGCCTATCTATTTTTAACAGCTGCGTAAATTGGAAATTATCATTAAATGGAATGATTCAATTTAATGACAATTTTTCATTTACGAAGCTGTCAAGCAATCGGTAGTCCATGAAACAATTGAAACTAAACTAAAGTGAAAATTCCACAAATTGCCAATTTTTTAGATTTTTCAGCTGTTTCTTTTGGCAAACAAAATAGCCTACGACCTATTCTCAGACCTACCAAATATACACAAAAAATTTCATAAAAATCCAAATCAATAACAAACACTGACACGAGATTTTTATAGATATGTAGATAGACCGAGCGCTGGAGGTTGTTGAGTATGCAAAATGTGAGGACCGCCGAGTCGCGTCAACATATTTCAGTTCAGAATAGCTCAAAGAGAAATAGTACGGCTGACGGTTAATTTTTGGGTCTATTTTTTACCCTCTATCCTTGTATTGGCACCTCTACTAATTCCGTGGCCCTCTGACGACGGATTTTGATGAAGCAGCACAAAATAAGACGAAAATTTGAAATAAAATTGTTCCTTATCACGCTTTGTTTTTGAGATAATGGCCCTTGGTGTAGCTATTGGAAGCAATGGTGAGATCAGTCGTTCGCAGAGTTCCCGGTGTCCCTAGAAAGAAACTAAGCATTGACTCTCAAATGTAAACTATTTAGTGTGCCACCTCAAGGCCCCTCGAAAATAATGACAACTACGCTACCATCGTTGGCACCCTTAGATTGCATGAGAACACTAAAGAGGATGGACGAGTTAAGGCACAAACAGTTAGCACAACGCGTAAATTGATCTACGAACCCCCCTTAGTATTCCCAATGGACCGTCCAGTAACCAAATAGATCTCATGTTAAAAGACCGAAGGCACAAATGTATCCAGAACCCATCTTAGACTCGGTTATTGCAGAAAATCGAATCAGGTTCGAATCAACACAACTGCCCTATGCTGATTGTAAGTTAGTTAGAGCTTGCCCTTACTGAGAGGAGGTAATTCCTGGAGGTGAGATAAGTTAGATACCGAATATCGAAATTGAGATATCGAAATTGAGGGTCGAAGGGCTAACAAAGAACTCGGAAGGTGGTGGCACCCGATTTGTCACTTCTATCAAAACCCGAGAAGAGTCACTGCAGACGAACACCTATCAGTTCATTAAGCAAGTCCTAATTCCACCTCGGCGTGGTGCCCCTGGGGTTCTTCTAACGTTCTAGCTAACAGGAGATGATGGAATTGAGAGTTCTATGAGCCACTAAACAGAATTTTAAGTCGGCTGGGCTGAGGGTTAGCAGCCCGCTCCCATAAAAAAAATGTCTGGCCACACCTAGCGACGCGAAAATGAAAATCTAGTTCCACAAGGAACCCGCGGAGTTGGAAGACCCAGAACAACGTGTAGGAGAGGGAACTCTATTAGCAAAAGACGCAACAACTGGCAGTTAGTGGATTGAGCTGAGAGTTGTAGCACAAAACAGAGTCCGCTGGAGAGCAACTATTTCCGCCGTATGTACCATGAGGGATTAATGGAGAATAGGTAAGTAAAAGTGAGCTCATGATCATCACGCCAATTTCTAACAACTGGTTATCTAACATTATAAAAGGCGTAGCAGTAATCAGAAAGCCACCAACAGCAAAGCTTTGCATTGAAGTAGTTAGGCTATAACATTACTGGCTCAAGTTTAGGTTTGTATCTTGGCTAAAAAAATTGATGGTGGTGCGCTCAGGTGTGAGTTTTATTTGGGACAATAACCTATGTGATGAGCTCTTTGTTGGTGAGATTTAGATGTGATCCCCACTTGTGTGAAATTAGTTGAACTTCGCGGTGATGGGTTTGCGTGTCTTTATGGTGGGGGTCTTGGGTGGTTATCTGATGTGGGGGTCTTATGAGGGATTTGTGAAGCTTAGAGGACCCGTAATAGCATTTCATGATCCCCGGTAGGGGAATTTGGTCTGGGTTCCAGTTCATGATGGAGTTTCCGTCTTGGGCTGGCTTTCGTGCTAGATGTCTTGGGTGGAATCATGTGGAGAATGTGATCCGGATTCCATGAATTGGATATATGGGATGGGAATTGTTAGAGGTGGCACTAAGCTGTGCTGTAGTTGGACTTCTGCGACAGCTATACGAATTAAGCAAAACAGTTTTGTGCGTTCGGATCTGGAAGTTTTAGCAAAATCTATTGTCAAGGGCTAGATGTTACAGCCACCACCTCTTAAACTTCGCTTTGGATGAAGGAAAGCTCTGCTGAACTTTGGTATAATTTAAGAGTAAATCTTCAAATACTGAGTCCAGGGAAATTATACATTATGCATCGGAAATCTTTCAGTATGAACCTTGATACTGTTACTCCAAATGAATGATCGGTTCAAGTGCCGTTAACAATTTTATGAGAATTCCAAGGTCACCAATAGAAATTTTTCGTTAAAATCTCAGTAATTCTCACTTTTTCAGAAAAATTAAGCAAATCAAATTTGTAGCTTAGGATGTTGGCTTCAGCAATGGAATTCGTTGTCGCTTGGCTACGTATCAAGCTACCGTAAAAGAAGTGTCTAGTGATACTCATAGATATTGAACTTTTACACACTGCTATAGGTCCTGACCCAGTGGCGGTTCGTAAGGTTTAGGATAAGGGAAGCAAAGCGCAAGGCGAATGATAAAAGTAAAAGTATCGAAAGCTTTAGCTAAAAAAATGAAAAATAACCTATAGTGCAATTAGATAAACAAAACATAAGGAATTGCTCCCAGTCTCAAAATTCTTTTATGGAACATGCTCTTACATCGAACGGTATACGAAATGGACATTTTCTACCTCTAGCAACGCCGCTACGTAAGTTAACGGCCATTTGGGAAAATTTTACCATTTTGGTCGTTTTTTCTAACTAAAGATGCGTATACCTCGGTATGTCTAGCGGTACGAAAGAAACGAAAAAAAAATAAAGGCAGTTCATCAGCGGTTCTTTCTTATTTTTAAATATAGGTTCTTTTGTGCATTTTCATGAAGAAGAAAATTTTTTAAGCTTGAAAAAAGTGAAAAAAAAGGAATCAAAAATCGTGAATTTCGTCAATTTTTTTGAAATAGTTTCGCTGCTAGAGGACGTTTTGCGACTTTTTTCACAGATTATGTTGATATAAAGCGTCAAAAAACCGTTGAAAAACTGCAACTACACCTTTAATCTCGTTTAATTTTTCATATAAATGCATTATTTTGCTCAAAATCTAAAAAAGATATTAATAATAAAACCCTGAATACCTCGCATACACCCCCTACACCACCGCCGAACGACATTACATTCTTCTAGCAAAAAGAACTCTTCAGGCAACCCGTTCTCGAAAATACAATTCATAAAAATATTCTCTAAAGGCATCATCATTAAAGAGAATCTTAAGAAATATAATGGAAGCTATAAAGTTATCAGCTTATATTAAATATACACCGCCTACCACCCCACAAAAGATAAAGAGAAACTTCACCTATCTTCGATCTCTTTTTTCTTGACTCAATATACAAACGAAAATTCATATTTTAAGAAGAGTCAAAAACAAAATTTCGAAGCAAAATTTTACAAGCAAATTTAATATTGCTCGAAGCCAGAACAGATTACCAGAAAAAGAAACCAAGAAAACGAAGAGTATATGGTGGATACAGAAAATTTCTCTCTCTTCGGCTTCTCGTATCCCACTGTTTGGCTCCGAAGAATCTGCGTTTAGCTCAGCTTCTGAGAGCACTGTATCAAGGCAAACCTTTGCGTGAGTGTGAGTTCAATTTAATTGAATGTGTTGGAGTTTTCACGTTGATTTTCTGTGGCAAAGAAGCTGACGATATTACAGCATTCCCATGTTATGTAAGGCGTCGGCCACTATAATACCGGTGAGAGGCACTTTAGTATTTGCCACTCTGTCGCTCACCGCTCGCTGCTCGTATCATAGCTACGGCTTTACTCTTTGTTTATAGTAGGATGATAAATTTCAATTGTACATTTTATATAAAAAAAATCTGTACATTGCATCTTTAGTGTTTCCAGAGGAGGAAATATATTAAGATTTTTCTTCTAATAATCTTGATATATTACAATTAATTTTTATTGAGTTGCCTATTTGGTCAAGGGAAGCAGTGCTTCCTTTGCTTCCAAAGAGGAACCGCCACTGTCCTGACCAGTTATCTATTCTTCTTCCAAATTCTAGTGCTACTTGGCAACGACAATATCGGATCTATGATTAACTCATGATTAAGTAAATACCCGGCGTCATTGTGGCGGAAAAAGGTTACACTAACGTTGAGGTGGGTCATTATGACCCTCTTACAATTTTACCTATTATTAAAAAATTACCTATTTTATTTGCAATATTATTTTTTGATTTAAAACCTTCTCAATCCCAATATAATGGGAACTAAAAAAAACAACATTAATTAAGTGAAGTCATGTTTATTTGAATTCTTCATAAAGACTTTTAATTGAGAAATATTTCAAATATAAAATGCGCAGGGTCATATTGACCCTGCCTCAATGACGCCGGGTTAAGATGTTATTGTAATTCGACTATACAATTTTGTAAGGTTTGCTTTTTTATAAAATAAGACTAACGTTAAATAATGTTTCTTTAAATACTGTTTTGATTTAATAAATAGCAGGCACGGAAATATTAGAAGCCTAAGTGTACAATGGTGTTTTCTTTATAAAATTATTCCTCAATTCTAAAGAATGTTTCTTTAGTAGCTACGAGAATAGATAATAATAAAGGATGTTTTTGTGTTGACAGGTATTTGTTGTATTTGTTAAATTATTCTTTCTTTCTGACACAACAGACGTAAATAGATTTATTATACAAGTCTAAAATTGTGTTTTCCATAAAAAAGGAGCACATACATATGTGAATATTCAAAATTGTTTGTATCATTGGAACCATTCTTTGCAATATTCTTAGAATTCCATTTCTTCTTTCGTATAATTCAAGCTTCGTCACACCAGCAAAAAGCAACGAAATAAAATACTTGGGAGCAGGTTATATTTAAAAAATCCTTATTAGCATTCAGCAAATCAGAGGACACCATTTTACCACTTAAAGCCATTACAATTGCGTATTATTCGTCTTGAGCCGCTTCTTACGCGAATTGTTTCACTTTTTTTTCAATTATCCTTTTTCTCATTTTCGAATAAGCCTTTCGGTTGAGAGCGGCTCAAAAATCCCGAAATTTAATTTTCCCTTTGCGTGCGGATTTCCCGGCAATCAACCCACAAAAAACACTCGCCGACTTAATTCCAATCTTATCAGAAAATATTTAAAATAATTTCTGTGATTAAATTTCGAGGGAATTCTGCCATTGGGACGAAATAATGAAGAGCCTCGGCGAAGGGCTTCGCTTATCTGCTAAGAGCACGGAGATATTTCTACAGTTCCTTCTGTTTGGCACAAAAGGTGAAGATTTCGCTGGAAAATTCTGTAATATTTAGGAGCCGAAACTTTTGTGGTCTTTTCCTGTCATTTCCATGATCAAAGGCAGCTCATGGCTCATACTTCAATAATTTTTGACAATCTTAAAATTTTATCAGCAGCCGTTCTCCTGCATACCTTATTCTGTTGTGTACAGTCTCTCTAGGGGCCAGGCCGGCGCCGTCACCAGGATTGGTATCAATTCGTTATTCATTAACGCAACCAAGATGCTAAAACACAGGCTATATATTTTCCGAGGCTTCCTCTGTGCAAATACTCATTGCCGAAATGATTAGAAGAAAATGTCTACCTTCTTGCCTCCGTCGCGTCGTGCCGACCGTTTTGCTTCGTAATTTCTCAAACTCCATTAGAGTTATCAAAAGCTTCCGTTCTGCAGAAGCATGAAATATGTAAATCCTAAAATGTCCGATTGCTACTTAAATCCTGTAGAAATCCCTTTGAAGTTGATTTAATTAAAATCCCCCCGCCCGTCCCGGCCCGTCTGACTCTGAATTGGTTTAAAATTAAACCAAATCTGAGGCGAAACCATCGCCGGCGAGCTAAGAGCTTGACTATGATAAATTGAATTAAGTTCGCAGATTTTGTCCTTGTAATTGGTGGATCCTTCGGTTGAACAAAGTTATCTGCTCTGCTGAACTGGCGTGACGAGTTCATTTATCCTAGATGCTTGTTCCTGTCAAATGTAACAAAATATCATACATATCACCATGGAAATCTTTAGCGTATACGCAGGAATTATGTAAAATCGTGTGTCGTTCTGGCAGGATTCTATGGGCGAACGAGGCAGGCAGCTTCCCCCTCAAGACTGTTCAAGTTCACGTTTAAAGGATTTCTTTGAATCTTTCAATTCGGAAATAGAATTTATTCGATTTTTTTATTTTGTTATGTTTATTGAAAGTGGCGACGACAATGTTTTTCATCTTGCTGCCACTTTTTGAGGGAAGATCCTTTACTGACAATTTGATGTTTTGACAAATGTTTTAGGAAAAGATTTTTTCCGTAATTTGATGTTGTCAGCCAGGGGCGTAGCGAAGGAGGGTTTTCGAGGTCAAATTCCCTCATGACCAGAAATATTTAAACCCATGTAACTACAGATACCATGAAATATTTTGCTTTTTACAATACAAAAATGGTTTAAAAATATTTTAAAAATTCAAAATAGCAAGCGACTAAGTTGCTTGGAAAATACCGCGACAGTATATTTGTGCTCGAAAGGGCTCTTAGCGGAAAACCCAGCGGGAAATTGAGTGCTCCAAAAGCCATCTTTGAGCACTCCAAAAGGAGCTTACAGCGCTACCGTTTCCATACCAGTTCCATATACTTTACCAGTGGGAAAAATGGGGAGCGATGCACAGAGGAGCTTACTTGGAGCACTCTCAAGGGATCTTTCCTGGAGTTTTCATAAGTTTTATAGAAACAAAGAAAACGGGCAATTATATTCGTGACCATAAAATACGACATTAGCATACTCAGTAGCCCGGCCCTCGTTCGATACACAGCTTGGGAAGTGGTGGCTTGGAAAGAAAAAGGCAATTGCAAAAGATGAACAAAATAAAAGCTTTTCGATACAGGATCACATACCCACCCACAGGCGCCCATGAATATATCTTTTTTTAAAGCATTTTGTAATGCTCCTAGAACGCTTTTGAGGAGCATAAAAACGTATGCTCCTCTGCAATGACATGCAATGTTAAAAAGTGGTAGGGAACCGGGACTGGTATGGGAACGGGAGCGCTGTAAGCTCCTTTTGGAGTGCTCAAAGATGGCTTTTGGAGCACTCAATTTCCCGCTGGGTATATGGAACTTGGGGGTATGGGACCGTGAATACTGTAAGGTCCTTTTGCAGTGCTCAAAGATGTCTATTGGAGCACTCCATTTCCCGCTGGGAATATTCATGGGCGCCTTTTATTTTGTTCATCTTTGCAATTGCCTTTCTCTTTACGAGCCCGAGAAGAGCTTTACCAAAGCAGTCCCCTAACTGAATTCAACCACTTTCAAAGCTGCTTGTCCTCCGTATCGAAGGCGAGCCGGGATATTGAGAATGCTAATGTTTTTTTTTATGTGGCAGTGCTAAACTCAGGAATCACCCTTTGTACTACCAGTCCGTCATTTCGTTTATCGTCATGGTGCAATGTCTTGCAGAAAGCTTAGTAGGGGGAGGAAATAGATTAAGGGTTATGAGGGTCGAAGGGGTGTTAGAGAAGGTGACGATGAAAGGGGTGTTAGAGAAGGTGACGATGAAAGGGGTGTTGGAGAAGGTGGCGCTGAACCCTGAAGTACTTTTGTAAGGACTTGTGACCCGCCAAATACTTGTAGTGAAGCCCTTAGCATCATTTGGAGTTATTAAAAGAAAGTAGGTTTTCCAGGAATTCGTTATATTTCATTCAAGTGGGCGTCTTGCGACCGGAATTTCGTCTCCGGTATGATCCGTCCACACGATCCAACCAAAATTACGTAAAACTCTTCTGATGATGATAGGGTGGTAGAGATGTTTACGAGACTCTTGCTAAAGTGTTGCGTTTGGTCTTAATCTTCTTCAGTTAGTGGTGGGCTTGGCCTTGCGAGCGGAGCTATATCAGTAATTTCGGGAAATAGACCAGTTGGTAGATCCAAAAGGAGATGGATAACATCCGAAAACTTGGTGGTGATGAGCAAGACTGATCTTGTAGTCTTGCCTTGTCTTGCAAATCTAGCAAGACTAGCAAAACTGAAGAAGACCAAGACAAAACAGGATAAGAAAAGACTGCAAGATCTAGACATCAAGACTTTGTGCTTATCACTAAGTGTCGAAAGTCTTGTAGTGATGAGCAAAAATCTAGCAAAAATTCTTGTCTTGTCCTTGTCCTTGCTTGTCTTAATCTTACTTTGGTCTTGCTAAATGTGCAAGACTAGACTTTCTTATCACTGTAACAGCATAATGGCGCGATATAAATAGTGGGCGCCACTTATGCGAGGTGTTACCCCCTTAGCCACAAGCCCGGAAGAGCATGGCCAAGGAGCCAACACCATACATAAGAAATAAAAGAAAATCCGGAACTCCTACGCCGGCCACACGGAGTTGTCTAGCTCGCCGGAGGGGTCGTGGGGTGTGTGTCCGGGGCTTACCGCGGTTGGTTCACCACTTACCTGTGTCTGTGCAACTTTGACTTCCGTCCATCATTCTCCGGTCATCGCCTGAGCCGCGTCAAACCCTGAAAAGAAATGATCCCCCCCCTCAACCATTCCACCAAAAAAATTTACCACAGGGACATTCTAATGTTTATAATCATTTATTATATCTGTAAACCTCAACACAAACATTACATTGGGACCTTAACAACCACGACACTGCTTAGTTGCCCGTGTCAAATATTAACAATTAACTGATTCAATACATAAGTGTTACGTTATTTTTGGGACATGTGCATGAAGGACAACAATAAAGCGCGCAGTACTGGCCAATACTCCTCGCTTTGTACAAACGAGATTACAATCAACAGAATCACTTAGAGAAAAAAACACATTTCCCGGAACCAACAAAGAACCAAATATTTCTGACAAGGGGCAACACAAATTCACAAATAATTAAAAAGAATATTATAAAGTTAATACTAACTACTATTAAAATTATTATTTTAGTAATAAATTTTTTTTTTTTTAATTAAAGCAAAAAGAAAATTGTTTTTGTTATTTTATTTTGTGTAATTTTTTTTTGTGTGGTTTTTTTTTTTCTGATCCAGCTAGTGGATGCACTATAGGTATTGCTTAATTACCTGACTATCGAACGGTATATCAATTGGTAGTAATGAAATATACAGTTCCGCCTTTATACTAGTGTCTGCTGTTTGATAAACGTCATCTAATTTTCCGGCAACTTTTTTTCTATTTAAACCATATTCGCGTAATTTTGGATAATCTTCGGTCTGTTATCCATCCCCCCTCGGTCTTCTGATTTCATACCTGTTACTTAGTACACCAACTCTCCATTGCCTTCAGCCATTTCTCTACACGTTTTTCTCGTTTTTTTCTGAAATTTTGGTGACAGATAAACGAAGAGTATTATAAACACAGGGTCCTTCCCCTCAAATAAATAAAACAGTTTGTACAGACCAATACCAATCCGCAATTTTCTCAAAAAAAACTCTAATCACGCAAAACACACTCCGAAATATGTATATCCGGAGCTATTAACTACAGGGCAAAACGCAATCCTTGTATCGCTGGTATCCCTTTCGGCACCTTCAAATTTCTCCAAATCCCTTTCTGACTTGTTAAATTCTTTCCCTTTTTCTTCTTATTTTTTTTTTGTATTTTCGACTAGAATTCACCGCACCGAAATAGTCCTGTTTGTTGCTACTTCGGAACGAAATTGTTATTTTTTTGCAAATGAACTGAATAATGAAGGTTTTTGTCTTCCAGCCAGTCGTATGTGTTCAAAACTGATTTTTTCCTTTGTTATATAATCTTAAATTTTTCCGAACACAAACTTTTGCAGTATATCTCTGCATCCGTCAAAATTCGAACTCTCCTTTTTATTTTTTCATTTCTCCCCGCCTCCCAATTTGTTCCCAACCAACTACTCGATTTTCTTCTACACAGTAATTTTTAGTCAAGTAGATATTTAGGCAAAACTGACCGTTACATACCCTCGGGTCCACGAGGCCGACTCGCGAGGCAGTGAGGAGCCGAAAAAAAACGGACAGTTTTTTCTCTGTAGTGAGCTTCGGGTAAGATCAACGTGGGTCTCGACTCATCCCCTGAGATTAAGAGGCTCATGCTCTCCAGACTGAGATGCCGGGCTGTTCAGGTTCTCACCAGAGTCGTCTCCATACGGAGTGAAAAAGGAAAAGTTGTGCGTACGGTCACAACCGTATTTTCGGGATGATCAGCCTGAAAAACCTGCCGAAGGAATATCTGAAGGTACAAATATCAGGCGGAAGACAATACCACATTGTCCCCCTACTGATATCTATACGTCTCCAAACATTCTCACACAAACCCAGGGTGCTTTCGCTCCATCGGCACAACCTCCAGCAATGCCATATTGCCTTCGACTCATCCCGGTGAAACGACAGACACCCAGTTCGCCGAGAGACCTTCTCCAGACTGACCGAAGAGTAAAAGAGTACCATGGTGGTGTCTGGTCTGGCAGATCCGGATGATTACTTCATCAAAGCTTGGCCCCAGACGCCCAAGAGAACAAGGAGGTGTACCATCCGCTAGGGAAGCTACCTAAGCGGACCACGCCGGGTACCCTATCATTAACCGGTGAAGCCGGCGAGATGCCTTCTTAGGGCTACTCAGAGGAGCGCTTGCTTCGATGACACTTCATGGCCGTAAGTCTTTAGCGTGATAAACGCCTATTCTGTTACCGCCCAAATCCTCCAGCTCGTACAAGCTAGTTCCAACTTTCTTCCGTATCCGAGCTTTCAAGAACCGGGGTGCCAACTTGGCGCTGAAACGACCCGCTCGGTTACTCACCCAGAAAGTCCTCCGGTAAACCTCATCTCCCGGACGAAAACTGCCCACACGGCACCGTAAATTGTATCGAATTTTATGTCTGGAGTGTGCGGCGGCTAAATTCAGCGCGATCCGCTCTCGAAGCATCTGCATTTTGTCCGTCAATGGCAAGAAAGCTATGTCACCCTCCTGGAAAACGTTCAGTTTCTTCAGGACTGGATATGCTGATCCGTGCAGGATCATGTGGCTACCAAACAGGGCCTGATACGGGGACATGCCGATCGCCTCGTGGTGGGTACTACGAAGAGCACATTCTATGGACGACAGATGTCTATCCCACTCACGATGATCCTCCTTTAAATACGCCCTAATGGCGGCGAGGACGGATCTATTTACTCGCTCGGAAGCGTTGGGGTGCGGCGAATATACAGCGGTGCGCACATGTTGTACGCCATAATCCTGTAGTAATTTAGCAAACTCCTTGGAGGTGAATTGCCGACCATTGTCGGAGAAGACTGTTTCAGGGACTCCATAGGTATGGAAAATAGTTTGCTCAAGAAACTTGACGGACACCGCCGTGGTCTCAGCGGACACGGGGTGCAGGAAGACAAACTTGGAGAATGCATCCAATACAACAAATACTGCCGTGTGGCCTTTCTTCGACCTGGGATAAGGACCTAAGAAATCGACGTATAAAAATTGGAACGGCCTCGACACATCCATGGGGTTTCCCATAGGTGGTCGAAGTACTGAACTGGGGGCTTTGGTGGTCTTGCAGACCTCACTCTTGGCGATGAATTCCCGAACTTGTTTTGCCATCCCTGGCCAAAAGTACTTGCATCGCAATCGGGCTAGGGTTTTCCCTACTCCACCATGCGAGGCTTGGGGAGGCGAATGATACGATTCGACGAGCGACGCGGTCAATTCCATCGGAATCCACAACTTCCATGTCAGGTCGTCAGCAATCGGGTTTCCAGTACGTGGTGATGTACGCTTGAAAACGTACCCATCTTCAACTCGCAGGTCTGGTAGCTGCGGTGAGGCTTGCCTGAGGCTATCACCCAGACGAAGATATTCCGGGGACTTGAAAGACGGGGCATTTAAGTCCACGTCGAAACACAAGGACAATTCGTCAACGCAATCCATGCGTGACAAGGCATCGGGAACCACATTGTGGGTGCCTTTACGGTGTTCGATTGTAAAGTCGAACCCCTGAAGCTTAAGACTCCACCGGGCTAAACGGCCGTTAAGCTCCTTCTGGCTCATGAGCCATTTTAGACTTGCATGGTCAGTAATGACCGTGAAAGTCTGTCCCTCAACATATGCTCTAAACTTCTTTATACTCAGCACGGCTGCGTAGCATTCGAGCTCAGTAATGGTGTAGTTCCGTTGTGCTCCGTTCAATTTCTTGGACATATAAGCAATCGGATGTTCTCCTCCATCCATGTCCTTTTGAAAAAGCACACTACCTACACCAGTCCTGCTGGCATCGCACTGAATATAGAAAGGCTTAGAAAAATCTGGAGTGACTAAAAGAGGAGCTTCCGTCATCAGCTTTTTCAAGGTCTCGAACGCCTGCTGGGCCTCATCAGTCCAACTAAAAGATTTAGACTTCAAACAATCCGTGATTGGAGAAGCCACGCTAGCATAATTGGGTATAAAACGCTGATACCATCCGGTCATTCCCAAGAATCTCCGAGTCTGCTTATGAGACTTCGGAGTTGGGAAGTCCATGATGGCCGTCACCTTATTAGGATCGGTTTTCAGAGTCCCATCACCGATTATGAAGCCGAGATACTTCACTTCAGTCACGCAAAATTTGCTTTTAGATAAATTGATGGTTAACCCCGCACGACGGAGACAGCTGGCCACTTCGTCCAAAAGCTTTAGGTGGGAGTCAAAGTCAGGTGAAACTATGAGCAGGTCGTCCAGATAGACAAAAACGTTTTCACGTAAATGGCCCGGGATGGCTTTATCCATCAAGCGACACATGCGCTGTGGGGCGTTACATAAGCCGAAAGGCATAACTGTGAACTGGTACAGTGGACGACCAGGGACAGTAAAAGCTGTCCGCTCTCGCGACTTCTTCTCTAAAGGGATTTGCCAGAAGGCGTCCTTCAGGTCTAAGCTGGTGATGAACTTGGTGTCTTGAAGACGACCAAGAAGACCATCAATGTGTGGAAGAGGATAGGCGTCTTTGACAGTGACACTATTGACCTTGCGAGAGTCAAGGCACAGGCGGACCTTACCTGGTTTACGAACCAACACCACTGGAGAATTCCAGGGACTATTTGATGGCTCAATCACCCCCAGCGACAGCATCCTGTCTAACTCACCATACATCAGCTGTTGTACAGCGGGTGAGACTGGATAATGCCTCTGTTTAATAGGAACTGAGTCACCAGTGTCGATAATGTGTTCCTCCAGGTTAGTCTTTCCCAGTCCGAAGACATCAAAAGAGGGAAATCTGGTCTTGACGCGTTCCAACCGTTCGCATTGCGTGGACGTTAAGTCGTGCATTTTTGCAGACACGGATGGAGCGTTTATCTCGCCGACTATTTGGGGAGCTAGGCCGAAAAGATTCCAAAAATCCATCCCTAGGTACAGTCTCTGGCTGAGACTGGGCACCACATAGATGGTTATATCACGGGTCCTTCCTCCAAAGGATATCGGAACTCGAATATAACCGCAAAGTCTCTGCGGAGCCCCGTCAGCAGTATGCACTACAGAGTGCAAAGTGTAGACTGTCACTTCGGGATGATTAGCTAGAAACGCTTCGGCATCTCTTCCCAAACAGCTAACAGTGGCACCACTGTCCAACAAACCAACCACTTCTTCGTTAGCTAACAGGACCTTCGTAAACAGCCGAGGATCTGACGAATCAGAGATGAAGGCAGAAACAATTTTCTGCAAACATTGTCGCTTCTCCTTTGCTCGTACCCTAATTTGGGGAGGGGTATGCTTGGAAATTTGGGAGTCCACAAAAGGTGGCTCCGAAAAGATGCGGGCACGAGTGGAGATATATCTCTTCCAACGGGAAAGGAATGAAAGTTTAACCTCCTCAGAGGGAAAAACAGGAAGAGCATCAGTTGACGTAAAGTCGCTGATGGTAGTCATATCAGGTGTATGTGAAGAATGTGTAGGGAAAACGGGCGAGCTTAGCTCGGGCGCGGACTCCCGTTCGATCTCGCACCCCCGCTCCGGTTTCCCTGACAGGTAGGACACACTGGGGTCACGACTCCTGGCTTGCCACACTTGTAGCAAAACAAGCCACGGGTCTCAGATGGGCAGTCCATAAAAGGATGGCCCGGTTGCTGGCAATTCCAACACCGGAGCGGTCGTGGATTACTCTGGAACGGACGCGGCGCCGTCATTTCATCTATTTTTTCCGCAGACATGTCCGGAAGGGTTTGGTCCGCCGGATAAGGGGACGAGTATTCAACCTCGTGCACCATTCGCTCGGGCCTACGCTCCAGCTTTTTTAGTTTATGCCAGCGCTCCACTCGAACGCAAGTCTCCCGCAATTGTTGAAGGCTGGTGAAATTATGCCCTATAACCGCTGACCCTAGCATAAAATTCAGGTTTCGGACCACTATCCCTAATAATCCGTTTTCAGACATTGGATGAGTCATCCTGTTATGCAGCGGCAGCAGCTGAGCAGTGAAATCGTCGAAGGAAAGATTGTACTGTTTAGTATCCATCATTTGTAAAATCAGTTCTTCATCGGACTCCCTACCGCGAAAATGTCTGATGAACTGTGTTTTGATGGTTTCCCAATCAGGGTCCAGATGATGGCGTCGAAACTGCGACCAGTACCAGTCGGTAGCTCGACCTGACAACAGCGAGGAGAAATGCCTGCAAATTTCGGCTGGGCCGACTCCATCATCGCGAGCCTTCAGCTCCACCCGGAACAGAAATTCCTCCGCCGACAACACCTTGTCCTCGCCGGAGAACTTTAGGTTCCAGAAGGAAACCGGAGACTTGCGATGTTGGGTCCCAGACCAAACATCTAGCCTGCCAACCGCAGGTGTGGAAGCCTCCGGGGTGGACTGCTGATCCCTGGGTACACAAGGATTCATCGGAACCTCAGCAGGTCGCTGCTGGGTTAACAAGGTGTCTAGAGCTTGTCGCAACTGGGCGACTTGCTCCTCTAGCGAAGGAGGGTGATCATTCGAAGTCGACGCATTCATTTGCGCAGCTGGAGCTTCGACCGGAAGATCGCTATCATTAGTGGGTGGAAGCACCTTTCCCCTTCGAAGTTCCGTACTTTAATTTCAATTCTATAATGAACTCACTAGTTTAGGAATGAACAGAAAACCTTCAAATGAGAAAACTATACTAGAGCTCGAACCAAAATGAAGTATAGTAGCACTGGATAACGCAGTCTATAAAAAGTATTGCCTACCACAAGGTTAAACCTGAAGACAACCTCGCGGATATACGCCCAGAAGAATCGAAGAGAAAAAAAATTTTTGTGTGAAAATAGATTCAAATAGATGATGATGAAATTGTAAGATTGAGTATGTATCCCACAAGGAAACCAAAATCGACAGCAATTGGTATAACACAAATGCCTAATACTCAATCAAATAAATATTGATATTATTGATACTATATGAGTGTAACTAGAAAACAAAATCAACGCCGCTTAGTGTGTATTGACAGAACAATAACAGTGTATGGGTGTATATACAGGTTAGTGTATATGACTGAGTAGATGATATGCTTTAATTCAATATACGTGGAATGGTTGAGGCAGACAACAATCCCCTCAGGGCTCCCGCATGTCGATGTCCTCGATGGCAGTTGGTGAAAACCATGAAGCATAGTCATCACCAAGTGTCATCCAGGTCGCCGACCCAGCTTCAGGTAAACACCCGAAAGAAGGACGGAAACGAAACTCAAAATCGCATCGCCACGAAAGGAAAGGAACTTCTTCAAAAATAAAAAAAATTTGGGGGATCCGCTGTTCAACCACAACTGAGCTACCTTTCGGAAAATCAATCAGGAGGGAAGAACAGACAGAGAAAAATGGATCAGGACATAAACAAAAAAATAGAATTTAAAAATCTGGATGGACCATCAGGAGGGACAAGGGGCGCAGTGGCAGGCGTTAACACGCCTGTTACCAAAGACGGTTAAGCCCTTGTACCAACTTCACCTTCCACCAGGAAAATTAAAAGAAGATCCTGTTCAAAGACCGACGCAGTGGCAGGCGGTATCACGCCTGATACCAGAGTCGCCGACCCTAGAAACAGGACAGGGATGAACCACTACTACACCTGCACGCATAGCCAAGCGAACACCGCTTGTTAGCAAGCCGTGCAGGTCAGCATGGTTCGAAGCTACTCCAAAAACGAAGAAGTTACCGCAGAAGTGAACGGACAGGCCTAAAAGCGAAGACAAATAAAAATTCACCTAGAATTTGGACAATCGCTGAAAAAAAAATTCCGGCAAAACAGACAAAGGCTAAGGCCTCGCGGTACTACCTTAGCCCACGGCGAGCGCTGGGTAAAAGTGGTGAACCATAAACAAAAAAAAATCAAACGTTGTCCGTGAAGGCACAAGTGGTACTAAACCAAAAAAAATTTAAACTTCAAGGTCCGTATAGGACAGTCAACGGGCTTTAAAAGCTGCGTTGGGCGCCATTTATGTAACAGCATAATGGCGCGATATAAATAGTGGGCGCCACTTATGCGAGGGGTTACCCCCTTAGCCACAAGCCCGGAAGAGCATGGCCAAGGAGCCAACACCATACATAAGAAATAAAAGAAAATCCGGAACTCCTACGCCGGCCACACGGAGTTGTCTAGCTCACCGGAGGGGTCGTGGGGTGTGTGGCCGGGGCTTACCGCGGTTGGTTCACCACTTACCTGTGTCTGTGCAACTTTGACTTCCGTCCATCATTCTCCGGTCATCGCCTGAGCCGCGTCAAACCCTGAAAAGAAATGATCCCCCCCCTCAACCATTCCACCAAAAAAATTTACCACAGGGACATTCTAATGTTTATAATCATTTATTATATCTGTAAACCTCAACACAAACATTACATTGGGACCTTAACAACCACGACACTGCTTAGTTGCCCGTGTCAAATATTAACAATTAACTGATTCAATACATAAGTGTTACGTTATTTTTGGGACATGTGCATGAAGGACAACAATAAAGCGCGCAGTACTGGCCAATACTCCTCGCTTTGTACAAACGAGATTACAATCAACAGAATCACTTAGAGAAAAAAACACATTTCCCGGAACCAACAAAGAACCAAATATTTCTGACAAGGGGCAACACAAATTCACAAATAATTAAAAAGAATATTATAAAGTTAATACTAACTACTATTAAAATTATTATTTTAGTAATAAATTTTTTTTTTTTTAATTAAAGCAAAAAGAAAATTGTTTTTGTTATTTTATTTTGTGTAATTTTTTTTTGTGTGGTTTTTTTTTTCTGATCCAGCTAGTGGATGCACTATAGGTATTGCTTAATTACCTGACTATCGAACGGTATATCAATTGGTAGTAATGAAATATACAGTTCCGCCTTTATACTAGTGTCTGCTGTTTGATAAACGTCATCTAATTTTCCGGCAACTTTTTTTCTATTTAAACCATATTCGCGTAATTTTGGATAATCTTCGGTCTGTTATCCATCCCCCCTCGGTCTTCTGATTTCATACCTGTTACTTAGTACACCAACTCTCCATTGCCTTCAGCCATTTCTCTACACGTTTTTCTCGTTTTTTTCTGAAATTTTGGTGACAGATAAACGAAGAGTATTATAAACACAGGGTCCTTCCCCTCAAATAAATAAAACAGTTTGTACAGACCAATACCAATCCGCAATTTTCTCAAAAAAAACTCTAATCACGCAAAACACACTCCGAAATATGTATATCCGGAGCTATTAACTACAGGGCAAAACGCAATCCTTGTATCGCTGGTATCCCTTTCGGCACCTTCAAATTTCTCCAAATCCCTTTCTGACTTGTTAAATTCTTTCCCTTTTTCTTCTTATTTTTTTTTTTGTATTTTCGACTAGAATTCACCGCACCGAAATAGTCCTGTTTGTTGCTACTTCGGAACGAAATTGTTATTTTTTTGCAAATGAACTGAATAATGAAGGTTTTTGTCTTCCAGCCAGTCGTATGTGTTCAAAACTGATTTTTTCCTTTGTTATATAATCTTAAATTTTTCCGAACACAAACTTTTGCAGTATATCTCTGCATCCGTCAAAATTCGAACTCTCCTTTTTATTTTTTCATTTCTCCCCGCCTCCCAATTTGTTCCCAACCAACTACTCGATTTTCTTCTACACAGTAATTTTTAGTCAAGTAGATATTTAGGCAAAACTGACCGTTACATCACTAGCTGGAAGGGTCCATCAAACTTGCAAAAATGCCCTAGAAGAAGCCAAGTCTCGATTTGGGCTCCAGTGCCATTACATGGATAGAGTCTTCATTTCAGGAATAAAGGAGATTTTCTTGATTAAGGCTTCGGTCTTAGCATCTGAAAAATGTCCTTATCTGTGACCTGATATAATTATCTCCTGCTCCATTAACGTAAGAATAACAATTAACTCTTCCTCTGGATTCTTAAATAAAATGTCATGCTTAAGGTAAAAATCTTCATGGCCCCCGAGTAGTGATGAGCAAGTCTGGTCTTGCACATTTTGCAAGACCAAAGCAAGACCAAGTCAAGACAGGACAAGGACAAGGACAAGGCAAGATCAAGATAGCAGAACTTTTTGCTCATCACGAAGTGCCAAAAGACTTGCAGTGATAAGCAAAAAGTCTTGTCTTGCACATTTAGCAAGATTAAGACAAGCCTGCAATACTTTCTGCAAGACTTTCAGCAAGACTTTTTGCAAGACTTCCTGCAGGACCTTTTGCTCATCACTACAAGACTTTTGGCACTTCGCGATGAGCAAAAAGTCTCGCTATCTTGATCTTGCACTCTTCCCTGGTTCTGTTTTAACTTGGTCTTGGTTTTAACTTGGTTTTGCTAAATGTGCAAAAAAAACAAAACTGCAAGACTAGTCTTGCTCATCACTACACCCGAGGCCTTGCTATTTTTGATCCGGGTTATGGCTCTGCTTACTTCTTCCAAGCTTGGTAACTTCTTCCAACCATAGCATTATCATCAGCTATTGGTGGGGCCTCCGAATCCTCAGTTAGCTCGCCATGTAGCAATTTTCAACTGTTACATTGTGGTAGTTTTCAACTGCTATGCTGGTAGAATTATTCGTTGCAGCATTATGCAGCTTGATAAGTAAGTCTGCTTAACAGAACGGCAGTAATCAAATTAAAAAGCTATTCCATTTAACCCGAAACACTTATGTAAGTGAGCAACGAGCGGCTATTTTATGCTGACATTATTGGGTACTTGGCCAGCTTTTTACTGATATGGCTGGGGCCAGAGCCATGATTTAATAACTGTTTGTCCGCAGGACTAATTCACGAGCCGGTCGGTTTGCATGCAACGATTTGCTTGTGCCAACTGGCTTGCGCAGCCTGTGACCGCACCTTTTTGGCTTGTGAAAACCACAAAGTTTGCCTTGTGCACAATATGTGTTCAAAGAAAATCGTCTTAAGGTTTTTGTTTTGGTATAAACGTCTAAACGATGTTCAAGTAAGTTTTCAAAGTGTGTCTGATAATCTTGTCACAAACAGCATTATCGATTTGATACAATTTTCTCTGATTTCATACTTCATAGCACCTACAAAAGCCACATTATCAGCTCCTCAAATGACCACTACTGCTTTAGATTTACACAATACAAAAAATCAAGTTACAATTCCACCATGGATTGAAAATAACTGATGAATAAGGCACCAAACAAAAGACACAATTGATGGAGCACAATGATTATAAAACAGCATGGTTCATTCATTCAGTCGTTAAGGATTTGATTTCTATACGAATAGCCGTCGTTATTGTCTGCATATGTCCCATAACTAAGCAGAAGGACCACATGGCGACGTAAGGATATCCGCTCGAATGAGCACAAATCCACTAAACATAATTTTACCATCATTAGGAGGACTATTCTCCAGGTCTACTCCTGTATATTTTGTTAAGGATCAAAAAAATGTGTCTCCCCCGTCTACGACTCCCCCCAGGCTCAGCGTCCTTCGCACAAGGATCTACTTAGAGCCAAATGGTCTGACCCGAACCAAGGGCAAATGGCATTGAATCCAAGAAACCTCTCCAGGATGCACATAATTTTCGCATTCTATTTATTCAGTAGTGCTCCTTCTTAATAGTATTTCAATAAACTGCTCCAATAATTTTTATCTTTATTCCCTCGATAAGTTTATCGTTATTGTCCCCGAGAACAGCTTGGGTGCTGTTATTGCATAAAAGTTGTTCGCTTTTGGGTTTTACTACCCTTGTCCTTATGGCTCGCTGTCATCCCTGCAGTTTCCGTCCTTTAATTGTAATTTATGCCACCCATTGTAAAGCTTTCGGGGGAGCTGAAGGACATCTGAAACGAGCTCAACTTCGCCGGCCCCGAAACTCTGGTGTATTCCAGAACAATTTCATAAAGTTACAGAAAAATGTTTGTCAGGAGTTTTATTAAATTCCTTTGGAAAACGAGGGACTTGGGAATGACGACTTCTCTGCTGTGATTCTGCAGAGATGCGAGGCTTTATTCCCTGCCTTGATTGAATCAAGGTAAAAATGATACCAAACGACTCGGCGTCGACTCGTTCCCATGAAACAGAAGTTTTGCGATAGCAGAAAAAAAATTAAACTTCTCTCGAATATCGTTTGAGGACTCGCAGCTTCCCTCTTTAATGGCATTAAACGCAATTCTTAAATAACTTAAAATTCATAAAAAAAGGGACTCCGCCCCGGCAGAGATTTCTTGCAGCTTTATGGCGAATCCATTTATCATAGAAAACAGGACACGAGATTTTCCCGAGTTTTTCTTTAAACTATCTCTCGAGTCCCGTAGTTTTATATCCTGCCAAGAAGTCATATATCAGAAAGTTTTTCGGTTTTATCTCCCGAAGATATTTCATAACCCATTCGTAATTCCTGGGGGGGGGGGATGCTTCAGAAAAAGTCCAACTTCATCCGGAATCATTTGATATTTTGTTTCGTTCCAATTAAAACCGGAGTAGCATCATCTGCCTGAGATAACGGCACTTCCGGTAGAAGGATTTCCGCTTTTCACATGTAATCAGTGTCACCGTGTCTGGTGCGATAGTTTCCACATGCGACAGAGCTCCTCCATCGGCACGGACGTGGAGCGGAGACAGCAACTCGGAGACTATCAATTCCAGTGGATGAGACTCCTTACTACATGTTCCTTGAGACAATCACCAGGATTAAGATGAATGATGTTCCATGCGCTTCTGCCTGCTCCTGGGGCAGATACAGTCCATGTTTAGGGCCATGACGGGATGAAAACCGAAATTTTATTTGGGGATTTTCTTAGATTTCCATCGTTTCCCTGTTATCCTGTTATTCCCTTCGCTTATTGCATTAAGGACTTCAAGTGGGGCGTATTGGAAATAAATTGTTGACAGAATCGATTCCAGGGCTTTCCTTTATTGACTTCCCTAACAAATTAAGTCGGCAGAGTTTATGCCGGCCCTGGGACTTCGGAGCCCCAATTGCAATGCAAAAAAGTCCCATGAATATTGACTTCAAGGGCTTAGGGGCTATCAGATAGTAATTCTAGGCAGGGAGCGGGGAATAATCTGAAATGTTATGGATTGTTATTGCGTGGCCTTATTTTTAACGGCACCAGAAACAAATTTACGAATATTTCAAATTAAAAAGAAACCAGCTTAAAACACTTTCCATCTCGAACTGGAAGGATACTAACCAACAAAAAGGAATTAGTTGAAGCCGATGGACCTATTAAGTGCTATAAATTGTTAGATATTTTGTATGTAAACGACTTGAGCTCAGAGGTAAACCCCTTTGTACTGTCGGCTGACATAATTCTTACCTAGGAGCAGTGCAAGGTCATCGACCATTGTATACCAATCAATATTTTTTACAACATAGAAGACAGTGGCGAGCCTAGATCTTGTGTTCTAGTCAAGAAAAATATTAATGCTTATCTATAGATAATATGGTATGGTATAACTACAACGAAGACGACCTAGCCGTTGTGAAGGTAATTGTAAAGGAAAAACTCTTATAAGAATCTAGTTGGAAGCTTCACAACTAAAGGGTACAACCTCTGCAACGCCAAAAACAGACATGCTTTAATGGGTAGCAAAATAAGCAACAAAACGAGTTGCAGTTAATTACCTATTTATAATTGAGGTAACCCTTCAGCTTTGTATTTCCGAGCACCGATAAAATATCTATGACCAGTAAATAGGGATAAAGTCAAACAAATGCGGATTACAGAATGTCCGCATACAGAATGTCGTGTATAGTCAAATGTAGTAGGTTAGCCTTTCCACTCTGGTGGAAAGTAGAGTCGAGGTTTTCGAAAGTTTTCAATATCTGCAACAATCGCAATTATTTGAAACCATACAAGGACGCAGAGGGGCGCAGAGAGACAAATATGGTCGTAACAATGACGGATGAGTTTAGACCAGGGATCGTAACTGTTATAACTTATATCGAAAAAATCAGAAAATAATCATTATTTTGAAACTTATATGATATAAAACAACAGTAATAGTTAAATTTTACCAAAAATATTTAAAGTTATTTTTAACTATTATCTTTGACTAGTATTGTTTTAAATCTTTTAAAATTGTTATTAAAGATTTTTTTCTTTTTTTGTTCGAAATAATAATTAAAATTGACTTTTATTTTTAAAATCAAAAATAACTGTTAAAAAAGACTTTTATTTTTTTCGGTCTTGCATAAAAGTCTTTCTAAGATTTTTATTTTTCCAGTTTTTTCTATAAAAGTCTTTGAAGACTTTTATTTTTAAAATATAAAATAAAAGTCTTTTGCTGAAAACAGATAAATAGTCCATTCAAACCGTTAAGAAAATCGAACCCTAAAGGTTTTTGGGGTCGCTGATCACAAAAATCGGGGTCCTGCGGTCCTAAAACTTGGGCGTCACCCTTAAAAATGCAAAAAACACCCCTTTTTAGGGGTTTTTCGCGATTATTTCGATAATAATGAAAACTAATGCAATGAAATACACTTTTTTTAATATTTATTTGCGAAGGTGGTTGATTGTACTAAATCAACGCGAACTTTATGATAAGGGGTGATCCTAAGGGGTTGAAACCACCCCTAAATCGGCTACAAATAGAAAAAATTGTAAAAAAATTTTTCTTCAATTATATGCTTCAAATACGATTGTGGGCGTACTGTCAGGCAAAACTAAATTATTTTCAACCCTTAAGGGGTTAAAACTACCCCCACAATTATAAAAATCAGCTTTATATAAAAAAAAATTAGAAACATTTTTTGTTTTTTGCTTTTTGCTTGAAATTTGGTTCAAAAGATATTATCAGCCATAAATTTATTATTTTAAACCCTTAAGGGGGTGATACTACCCCTGCATTAAAATTGTAATTAAAAAAAATTGACATTTATTGTTTTGCATTAAAATTTTATTTTCCATTTTTATTCATTGAAACATTTGGAAAATTTCACTTTAAACCCTTTTTTAAAGGGGTTAAACCACCCCTAAACCGAAGCAAAATAAAAAATACATGGAGAAATATTTCTTTTCGTGGAATTTTTAAATAAAGTCAAAATGCAGGATAAAAACGACCATCACACAATAATTGGAAATATGTACCCTAATGTATTTGAGTTACTTCTGAATAATCGGGTGTTCCGTTTTTTTACAATGACATTTAGGCAGGTCAGTCTTTTGCTGAAAACAAATAAAATAGCTATCGTAGTTCGAAAATTACACTATAAAAACAATTGTGATATTGTGCTGAAAGCCTAGCACGTTGATCAGGCTATAGAAATTCTAACTAAAAATATGTAAAAAATGATTTATTAGGTGGATAAATTGGTGCGGCTGATTTTATATTTTTGAATTTTTTGGCTCCCTGTTTAATTTCTACTTAAATTAGTAGTTTGGTAACCCCATTTCACTCCGTTAGGGGATGAATTTCGAAAAATCGATTCTTAGTGAATGTCCACGTCATTATAGAGATGCACTGTCAAAATTAAAGCCCTTCAGCTCCAGCGGTTTCGGTTACCCCATTTAACCCCCTTAGGGGATTAATTTCAAAAAATCGCTTCTTAGTGGATGTCCACGTCATTAAAGGGATGCACTGTCAAAATTTCAGCCCTATAGCTCCAGCGGTTTGGGTAAACCCTATTTCACCCCCTTAGGGGATGAATTTCGAAAAATCGCTTTATAGTGGATGTCCACGGCATTAAAGGGATGTACTGTCAAAATTTCAGCCCTATAGCTCCTGCGGTTTGGAAAAACCCCATTTCACCCCTTTAGGGGATGAATTTCGAAAAATCGCTTCTTAGTGGATGTCCACGTCATTAAAGGGATGCACTGTCAAAATTTCAGCCCTATAGCTCCAGCGGTTTGGGTAAACCCTATTTCACCCCCTTAGGGGATGAATTTCGAAAAATCGCTTTATAGTGGATGTCCAAGTCATTAAAGGGATGCACTGTCAAAATTGCAGCCCTATAGCTCCAGCGGTTTGGAAAAACCCCATTTCACCCCTTTAGGGGATGAATTTCGAAAAATCGCTTTATAGTGGATGTCCAAGTCATTAAAGGGATGCACTGTCAAAATTTCAGCCCTATAGCTCCAGCGGTTTGGAAAAGCCCCATTTCACCCCTTTAGGGGATGAATTTCGAAAAATCGCTTCTTAGTGGATGTCCACGTCATTAAAGGGATGCACTGTCAAAATTTCAGCCCTATAGCTCCAGCGGTTTGGGTAAACCCTATTTCACCCCCTTAGGGGATGAATTTCGAAAAATCGCTTTATAGTGGATGTCCACGTCATTAAAGGGATGCACTGTCAACATTTCAGCCCTATAGCTCCAGCGGTTTGGGTAAACCCCATTTCACCCCCTTAGGGGATGAATTTCGAAAAATCGCTTTATAGTGGATGTCCACGTCATTAAAGGGATGCACTGTCAAAATTTCAGCCCTATAGCTCCAGCGGTTTGGGTAAACCCTATTTCACCCCCTTAGGGGATGAATTTCGAAAAACCGCTTTATAGTGGATGTCCACGTCATTAAAGGGATGCACTGTCAAAATTTCAGCCCTATAGCCCCAGCGGTTTGGGTAAACCCCATTTCACCCCCTTAGGGGATGAATTTCGAAAAATCGCTTTAATAGTGGATGTCCACGCCATTATAGGGCTGCACTGTCAAAATTTCAGCCCTGTAGCTCCAACGGTTTGGATAAACCCCATTTGAGCCCCTTAGGGGATGAATTTCGAAAAATCGCTTCTAAGTGGATGTCTACGTCATTAAAGGGATGCACTGTCAAAATTGCAGCCCTATAGCTCCAGCGGTTTGGAAAAACCCCATTTCACCCCTTTAGGGGATGAATTTCGAAAAATCGCTTTATAGTGGATGTCCAAGTCATTAAAGGGATGCACTGTCAAAATTTCAGCCTTATAGCTCCAGCGGTTTTGAGTTGACCCTATTTCACCCCCTTGAGTTGATCGTGTGGACCGAAAGGGTCGAACCCACATCCCAACTAGTTTCTATTTGTAGCCGATTTAGGGGTGGTTTCAACCCTTTAGGATTACCCCTTATCATAAAGTTCGCGTTGATTTAGTACAATCAACCACCTTCGCAAATAAATATTAAAAAAAGTGTATTTCATTGCATTAGTTTTCATTATTATCGAAATAATCGCGAAAAACCCCTAAAAAGGGGTGTTTTTTGCATTTTTAAGGGTGACGCCCATGTTTTAGGACCGCAGGACCCCGATTTTCGTGATCAGCGACCCCAAAAACCTTTAGGGTTCGATTTTCTTAACGGTTTGAATGGACTATTTATCTGTTTTCAGCAAAAGACTTTTATTTTTATATTTTAAAAATAAAAGTCTTCAAAGACTTTTATAGAAAAAACTGGAAAAATAAAAATCTTAAAAAGACTTTTATGCAAGACAGTCTTTTTTAACAGTTATTTTTGATTTTAAAAATAAAAGTCTTCCCATAAGAGTTTTGGAAGACTTTAAAAATAAAAAACAAAAATAAGAGTTTTTAATGACCTAAAACTTTTTTAGTTAAATATAACTGTTATTGTTTATTTAAAAAATTTGAATTAATTTTTACTATTAAACTTGACTTTTATAATAAAAGTCTACAATTTAAAAGTAACCCCACCACCGCGTAGAACTCGCTACTCTGAGTATCCAGTATAAATTTTATGCAGATCAGACAACATTTACTATTTGATTTTTTAAGTCAAAAATACAAATATAACAGTTATTTACGATCCCTGGTTTAGACGAATGGGTCAGACTTACTTATTGGAGCTTCTTCTGAATACCCACTTCCCGTACTGCGAACAAGCTTAAGGTTGTAGCGGTCGCAACAGTATCATGAAAACACTAATGACAATGGACTGCAAGTTATACAGGGTGTTCCGTTACTCATGGTACAAAGGAAAATGGCAGATAGTGCATAAAAAATTATCGCAAAAAAAGTAAAAGGGGGGGGTACCTCTTTTCGTTTTCGAGATATGGCGTTTGAAGTTTTTTGGTAGAGGTTTACATATTACCCTGTATTTTTGTCGCCTTCTTAGATATTTTAATGAATAAGACATCAATCTACGCAGAATACTCCCACCTGTCTAAATCCCACCAACATCCAGAGTTATGAGTCATCAAAGACAATATTTTTTTTTTTTTTTTCACTAAAATTTCCACTTCAACCACCTTTTTCTCCAAAAAATACGTAATTACCCAATATGTTGTTTTACAAAATTGGAAAGCTTGGACAATTTCCTATGAATAATGTCCAACGACTATTATGCTACGACCTTTACTTTTGAAGTTATTAGCAATTTTAACGCAAAAGTTAGCCTTATTTGGTGCTTATGTGGTACTTTTCGACAAAACTCAGGTGAAAAAGTACTAAAAAAGGACGAAATAGAGCAAATTTCACCATTAAAATTGCTAATAACTTCCAATTTTTAAAACAACATATTGGTTAATTACGTATTTTTTGGAGAAAAATGTGGTTGAAGTGGAAATTTTAGTGAAAAAAAAAACCAAAATTTTGTCTTTGATGACTCATAACTCTGGATGTTGGTAGGTTGACCCCTTGACTTTTACAGATTTAGATAGGTGGGAGTATTCTGCGTAGATTGATGTCTTATTCATCAAAATATCTAATAAGGTGACAAAAATACAGGGTAATATGTAAACCTCTACCAAAAAAAACTTCAAAACGCCATATCTCGAAAACGAAAAGAGGTACCCCCCCCCCCCCTTTTACCTTTTTTTGAGATAATTTTTTATGTACTATCTGCCATTTTCCTTTGTACAATGAGTAACGGAACACCCTGTAGAGATGGCAGCAAGTAAGAACATGGTCGTTGCAAGTACTAGATTTGCGCGTAAAGATAACCATAAAACCACCTGGGTATCTCCTGATGGAACCACTCGCAACCAAATAGACCATGTGTTGATAGACCGCCACTACCTTTCGAGTCTGATGACGGTACGAACGTACCGAGGTGCCAACTTCGACTGGGATCACTATCTTGTTGGTATGGTGCTCCGAGAGCGCATTACAACACTGAAAGGCTTTGTATCCGCTGATCAGGCAGGAATCAACACAGGATTCTCCACCAATATCGGATGACAATGCTATGCTGAAGCCACCAAGCATAGAAGACGTTAGCAGAGCCATCAGCCGGGTCAAAAACAACAAGGCCTCGGATAAAATCATGGTCAACAGTAGCAGCCGACAATAGCATGGAACCAGAAATATCCGCACTACTGCTAAAAGCCAACAAAGCCTACTGTAGTCTGTCAAGGCTCTTTAAATCCAAGCGTCTAACCATAACGTCTAAACTTTTACTATATAAGACAATGGTGTTACCGGCTCTCACATATGCATCTGAAACGTGGGTGTTTAACAAAAAGCACTCAAACCTCTTGGCTGTGTTCGGGAGGAAAACACTTCGGAGGATTGTTGGCCAGGTATATGAGGAAGGACGATTCCGAAGACTCTACAATGACGAGATCTACGAGCGCTATCGCGATATCGATGTTGTGAAGAAAATAAAGCTTGGTAGGCTCTGGTGGGCAGGCATCTAGCTCGTATGAGTGAAGATGAGCCTGCTCGGAAAGTTCTCTGCGGTAAGACCTATAGGGTGTGGCAGTGAGGAAGACCCAACCTTCGCTGGAAGGATGGCGTAAACCAGGACGTTCAGAGCTTAGGGATGCCGAACTGGATGATATCGGCCCAAAACTGGTACCGGTGGAGAGAACAGTTGCGAGAGGCCAGGACCGGATCCCGGTAATAGAGCCGCCAAAGAAGAAGAATACATATATTGCGGGCACAGAGTGAAATAATTGTTAATAATTCTTACCGCACGTTTTTTATACTCCGAGTTTACGATTCTCAATGATCCATTAATGAGGTAATTGCCAACTCTTCCAGGCGATTGGAAAAAGAAGAAGCTACAGCTCCCTCTACTGAGCTGCTGACCCATCTCGTTCAGAGATCTGCGACCTTCAGAGATAGTTCTAGAGCTGGCATACTAAGACCCCGTATAGGAGTAGTTCTCCCCAAAGAATTTTTTGCAAGCGAAAAGCGCTGTTCTTCTATGTTTTTATTCCAGAGGGCCAGAACTACTCTCAGATTTGTGTTTAACATTGTTAAGTCGAGGGGGGGGGGGTGTTAAGGGGGAGGTTTTCTACTGCCTCGTAAAGAGGACCAGCTCCGTTTTTACTGGGTTAACGATAAGTCCGCGGATGGCAGTCCAGCTTGATAGGGTTTGTATTGCCGGGCTTGAAGAAATTTTTAGTTTGTGATGATAACATCGTCATCTGCGTACGCCAGGACGTGATGCCTTCTGCCTAAATGCGTTGCAATAGCTGGTTCATTGTTACGATTCATAGGAGCGGGGAAAGTACTCCTCCTTGCTGGGTGCCTCTGTTGACCGCCCTTCCCTTCGGGCCGGCAGTCGCCCAGGATCGAGCTCACAGTAAGCATTTAATGGATGAAAGATATCAACGACTACTCGATCCCCACTTTCACCTCAAAATTTTGTTGGACCCATTTTACTCTGGAGCTCCAATTCTATACATTTCACCTCTCTTACAGAAATGAATATATTCGTAATCGAGCACTCCAAGCGTGAGTATTTTTCACCAAACGGTCCCCCAACTGACTACTAACCACGTCCACTGCTGCTTGCCATACGCAATCGAACGAAACCCGGTCTACTGAGTATACTATCGGTATCTTTTAAGGCACAAACAGATTAGCGCGGCAGCGGGTACTGGACGCGGCTACGGTGACGGGAGAAGCGTTTAAAATACACGCGCTAAAATAATTGCCCATTTTCATCGTCCTTTAAAGCCCTTCAGACATAGCAACATCTTGTAATTATTATCCTGTGGTATTGCTGCAACAACCACAGACTAGTTTTCTCCACAGGGTGTCTTTAAACCTCCACCACAGTCCCTAAAACGACCGAAAAACCTTAGGTACATGAGTTTGTGGCATGAAAAGGACGCGCGAAATCGCTAATTACTCTGGTCCCATAGGAGGCAGTCCTACCCAAAGTCTAGAAATTAACAAGTCTTTCATCTTCATAGGGTTAATGAGTGAAAGACGAACAGCTATATGCATAAGTTCTTCAAATGACGATGTCAGGCTATCAGAGAGAGAATGCAATATTTTTATAAGCGCTAGCATACAACTAAACAACAGAAAATTTTATGAGTTTCTATAGGGATAATGTTGATGTATTGGTGCATATTTGCTCGTTTGTTTTGATGACTTCAATTTTGACAGCTGATTCAATTTTCTTTCCTTTTCTGTTCTGCATACTTTACCGTAAAGACAGGATCTGGCTTTGTCTCGCTGAATTCACGAAGTATGCGTTGAGTTTTGCTCAGCAGTGATGTTCATATATGCACGCACACAACTAACCGGGTGAAAATTTTGTATGAAGATGAAAGACTTGTTATTACTAGACTTTGGTCCTACCCATAACCGGTTACTTTTTATATTATAACACCTAGGTCTCCAGCGAAATGCCGAAAAAATACAGTCAACCCCAATTTGCATTCCATTACCCAAACTAGACTCCAACCCCTTATTGATATATGCAAGAATTAAATTTCCTTCATCGGACTTTCTCGACACGCTAGTTGACCGCAGCCACAACATTTGTGGTTGTAGCTCAACTTTTGTTACAAATTTCAATATGCCAGGATCAGGAGCCTTCATTGTGGTGCCGGGGCAGAAAAATGTCAATTTCCACAAATGCATCGAAACGAGAACCGAAATTAAATTTCCAGAAAATGTCGTGACAGGAATTCGGCTGCAGCCGCCACCATTTCAGGTCACGTTCCTGTCGAGATGAACTACTAAGCAGCGAAAGGAAGAAAAACCCCAGCAGGCCTTTGGCTTTCGGCTTTAAAATTTATTCAGAAGCAGACGTCCTGATTACTCGAAAGGATAACTAAGACTTTTTGCTCGGCTGTGCTCTAAAGGCCCTTGGAGACGCTAAAACATGGTACGAGTAAACATGGTACGACCAAAAACCCGCAGACGGTAAGACATGTGCTAAGACCGATTTACTTGAACACCGCTCTCTTGTCAAAATATTTCAAGTTAATCTGTCATTCAGTTGTCAACTGGTAAATTGAAACATTTCGTATACAAGTAAATTTGGTCGAACAAGTCCGCAAACGGTAGGACATGGTATCACCAACACGAAACTCCGCCCACAAACATCGACGAAAATCAAACCAGTTTTGATTTTACTCGAACCGTTGGTCGGACCAAAAAAGTGGTACGCGTACCGGCCCGTACACGGCAAACATCACCTCGAACATGGTCCCTGTACCATGTTTACTCGTACCATGTTTTAGCGTCTCCAAGGGCCTTAACATCAGTGCGCGGACATAAAAGCGAAATCCATTCGGCTTTCGAGTGGTGAATTTTCAAGCCGTGCGGGCACCGGGGGAAGCAGATAAGAGCTGGAAAGGAAATGTTTATGGTCGCCAGAATGAGCCACTAAAATAAATCACCACAACAGTAATAACTTAACAGGCATTCTACAATGGCCTCAATGCCAACTTCCTTGTTGCCTGTCGGCTGGAGAGGCTGCGAATAAGTTCAATTACTGACAAGTACCCAATTCGGGCCTATGAATCCGTTATTGCCCCCGAATAAAAAGTCTGGAAGCAGCGCGATGTAAGACAGCAGCTTTTAAGAGCCATCGCCAAGTTATTCTCGTCAGGAAAATTGAATCGCTCCGCAGCAGATACGCCATGGCGATTAAGTTCTACTGCTTTAATAGGATCCTAAACTGAAATTGGCGGAATAAAAGCGGGAATGCCTCCGTCATCCCCGGCAGCTCCGCCAGATCAGCCATACGAACGTTTACTGCCGCCATTGTTTTAGGACCATAAAGCTACTGGCCTCCAGTTGTCACTACATAACGCTCAGAGGTCGTCGAGTGAACCGAAATCAAACATAAAAGAGTCCTTGACGAGATGCCTCCTGCGCTGCTCCTCGCCGCTGTCGAAGAGATTTTAGATTCCGTCATAGAGTCATAAAAAATCCTTTATTTGTGTGGCCAGACCGCCACCAACCACTCGGCGGTCGTAATGCGGAGCTCCTATTTGTCTTTATTATGTTTGTATGACGTTTAATTATTACTTAATGGACCAATTACTTTTTCACGAACCTCGACCGCCATTACAAGAGCGCCGAACCCACGCCGCAATCCCCTTAGAGCTCAGCGCTGCTGCATGGGTGGTTCTGCCTGGTGTCTGAACACCACCAGGATTCGCCCCGAGTATTCTTAATGGGACGGTCGCTCCGAGGGATTCAGCTCGCCCACCGCCCCTGCAGTGGCTATCTATTGACGGGAATGCTTAATTATTGTTAATAACGCCTGATTCGGGTGACTTGATTTGATGGGCGGTGAGAGCATATCACCCCACCGTCGGCGATTCAATAAAGTTACAATCACGTCATAAAACCATGTCCGGTTCGTCCTTCGTCCTTTTTGAAGGACCAAAATGACTAAGGAAATACCGTTGCCATCAAAAACTTTTACGTCCTTCAATTCATGTTAGGCAGTGAATGGTGACTCCCACTCCCTCCGACTAGATGCCACCAGCAGACTTAAGTGGATTCCATGAGAGAGTCCTTGGCACTTTCGCGTGGCTATTACCACACAACGGACACCATCATCTGCCGGGAACGGGTTTCCTATCGGGCCTTTAATCCGAGTCGATTCGATTTAATTCCGGCGTGCATTAAAGATTTAATTTGGCCCCCGGAAAGGCCATGATCCAATCTGCTATTATCCCTGCACAGACCGCTTAACGTTGTCTAGCCTCTCGACTGGGGGCTGGGTCTTCGTCCCTTTAGGATTTGTTATGAACCGTTATTGCCGCTGCAGAAAGCGTTATTTCCTGATAGTTGAGGCCATCATCGAGTTTTATGGTCACACGACAACCGAATGCCAATTGGTAAGCGCGAAGTCAAGGGCCTAAAGGATCCGGCTTCCATGACGGAACTTTTACGTAGTGCTCGCTCCGTGTCGATATAGTGGTAGAAGGATTGAATTTTTCATTTGAATTCGATCCTAATGTTGTGAGGAAAGTTTTATTGTATAACAAATGCTCGATGTGAATCCTTAATCTGTTATTATCTGGAGCAGAAGCTCGATTGTAATTCCACATATGCTTCCCTTAATTTCATTAGGATTGTGGATGATTCGTATGTTAACAGATTATTAGCCTGTGAATTATTAAGTAGTGTAGTTGGTATGTGAACAAAATGTAAAAATTTCGAGGGTGGCATTTGCGGCCTTCGGAGATGTTCTATTAAACGATTTTTAGTTCTGTTATGTGGGATTATGGGAATAAGGAGTAATGGCCTTTAATATAAGAATGTGAGATTTGCAGGCACAGATAACCGTAGTCAAAGAGTCGCGTAATCCAGATGGATTCCAATAGTTGAATTAAAATAAGGTTTGAGTTTTTATTGAATAATTCTTTGTGTTCTTCTTTTTTTAGGAATTAAGAAAAAATTAAGATAAAAGAAAAAATACACAAACAAATAACAATATAACAAAACAACGTTCGCCGCAAATTCTTCTTTACCCGATGCTGCTATGTCACCCCCCACTCTCGAGAATACCACCCACTCAATGGACGGAGTTCACTTCAGGACTCGCGAGGTGTTTAGGTGTCTCAAGGAACTCGACGCCAACAAATCCACTGGTCCCGACAAAATCCCCCCTATGGTACTTAAAAAATGTGCCTCACCTTTGGCTAAACCTCTGCGCAAACTTTTTGCCCTGTCTTACTTCTCCGGAGTGTATCCCGACTCTTGGAAACTAGCTCATGTTCAGCCAATCCCAAAAAAAGGTGAAGCCAGCGACCCCTTAAACTACCGCCCAATAGCAATTACTTCTGTTCTCTCCAAAATCATGGAGACAATAATCAATAAAAGGCTGATGAAATATCTAGAATCCAACCAAATTATACACGACAGGCAATACGGCTTCAGATCTAAACGGTCTACTGGCGATCTGCTTGTGTGTTTAACCGAGCGTATCAACCAAAGCATTCACAGCTTTGGTGAGTCTAGCCTAGTTGCTCTAGATATATCAAAGGCTTTTGACAGAGTATGGCACCCAGCTCTGTTGAATAAACTCCAAGCTATTGGTATACACTTAGTTCTAAGGAACTGGATTAAGAGCTTTCTTTCATGCCGTTCAATCAAGGTAGTATTGGATGGCGTCGAATCCAACCCCCACGCCATTTCGGCCGGAGTTCCCCAGGGGTCAATTCTTTCACCCGCACTTTTTCTAATCTTCATTAATGATCTGCTCTCAATCCCCTCCAACCCACTTCACTGCTTCGCTGATGACGGTACTCTGAATTTCTCTTACTCCTTCGACAATATAAGACAAGCACGTGCCAGACCTTGTCTTTACCATCGTCAACTGATGTCGGCTTCGATCAACCGGGATATCGAATCGATTCTTCATTGGGGCGAAATGAACCGCGTCGAATTCAATGCCACAAAAACGAAGCACTGTCTGATCTCCAACAAAAATTGTACCGACCTTCCTCCTGTCTCGGTGGATGGAGAGAATCTAACGGCTGACTCAACTCTCAACATCCTAGGGGTAACTTTAACGGAGCATCTGCGATGGAACGATCACATATTCCAAATCGCCAAACAAGCCTCCCAATGCCTTGGATTTCTCAAGAGATGCAAGTTCCTCCTCCAGCCAGCCGCATTGGCTACAATATACAAATCCTACATTCGGCCGCGCCTCGAATACAACTCACATATCTGGGCAGGCGCCCCAAAAACCACCTTGGCTTGTCTCGACAAGGTGCAAAATCGTGCCCTCAAACTCATTGGTGATGGCCCCTTTCGCGCCTCCATAGACACCTTGAGCCACCGTAGGAATGTAGCAGCCCTCTCCATACTTTATCGCTATTACCATGGCGACTGTTCCACCGAAATTCAGGACCTCCTGCCTGCACGGCAATACTTTTCCCGCAACACAAGACTAGCCCGCTCGGCTCACCCCCATACCCTACAGCCCCCTCGTTCACGCACAATACGGTTCAGAAGTTCGTTTATGAATAGAACAACTCGATTGTGGAATGATCTCCCGCAGTCGGTATTTCCGAACTCGTACAACATCTTAGAGTTCAAACGTGAGGTTCATCGTCATTTTCTTCTACACCCTCCAGACCCCCTCTAACCTTTCCTATTCTCCTCTATTCTTCAAACCAAGCTACTACTAGACATTGCACCATGAACTGAACGACATGACGGACTGGTAGTACAAAGGGTTACACCTAAGCTTGGTTTTTTCATATAAAAAAAAAAAAAAAAAAAAAAACAACGATGGAAGAAAGCAATAATTTGATTTAATCAATTTTACCAATAACTTCATTTACATGTTTGGCATGATTTCGAAAGATAGGCTGCGCTCAATAGAGGCACATATTCTATAGTAGAGGACATTTAACCGGCAGATCTTCCAGTAGGCTCAACAAGAGTCTACATGAATAGCGATAATTACACCTTGGTATACGGAGTTGAAGACCTCTGTTAGATCTCGAAAACACTAGCTTTTCATGTAAGTAGTCTGGGTTCGTGTTAGTTTAAGAAGAACTCAATAAATCTCAATGGATGTACCGACAAACGGATTGACGTATGTGGAAATGTTACTTCCTCTGGATAGGTTGCAGATATACCTAATGACATCATTAAATGCCACCGCTATTTTCCTCGCACCTACAGAATCTAACTTGGGACACAGATAAGGCTACCATACACAAAGTGAAGTAGCACTAGCAACTTTTCGCAATATGCACCTAGTCAATACGTTGCGCCGCCGGTCTATATTGTATGATCCGAAATAATGATATCTAAGTTCAACTTAATTTTTTAATTAATTAATACATCTTTGAATTTGAAGTAAAAGTTCAATAAAAAAGTTATTATTTGAAATCATTGCGAATTTAGGGTGATTGTTATACCATACGAGGGCAAGTTCTGCTAGCTTAGGGAAACCCGACAATAGACTCTGTTGTATGTTCAGGGAAGAGGTCTAATGATGAATCTGTGAACATTCCCACTTTTAATACATAGTCCATAACTCTTACAATTGTAAAATGTACTGATTGAAGACCACCGCCCAGGACTCAGCCATTGTTTATAACGAACTTCTCTACTTCAAAATAAAGCGGTACCAGATTGAGTAAAGATGGTGGACAGCGTCGGCCCTAAGGTAGAGCGAGTGGAGCGGTCAATTTCGAGCAAAAAATAAAATGTTGATGGCACTTTTTGAGGGCGTTGTTTGTAGCTAGCCAAGGTCTATGTACTCATCAATAAGACTCGAACACGGCACAAGCAGGGAGCACTGACTCCAAGACCGATCGTACATGGCCTTAGGCCACATCCTGCTCGAGATCCATGGAGCAGACTGAATACGGCGAATCTAAACTCGATAAAATATGCAATCCTAATGTGTAAACATTCGTGCTGAAGTTATGGATGGTACTGCGTAAATGTACTACTAACCATGGATTGCGGATACCCGGCGAACTTCGGTTTGAATTAGCCTTCCATTGGTGATATGGAGCTCTGCCATGGGCGACCGTACTTTCTCGCCGATATAAAATTACTTTTAAAATAAACCTTTTGAAGATGGATCACTTCTTAACGCTCCAAACATTTCTGGGGCTCCCACAGCTCCCACAAGAACGACCTACAAGGCCAGTTAGCTATTTTTGGATCCATGCTTCAAGGTGTCGAATGTGGTCCCAGTGAAAGAAAGTTTTCGGGATTCTTCTTCAAGGAGGGCAGTCTGAGCCCGTAAGCCCAGGGATGGAGATCACATTGAGATCACTCCTTCATTGGGAGATCTCCTGCGGAAGTAAGAGCACCTAATCGGAGAGGCGACTCGAAAAAACGACCGCTTTCAAAAGACGGGGTGGCGCAGGCCGAAAACGTTTTATGCGATATCTGAAAGCTGGCTACTCCTGTGTAAAGGCTGGTAGGGTCTGCGTGGCCCCCGAGGAGGAAAGGGGTACCGATTTTCTTAATAAGAAGAGGGTTTGATCATCTGGATGTTCTCTAGGGAATAATAACCGGTGAAAAGGACGAAGGCTTTGGCCATACGGTTTGAAAAGCCTTCAGAAAAGTCGGACGCACCCACAATGAAGTCTAGAACGACTCCAAAGCCGATCTTCTGTCAAATAGCGGAAAGTGTCAGAATTGGCGTGCCTGGAACTAACAATCCGGAGACTATTCTGACCACGAAACAACTGGTTACTATGCAAGGAAGTCTTCTGGAGGCGGTAGCCGAATTGACTCAGGGTTCAGAACAGCCCAGGTCAGTAGGGGTCGGTGCGCCCTCTATGATGGGCCGCCTTAAGCCTTGGAAGGTGCAAGCCTTTTTGCTGTAGACGGGAACAAGCTGCCGCGCAGCCTTTTTGTAATCGGGTACTTTCCGGCAGCAACAGAGGACCCCACTGGCATTATGTTGAAAGGAAAGGGGTTAAAAAAAGACCCTAAGGGTGTAGGAGTGGGGAATACTCCACAAAGTGCAACGCATAAAATTCACAGAGATGACGTTGTCGTTGTTGGATGGTGAACACTAGAATTTTGGGCTGATGGCCGGAGAAGCCTCTTTTAATGAGAAGGTCACTCTCTCCACCATCTCAACCTTACTAGCTGGGGCAAGCCCTAATGCCCAACCATGCAATACAAACAACCAAAAAGCCTCCAAAGAAGGTGGTATTGTTGGCGAAACGTCGGGTAAGCAACTCTGAGAAAACATACTTCCTCTATTGCCGCTACAGGCGGAACTGGGACCCTAAAACCACCATCGAAATCCCGTAAAGGCTAGGACAACTGGAAATACAATTTATGTGAAGTGAAAGCGACGAAAAAGGGCGTCGAAAGATAATCTCGCTTCACCCTCAGCAAGGGCTAGGGCCGGCGCTGATGGTGGGAAGGCATGCCATACTTTTAAACTTGGAACATATAAGGACTTTCTACAACAACTCAATATGGTTTGCCACGCTGTTAAACGCATAAATTAATAAAAAAAAACCATTATCATTTATTTCAAGCAAAAATATGCGCTATTTTTAATTCAATATATACCTATGTGCTTCTATATCTTAAATGCATCCCCTGAGAATTAAATTTATCAATAATTTTAACAAATAGGTAATTTCAACAATGCCCAATTGATTATTTCGTTAATATAAAATTTATTACAATTTAAATCACATTCCTTAAGCAATTAATAAAAAAATATTAAAAATCGGATTTAAATTCCAGAAATATGGAAATATATTTTAAAAAATCGCGGAATTTTTGTTGCTACAATGGCAGCTTTTCTCTCATTGTCAATTATCGAAATGGATATGTATTAAAAATCATTGCGACAGTGGATAAAGTGGATAATTGTTAATGTATACTCGGCAGAGAAAAGATATTCGATTGGATGCGGCATTCTGCTTAAACTCACACCTGAATGCGGTTAATTTATCTCGCAATAAATCATGAGCTAAAGACGTTAATCCTGGCTATAAATTAAGACCGGCTTCAAAGGCGTTCCAGTCGGAAGTAGTAATAAGCATAAATACAAAAGCTCTGATTACGAACGAGAAACATTTAAAATCGGAGGCTTTATGACAAAATTGATGAACCTACTACCTACTATCTACAGTTGAAAGATAGTTTTGGTTTTTGCAGAAGCCTCAAGTGTTTAAGTGAAAATTGTTTATGCAATATGTTTTTCTTGGTAGTGGAATCAGTTTATGTTGCGTATGTTACTAAATTAATACTAATTGGTGGGAATAATCGGCTCAATCTCTCTGTCAATTGTTAATTGGATAAGTTAAGGTTAATCCAATAAAGCAGAGAAATTAACTGTTGTCAATGATCTTTTGCGGCCTCATTAGCTTAAAAGCAGTGAGACTAATATCCCAGGCGCCAGAAGTTCGATTTCTTCCCACAGGTCTGGTCAAACGAATTAGCCTAGATATCATATCAATGAAAATTTTTCGAAGAAAAACTCACATTCAGAAATTTTTTTGATATACATAAATAACACGGTAACTGCAAAAGTATTCTATCAATATATGTAAAATGTTTGTGCGTTTGTGTGAGGCTTAAAAGTTGAGAAATACTGAACCAATTGTGCTAAAAGCCAGGAAGTAGCGTAAAGCCAACGCTTCATGTATGGCTTCAAATCTCATATTTTACCGAGTGTCTTTTTGGTTTTTTGTCTATGATACCTTCCGTCCAATCATCCGTGTAGGAACGAGTGTTCCGTGTTATTTCTAGGATTAGACTAGTCGGTTTTCAGAAATTCTGATGGAATGCCATTTTTTGAGGCAGCTTTACCTTTGGCCATTGCATGAACTACGGGTAATATATCTGTCTTAGATTGTAAAGAACCATGGTACAATAATACAAGGTAGGATCATAAGGAAAAGCTCTGTTTCCATCTTGAAAAGTTTAAACGCACTTTGTTAGAGAAATGATATGAGTGACGTCAGGAGAAAGCTTTTTTCCCTTATGAGCTGAGATCTGAGTGACGTCACGAAGCCAGAGCTTTACCTTGTATTATTGTACCATGGTAAAGAACCACAATTCGTTGCTAACAATCCCTCTCCTAACAAAGCTTTTGGAAAATAAATATTTACCCAGCAGGCTGGGTAATTCTCCTTTGAAAACTTCACTTCGAACCTTTAAAGCTTCCTACACCGACGAGCTTTCTAGCTATAAAATAAATCACTTCACCAGGCCAAAATTTAGTCTTTAACCAGGCTCGTTCTGGAGAGGTCACCTTCTCCGGTCCTATATCGTGTAGTGGTGTACGATTCGGCACGATTACACTGTACTTACACACATTACCTGAGGAATGCTGCGTAGGCCTTGTCGTGGTGTACGATCCGACAATGTGCCAAAGCAATGATTCCTATACCTTGTCGTGGTGTACGATCTGGCACGGTTAGACCGCAGACATAACACCTATTGACCGCATACAGACCGACTACCGACTACGGTATGACCAGATGCAAGACCGACCACATACCAAACACCGCATTACATACATATCGTCGTAGACCGCACCAGTTATACCACTGACCCCAGCGTACGCACATTTAGAATACAGTAATGAGTAGATAGCTGCTTAGCAATACATTAGTAAGAAGCCTGTATCTAGAGATAGCCCGTAGTTAGTTACTTAGATATACCTATAAGAAACATGTAAACATGTATCCCGTATTTACTTAGATTTAAGAGACCGAAATTGTTAGTGTATAAAAATTTTTTTAATGAATAAATAAATTTTATTTTGTAAGGAGGTGTTTGTTCTCACACGACCTTGAACAACTCGAGAGCTCCTGGCAACCCTCCCTTAAAAAAGGAGGTTAGAGAACAACCGGACGAAACACCATTACAAAATAGTGCACGAATTGTGACTCTTATTTGCCATGCACTATTAAGTTTATTTATCAGGTTCCTGTGAAAATGAAGCATTCAGGATGACACAGAAATAATCTTGGGAGTTACATAGAGCAGACTTCTTTTAACAATTGAAAGAAACTCTAACTTTGTAACAGCATAATGGCGCGATATAAATAGTGGGCGCCACTTATGCGAGGTGTTACCCCCTTAGCCACAAGCCCGGAAGAGCATGGCCAAGGAGCCAACACCATACATAAGAAATAAAAAGAAAATCCGGAACTCCTACGCCGGCCACACGGAGTTATCTAGCTCGCCGGAGGGGTCGTGGGGTGTGTGGCCGGGACTTACCGCGGTTGGTTCACCACTTACCTGTGACTGTGCAACTTTGACTTCCGTCCATCATCCTCCTGGCATCGCCTGAGCCGCATCACCCTGAAAAGGAATGACCCCCTCCCTCAACCATTCCACCAGAAACAAATTTAACGCATGGTCATTTTATTAATTACAACCATTTAATCATCAGAACAACAATTACAAAGAATAACCATCAACCACGACAATAATTTATAATTCCTTGTCCACTATTAACATTAACTGAGCAAAGTCAACAAAATTAAGGTTTCATTATTATAGTTACATAGGTATGAGCTCAAGATAAAAAGAAAACTCACAGTACTGGCCAATACTCCTCGTTTTGTACAAATGTGATTACCATCAATAGAATCACTTAGAGTAAAAACAATGTTCCCGGAACCAACAAAGAAGAAAATAGATCCGACAAGGAGCAACACGAATTCACAAATACTTATCAAGAATATTATAAATATTATAAATGTAATACTAACTACTATTTAAAATTATTATTTTAGTAATGAATATTTTTTCTGGTTTTTTTAATTAAAGCAAAAAAGAAAAGTTTTGATTATTTTATTTTGTGTATGTTTTGTTTGTTTTATTATCTATGATCCAGCTGGTGTGGATGCACTATAGGTGTTGCTTAATTACCTGAAGTTCCGTATTTATACTAGTGTGATAAGTATCATCTAATTTTCATCAGCTAATGGTTCTATTTAAAACATTTTCGAGTGACTTTGGATAAGCTTCGGTCTGTTCTCCATCCCCCTCGGTCTTCTGATCTTAAACCATTTCTCTACCCGTTTTTCCCGTGTTTTCTGAAATTTTGGGTGACAGATAAACGAAGAATTAGAAACACAGGGTCCTTCCCCTTAAATAAATAAAACAGTTGGTACAGATTAACACCAATCCGCACTGTTCCTGTTAAAAATTCCAGCTACGTAAAACACCGAAACCTGCATATCCGGCTCCATAAACTAAAGCAATTTTTGTATTGCTGGTATCCCCTTCGGTACCTCTCCAAACTCCTTTCCTATTTGTTAATGTTTTGGTTGGGCCTAAATCCTTCTTGTATTTTCGACTAGAATTCACAGCACCAAAATAGTCACCAAAATAGTCCGGCTTGTTGATAATTCGACACGAACTGGTATTTTTGTTCACATGAACTGAATAAGGACGGGTTTTACTTCAGCCAGTCTTAGATGTTCCTAACGGATTTTTTCCGGTTTTATTTTCTTTTTAATTTTCCCGAACACCCACTTTTTTCCCGGACCAAAAATCCTTTTTCAGTCCATTTTTTCATACGTCAAAATTCGAACTCCCATTTTTTATTTTTTTTCATTTTCTCCCCGCCTACCTTTTTGTTCCCAACCAACTACTCGATTTTCTTCTACACAGTATTTTTTTGTCAAGTAGATATTTAGGCAAAACTGACCGTTACAACTTATAATTACAATCAATAAATAAACACTAGTGACATTGTGACATTTATCTTACTTATATGTGTATCCTGAGCTTCGGCTCAAGTAGCCAAATTTAGCCCCTTAGTATTTATTTTTATGCAAGTTCAACAATTTTTTTTTTTTTTTTTTTTATGTGAAAGACTAGAGTCACAGGAAACGCCCTTTATACTGTGTCGACAATCTATTTTCTTCATATAGAGTGCAATGTCGAACAGCAGCTCTAGTCGGGGAAGAAAGGAACTGTCACAACCTACCCGCGATATTTTTAGTCCACCTACTTCCAACCATTACTGTCGCGACTTTGACATCAGGGCATCGAGAAACAACTCGCTGGAGTGTTATGCCTCCTGAAACGAGTTGAATCTCATCAACCAACCGATGACAGGCGCTTTTTGGTGGAGCGGGGAAGGGCTAAGGAAGGCTATGACAGGAGGGATCAGGAATGTAAAGAGGGAAGAAGAAAGAAGGAAAGTTATGTGGGTGGGAAAGTGGAAAAGGCGAAGGACCGTGGCGCTGCCGGGATTCGAACCCGGGACCTCTGGGATAGTAGCCAGGCGCCTTACTCCCTAGGCTACCGAGGCCCCAGTTGACCCATCTCTTAACATCCTGGACGTGTCTTTATCTTCTGATCTGCGATGGAATAATCACCACTGTGAAGCAGTAAAATAATTTTAGCAAAAAGTTAAGGCTGAACGAAAGCTTAAACCAACACTCGGATCATTAGCCGAACAACGCTCTGCCCCAGAAACTCTTTCTGGAAGTGATTCTCCCACTTTCGCGAAGCTCCTTTCTAATTCTGAGGAGTCGAACGAAGGTGGTAGCCCATCTGCCTTATTTGCCTGCACGCAAGGTCGGCGCTTTAATAGGTGGGAATGGTGCACTTGCACCGGGCGCAATTTGTGGAGAGCGCAAATTAAAATTTTTAATTTGAACTTGGAAAAAAGAAATTCTAATGTATTCTCACAGGTGCAAATTACACAAAATTCCCTAATTTCTGCCCCTGTACTTTCTCATGCAAAAAAAAATCCAGGGAATTATACTTCTCCTCGTGCAGGAAGTTTCCAGAGATTATTGAAGACATGTTACTCGAGATTTTACTCACAAAGTGAAGGAACAGACCTGCCAAGTGAGAGAAAAATCTCTCCTTTATTTACACCGTTGAGTCGAGGTTGAGTTGAAATTTCGACCACCGTCTATGATCTCGAGTGCAGTTCACTTTTGGGTTGAAATGGAGTTTCCTTTTTTAAAAAGACGGAAGGAAATAATTTTATATTCCTGTGGAAGGTACGATGAGATGATAGCTGACTTCACGGATGCTAAATAAACAAAACAAATGTCACTTCAACCCGATTACAACTCAACCCGCGTATATGAGGTGAAAGACCAACTCGACCCAGGTAGGAGAACTGAGTTGAACCTAGGTTTAACCTTTCGGGGAGAATTTCTCTTTAATTTATATAATACTGTCTAATAAATTAAAAAGGCCAAGCAACAAAAATTGGCAGAAATCGTCCATTCCCTTTTGAGGTTCAACTTTTCCAACGAACGATACCACAGAATGCTTTAGCTTGTTGTTGTTGTTTTTAGTTTTGATTCTTCCTGTTACCATTACTTTTTTCCCTTTTTCTAGCAAAAGGGATACAAAAAAACAACAAGAGCCACGCAACTGTCAAAAATTAGAATTCAGGGGCTCAACAAATCTGCCCACCCCATCATCCTCTCCTACTCTCTTCTCGGCAAACGACGCTATCATCCGATTTTTGTGGGCTCGATATTAACCCATTCCGATGTAATCTTTTTTTATGTTGCACGCATTATTCTGCTGCAATCCTAAATTTTACACAAATTTTGAAAATTGTTGCTCCCATCAATCGAGTGATTGTGTCTTTTTCCAGTGTCCTTCACTGCGAATGAACAGCTTATGGGGCGCAATGGGACATAGTGCACCGGGCGCAAAAACTCCTGCATGCCATAATTTTTCAATGGATTCACTCAAACATTCTGCAGTCAAGAAGTTCGTTTATAAATAAAATTTGTGGAACAATCTTTTGCAATCAGTATTTCCGAATTCTTACATTACTACAGAGTTCAAACGTAGGGTGCGACGTCCCTTCCGCTTCTATCTAACTTATACTATCGTTCTCCTATCTTTAAAGCTAAGCTTACAGACAGTGCACACGGGCGGCGTGAAAAACATGATGGATTGGTTGCATTCATATAGATTTTCACGTGAAACAAAGATAAACCCAACTAGTAACTACGTGAGAAGGCGAATGACGCAAACTAGGATTAAAGTAATAAAAGTGGCTCTACATTAATATTTGGTTTGGTCAATACTTTGCCACTTAAAAACATTTCCGGATGTGAAATGGATCTTTCCAGTTTAAAGGTTACAAAGTCGTGTAAAATACAAATAAACCTGAAACGCATGAAATCCTGTGGTGTGTAAACAGGAGCATCCTCCATAAAGTAGTCCAGGCTTAGGTTACAAGGGTGCACAAAATATTTTCCCTTAAATATTAAATAAAAATTGCTGGTTAAACAATAACAACTTTGGGCTGCCTTTAAAAGCACCCCACTATATACATACATATGTCCAATAAATCCAAAATGTGGCATTAAAGAAAGTCCTGGCTCTTTAAGGGCTTCCTTCCATCACTCTCACCGAGAAACTTAATCAATCCTTGAAAATTACATTTTGGCTGAAGAAAGCCCGACTTTCCAAATCCGCAAGCGACTACTTAGCTGCGTCCCGTTTCGGTGGGGCCGCCTTGCCATTTCCATTTACGTTAAATCACCGAAAATCAATCATGTGAAATCCAAGGAGCCATGACTCGATTTATATTCATAAGGCATGTCCTGGGGCGAGGGTACTCCTTTTAATTGAATTTAGCCACTTCAAGTTCAACAAAGAAGTCAAGCAAGTGTAGGGCTATGGGGCTTGGAAACATATGTGGCTCGAAGGACCAGATTTAAAAGGGACCACTGGCTTCAGGTTTTTTCCTCGCATTGTTGTTGCCCCGGGAGCCTCAGACCGCTTTCCGCAATGTTTATGTACTCCAGAGTTCATCAGATCGTTAAGCTTACAAGCTTTTGTACACCCAAGTGTGGAAGAGATACTTTCAGTATCTAGCCCTTGATTGGAAACGAACGGCAATGTGAAAACTGTTTGTGCAACCTTCTTGTCTGGTCTGGTCAATGAGGACAACGGGCGGAAGGAGCACAGAGCGGCGAGACCTTAAGATGCACTTCGAGTGTATTTTGTTCTGAAGTCGGCAAATAACTCTTAGGGTTCCTCCTGCTCCTTTAAGACCACATAATATAAGCGAGTGAACGTGGTCAATTTAGGTGTCTTCGGAACACCCTCGCACCATTGTAACGTCTAGTTGGATTTTCGTGGAAATTGCAGCCCAACTAGGTGCATGCTTATTCAGCAGACTGCTCACAACGATTTCAGTTCATCCATTTGAAAGCTTCTCTCGATCTCCTTCTTTCGTGGTGAGGCAGAGTCCCAACTGGATAAACTTTTCAATTTAGATGACAACCTGGTCGGAAAAGGTATGGCCAGAAGTGGGTGGAAACCATTTCCAGACAGCTGAAAGATTGTCTTGTTTTTTTTTTTTTAAAGAAATTCTTTTGCACTCAGCGAGTTTAATTTAATGTGATTGGAGGAAGATAGTCGACGACAAAAAGGGGATTCATTGAATGAATGTGGTTTGCTTTATGTTTATCCGCTTTGTTGTATGCTTGTAAATAGAGGTGATTGCAGAAGGACACTGTGTTTATCAATATAAGTAAAAGCATTGAGGAGTTACTGGGAATCTATTGCTTGATGAATAGCGTCAAAACAAATATTGTTCATGAATAAGTTGTTTAAGACGGAAAAGTAGATTCCCAAGTTAACGAAAACATCTGCTTTGTGTTGTGCACAATCATTGATTAATTGAAATTGACTAAACATTACTTTAAACCTAATCTGTCCAGATTTTGATATGATTTATTTCTATTGTGTCAGTAAATCGAAAGTACATTTGCAATACGACTATGTCAAACGCTACTGTTTTTTAATGATATTTTTTCCGTAAGTTGGTATCACTGTAGTTAATTACTAAGCGAAACATAAAGCGCCATCTGTGAACCAGTTGGTTTATACCAGCTGGTTGAATCAGTCAATTTCAATATTACATCACGTTTTTTGCAATGAACGAATTTCGTATGCTGACTCACTAAAAATGTTAGATCAGACTTCTGGAGACAGCACGTGTTTATGAGTGGTACAAAGCATTCAAGGAGCGTCGAAAGATCGTCAAACACATACCTCATTCTAGACAACTTTTGTCATAATTCAAGGGATGAAAGCATCGAAAAAATTGTCGCTGTTATTAGATTGGACACGATTCGACGATCGTGTAGATAATGTATGGCGCGTGCTTGCTTCAGGTGTAACGCAGAGTACCTTCGTCAACAAAGCTGTGAAATGAGTTGGAGGGGATTGAGAGCGGGTCGTTTACAAAAATTAGGTTGAGAGCTGGTGATAGAATTGAAGCTTGAGGATTACCTGCAGAGATGGTTTGGGTTTTAAATTCGCTATCATGCAATACTGTATTGGTTGAATGACCAGAAAGAAAACTCAATCCAGTACATTAGAACAGACTTCACGCCAATAGCTTAGAGTTTGGTCAACAGAGCAGGGTGCCATTATCTATCAAAATCATTGGAGATATCTAGAACCAGACTCACCAAATCGATGAATACTTTCGATGAAATGCTTCTTTAGTCATACAATGAAATCGCTAGTAGATCTTTTCGGTCCAATATTTGATTGCGAGCAGGATATTCCATAAGCATGGTTTTTGCAGAGGTTTAGGCCAATGTGATACACATTTTTGAAGAACCAATGGATGGAATATTATCAGGACCATTGGAATCAACCTCTTTAAGACATTTATACACTTGACGAGTCCTGGCCTTGGATTTTCTTACTTTTAGCACATCCCCTAGTATAAAATAAGAAATTGTGGATGAAGTGAAATTGTTCCCAACGATCAGAAGTTTCTACTACCATCGTTGGATTTCATCTCTTAATCTATCATCGACTGAGGAACGATCAAATTGCACGAATTACTTTATTAGATTTATGATCCCTCGGGTGACAAGGGTCCTGCGCAGTCTACCTGATCCTTCGAATGGTGAGTTGACTCTCCTGATGGTGGATTCACAAGAATTTACTATCTTGATGTACATACCTAATCACGTCACGTAATTTCAATGGTGTATACTACTATTTGGACACAATTTTCGCTACACCCCAATCAAGATTTAGTTCGATATTCGAATTGGACATGTGTTTTTGCAAATGAAGACAAATATCTGACTTACATTGTCGAAGATATAAGAGAAACGCAGAGGACCCTCATCAGCGAACTGTATACAAGGAGATTGAGATAATGGGTATTATGGATATTTGGTAAAAGACGAGTGAGTGTGCCTTGAGGCATCGGCCTCGGAGGTTGGTTAGGATTCGACGCCGTTCAGTACAACCTTGATAGAAGAGCCAAAAGAGAAATTCTCAATCTAGTTCCTTAAAAATAATTTAATACCAAAGTTTGGGGTTGGGAAGGAACCATGGGCAAATTCGGACACGGAGTCGACTTACCCCTGCTTTCATTTGCATCGTTAAACAACTTGATCGTTGGAAACAGCAATTTCCGCCATCCACTCAAACACCAACCCTTCAAGCGAAATCCATTCGACAAATACTCGGCGATGTTAGACTACGTTTTGATCAACGCAAGATTCCGATCGACGCTTCAAGACGTACTTGCAATGCGGGAGCCCGATTACGGATCGAGTACCGGACTCTGTACCAGACAATCGCGTGTGATCGCGTCCCGTCGGCGTGAAAAAAAGCGATCGTTGTCCCAATTTTGAAGAAAGACGACAGTCGGGAATGCAAGAATTATCACGTTATTAGTCTTCTTTCGATCTTCGGCAAAGTATTTACGCAATACATACAAACGAGGCTACACAAACATCGAGAGCAAACGAGCCGGAAAGAACACCACATAGAGAATGCATTGATCAAATATTCGCTCTCCTTCAGCTAATGGAGGAAGAAATTAGTTGCGGCAAACGAACTGTCGTCGTTCTCATCGATTTGAAATCCGCTTTCGATTGCATTTATTGGAACAGAAAACCGAACACGTACCACTGAAAATCATGCATCTTCTCCAAGTGTCATACGATAGCTCAAGCAGCGTTCGTATTTGAAGCGACTTATCCGAGGAAACGTCACTTCGCCACTTCTCTTCAACGTTGTGATCGACGCGATTGTGGGTGAAGCATTCAATGGACGACGCGGAGTTCGAAACGACAACAACTTCGTAACCGACTTGATGTTGGCCGACGATAGCGCTGTCTTCGCCGACACGGATGTCGAAGCAACGGACATCTTATACGACATTTCCCGGTCATACGGGTTAAAAATAAATGCCGAAAGTGCTCACAACGGACGGATTGAAGGCCAGAGTTCGCCTCAATGGGACCCAAATCGAACAGACTCCGATGTTTAAATATTTGGGATCATTGGTTGAGGAAACGAAAGTGGCATCGACGGCGGACGTTCACAGCTTGAGGCAGATCCTCGGTGTCTCACTACGCGATCGCCTTCGAAACGAGACACCTAGACAAAGATGCGATCAGCAGTCACTGATCGAAGAAGAAATGCAAAAACGTCGACTACGGTGGTTTGGACATGTTTTGCCGAATGGCCACGCTGGGCACGTAAACATCTAACTCGATACCGTCCTGCAGACTGGAGAATTCAGGGATCGGCATCGAAGAAAACCTGGGATCGAGGGTGACCTAAAGAACCAACGATTATCAATCAGTTACCGAGGCTAGAGACGTCGGCAAAAATCGTCGAGAAGGGAAACGAATCGTGAATGGAGTTCGAAACCCAGCGGCACCGAAAGCAGCGTATCCGTTGCGGGGACATCCCGCTCGGACCGCCAGCTAACGGATCAAAAAGAAGAAGAAGACAACCCCACTATAGGATAGCAGTCTGACTCCTTCATCCCCCCGACTACCGAGTCTGCTAAAAAAACCTGAGGTACGGCATTCAATACTATTATTCTAATCAAAAAATGCATTTCTTCTTTTGTCAGCATTGAGGTCACCTTCTTCATCCACTTTAATATTGGAAAAATATTGTTTCCTTTCACTGACTTGTATTCAATTGCAACTCGCTTAAAATGCAGTTCCATAATAACGAATTCATCCCCAACAACAGAAGCATCACATGCACATAAGCTGCCGGTAGTTCTATTGTTATAGAAGGGTATTTTTGAGCCCCACAAACCAGGTTATGCAACTTTGTTATTTTTCGTAAAAGCCACAAAAAACAAACATATACATACGCCGAAAGGTGCACCTTTCAATTCACAGCAGCTTCGAAAATTGAATATTTTTTTTACATTTTCCTTTTTCCCATTGAAAAACAAAATAGAACAAGAACTCAATCCGTAAGGTCCCTGCAAAATTACCTCAAACGAGCCGAAGGGCAATCTCTATGAATATAAACTATCAACAAAATGTATGCAAACGTGTGCCTGTCCCGAAGTTCCGAAACTCTCTGAGAAGTACTACACACAGGTAAAAAAAAATTGAGGCGAAAGTTGCCTAAGGTTGGCATGCATGGATCCTGTTCAAATATGCATCGATATGAAGAAATCCTTGTTCAGGACCCGGAGTACCCGTGGAAGGAGTGCGCCGTTCGTGGCTGGATCAACCTGTTGTGGAGCTGCTATCCCAGGACTGCCTGCTAACTAATACCTCAGAACTTGAAAGGATAAAGGACTTGCGGAGAGAATTCAGATTGGGTTTTGGCAGGCCCAATTTGCATGAAGCTCATTAATTTTCAATTTTTGAATCTTCTTTTGAAATACTGCGAAAAAGTCTTATTACCAGCGCCATTAAATAAGGAACAGCAACGTCAAAAGGCAGAGCCAAGGCCCAGGGTCCTGTTTTTATCTAAAGTGGAATACCCTGGCTCCGGTTGTTTGACTGGCGCAGTGGTGGGGGGTTTCACAAGGTCTTTGTGCGGAATGCCTGTATTGAAGAAGTTGCGAGGATTTTTAATTATTTGCAACCGAATGCCTCAGCGCTTCCCAATTCTTCATTCGATCTGATTGACCTCAATTTGCAGCCAGGATTCAAGTTTAAACACTCGCAGCACTCGAAGTTAATTACATTAAAATTCAACTTGACGCCCCGACCTCGTGCCTCCTTGCACCGGAGTCGTTTTAATTGCGCTACATTTAAACACGGCAATAAATTCCCCGTGTTACCACTTGAATTAATGTAATTAAAATTTATACCCCGCCTGGAGAACTCAAACAATTTCGAAATTAGTCTGCTCAAGCACCCCAGGCAGAAGGTGTAGAAGCTACTTCTCTCTACATTGTTTCTGCACGCAATACAAAATAAAAATAGCCCAGAGGTGCTCCTCCGGCAACGGCCAGGACCTTTCTAGGGAGCCTCGGACTCTGGAATTCTCATTATCATTTTGTTATACATGGGCACAAGCCGGAGCGAGAAGGGCACAAAGACTTCGAGATAAGCGGGGAATTCTGTCAGATATGCCGCGTACGGCTTGCAAACTTTCTAAATTTATAGAATCTCTATATTTCAACAGGCATCCGCAGGATTCCATAAAACGTAGAATTCTGGGCAAACTTAATTCGTAAATAAATTCCCGGCATTCCGACACAGTACGTCAGGAGATGTCCCCGGCACAGTGCTCGGCCGCCCTTTTTATGATGGGAATAATGACTGCTGGACGGATTAATGGTTCCGCAGGATGTTCCAAACATGCTAATATGGCCATTAATTGCCGCCGCCTTCCTCTGTGGGAGCAGCTTAATTCGGATTTTCGTTATGGAAATGACCGATCCCTGACCAATTGATGCCGCTTGCTGGTGACACAAGTCAAATTACTTTTCGGGCTGCTTTCAATTTTCCCTAAATGATTGGCTCTTCCATATTTGTTGCTGTTTAATCCCGCATTGGTGAGGAAATTTATTCTGTGAGTTCCCTATGGTCCCCAGTGGGAAATGGAAGCTCTCAGGAATACATTGTGAAAGTAATACTGCGAAGGCATGGAAGCGTTACTTTTGGATGCAGGGAAGGTAAATAAGCACTGACATGTACTAGTCCATTCAAAACGCGGGGGGGGGGGTGTTCCAAAATAACACCGTTAAGAAAATCGAACCCGAATCGAAAATCGTTTTTGGGGTCGCTGATCACGAAAATCCAGATCCCGCGGTCCTAAAATTAAGGCGTCACCCCTAAAAATGCAAAAAACACCCCTTTTTAGGGGGGTTTCGCGATTATTTCAGTAATAATGAAAACTAATGCGATGAAATGCACTTTTCTTAATATTTATTTGCGAAGGTGGTTGATTTATACTAAATTAAGGTGAACTTTATGGTAACGGGTAGTCCTAAAGGGTTGAAACTACCCCTAAATCGGCCAAAAATGGCAAAAATTGTAAACATTTTTTTTTTCAAGTTTATGCTTCAAATTCGATGGTGGGCGTACTGTCAGGCAAAAATAAATTAATTTCAACCCTTAAGGGGTTAAAACTACCCCTACTACAATATAATAAAAATAACTTAAACTTAACCTTTTGTTTGAAATTTGGTTCAAAAGGTATTATCAGCAAATTAATTTTTTCAACTCTTAAGGGGGTAAAACTACCCCCACATTAAAATTGTAATTGGAACAAATTGAAATTTATTGTTTTGCATTAAAATTTTATATTTGATGAAATACCTATTATTAAAACATTTGGAAAATTTTTAACCCTCTTGAGTTAAACCTTAGGGGTACCCCTTACCATTAAGTTCGCCTTAATTTAGTATAAATCAACCACCTTCGAAAATAAATATTAAAAAAGTGCATTTCATCGCATTAGTTTTCATTATTATTGAAATAATCGCGAAAACCCCCTAAAAAGGGGTGTTTTTTTGCATTTTTAGGGGTGACGCCCTAGTTTTAGGACCGCGGGACCTCGATTTTCGTGATCAGCGACCCCAAAAACCTTTAGGGTTAGATTTTCTTAACGGTGTTATTTTGGAACACCCCCACCCCTAGTTTTCAATTAACTATATTGCAGGGGTAGTTTTAACCCCTTAAGGGTTGAAAATAATTTATTTTTGCCTGACAGTACTCCCACAATCGAATTTGAAGCATAAACTTTGAAAAAAAAAATTTTACGATTTTTGCTATTTTTCGCCAATTTAGGGGTACTTTCAACCCTTTAGGAGTACCCCTTACCATAAAGTTCGCCTTAATTTAGTATAAATCAACCACCTTCGCAAATAAATATTAAAAAAAGTGCATTTCATCGCATTAGTTTTCATTATTACTGAAATAATCGCGAAACCCCCCTAAAAAGGGGTGTTTTTTGCATTTTTAGGGGTGACGCCCTAATTTTAGGACCGCGGGACCTCGATTTTCGTGATCAGCGACCCCAAAAACGTTTAGGGTTAGATTTTCTTAACGGTGTTATTTTGGAACACCATAACGCGCGTTTTGAATGGACTATACGGCATAAGCATACATCACTTGTTTTGTATGAGAAAATCAAGGTTAGCAATCACCTTTGTATTACCAGTCCTTCCGCTGGAGAATATGACGATGAACGTCACGATTTAACTCTAGAATGTTATACGAATTCCGAAATACTACCTGCGGAAGATTATTTCACAGTCGAGTTCTTCTAACGGGTGATCCATTTAAAATTACTTTTTGCAGTAGGGATTTTATGACAGATCACGCATGGGTTATGTCAAACTGCCATGGTATTTTTGTTCAATATTATCTGACATTTCATCATGGTAAGACTTAGCTCGGCACAATGCCTACAAATTATTCAGTTATAATTATGAAAATCAGCGTTCTACGGAGAATGTGTTTCATGCGCTTAGAGCAATTTATGGTCCACACAATCTGTCTTCCGAAGTCGCAATTGGCTATACCAATTTCTATTGTTAGATACTGAGCGACTAACTAGAATTCATACAACAAGGAATGAAGGAAACATAGCGCGGGTAGCTGGAAATGAACGCGAACGTAACAGCTTGGCTTGTCACATGAAACAACTTGGAGTATTTTGCAGAAGGATTTTGGTTTAGAAGCATAAAGGTGCGTTTAAACTAGAGATGCGCCGAATGTTCGACCGAATATTCGTATTCGGTATATTCGACGTATTTTTTTAATGTTCGTATTCAGCCGAATATTCTGGTAGTTTGCCGAATAATTACCGAATATTTAAATAGTATTATTTTAAGAGTGGCATATGTTAAAGAGGCTTTATTTTGGAGACGTACATAGGTAGTATTGCTAAACGAAACAAACACTTCTTTGTGTTACCATATTTATTCACAAATTCAAAAATTAAATAAAATAAATGGTTAAAAAAAATTGTTTTAAATAATTCTTTTGATTAACTAAAAAATGTACTGAAAAGTAAAAAATAAAAAAATATGTAAAAGAAAGCGTGAAATTTCAATTTTAATGAAAAAGTTAATTAAAAGAATGGCGCATTTTTCATCAAAAATTGAAAATATAGTAACTGTAAATCGCGTGAGATTTACAATAACCCTCAATTTTTGCTTTATTAATTTCATTATTTTTATATTAAGAAATTTACATTTTTTTTATAAAATCATCATTTTTAATTTTGTTTGTTTTTAATATATTTAAGATTTTATGTATTAATTTATAAGGCGTAGTAAAAAAATTAATTTCAACTTATTGTTATGCTCAATTCACTTTGAAGAAAATTCTAACAAAATTTTTTGATGAAAAATGCGCAATTCTTTTAATTAAATTTTTCATTAAAATTGAAATTTCACGCTTTCTTTTACATATTTTTTATTTTTTACTTTTCAATACATTTTTTAGTTAATCAAAAGAATTATTTAAAAAAAATTTTTTTAACCATTTATTTTATTTTCTACTTTTTAGTTTATTATATGTACCTATTCCGCCATTTTATGATGGCGGTTCTATTAGATTTAAAATTACGTCACACAGCTTACCTGCCGTACTCTTTCATGTTTCATCTTCCCGATTAAAAATAATTTCATGGTTAATTTCCTTACTAGCACGCACGCGCCCGCAGCTAGCACGCATAGCGAACAAACAGGCACGCCACAAAAGTACGTACGCTCCCGCCACAGGCACGCACGCTCCCGCCACAGGGATACACGCTCCCGCCACTGGCACGAAAATCTAAAAATTTGTTCGCTAGAGGGATGCACTCTCCCGCCACAGGTATCCACTCTCCCGCCACACGCACGAAAATCTCAAAATGTGCCTGATGACGACTTTACATACATATATAATACTCTTCTCCATCTTTTTCAAGAGGCGTAGAATTTTTATTCTAGGAAAAAAAATTTTTTTCTTTCATTTTAAATTTGAGTTTCGTGCGTACCAGCTGCATGCTAGCTGCGGGCTAGTGTTATTTTCACTCAGGCGTGCATGCTAGCTGCGGGCGCCGTGCGGGCTAGTGCATGCCAGCTGCGTGCTAGCTGCGGGCGAATTTCATTTTTACTCGTGATTTATAATATTCGTGCGTACCAGCTGCATGCTAGCTGCGGGCTAGTCTTCAGGCGTGCATGCTAGCTGCGGGCGCCGTGCGGGCTAGTGCATGCCAGCTGCGTGCTAGCTGCGGGCGAATTTCATTTTTAATCGGGTTGAAACCGTCTTCCTGATTTTTTTACAAAAAGGTCAGATTGCATTTAGTAGGTACTTATACATGATGAGTTGAACATAGGTTGAGCCCAAGTCTAACTACATGTAAACGGGAGTCGAGTTGAGTTAAGGTCGACTGAACTCGACTCAGCTCTGCTACCTGGGTTGAGTTGAAATTATGCATACGGACATGAGTTCAGTAGTTGAGTAGTTGAATTTAGTTGACAGCAGCATCTCTGTGTTTTGTTTGTGATTTTTTGTAACGTGTACTGCTTCTTTATTTTCAATTCACCCTTAACTCAACTATTCATCTCATCATACATACATATTAATTATCACGCGAACTACGAGTGTGTGCAAAATTGGAAGTTGATCGGTTATATTTTCTACTTTTTAGTCTATTATAAGCTTTCCGCCATTTTGTGTTGGCGGCCATTTTGGATTTGGAATGACGCCACATAGATAACTGTGTTCTACCTGTCATATCCTTTCATTTGATACCCATGTCAGAGGGCCGCGGAGCCCAATTCCAAAAATCGGCGGCCATTTTGGAACCGCCATCTGGATATTTTTACAAAATGGTCAGATTGCATTGTCATCTAAACTAAACGTGTATGCAAAATTTCAGCTCTATCCGAAACCGGGAAGTGGGTCAAATTAACTTACAAGATTTGACGACACGTAGTGTAAGTCAAATAAAAGAATTTAAAAAAATGAGAATCCACACACGAGTAGACAGAAACGAGACCGATTTGAAACTAGTTTGCAACTGCTTGCGTACGACTGTTCTTGCCGGTCGGAACCGCGAGGCTCACTGGCTTCTCCAGGCTACCCTTAACCTATCATATCCTTTTTATAATTTCAAGCTAAGCTTGCTATTAGTCATTCCATCATGACATGTTCGACTATGTGGCCTATGAGATGTAGGACCATCTGGCTTATATCGCCAACCTCAGCTCAATCCACATAAGTGGCTCCACCGACTAAAGTCCAGAGATGGTACCACAAAAGTCGTTTCAAGTTACATATCTGTTTCGAGTTTTCCATTAAATTTTTCCATTTAAATGAGTTGTAACGACTTCTGTGCTACCAGCCAATGTTCCCTCTAATTTTTTCGTCAATTTTTTTTTCCTACTTGAAAATTGATTTAGACATTACAGTTCACATCTTGTTTATATGGGTGCGCAATCTAGACCTTTGGTTCAACATTGAATAACTCTGACTTTTTTTTTGATTTCGACAAATGTACATGATTCTGAAACGTCATTAAGTACCATTTTAGCTGTAAGTCAATACCCATTCTCTGGCAAAGTCAATAAACAAAACTGCCGAATTTGGGGACCCCACATATCATTCACAAAACAGCACTGTACGACTAGAAAGTCACTCTTTGCGCCGGAGTTTGCTCAAAAACCATCATCGGCACCCTTTTCCTACACAGTTCGAAAAACCGTACACAACGCACGCTATCGTTGGATGTTGGCGCATTTTGCGTGTCCAAAAAGGGGTGAAAATGCTCTGCCGAGCTGCTGCTTTTTTGCGTATCAGATAGAGGTGGTCATTTAATTGACATTGAAATCGGCTTAAAAATGTCAGCGTTATTCAATGTTGAAATACCGAAGGCGCACCACCATATTCTTTCTTTATTAGACGGTGGTTAGACTGTTCGCTCCTACGTATGTTCCTCGCGAACTTTTAGATGAACTGGGAAGTAGAGATGAAGCCCATGGGCGTAGCAACTGGGTGGGCCAGGTGGGCCAGGCCCACCCCAGAATCCTTCTGGCCCACCCCACAGTAAAAGTGATTCACTTATTAAAAACAAGATAAATCCGCTCTAAAACCCGTGATGTTACATAATGCTTAAAACAATTTTACAAAAAATAGTTTTTAAATCATCCCTCGGTCGTGGTCCACCGTTAAAGTACGATTTATTGGTTCGTGGCGCATGACACAGCGTAGTGGCCCCAATGGCCATGGAGATAAAGCTGGAAAAACATAATTGCATCGCGTTTTATTGCTTGGGTGGGTATCAAGTGCATTTCATACAATGCAGTGCCGTTTTTATAAGACAGCAGTCTTTGAAATACTACTTTCTTCAGTACAGCGTTGCCTACTCTTGCCTCCAGAGACCACTAGATTCGACTTTCAACACCACCAGTAAACCACTAAAATGTTTTCCTCTCGTCAGTAACTAGATATTCCACTAACCCCCTATTCTAAAATTGAGACCAGTCATAAGTCACAAGCTTTAGCGACTCGCGCTTGCTTTTTATAAACTTCTTATTTTGGTTTCTATGTCGATGTTGACAGTAGTTACGTATAAACAACTTCAAAATAAATCCGTTTAGCATACAGGGGTATATCTAACTTAATGTTTGATAGACGCTGTTCCTAACTAATTCAAAAAACAAAATGATAATCACTGCACTAATAATTTGCTATAAAAAAATAGATTTTAATAATAGAATCAGCATTATTGCTTTGACAAATTACCATTATAACATGGCTTCATTGACCGAACTGCCTAAGTACGAGTAAATTAGTGAACTGAACTTGAAAATAGCCTCAATTCGCATACAATTTCCATATTTTCAACTGAGGATAATGGTGGATCCACACTACGCGAACTCAGCTCTTACCCGCTTTTGCCTATTTTTCATAAAGAGTTTTGTGATTGTTTTACTATCTTTTTAATGTCAAGGGTAGTGGGGTAAAACTGCGCGGACAATAGTCTGGAATTAAAAAGGTGCATTGTACGTTCACACAATACGGGCTTTACAAAAGCGCGTACGGCCTTTCAAATGAAAATTGGTTTTTTGTGAATATAGATTAATTGATATTCATTTTTAAAAAGCTCATAAATTATTTGTTTTCAGATTAGCTCTTACTTTAGGATCCAACATAAATCTAATAATTCTAGATATTACTCTCAACTCCCGATTCAGAAAATTATCCCCCTGTTCTAAAATTGTGACCAGTCATAAGTCACAAGGTTTGGGAGCTCACGCTTACATCTTATGAAATTCTTTCTTTTGGTTTTTATGTCAATGCTAAGAGAAGTTACGTTTATTTCATTCCTACTTCGATTCTAAGTTACTTTTGATTTAGTAAAGGTTTTCTATTATGATTGTGTTGTTACTTATAGCTGCTTTTAGAATACGGGGGTAAAAGTATACGCGTGCTCTTTTCAAACGCCTTACGGCCAAAAGCACGTGGAATCTAAGTTTATGTAGTGAGGACGGTCCTTAAAACAAACCTCAGTTCGCCCAACTGGACTCGAACTAAAGTTAAACGTTAAAGCGAGTCACTCTTGATGTGTCTTTAAGCTGCAGAACTTCATACGAAAAATTGGTGGTATTTTTGGTTTCATTACACTTTGGCAAAAAACTTTTGTTTTTTATTTAAGTGAATCATTAGGTCAGTGGTAATTGATGTCTTATTATGGTTTAGTGAATGGCCAATACTAATTTTGTATACTTGTACACTTTCCTATTACCACCAAAAATAACCTACTAACCACTAGATTTTTTCCTCACTAAAGGCAACTATAAACTACCAGTTCTAGTAGCAAAACCACTAAGTTGGCAATGCTGCTTCGGAAATAACTTGCACGCTCGTAACGCAATGCAAAACTTATTACCAGCTTTAGACAAAGAGTATAATCTCTTACGGAAGAAAAGGCAAAAAGTCAGGAGCTAAGTTCATTTGGTATATACGTAACATATAACGCGGAATACAACTAGAAATAAATAGTTTAGTCGTTGGGTTTTAAATTCAAATCCAACTCAACTCGGCTCCAATAGAAACTCAGTATATATGATATGTACAACCTTAAATGCGCAGTACAAATGTACTTTTTGGCGCGCTTCTATCTCCACAGTAACCGCAGGTGTATACATATATTAAATTAGGTAGCCAAAGAGCCGGCACACGTGAGTCTGGATCTATGATTTGTCGCTAATTTGTTGCTAATTGTGACGTCAAAAATAATTTTGTCGCTCATCTCATTGTTTAAATAATGATGAAAACCGCCAGCATGATGTCAAGTGATCTTTCGAACTGAACACGATAAAAAACAGCATTGAGGATAACGTTATGCCGATTTTGTCTCCGGTTTTTGGAGGAGCCGGATCACGATTATTATCGATCGGCCTATCAAGGTGGCTAGGTAACGTGCATACCTCCCATTTAAAAGTTCTAAATACCTACATACGTAGTCTATTCTTAAAAATTGAAAAAAAAAAAAAAAATAAAATTAGTTTTGTTATTTATCATCTGTCAGTCGGTAATTAATGGTGGTTTAAAATCTGGCCCACCCCAGCAAAAATTCATTGCTACGCCCATGATGAAGCCCTTCATTATCCCCACGCGTTTATCTAAAATCTCTTGAGGAACGTACGTAAAAGCGAACGGTCTAATCACCCTCTAAGGGGCAAGATCTACTTGAACGACAGGCTATAAAAAAGAGGAGTATACAAATATAGGCTGGCCATGCATATTTTACGCTCGGTGACGTTACCAACCACGTGACTGCAATCACGTACGAAATGCTGTATACTTCTGAACATAATGAAAACCAAGCAACCCAAGTAACAAAATTCATCTCATAAGACTCTACTAGTGTCTTATGAGAGAATATTCGACTTTTTAAAGAGAGTATCACTCTCATAACTTACTCTTATAGAACACTACAAGTGCTTTATGAGTGCGTTGTCAGAATTAAATGGCACACTTATAAGAGTTATTTTTGTCTTATAAAAATACCTTAGCTCTCTTTGCAAGGGTAACTGTAAGGGTGCTATAAGAGCTATACTCTCCTTAACAGAACTGTTAGAAAGGGAGCAATATATGGAAAGGTGATGTTGTTTAGAATAAAATATTTTTTATGAGAATTATTTGCTCTAGATAACTGTCATAAGAATCTATTCGGAAAATATAACACTTTAAAATTAAATATTTATTATGTATGATTATAGACTTTAGAAATAGATTTTTAACGAAAATATAAGCCACAATTTTATTGCATTTGAAATTTTACTGATAATAATAACCATTCTACCTCGCTAAAAATCAAAGCGCCTTAAAAATAATCAAAATTTAATATATTTTTGGAAATTTTATTTTTTAAGAAAAAAATAAAAACTTTAGTATTGCTCAATAATTTATTTTAAATTGGTTTATCATCTGAAAAAAATAACTTTTTATACTTTGCACATATTCAATTAGGTAAATTAGCTTGATTTGAGGAATTTCGTTTTAGAATAAAATTCTATATTAAGCGAAAATATGGCGGGTCAGTGGTTTAAGTTTTTTTATAAGAACAAAATTCTGGTTATGAGATGGTAATCTTTTTGCACTATCAAAAGTCTTTTTATAAATGTTTTAACATTTTTCGTCTCATAGAAACATTTTTATAAGAAGGGATATACTTGAAGTCTTGTAAGATCTTTCTTATAAGTGTCATAACACTCATAAGGAAATTTTTTGACATTTAAAACCTTTGAGAGTAAAGCTTTTATAAAAAAGACTCAATAAGAATATAGGTTTTCTTGTACTCAATATAAGAGTATAAACATTATCTCATTATGAGAATGAAAGACTTACTAATTCTAGTAGTTTTATTATCTCATAACAATACTACTATGAGACTTAATTTGATTCTTATTCCAAGAGTTATGTTCTTGAGAGTATCGAAGGGTGTTAAGAGAGTCTTATAAGATAATTTCATAATTTGCAAGATTTTTGCTCTGGAGAGTTTGTTAGTTGGGAAATTTGACTTTTTTGTGAAATTTTTTGGATTTTTGCCCTTTTCAGAAGCCATTCTTTCGTAAAAGACATAAAAAAGTGGTGTACCAGCCCATTGTGCGCAGAATAGAAGAACGAATCTCTCGAAACGATAATGCGCGGCCACGCACCCGCGCAGCTTATAGGGAACATTGGGTACCAACCAAGTTCATGTGCAGTTCGTGCTTGAAATTGTTGTTTCTTCGCCAGAAGTTAGAAATGCAAAAGCTCCCTGGAATGGCATTCTTTTATTCCAGTTGATTACTCTCTTTTGAGCGAGCTTTTAAGTTTAACTTCAGGTCGAGTCCAGCTGGTCTAACTGAGGTCTGTTTTATCCTCAGTTGAATATGTGGAAATTGTATGCAAACTGAGGCTATTTTAAAGTCCAGTTCAGCAATTTGCTCGATCTTGCAGAGTTCGGCCAGTGAAGGACGATTGGACAGTGCTCTGAAAGCAGAAGCTGCGGAAAGAGAATTGCGTGGGCAGTTCAATTAATGATTACAATAAATTATTAATTTTGAAGTAAGTTAAGTCCATTTAGGCATCATAAAACCTGTATTTTTAGTACACAAAACTATAAGCACTATAGGATAATAAACTTACTCAAAACAAAAAAGGTGTTGATTAGTGGCTACCAATATTTCAAATTTTATTGAAACGCAAGTCCTTAAATACTCAAAGTAACAAAAAATGGACTTGCCCACTTTCAAAATAAACAGCTCATATGTATGTATAAAAGATGCCCAATATGGGAACGAATGTATGCTTTCATATGCACATAGAATTTTGAACTCCAGGCGCTCGTATCAAGCAATCGTTTCGGAGAAACATGGCCAACCTAAAGCGTATAATCGGAAACCATACCTAAAGCCCTGCAAATTCCTGGTATCCTTTCGTCCTGTCTCACGATTGAACCGGTAGATCTTGAAGTAAAAAGAAAACTCTTTACTTCTATTTTCCATCGATATCTCTTCAGAGGGATTTGAAAGCACTTTACGCAATCTTTTTGCTCGTAGTTATCAAGTTATAAGAAGACATTTATGTACATTGTAACCATGTCACCTAAAAACCAATCAATCCTGCTTTTCTTCAGAATCTGTTTGACAAACACCATTTTCATTGTTATTAAACTTTAAAAACATGCTACGTACGTACAGGCCAAGAAATTCTCTTGAGCAATGCCATCGGATGTTATATAAATTTCACATAACAACATGATTCGGCTTGACTAAAGTTTCTAATTCCAGGAAGATGAGATCTCTTTTCGGTCACCGAATCAATACATACTATGCAAGTTCTCCAAATGTGCTCCAAGGCTCAGATTCCCAGAAGCATCAATTATGTCTCGAAGTACTATGAAGTTCCAGTACGGTATGCTGTTTGTACTTGAGCAATCTAGAGCACCTACACCTACACGTTATGGATTTCACAAAATTCCATTCAAGCCGGAATTATTGCCGTTCAGTAGGTTATGACAAATAACTTCTCAGAAGAGTTAATAGCAATTGCCATGGCTAGTGCGAAGACCCTTTAAGGAATTCCTGTTCAGCTTCCAATGCAAAGTTGTTAAGCCTTTTGAGACAGTGCCTTGAATACACAATTCATTTCCAAAATAATACTGTATAGAATGTGCTTTTGCCGCATTATCTACATGTCAATGGGTCGGAATTATGATTCCTTGAATTTGCATGATATTCACGGCTTTGCACATTCAAATTTGTGTGATGTAAATACATATCATTTCTTTACACATTTAACATTGTAAAATGCCTTGGTCTAACGAAAAACAATTGGAAAGTAGAGATTTGCAAAACAGGAAAAATTGTTTGTATTACTTTTTTCTTCCTTTGGCGAGGTACTGGGTTCAAAGCTACTGTGGCGGTCACTCGCTTGACTTATTATACTATGTGGCACAGGTAGGCTATTCTAGCAACTATATTTTGTCTCATAGAAAGTAAAGCTGGAAGCCACTGATATATAGAATGGACTGCTCATTAGAAAATTTTCATGGCACCAATTCGTTCCATAGGTGTCGAACCTTTTTTCTCTAACACGTTTGCTTTTTTCATCAATTACAAATCTTTATGATAAAATATCCGAGGTTCTCTACGCCTGTTCCAACAAATTCCGAGGCTTATGGGGGAAAGAGAATGAAATGAAAAAATCACTATACCCACCTATTTTTTGGAGCTATTCTGACATTTTTAAAGGGAAAATATGAAATCAGGTATGGCTTTCATATCAACAACCGTTGTGGCGGGTTTTGTAAGCACTGCTCACACGGGGATACTCAAATCTCAGAAGAACTGTAATACTCGGCGACTAAGAGACATGTCATATGTAAACAGGTGGCAGCACTCATTTGGGGATACTCCCAGTCGCCGGTACTCGGCAACTGTGCAACTAGTAGTTAGGAAACTCGACATGTTTGTCTCCCAGAAGTTCAGTTGCTTGGTTTCTTTCATTGATAAAATCTAGTAGGATGTTGTGCCTAGAGACTAGCCACTAATTACTCTTTTTCCTGGTATTCTTTCTGTTGACCATAAAAAATCAAGAAAATGATATTTTTTCACTTTTAATTACATAAGTATAAAGGTGCGTTTCCACTGCGGTCTGCAGACAGTGCGCGCACATAAAAATCCACAAAAATAGAGCAAAAAACGAAAAATCTCGAACTGTGCGGAGACAAAGTTTTCATTGCGTATCCATTAAAATCTTGCAGGAAGCATATGAAAAATCTTAAACTATGTTCTAAAATTCTGTGCGCGCACTCTTTAGAGACAAGACTTTAGGTGGATACGACCTTGAATGATAAAATTCTTGTGTGCGCACAATGTTTTCCGATTTAAGTCTAGATATATTACCACGCTTCAGTTGCTATTTGTTCGGCGATATAAAAAATGAGCTTGGAGGACGAAAATTTATTAATACTATTTACGCAGCTACTATGTACTGTAGTTTCTCTGGCCACGAGGATTATAATCCCTTATAATAGCCCAATTCAAAACTAATCTTTATTTTATGTTTTAATGTTTTATTTTATAATTAAACTTATTATAGTGTTATAATTTCACTAGGTATTTTATATTAGGTTTTATTATTTATATATATATATATATATATATATATATATATATATATACTAGCTGGGACCCGGTGCCCCTACGCTGCACCCATAAGTCAATAGTAAACAATAAAAACCATCCACTGACTTAATATTTTTCGAGATATGAATTTTACACAGATGAAATGCCTCAAAGAACATGGGTCTTGCGTCGGCCGCCATGAATCGGTATATTGAGTCTACTACATTGCTTATTGTATTCTACTTATCATACCCTTTCATTTGATACCCATGTTCAGGGGATTGTGAAGAAAGTGGTAATCCGGCCTCTTTAGACGGCCGCCATGGATCTAAAGATATATTTTGTATACTACATTGCTTATTGTATTCTACTTATCATACCCTTTCATTTGATACCCATGTCGAGGTGGTTGTGAAGAAAGTGGTAATTCGGCCTCTTGAGACGGCCGCCATGGATCTAAAGATATATTTTGTATACTACATTGCTTATTGTATTCTACTTATCATACCCTTTCATTTGATACCCATCTCGAGGTGGTTGTGAAGAAAGTGGTACCCCGCCCTCTTGAGACGGCCGCCATGGATCTAAAGATATATTTTGTATACTACATTGCTTATTGTATTCTCCTTAACATACCCTTTCATTCGGTACCCATGTTGAGGTGGTTGTGAAGAAAGTGGTAATCCGGCCTCTTGAGACGGCCGCCATGGATCTAAAGATATATTTTGTATACTACATTGCTTATTGTATTCTACTTATCATACCCTTTCATTTGATACCCATGTCGAGGTGGTTGTGAAGAAAGTGGTACCCCGCCCTCTTGAGACGGCCGCCATGGATCGAAAGATATATTTTGTATACTACATTGCTTATTATATTCTACTTAACATACCCTTTCATTTGATACCCATGTTGAGGTGGTTGTGAAGAAAGTGGTAATCCGGCCTCTTGAGACGGCCGCCATGGATCTAAAGATATATTTTTTTTATACTACATTGCTTATTGTATTCGACTTATCATACCCTTTCATTTGATACCCATGTCGAGGTGGTTGTGAAGAAAGTGGTACCCCGCCCTCTTGAGACGGCCGCCATGGATCGAAAGATATATTTTGTATACTACATTGCTTATTATATTCTACTTAACATACCCTTTCATTTGATACCCATGTTGAGGTGGTTGTGAAGAAAGCGGTAATCCGGCCTCTTGAAACGGCCGCCATGGATCTAAAGATATATTTTGTATACTACATTGCTTATTGTATTCTACTTATCATACCCTTTCATTTGATACCCATGTCGAGGTGGTTGTGAAGAAAGTGGTACCCCGCCCTCTTGAGACGGCCGCCATGGATCGAAAGATATATTTTGTATACTACATTGCTTATTATATTCTACTTAACATACCCTTTCATTTGATACCCATGTTGAGGTGGTTGTGAAGAAAGTGGTAATCCGGCCTCTTGAGACGGCCGCCATGGATCTAAAGATATATTTTTTTTATACTACATTGCTTATTGTATTCTACTTATCATACCCTTTCATTTGATACCCATGTCGAGGTGGTTGTGAAGAAAGTGGTACCCCGCCCTCTTGAGACGGCCGCTGTGGATCATTTTAGTTTCAATAGCGTCATGGCCTACCTATTGTTTGACAGCTGCGTAAATTTGAAATTTTCATTAAATGTAATGATTCAATTTAATGACAATTTTACATTTGTCAAACAATAGGTAGGCCATGAAGCTATTGAAACTAAAATGAAGTGAAAATTCCTAAAATTACCATTTTTTTGTTTTTTCAGGCAATTTTTTAAATTTTTCTCTCTGTAAGAACCATCCTCGTACTTCAACGAATATTCGAAAAAAAATTAGTCCAATAGGTCCAGCCGTTCTCGAGTTTTGCGCTTAGCAACACATTTAGCGATTCATTTTTATATTATAGATATATATATATATATATATATATATATATATATATATATATATATATATATATATATATATATATATACTAGCTGGGACCCGGTGCCCCTACGCTGCACCCATAAGTCAATAGTAAACAATAAAAACCATCCACTGACTTAATATTTTTCGAGATATGAATTTTACACAGATGAAATGCCTCAAAGAACATGGGTCTTGCGTCGGCCGCCATGAATCGGTATATTGAGTCTACTACATTGCTTATTGTATTCTACTTATCATACCCTTTCATTTGATACCCATGTTCAGGGGATTGTGAAGAAAGTGGTAATCCGGCCTCTTTAGACGGCCGCCATGGATCTAAAGATATATTTTGTATACTACATTGCTTATTGTATTCTACTTATCATACCCTTTCATTTGATACCCATGTCGAGGTGGTTGTGAAGAAAGTGGTAATTCGGCCTCTTGAGACGGCCGCCATGGATCTAAAGATATATTTCGTATACTACATTGCTTATTGTATTCTACTTATCATACCCTTTCATTTGATACCCATCTCGAGGTGGTTGTGAAGAAAGTGGTACCCCGCCCTCTTGAGACGGCCGCCATGGATCTAAAGATATATTTTGTATACTACATTGCTTATTGTATTCTCCTTAACATACCCTTTCATTCGGTACCCATGTTGAGGTGGTTGTGAAGAAAGTGGTAATCCGGCCTCTTGAGACGGCCGCCATGGATCTAAAGATATATTTTGTATACTACATTGCTTATTGTATTCTACTTATCATACCCTTTCATTTGATACCCATGTCGAGGTGGTTGTGAAGAAAGTGGTACCCCGCCCTCTTGAGACGGCCGCCATGGATCGAAAGATATATTTTGTATACTACATTGCTTATTATATTCTACTTAACATACCCTTTCATTTGATACCCATGTTGAGGTGGTTGTGAAGAAAGTGGTAATCCGGCCTCTTGAGACGGCCGCCATGGATCTAAAGATATATTTTTTTTATACTACATTGCTTATTGTATTCGACTTATCATACCCTTTCATTTGATACCCATGTCGAGGTGGTTGTGAAGAAAGTGGTACCCCGCCCTCTTGAGACGGCCGCCATGGATCGAAAGATATATTTTGTATACTACATTGCTTATTATATTCTACTTAACATACCCTTTCATTTGATACCCATGTTGAGGTGGTTGTGAAGAAAGTGGTAATCCGGCCTCTTGAAACGGCCGCCATGGATCTAAAGATATATTTTGTATACTACATTGCTTATTGTATTCTACTTATCATACCCTTTCATTTGATACCCATGTCGAGGTGGTTGTGAAGAAAGTGGTAATTCGGCCTCTTGAGACGGCCGCCATGGATCTAAAGATATATTTTGTATACTACATTGCTTATTGTATTCTACTTATCATACCCTTTCATTTGATACCCATGTCGAGGTGGTTGTGAAGAAAGTGGTACCCCGCCCTCTTAAGACGGTCGCCATGGATCTAAAGATATATTTTGTATACTAAATTGCTTATTGTATTCTCCTTAACATATGCTTTCATTTGATACCCATGTTGAGGTGGTTGTGAAGAAAGTGGTATTCCGGCCTCTTGAGACGGCCGCCATGGATCTAAAGATATATTTTGTATACTACATTGCTTATTGTATTGTACTTATCATACCCTTTCATTTGATACCCAAGTCGAGGTGGTTGTGAAGAAAGTGGTAATCCGGCCTCTTGAGACGGCCGCCATGGATCTAAAGATATATTTTGTATACTACATTGCTTATTGTATTCTACTTATCATACCCTTTCATTTGATACCCATGTCGAGGTGGTTGTGAAGAAAGTGGTACCCCGCCCTCTTGAGACGGCCGCCATGGATCTAAAGATATATTTTGTATACTACATTGCTTATTGTATTCTACTTATCATACCCTTTCATTTGATACCCATGTGGAGGTGGTTGTGAAGAAAGTGGTACACCGCCCTCTTGAGACGGCCGCCATGGATCATTTTAGTTTCAATAGCGTCATGGCCTACCTATTGTTTGACAGATGCGTAAATTTGAAATTTTCATTAAATGTAATGATTCAATTTAATGACAATTTTACATTTGTCAAACAATAGGTAGGCCATGAAGCTATTAAAACTAAAATGAAGTGAAAATTCCTAAAATTACCATTTTTGTTTGGATGTTGCATCTGTTTTTTTGGTTAAAGGTATAAAAAATAGCCTACGACCTATTCTCAGACCTACCAAATATACACCAAAAATTTCATGCAAATTGGTCAACCCGTTTCGGAGGAGTACGGTAACAAACACTGTGACACGAGATTTTTATAGATATAGATATATATATATATATATATATATATATATATATATATATATATATTATATATATATATATATATATATATATATATATATATATGTATATATATATATATATATATATATATATATATATATATATACCTATATATATATATATATATATATATATATATATATATATATATATATATATATTATTAGGTATTTACTCCCGGCTCGCACTTTAGACTTTTCTGACTGTGTATTGTCGACGACACGATGATATAAAGTGAGTCTCGTTGGAGATGCCGGAAATTGGATACTTGATAACACGATCGGGATGGAACGGGAAAACGGCAAGATCACTGAACTTTGATTTCGGTGATCGATGGAGTGTTCCGACTGATCGTGTTTATTGTGTGGGAGGCTGTTGTGTGACTTTGCGTAAACTTGGTAATTAAGTTTACGCGGTCACTACAGTACAAATCGAAATGGTTTGCTATGCCGCATTTAAAATTTTTCGCTGGAAGGCACATTCCGAAATTGCAAATTTCATCCGAGAGAGGCCACTGGCAGAACAGGAAAGAGCGAAGGCGTCGCAAGGCAAGGCGAAGGCGTCGTCAAATATGTAGGGGTCCTTGGTTCCTCTTTCCATAGGCTGTCTGGCTCCGGAAAATTTAATGTCTTTTTGTCTATCATTGTGGATAAGTAGGAGTTGTTAAAGACGCCCAATCATTTATTTTTATATTTTTTGGATTCGACATCCCACAATCAGGGCCGGCGCTTGGGGATTTGCGCCCGGTGCACTATGCCATATTGCGCCCCATAAGCTGTTCATTTTTGAACGCAATGAAGGACAACGGAAAAGACAAGCACTCGCGGAATAAGAGAAAGAATATTCATTATTTCTAAGTCTAATAGTCTAAGCTCCCATGACATAAAAGCTGCCCCATCGAACACCTCAAAATAATAAAGTGAGATTGGCTGAAAAACATGTGAAGAACATGTAACGCCCGCCAGACTAGTAAAAATTTGTTAATTGCTATTTTTTATGAATTTTTGAATTTTGTTAAAAAACCATGTTTTTTTCCAAAACACCTGTTTAGTCCGGAGACAAAATTCCAAAATGGCTGAAAATTGCTACACAGCTTCCTTATGACTTTTTAAGAAAACAATTTCGGAATCCAGCTTGCGTATAGATTTCTAGCGTATAGTTTGTTGGAAAAGTTGGCTTTTGTGAAAACCCATGCTATTCTTCATCAAATTTCAAAAGGTAATTAACGAATGCATCCAATACAATGTTGGTTGGCCCTTGTGAAACTCGCCAATATTAATTTGTTAGACAGTAATACCCCGACTTCACCCCACGCGGCTGTTAAAAAATGGACTGCCTTCACTTCACTGCCTTCTCCTTATGCATCCACTAGACTACCCTTAACCTTTCCTATTCTTTTTCTATTTTCAGGTCAAGCTTACTACTAGACATTGCACCATGAGTTGAACGACATGACGGTCTAGTGGTATAAAGGGTGATTCCTGAGCTTGACCATGCCACATAAAAAAAATCGCGTTCGAAAACTATTTCTTCAAAATAATCCCCTTGTCTGTCCTAAGATATTTCGTGTTTTCCATATTCACTGGAAAACAAAAGATGGCCTCAAGAAGCTACTTCAAGACTTTTCGAAGTCTTTTTTCAAGTATCCACTGAATTTACATATCCGCGCACAGTCCCCGCAGAAGTTCTCCGCACCGGCCCAGAAGATTTTTCAATGGATACGTTTTGTATCCACTGGAATATCGGTGTGCGTGTGTAGTCTCCGCACTTTTTATCTCCGCACATTTTTCATCTCCGAACATTGATTTTGGTGGAGACACTTTAGCGGATAATGTATGGAGATAGTGCGAAGACAAAACTCTTGGTGGATACGCACCTTAAGATTCAAAAAATGTTCCACCGAAGTAAAAAAAAAATTATATTTCACCGCGGCCGGCCGAGGATTGAACTTGGTTCTAGGCTACCGATACATGTACTTTATTAGAAATCTCTTTTGTTAAATATATGTACTTCCGGTTGGAATTTCCAGACCATTTTCTCAGTTTTAGGTCTCTTGATCAAGAGCTACAATTTGAGATATGGTCCAAGTCTGTAGCGACAGTACTTTCAGAGATGAAAGAAGGTCACAGACGGACAGACGGACAGAGCCTCTGTATAAGCTTTTTTTTTAAATGATACTTGATATGAGTGGTCGAGAATTCACAATTTGTTCATATTTCAATACATTTAATTACTAAAGATGGTCTGAATCAGCTCTTTAAACTTGTCAGTACTCCAAAGAAACGAACACGACATAATACACTAACAGATGTAGGCAAATCATTCAAAGATTACATTGATTGCTCCTGAAATCAAAAATCCTGAAGAAAAAAAATTGTTTCTTATAACTTTGCTACCAGAAATTCAACCTTTGACAGAGGTTCAGATGCGGTCGTTCAGACTTGGGGTTGTATGGCTCATTGACATTCGAACCGATGGATTTTAAGTACAAGCGTACAACTACCTAGGAAACAACCTAGCCCGCTTTCACAATATTTGGCAAATCCGGCCTCCTAACATTTATCACTACACGGGGCCGCAGCTTCCCTCCATCAGGAAAGCGAAATACCATAAGTGGGTGAGCAAGGGCTATTTTGAAGTTGTTCACCAGTTGTTTCGCTAGATTCTTCCAATTTTTAACTTCATTTATAATTAAATTTCGTTTTTGATATCAGATTGCTGCAACTATTTTGCAGCCAGGGCCGGCGCTCGGATTTTTTGCGCCCGGTGCACTATGCCATATTGCGCCCCATGAGCTGTTCATTTTTGAACGCAGTAAAGGACAATGGAAACGTACAAACACTCACTGGATGGGAGAAATAATTTTCATATTTTGCGCAAAGTATAAGATTGCACCATAATAATGCGTAAAGCATAAAAAAAAGATTACATTGATAGGGGGTTTCACATAGCTCAACATCCAACCAAGCAAAACGTGCTGAAAAAGTCGTTTGCGGAGAAAAGTGTAGGAGATTAGGTGAGCAGATTTTTTGAACTTCTTAATTGTTTCACTGAATTTTTGAATCAAATTTTTGGCAGCAGTTCTTTTTTGTCCCCCTTTTGCTAAGAAAAGAAAAAAAAAGGTATGGCACAAAGATTGTAATCAGCAACAACAAGCTAAAGCAGGCCCCTGTGTTGAAAGTCGAGTCGTGTTTCGTGACAAGTCGTTTGAGTAGAAGAAAGTGAAGTTTCAGTCGGTTTACGACTTTTAGCAGAGGGCTTAGAGTGGAAATGCTAAGTTGAGTTTAGGCCCCTGTATTGAAAGTCGTGAATCGGTTAAAACTTCGCTTTCTTCAACTCAAACGACTTGTCATATCATGACGACTCGACTTTCAGCACAGGGGTCAGTCAATCTAACGTATCGTTCGTTGGAAAAGTTGGCTTTTGTGGAAACCCATGCGACTTCTTTATCGAATTTCAAAAGAGAATAGACGATTACAAACAATTATTGTTGGAAACTGGCCATATTAATTTGTTACACAGTTAAGGAACAAACAAAAAAGAGTATTTAAAGAGGAATTCTCGTCACAAGGAATGTTGTTCTTCTCTGGAAACTTCTTGCACGAGGAGAAGTAAAATTTCCCTGGTTTGACAAAGTACGAGAAAATATATTGGGTAAATTTGTGTAGTTTCTTGGAACCGTGAAACTACTTTCCTCTTCTTTTTTTTCTTTCAAAGTTTAAAATTTTATTCAAATCTTAATTTCTGAAATTGCGCCCCCCAGAAATTGCGCCCCGGTGCAAGTGCACCATTTGCACATATGAAAGCGCCGCCCCTGGGGCCGTATTTGGTTTCTCGAGTCGACATTGTCGTCTGTCGATAAATAAAAATTGGCATTTGGCGACACGATATCGTCTCTTTACGTGTCGATAAAGACGTTTGACTATTATTAAAAAGCTCAATTTATGCATACAATAAACTTTTAAAAATTTCTATTTTAATTAAATATACGTGCTTTGCTGCCTTGAAGTAATACCACCCAATTTGATGGTTTTGTATGGCTGCGCTTAGCTGTCGATTTGGTCGTGAAACCAAATATGAAACTTAAAGAACATCGAGAAGCTTTTTTTGTCGAGTCGATCCATCGACTCGAGAAACCAAATACGGCCCCTGTTTGCAGCAACAAACAATCTACAATGGATGTTCCTTTCGATATACGGGTGTAACCACTGTCCTCTTTCTGCGGCGGTAATAATAATAATACTGGATAGAGATATCCTCATCACTACAAGTATCGCTAGACATTATGCCAAGGGCAGTCCAAATAAAATCCCGCAGGTAGGTTGATACGCAACTTGCAATTTCAATCGCACTGTGTCAAGAAGACGAGCAACTACAGTCTAGATTCTCCAAGTCTCTATATCCCAGTTGCAGAGTATCCGATATTTTAGTATCCCCGTGCGAGCAGTGCCTTAAAAAACCCACCACAACGGTTGTGGAAATTAAATTCAATCAATACTATAAATGCCTATGCATAGATTGAAACAGAGAATCTGTCTGCCTGTCCGTCTGTTTATTTGAACTAATTCAGAATGGAGAAATATACCTATACTTCTTCAAGACGCAATCAATCAAAATGAAAATTCAGATAACTTAGAAGTTTTAGTAAATTTTACCATTCTCATTTACCTCGCTATATGTACGAGGGCATCCAGGATGCATTTAGCTACATATGTAAGAAAGTACTGTACTGGGCAATCTATATTTATAAAAATGAATCATTGTTTTGTATGTAATCGATGTTTGAAAAATTGGCTGTATGAAATGACTGATTGAGTGTGGTTTATGTTAGAAGACCTCAATAGCAAGGTTTATGTATATAGTTTTCATGATTATGTCTGTTGGTATTTTTGTAATGGCGCTTGAAAAAGAATTGTCGATATCCCTATTAGGAATTTTTTCTTCGCATTTAATTGATATGATTTGTACGTGAAATCGGTTTGTTTTATTAAATGAAATAAAAAAAAGTAAAATCGTTCTAAAAAAGGATTGTAGCAGCGATAGTGGTGTCAAATTATAAATGCATTAACTGAAACGTAACAGTAGTAACGTTATAGTGCGTTTACATGTTACTCTCATTAGGCTGGCGTACACGGGTCAATATTTACCACTTGGTTAACCGGTTTGTTATCATACTCTCGGGGTAGATGGGTATTGCTTCACGAAGATTAACTTATTATCTTTAGATGGGATATCAACGGCTATAGCCGAGTAATGTTTCTTTATCTATAAGGCATTTGTGCATGTGTTAGTTTTTAAGCAAAAATTTTTGTTGAACAAGGTACAATACTTCCCTCTCTTGCTATTGACCCAATTTGTATGTTAAAATGGACTTTATTTAGTAGTTTTCGACAAAGGCATATGTGAAAAAGAACAAAAAATATCAAAGATGGCGCAGCCGAGCGGTTACTTTAACAATTTTAGTTAGGTTCAGCAAAGAAAGTCGATACAGTTCGAAACGAACGTTGGAAAATCGTTGATGCATTATGTGTCGGAAAGCGTATGTCCAATATCAATATGGTCATCAGATTTGTTGATAACTTTTACTTGCAATCCACAATGGGATGGGACTGAATCATGATGTATGATAGAAATATTCAAAGCGGTATTCAAGAGTATTGATTTCTGAAAATGTAATCGGGAACAATGGTTACCCAATCTTCGTCGACCGACTAAGGTCAATGGCAAAGAGATAACTTGGAAGGTTACGATTGTGAAGCTGACAATCGTTGGGTCGTACTCTATTCGCCATTATTGTCCAAGACGTTCAATGCTCTCATAAATGTTGAATTTTGCAATTGCGTCGAATCAATCAAATTCATATTCAAATATATAATGAATGGGAGCGACATGGCTGTTTTTGGTGCTGCTAATGCAAATGCGATCGGCAAAATAACACAATATTAAATGGGACGTAATGTTAGCAATAATCTAGCGGTATGGCAATTTCTTTCATTCGCCATTCATAAAAGATATCCAACTGTTGTTCATTTGGTTGGACATCTAGAAAATGGCCAGCGTATATATTGTACAACGGATAATGCTGCGGAAAGAGCTGAATGGTAACCATCCACCACATTGATGGGTGCAGCGAGGCGCAACGGGTTCCAGCTAGTTACTTTACAAAAATTCAAGCAAATTATGAATCTTCAGATAAAAGGAACATTTTCTGTTCAATTTGTTGGCAATATGCATAGTGTAGAATGGCTAGGGCACCGCCTAAGTTGCCGAGGCCGGACAAAAGCTACAAAAACCCCGGACATTTGGGTGAAATTGAGTTTCTTCCCCGGACACAATTTTTTTTTTTTAATTTAACGAATACATTTTTTGGCAGGTTAAAATCCCTATATTCGGCTACCAGCGAACGGCTAGCAACCCTTCCTGGCATTAAGTTGTTGCTATGAAACCTACAATACAATCTCGGACAGGACAGAAACTTAGGGCAAAGATATCTAGAATCCATTTATCCATTTATGACTAGGTTGAAAAGTTGAGTCAAAGTTGAGTTGAAATTTCAACCACAGAATATGATGTAGAGTTGAGTTCATTTTGGATTAAAATAGAGTTGACCGGGAATCATAACATAACCTCAAATTTGTGTGTGAAAAGAACGAAACGAAGAACAGAACGAAATAATTTGTTATTCCTGTGCAAGCAAAAAACACCGAAGACAAAACTGACGCCAAAGGCGGACTTCACGGATGGTATACAAAAAAAATATCACTTCAACCCAATTAAAACTCAAACAGCGAATATGAGGCGAAAAATCTACTCGACCCAGGTAGGAGAGCTGAGTTGGGTTGAGTGGACCCAGTTTCAACTCGACTTTCGTTTATGACTGGGTTAAATCTGGGTTGAACCTAGTCATAAACGGGTAAATAAAAATAAGAAGTGGAAACAGAGACGGAAAATAAATGTGACAGAATTAAAAGAAAAGCAAATTAGGGTGAAAATGAGAACCGGACGTAAAGCCTGCACTCCACTACTCGCTAGCCTGCTTGGGCGAAGTACTTCTCGAAGTTGATGGAAGCACGGTATACAGAAACAAGGCAAATAGAAATTTCATTTTAGGGCTGACCCCTTTCTATATAAAATCGAAGCTGTTGTTATTGTTTCGTCCCTTTTTACGATATTCGAAGATGTCAGTCTCTTTTACATAACTTTGTTTCTTTATACCGTGGTCCGAAATACGTGACTACTCATCCAACCTCGCGAGAAGATCAGTCACCCGGCATACCACACACCTCGAGCCCTTTGACTCAGGCGCAAAAACCGCCAAAGATACAAAGTCGCCAGAGCCGAAGTAAAGTTACACAAAGTGAGTCGAAGTGCCTCTCTACATTCTAGACTTCGACCAACTTTGCGAATAGAGTAGTGCAGGCTTAAAAATAAAACAATGTAATGACCCAGCGGATAAAACAGATAATACCAACTCATGCTAAGTAGACACAGAACAATGGATTCATAAAGAAAAGAAACGAACTAAAAGCCAATATTTTGAAGAAGAAATAAGAGAAATAGAAGAATCAACAACGTAAAGAATTTACATCCAGAATGACGATGTTGCAAGTATACAAATGGGGATGTATACCAAAAGCTGCAAAAACGTGCCTATCGAGTACGAGGACGAAATGTTTTTAAATTGTTAGTACTCACAGCGACCATAAGAAAAACCGTTGTCTGCCTGGGAGGAAGTAATACCCAAATTTAGTATGTCCTATTTCCGGAAAATTTTTGGGACCGCAACTTGGCCTATCGAGTAAAAGCTTGGAATAACCGTTAAATTAAAAATAATATGAGCCGTTTATTTTGAAAGTGGGGCAAGTCCACTTTTTGTTGTTTCGAGATATTTAAGCATTTGCATTTCAAAAAAATTAAAAATATTGGTAGCCCCTAATAAACAACTTTTTTGCTTTTTGTGTTCTTAGATAATATAAGTTTATTATCCAATAGTGTTTATAGTGCTGGGGGCAATTCTGGTTCGGTGCAGTGAAAACGTGAAAACACTTTACACGTTTACACCTTAGTTTGCGATTCTTATACCGTGCAAACCACTGTCAAAAACTTTGCACGTATAAAATTTAGAGTGAAGTCGTGAAAAGTTTACACTTTAGATATGTACCTACTAGATTTGATAAACTGTCACTTGCTAGTATAAAAATTCAATTCAGCCTTTATTCAGCATTAAGTTTACACGAATGCAACGAGAATCGCTTTTTCAGGTTGAGTGCAGTGATAAAGTGAAAAAAGGTGTGTAAAACGTCAAGTGTAAACTTTTTTTCACGTTTTCACTGCACCGAACCAGAATTGACTCCCTGCTGGCTACAAGAAAATAAAGCTTTTTTCATACCCAAGTGGACTTGCCTCACTTTCAAAATTAATGGATTAATATAATCGTTAATTTAAGTGGATAATATTTCAGTTGTATCAGACTTTTTATCCGCTTTACATTATTTTCACCTGAATGTATGTACATATGTATGAATGTATGGATGAATAAATGTATGTATTAGCTTTATATAGCTTTATATGTTTGTACGTTTGATTGTTTGTTTGTTCTTTGTAAACAAATCTTGCAACTTGATTTGAACCCACTTCCATATAACCGACCAACTTCTAATTTTGCCCATATGCAACATAGTTTGCGTGACAATGCAATCTGACCAATTTGTAAAAAATCAAGGTGGCGGTTCCAATATGGGGGCCGAATTTTGCAATTGTGTACCGATTCTATTTAAAATCGGTACTACGGGGGTTTCATTAGGACAAATGACAAATCTGTGGTCAAAATTTGAAAATTCAAAATGGCGGTCAAGAGAAAATGGCTGACTACTTTTTTTTTACAATCCACTCAATATGGGTATCAAATGAAACGTTATGTCAAGTAAACTACGATTAGCTTTTCAAATTCAAAATGGCGTCCAACACAAAATTACAGTTTACCCTTTTCTTTACAACATCCTCGGTATGGGTATCAAATGAAAGTATATGACAGTAAACTGTGTGACGTCATTTTAAATCTAATATTATTACACGATAAACCGACTGCTCGTCATTTTTTTCGTGTAACGATTCTATTGTCTATATAGCTGTGCACAAAACAGCAAAAATTCTCATGATTTTCATATTGTTTCCACGATTACTAAAATTTCCTGGTGTTGGTGTTATGAAATATTGTTCAATTGGCGACTACCAATATCAAAGATAAATAGATAAAAACACCCTACATTTCAGACTGATGTTAAACCATTAGATTTGCTTCACCATACAGCAACCGGAGCTAAATTTTGCTGTGTGGTTAAAAATATTTTCAATCTAAGGACAACCACTTTCAAAATAAACATACTTACAACACTGTTAAGAGCTAAAACTTCCATCTCCTTTATTACTAGGATTCTGAATTTTTTTGACCATAACATTTTTACACATAAAAAGATCATCCTTAGTTTTATCTAGAACTACCGTTATCTTCATTTTTTTCAAAAATGGACTTACCCCATTTTCAAAATAAACGGCTCATATGTTGCTCTGCCTGGTGAAATCTGGCGCTAATGTCTTGACAGACCACTTTTTTTGTTGTTGTTTTTGGACCGCCACTGACCTATCGAATAAGAGTTTCAACTGTGGAATAATCTATCGCAGTCAGTATTTTCGAGCTCCTTCAACATCCCAGAGCTCAAACGCAGGGTTCATTACCACCTTATTCAATACCATCATACCTTCATAACCCTTAACCTATCCCCACGCAATTAGAAGTCTGTAGCTGTAGATGTGCGAAGCTGATGAATCTGCAAAATCTCTGAAATGCCATGATATAAAGGCCCCTGTGCTGAATGTCGAGTCGTGATTTGTGACAAATTTTTTGAGTTGAAGAAAGTCACGTTTTAATCGAATTACGATTTTCAGCATAGTGGCCTAGAGTGGAAATGCTAAGTGCGAGTTTAGCCCCCTATGCTGAAAGTCGCAATTCATCTGAAACGCCACTTTCTTCAACTCAAAAAACTTGTGACAAACCACGACTCAACATTCAGCACAGGGGCCAAAACTTGGAATCAAACTTGAAAAACGCTCCAACGTCGCAAACAGGGAACACCAGTTGAAGGGCATTCCGACCGACGTCATTCAAGCTTTAATTAAGAACAATCCTATTTTATTATGGAAGCATTCAATTACAATAAATATCACTATTACATCATTCACTTCATTGTCGTGATTGGTCCAGTTCAATGGATACCAAAATGCCAATTTTGCCATGTTTTAAAATTTCAAAAAGAAGCACCCGGTATGTGCTGCTCCAATCGCACTGGCTCTACCTATAAGTCACTTAGCGCTCCAGCTATTCCATACGAAAAACGTTGGCAAGTTTATCACTAAAGTAAAACAACACAAATTGTTCAATTAACTATTATTTATTTCTATATATGTATATATTTATATGTATATCATCTTCCTTTTAAATTACTCTTTTAAATAACATACTCTTCCCACAGAAAAATGTTTTTAAATGTTTTCTTTTATATCCATAATAATATTTACTTAATCCATTTTGGTTTTAAATGTACCCATTTTTTGTTTTTTAATATTATTATTTAATATTTAATAATTTACACATGATCGATGAATTAAATACACAAAAATCCCCGGATTATCTGCCATCATATCGTACGTAAATAACACTTCTTTTAATCAATTTTTTATCATATTTAATTGTAATGTATATATAATATATATGTATATGTATGTGTATGTGGAATGTACGTTGAAGTTCACATTTAAAACAGTTTTTTTTTTACCATTTTTATTTGTTTTGTTTCTTAATTACAGTCACTAATAATAAAAGCAATATTAACAATTTAAATAAATTTCATGACAGTGTTTTTTTACATTTAACTTCCAATTAACGGCGATAATTCTAAAGCAAAAAAAGCCGATAAAATCGTTTTTTGTTTTTTATTAATTATTGGGTAAACTCTCTCGTATTTTTATGATGCCATTTTATCCTGAATTTATTATTACTTAATATAAATTTTTTTTAGTTTAGTTGAAAAGGATTACCATTGTCCATGTCCTGTAGAAATTATTAATAAATTTACAATTATATTTTTATATTAAATTAAGCTTTAATTTTTAATATTATATCTTAAATGCTTTATTTTTTTTTTAGTTACAGTATTTGATTAACTGAGATTTTTCTTTTCTGGATAACAACAAAATACTTAACAGTTTTCATATTTTTTTCTTTTAAAATTGTATTTATATTTAATTTTTTTATACTGTTTTTTTATAACAAATTAAGTTATTTTTATTCTAAAATGTGCTTCCTGGGAAATTTTACGTTTTTTTCGGACAGTTACAATATTTAAGCATTAATTATATTTATTGCATTTTTTAATGATTTAATTTTTTTATTCTTTTCACTTTTGAATTGTTTAATTGCAGCACTTTAGAATTTTATTTGTGAGAAATTTTTGTTAAGGAATTTTTAGAAGATTAAAATGTTTTAATAAAAGCTTGATTTTTTCAATATTCCTAATGGGATGCGACGAGCACGGATAATGGTAGATCCACCCATATCCGTAACGCCACGGGGCCGATGCTTTCCGTGTCAGTGACTTCCGTAATGAATTTTCCACTGACATTTACTCAACACCGCATTTTCCGTATCAGTGCTCAATGTTCAATGCCATCTGACATTTTTGTTTTGAAATTTGGACAGTGATCTCAACTGTATTATGGAATTTTGAATTTTTGTTTCGTCCCAGGATTACTCTTCGGAAAGTTGTATTACGGAAACAAATTTGAGCGTATTTCATAGTCTGGGAACAGGTGAACACTTTCTCAATTTGTTTGTATGAAAATATATCGAAATATTTTTTTCACTTATGCTTCCGGTACTACACTGCAAAAGAGGTTAACAAAACCACCATGCCTTCCTGCTCTAAAGGCGCTCCACCATCAAAAGTGAAGTACCAAACGCAACGCAGCGCCCTAAGAATCCGAAGGGTGAAATCACCGAGAGACAACAAGCCTCAATAAGGTGGGCGACACAGGTTGTCAGCGAGCATATTTCGCAAACTAGCAACCTAACACCAAAGCGTCAGAGGTAGCTTGACGAACTGAATCACCATTGGCTAAGCGCAGTAGCAACTACGACCTATAGCCAAGTACTAAAAGGTCCGATCGTTATCGCCGTTATCGACGAAAGCGATCAACATGGCACCATTCTGCCTAATAAATGGAGGAAAATTGAGGTCAAGCTCGCGACGATTCTCCTCCCAATTCTTGAGGATGGTATCAGGGCCGCGGATCAGAGATCTGTCGAGTTCTATAAAATAGCCATATCCAGAATCGGGGAGGGCATGACTAGGGGCTAAGCTCAAGGTCGTTATAAGGGAGGAGATCCCGAGTCGCGCCAGAGCGCGTTTCTGGATCCCAGCGGAACCAACCGAGCCTCAGGCTATTCTGGATATTATTCGCTTGAGTAACTTATCAACTGGAGGATCCGAAAGGTGACGGCCACTTACCCAGATGTGAATATCCTTAGCCACCTGAGAAAAATCTACCTCGAGCCGGGCTGAGATGGACCACAGCAACAGGAAAGCTTTCAAAATCTCAGTTTAATAAAAAAAGAGATAAGCTATGTCGTGAAGGTGCTGACCGGTCACTGGTCCCTTTGGCTCGTACGGCGAAAGCTTGAAACTTCCCCACAACGACTTATGCAGAAGCTATGGTAATGAAGATGAGCAAGAAACTGTCTCCCATCTTCTCTGTACATGTCCGGCCCTTGATGGATTGAGTGAGCTGTAAGACACTGGTGTTCCTGACCTCTGTCGTTTGGCTTAAAATGGCCTGACACTAGAATGGCAGCACAATGGCGTACCTAAGTGGGCCCCCTAATGAGGGAGCGGCCATTTTAACCTCACCTAACCTAGGGCCTGTGTCAAGGCAGTCCTTTTATAAGAGGAAAGGAAAGTAGCGCCGGCACCCACCAATTTGGTCTAGAGAATCCTAGGCCAGCGATCGGCAACCTACGGCACTAAGGAAGATTCACATGGCACGCTACGAAAGTGAGAATTTATTAAAATTGAGGTAGAGGCTTACATGAAAAAGTATGTCCGGCATTGCCTTTCATATTCATGAACGGCTGTTACAGGGGCAAGCGCACTTGCTACTCTGATAGATATGTATATGTATCAGAGCACACAGACGTACGTACAACGGAAGGAATATAGGCTACTGCAGCCGCTGGGAGTACAGTTCACTCGAACGTTGAGGCCGGCTGGCCATAGCCTGAAGGTCTTTCTCGCCTTGAAACCTAGTGTAACCATACACTCACCGGCCGCCAACTGGGGCGCTTGCAACCCAGGAAATCTAAAAAAAAAATCTTTATTACTGTGGGTATCTAACGTCAGTCCGGGCCTGAAAATCTGAATTTCTATTCAGTTTGAAGTTTTCGCTGAGGCCATGAAGATTTTTGCACTTGAATCAGATTTTTGCATTATCATTATAAGTTTTTTCTCTACACAAATAAAATTATTTTCACATACAATGGTTTTTTTTGGTGCCACGCTTAATGTGCAGTAGTTTTAATTATCTGTTTTGTGGCACGCCAATGCATTTGAGTTGCCGACCACTGTCCTAGGCGATCAGGCCACAAGCCAAATGGTGGAGTCCTACACCTGGTCTGGTGGCTTAAACACAGCCAAATTTCTAGAAGAATGTCAAGACACTGGTTAACTGGATTACAGGTCACTGCTCCCTAAACTATCACCTATGGAGGATCGAAGTAACAGACGATCAAACCTGTAGGATTTGTTGCAAAACGACGACTTTTCCGCGATAGCGAGACGCAGGGTCTTGTTGCTTGGACGGAACTTGCGCAAACAAGCTGCGGAGATTATTCAAGTGCTCTGACGTACAAATATTAGGTACAGGAGCCCTACATTTCTAACAAAACTCCTAAAATGGTATTCCTTATTACAAAACTGACTAAATTCTACTCGAAACTGTTACATTATTGTTAGATTTTTACTGCTTGCGACGTCCCTGCAAAATATTTGCCAGCGAACAATTAGTTAGTCAGATTCACCATCATCGTGTTTGAATAGTATTTGTATTAGCTAGAGATCAACGATCAAAAAATTTATATTCTGCTGAATGTCATTGAGTTGAACATCAAATATTTACGAAATTTGGCCTTCATATTCTCTACCACAGAACATACAACAATACTGTTGTTTATGACTTTAAAAACGCAGATTTTGAAAGTATTTGCTCTGAATTATCCCTAGTTGACTGGGAACATAGGCTATCTGCCAATGATCTTGACGAGATAGTATCTTGTTTCTATACCATCATTTTAAATACCATTGACAAATATGTACCGAAGATAATTAAAAGGAATAAATTATCGGAGCCGTGGCTTGACAGAAACATTCGATCTCTTCGCAATCAGAGAAACAAACTGTATAACCAGATAAAAAAGAACCCTAATGTCACCGAGGAATTGAAACTGGAATACAATAGGTTAGCCTCAGAATTTAATCTTAGGTCACGTGAGGCCTATACCGCATACATCAATTCCGTTGGAGATAGCATTATAAAAGACCCCAAAAAATTTTTCGATTTCGTTAATTTAAAACGAAAGACATCAGGCTATCCCGCAACAATGACAAATGGTAGAATGCACTCCTCATGCCCCCAAGCAATCTGTAACATGTTTGCTGATAGGTTCAGCGAAAGGACCCCGCAAACTTTCTATGGAAAAACGGTCTCCGTCAAATCACTTGATATTGTGGTATTAGATTCTTCGTACCCTTCTGATGAAAAGTCATCACGGGCACGAAGCACGAAACCTGAAATTTTTAGTCCAAAATGCCCTTTGAAAACTTCGACTTCGGCTGAAAATCGATTTTTTATGTTTGACTGATACTGATCTTTCAACTAAAGAATAAAAAAATAATCGCTATCACATGTTAGTATGAAAACATTTATAACGATAGCAATGTCCCTTGCAAAAATTGAATTTTGAAAAAAAAAATTACTTTTTTTATGCAAAATAGTGATTGTGTGTTGTTGAAATACGATATTTAATGCATTCAAGCGACAATTTGATGGAAAATAATAAAAAAAGAAGCAAAAACCTACATCGAAAAAAATTGATTTTCGGCCGAAGTCGAAGATTTCAAAGGGCATTTTGGACTAAAAATTTCAGGTTTCGTGCTTCGTGCCCGTGATGACTTTTCATCAGAAGGGTACGAAGAATCTAATACCACAATATCAAGTGATTTGACGGAGACCGTTTTTCCATAGAAAGTTTGCGGGGTCCTTTATTGCCCCAACTCTATTCCAAGGCACACCGATCCAACTGATGCGCACCCTCCAGTTCTCATAGATGATTTATGCCTGTCGATTGAAGATATACTGACTGGTTTAAACAACCTTGACCCGAAAAAAGGTCATGGGCCTGACAATCTGCCCCCTAGTTTTTTGCAACGATGCTCAAATCATATCTCATTCCCTCTGTATCTCATCTTTAACAGGTCATTATCGTTAGGAAAGTTTCCTACGTTGTGGAAGAAATCCTACCTCATACCAATCCATAAGGCGTCTGATAAGCATTTAGTGGATAACTACAGAGGTATTGCTATTTTATCAACAATCCCCAAACTATTCGAAAAACTCATCCACGACAAAATTTCCCCCTTAATCGACCCACACTTAAATGAACAACAACACGGCTTCAGAAAAGGGCGTTCGACCACTTCAAACCTCATGGTCTTAATCTCCGATCTCCTCTGTATCATGGAGAAGGGCTATCAAATCGATGCTATTTACACTGACTTCAGCAAGGCCTTTGATAAGGTAGACCATCATATTTTACTTGTTAAGCTCTCAAAATTTGGAATAACAGGTTCTGCTCTTGAATGGTTAAGATCATATCTCAACGGAAGAACACAGGTTATCAGATTTCAAGGATTCCTTTCAAAGGAAATCGATGTAACTTCCGGTGTTCCTCAGGGCAGTCATCTTGGCCCTCTTCTGTTCAATATATTCATCGCTGACCTCTCCAAGAAATTAGAGAATATCCCGCATCTCTTTTACGCGGACGATCTCAAAATATATAGTGTCATTAAGTCCCAAACCGACGTATCCTTTATTCAGTCGAATCTCAATGCATTACAAGACTGGTGCACCACGAATAAGTTGCATCTTAACATCAACAAATGTCAAGCAATTACCTTCTCTCGTAAACATAACACACAGCAGTATTATTATCATCTCAACGACACGGTGTTGAATCAAGTCGATCACATTGTCGATCTAGGTGTCGTTCTGGACAAAAAACTTAATTTTAATTTGCACTATGATAATATTACTGCCAGAGCCAACAAACTTCTTGGCTTTATAAAGAGAAGAGCTAAAGAATTCGACAACATTTGGGTCACAAAAACTCTTTTCTGTTCTCTAGTCCGCCCTATCCTGGAATATGCATGTCCCATCTGGGATCCCATATTTCTCATAAGTAGCAACAGGATGGAATCAATTCAAAAGAAGTTTATCCTCTTTGCTCTGAGAAGTCGACACGATCCGCGAGATTTTCTAAGCCTACCACCCTACACGGAGAGGCTCAAAGTGTCGGACCTCTTGCCACTCTCTTCTAGGAGAAAATTTCTTATCGCGTCTCTCACCTTAGAAGTCCTTAACGGCAACCTTAAAGTGCAGTTTTTGTCGGATATGATCAAGTTCAATGAAGATACCCGACTTACAAGACATACGAAACTGCTCAAGGAATGCCCACATCGGACCGAGTATGCAAGGAATGAGCCCGTTAACAGATGCTGCGTGGTCTTTAACAATTATAGATCATGTTACTCCCCTTCAATAGATAAAGCATCCTATAAAAAAAGACTTAAATCCTTCCTGACAACCTAATACTAACACTCCTTAGAATTAAATAATTATATATGCCAGTGTTAGTCTATAAGAACTCTTGTGTATTTAGTTTAAGTATGCCTTGTTTGGCAAATAAATAAATAAATAAATACATACTCAGAACCTACAAATTAAAATTTTTCGCTTTCTACTTTTTGCCAATCTGCTATATAGAATACGAGTCTCAGTTCAATAAAGTTCATTTCAATCTGCATACGGGTGGCTTCACCGGCTGTCTTGTTGAGTTTTTGCTTGAAATTATTGTTGCTTTTTAGAAATGCAAAAGCTCACTGGAATGACATTATTCAATTTCATGTTCTGTAGGGCGATCTCAGGTTTGATTTTTCCTGAGTTCAATATATGAAAATGTAAGGGAGCTGAGGCTAAAATTGAAGTTCAGTACACCATTTGGCTCAAAGTTGGGTAAATTTCCGTAAATCATTCATTCATTTACACAAATAAATTTCTAAAATACTGCATTCTACCAGCTTGCAATTACATTTCAGAATTGAATTGATATCCAAAGGTTCTCGATAAGACATTTTTACATACATAAAGATTACAAATACACGAAATTTTTTCTTATATCCTTAGACTTTACTTCGAGACCTTCAAATCAATTCCTTAAGATCCTTTTCGCTTACATAACATTAAATTAATATCAACAACCCTTTGAAGATTTTTTTTTACTTTAATATTTTGTCCCTTATAAAATAAATCACAATTATAATAGTTTACAATCACTTAAATAATTTTACGGATTTCTTTTTATACAATATTTGTTTGTATTATTTTCAATACATAATAAAATCTATATTAAATATGATAAATAATATATTTTGTTTTCTTCTTTTATATCTTCAGTATAATAATAAATAATTTTAATGTATTTCTTTTTAAATTTATTTAATTATAATTTTTTTTCTCTTTTTTTTAATTAATACTCTGTTATTGTCAACTAAGATATTCTTGTACAGTGGCGAAAGGATTTTTTTAAACTGGGCGTTTTTTCATTTTTTTTAATAATATTAAATTAACATAACGGAGTGTACTACAGTTTTGATAATATATTTCTTTAACTTTTTTTAACAATAAATTTAATTCTAATTCTTTTTTTTAGTTTAACCCATATTTTTTTGTTGGCTTTATAGTGTGGCCTTATGTATTTTTTCCTTATATTTTTATCACTAAATCCTCTACGATTTCTGATGTTCGCTGCTACAAAGTCAGTTCTTGCTCTTAATCCCTAAAAGAACACTACATCGCGTGGTTGTCATATGAATCAGCTTGTTCAAATTATTATTTCGATGTTTTATTACAAATTATAAGCAATTTTTATTTATAGAAGGCTTTTTTTAGTTTCGAGATGGATGATAAATAAAGATGAAAGTAATGAGTTAAACTAATATCATAAATGTAAAATGGTTGTGGTTTAAAAAATAAAAATTGGTGCATAGTATTTTGCAGGATGATTTGATTTAGGAATAAGCAGGTATTTCCGTTCTGAAAAGATAAATAAAATTGTGATTAATACCAAAAGCTGAAAACTAATACGCTAAATCTGAAATTGTTGGCAACCCTGATCAATACTGAGTAAAAGTGTAAAGCAAATTCAAAAACGCTTCGATAGAGTTGTAGAAAGAGAAAGTCGTGTATTTAAAATAAATGCAATATAACTGTTAAAATATGTTCTAGTGTATTATTTAGTTCCTTGCCCAAATCCTCTCAAGTACCCCATTCAATCCAGTTTCAACCTAGGTTCAACCCAGTTATAAACGAGGTTCGAGTTAAAACTGGGTCCACCTAACTCAACTTATATCTCCTACCTGGGTCGAGTTGATATTTCGCCTCATATACGCGGGTTGAGTTGTAATTGGGTTGAAGTGCATTTATGTTGTTTGGTTACCATCCGTGAAGTCTGCTTTCGGCGTAGCTTGCACAGGAACATCGTTCCAGCGAGTAAGCGAGACTTATCTCAACTAATCAACATGGTTTTCTTGCAGCTCGTTCTACTACTACTAATCTACTTGAGTTCTCTTCTCACACAGTTCGAGGCTTTGTTAGCGGCTGCCAAACCGACTGTGTTTACACTGACTTCAGTAAGGCTTTTGACAAGCTCTCCCACTCTATTATAGTTCTCAAACTGAAAAAATTTGGCTTTCCGCCTGCCCTTATGGTATGGTTCCAGTCGTACTTAGCCGACAGAACTTACCAGGTTTTATTCCGCGGGGCTAAATCTAGAAACATCGAAGCGTCATCTGGAGTCCCGCAAGGTAGTCACCTTGACCCTCTTCTTTTTATTCTTTCAATTGATGACATTGTTGCCTTGTTAAAGAACTGTCAAATCCTTATTTACGCTGATGACATTAAACTCTACTGTTATGTAAGAAGTATTGAGGATTGCAAACTTTTACAAGTTGACCTGAACACATTCTATTCTTGGTGTTCCAACTACAACCTGGTACTCAATATTGGTAAGTGTGAGGTCATGACTCTTTGCAGGAAACGTGGTCCACTAACTTATGTCTACACTTTCCTTAACAACACACTTTCCCGAGTTAACTCTGTGATCGATCTGGGGGTCAGGTTTGAAAGTAAGATGGATTTTTCCACCCACATTAATTATATTTCCTCCAAGGGCAGTTCAGTCCTGGGTTTTATAAAAAGGTGGTCCAAGGAATTCAACAACCCCCTCATCACTAAGCATTTGTACATATCCTTAGTGAGGCCTTTACTCGAATACGCCTCCCAGGTATGGTCTCCTCAATACTCCTCCCAAGTTGGAAGAGTGAAATCGGTTCAAAGAAAATTCGTCCGTTTCGTACTCAGTCATCTCCCTTGGGATGACCCACGCATCCTTCCGCCTTATGAAAACAGGCTTAAACTACTCAACTTAAGCTCCCTACATAATCGTCGTGAAGTTGCTGACGTCATATTTGTTCATCGGCTACTAAATGACAAGGTAGACTCAGGTTTCTTACGAAGCCAAGTGGCATTCAGAGTGAGTAATTATAGCTTGAGGGGTATACCTCTCCTGCATACTAACTCCTCTAATACCAATTATGGCAAGTACGAACCTGTTAATCGCATGCTTATTAACGTTAATAGAAATATTAGGGTTTTTAGCATGCTTACAAGTGAAGTGGCTCTCAAAAAGAGTCTTCTTAATGTGACGTGAGTCCTTGGTGTACCCACTCCCTCTTTGTTGTAGCACGCTTCCTTGTTAGAGTGTTTTAGTACTTCCTTTTATTTTTATATGTTTGCATGCCTCAGCAGAGCCACAAAATCTGTGGTAAATTTTTCTCAGCCTTGCTGGGAAGTGCGCCTTCTGTGTTAGAGGGGAAACTCTATATATATGTATATAATATATTATATATATATAGATTTGCATGCTTAGTTGAGAGCCTCATCTCAGCGCTTTCTTGTGCTGAGTTGGTTAATTTGTATTGGCTCAGCTGAAAAGTGCGCCTTCTGTGCTAGAAGGGTTAACTCTATTAATTAACGTCTTGAAGCGTTGGGAGTTATATCACCAGTCGATTATTCAGACTGAGCCGCGCCTATTATGGTCGCAAATAAACTGGATGGTCAAGTAAGGATTCGTGGTGATTACTCCACTGGCCTAAAGGAATCTCCACAGGCACATGAGTATTCATTGCCTTTTTCCGAGAATATCTTTACTACAGTGGCCAAGACAAAATGTTTCACGCACATTGATAGACCGCCGCCATCTTTCAGGTCTGATGACGGTACGAACGGACCTAGGTGACAACTTCGACTCGGATCACTATCTTGTATCTTGTTGGTATGGTGCTCCGAGAACGCATTACAACGCTGAAAAGCTTTGTATCCCCTGATCAGTCTCGAATCAGCACAGCTGTACTACGCAATGAAATGGCCAGAAACAGCTACGGTCATGCATTAGAACTCGCCGTAAGTCCTCGGGATGAGATACTGGGCTTCAGCTGATCAGATTTTTACCTTAAGGCAGGCTATGAAAAATGTTTAGAGTTTCAAAACTCAATACAACACCTTTTCACAGACTTTAAAGCCGCCTATGCTTCAAAGTCATGAGAGAATTCGGGATCACCAACAAACTGACAAGACTATATCGGTGGATCATGACCAGTGTGACAAGCCAAGTAAAGGTATGCGGAACACTGTCCAGACCAATGATCATCTATAATGGACTCCGATAAGGGGATGGTCTGGCTTGCCTCCGTTTCATCCAGGCGTTGGAGAAAGTCATCCGAGCTTCGGTCGTGACATCAAGGGACATAATCCTCTACAAGTCCACCCAATTACTGGCTCATGCAAACGACATTAACATCATTGCTAAAAGCCAACAAAGCCTACTATAGTCTGTTAAGTCTCTTTAAATCCAAGCATCTAACCATAACGTCTAAACTTTTACTATATAAGACGATAGTGTTACCGGTTCTCACATAATGCTTCCGAAACGTGGGTGCTTAGCATAAATCACTCGAACTTCTTGGCAGCGTTTAGAGGAAAATACTTCGGAGGATTGTTGGCCCCGTATGTGAGGAAGAACGATTCCGGAGACTCTACAGTGACGAGATCTATGAGCGCTATCGCGACGTAGATGTTGTGAAGAAAATAAAGTTCGGTAGTTCGGTTGGCTCCTTAGCAGGTAGTACTTTTTTAAACGTCACGAGGGATTATCTGCCGTCAATGCTATTATTTTATTTGGCGATCATGTGGTTATTCCATCACAATTCAAACAACGCGTTCTTCGTCAGCTTCATGAAGGACATCCGAGGATAACTCGTATGAAGACATTGGCTAGGAGTAAGGTGTATGGACCAAACATGGACGCAAATGTTACATTCTTTGTAAAAAAATTATCAAAATTGTGCATTGGCAGCGAAATCACCTATCAAAATAACCTTATCTTCTTGGGAACTTTTTTCTGTCCCAATGGAAAGGGTCCACATCGATATCGCTGGTCCAATGGAGGGCAAATACTATTTCTTAATCATCGAACCACATTCAAAATTGTCAGAGATTTTTAGTTGTCAACCATCATCACGTTATTGAAAAGTTGCGGTCAGTATTCTCAAAGTAAGAAAACGGGAAATTGCTGGTAAGTGGGAACGAAACGCAGTTTAGAAGTGCGACTTTCGAAGCATTCCTAAAAAGTCAGAGTATCACACACATCACAACAGCACCATATCATCCACAATTAAACGGACAGTCCGAAAGGTTTGTTGCGATCTTTTCAAAGCGTAGGGAACGAGTGTAGACAACATGCAAACATTCCTGCAATCCTATAGATCTACACCGAATTGTGTGGCTCTAGATTAATTATGCCCTGCTGAACTAGGTGCTTTGGACCTCATCAAACCAAGTGAAACAGGCGAAAGCACCTCATTAATATACAAGAAGCAGAAGCAGCAATTTAACAGACATCACGGTGCAAAACATCGGGCATACCGAATAGGTGATCCGCTTTATGCAAAGGTGTTTATAAATAACAGATGGACTTGGCGTTTTGTTTCAACTAGGCAGTGGCAATCGCAGCAGCTATCACTCAATATAATATTAGTGGATTATTTCGACATAGACCAAAATTAATTTCATCGTAGACCTGGGCCTGTACTCCCGAAGGCGAGACGATAAAGAAACGAAACGAAATAACGAGACAATCTATGTGCCCCTTAATCCCTCGTGGGACATAGGGCGGAAACAGTTGCCCTCCAGCGGACTCTGTTTTGCGCGACAGCTCTTAGCTCTGACCAGGATCTCCCAGTAGTTGCGGCCTCTGCTAGTAGGGTTCTCCTCCACGTTGTTCTAGGTCTTCCAACTCGACGGGATCCTTGCGGGTTCCAGTCAAGGGCCTGTTTGGCTAGATTTTCGTTATCGCGTCGCAAGGTGTGGCCAACCCAACTCCATTTCCTTCGCCTGATTTGGTCGTCTATCCTTTCTTGGCCGGCACGGCGCCATAGCTCTTCATTTGAAATTCTATCTTGCCAGCGGATTTTTAGGATACGACGAAGGCATCTGTTTATGAAGACTTGTAGGCGCCCTGTGATGAATTGGGTGACTTTCCATGTTTCGCAACCGTATAAAAGAACTGCCTTAACGTTGGCGTTGAACAGCCGCAATTTGGTGTTGGTTGAGATCTCCGTTGATCTCCATATGCGGAACAAGCATGCATATGCGCTTCGTGCTTTATTTATTCTGGAACTGACGTCTTCTTCTGCACCACCATTTTCGGTAATAATACTACCGAGGTAGCAGAATTTATCTACCAGTTCCACGTCACGGTTATTCAGCGCAGTTCGTTCAAGTGTGTTTGCATTTATCCGCATTTCTTTGGTTTTATTCGGATTCAGCCTTAAGCCTGCTAGACTACTTTCTGTTGCCAAATTGTTTAACATGTTTTTTAGCTCCTGATGTCTGTGGGCCAGCAAACAGATATCATCTGCGTAGTCGAGGTCCTTAAGGCGATCTAGCAAACCCCACTGTATGCCGCCTGTTCTACTATCTAGAGCGCCAACAAGAATGTCATTTATTACTATAAGAAATAGTAATGGGGATAGTAAGCATCCTTGTCGTACTCCTGAACTCACCTCAAAGCTGTCGGATAATTTTCCGTTATGGAGAACTCTGCATTTGGAATTGTTGTATAGGGCTTTTATCAATTCTATTATCTTATCCGGCAGTCCACGTCGCCGTAATGCCTGCCATATAAAGCTCCTATTAACCGAGTCGAACGCTTTCTCATAATCTACGAAAGCAAGGTAAAGGGGGGATCGGAATTCAGTAGACTGTTCCACTATTATTCTTAAGGTGTTGATGTGATCTATACATGAACGGCCCTTCCTGAATCCGGCCTGCTGCCTTCTAAGCGTTTGATCTACTGCCTCTCTTATTCTTGATAGTATAGTGTGGGACAAGATTTTACCCACAGTAGATAATAGACAGATGCCTCTCCAGTTGTCGCATATTGTTAGATCCCCCTTTTTGGGTATTTTGACTATGATACCTTCCGTCCAATCCTCCGGAAAGGTACAGGTGTTCCATGCTAATTCGAGGATTGGCTGAAGCGCATCTGCTATGAGGCTTGAGTCGGCTTTCAACAATTCTGGCGGGATGCCATCTTTTCCAGCTGCTTTACCATTGGCCATCGCATGAATTGCGGTTACTATTTCCGTCTTGGATGGGGCCCGGGTGTTGATTCTTATCGGCTGTGCATTGTTGCTGTTTTCCTGAGGTTCCTGTGTGAGTGAGCCATTCAGGGCGGCGAAGAAATAATCTCTCCATCTTTGGAGCTGCTCCTCGTCGCTGCACAGTAGCCTTCCATCCGCACTCTTAACGGCATGCTTTTTAGTAGAGTGCTTTCCCGAGAGCTGTTTAGTAATTTGGTACAGCACTTTACTGTTGCCTGTGTTTGCCGCGTTTTCCACTTTTTCTGCGAGCTCGTTTATCTGCTGCCTTTTATCACGCCGGACACTTCTCTTTACCTCTCGGTGTAATTGAGAGTACTCCCGTTCAAGTTGGTGACGTCTATCCGGGTCGCTTGTAGAGTTTATGTTATTTTTGAGGGCCCTCCTGCGTTCTATTTTTTGCCAGGTGCTGTCCGAGATCCAATGTTGCATGTTTCTCTGGACATAACCGATGCTCGTTTCCGCAGCCGTCAATATAGCGCCCTTTGTTGTACTCCACAGGTCTTCAATATTTGTGTCGTCAGAAACGGTTTGCTGGTTTAATATTTGCTGCAGTTTTCCAGCAAATTCTCGCTTTTTAGCGCTCTCCCGCAAGAGGTCAACGTTAAACCGTCTACGGTTTATAGATTCACGTTCAAAGTTTCTGATTGCAGCGATTCTAAGGCGAATAGTTGCTACTACCAAATGGTGGTCGCTTCCAGTGTCCGCTCCCCTGAAGCTCCTGACATCTTCCAGAATGGTTCTCCATCTGCGGCTGACGGCCACATGATCTATCTGATTTCTCGTTCTACCATCGGGCGATACCCAGGTCTCTTTATGTATCTTCTTGTGACAAAAGTAAGTTCCACCTACCATAAGTTGATGGGAAGAACAAAAGTCAACGAAAAGCTCACCATTGTTATTGGTAACTTGGCTTAGGCCTTGTTTTCCAATTATTTGTTCAAGACCGGTGTTGTCGTGACCGATTTGTGCATTTAAGTCACCCATTAATACAATGATGTCTCCCCTTGGAATAGAGCGAAAAACCTCATTCAGTCGCATGTAGAACTCGTCTTTGATGTCATCTTCTGCGTCTTCGGTTGGAGCATAGCATTGAACTACCGTAGTACTTCTTAGCCTGGTACGTAGGCGCACGGTAATAATCCTCTCAGAAACTGGTGACCAGCTAATGAGGCTAGCCCTGGCTTCTTTGGTGAGTATTACGCCAACACCACTCCTACGGCTTTCAGTTTCATTTCTCCCAGAATATAAGAAGGACTCGCCATTTGGGCAGATATGTTCCGCCGCATCAGGCCATCACTGGTCTCGCTCAGTCCCATGATCTTGATTTTATATCGATTCATCTCGTTGAGGACTTCATCCAGTCGTCCCTCAGCAAGCATTGTTCTCACATTCCATGATCCGATTCGTGTCCTTGTTCGAAAAGCAAAGGTCGTCGTCGTGTTGTCCATCCGGTTCCGAGGCACTGTTTGCCGATTCGTAGCAATAGTGTTTTTTATGGGAGCGGGTTGCTAACCCTCAGCCCAACCGACTTAAAAGCTCTGTTTTGTGGCGCAGAGAGCTCGCCATTCGCCCCTCTCCCGTTAGCTCCTTCCGAAGAAGTACCCCAGGGGGCACCGCGGGGAGGTGGGATTAGGACTTGCTAACAGGTCTGCTTGGTGTTTGATTGCAGTGGATCTCTTCGGATTTTAATAGAAGTGACAAATCGGGTGTCACCACTTTCCGAGATCTTTGTTAGCCGTTCGCCCCCGTAACGAGACAAGATGAAAATATATTTCCTACTCCTGAAGACGATAATCTCGTATTGCTTTGCTTTTTGACCTATTATGCAAAACAAATTAAAACTGTCAAAATAATTAACAATCCCAACATACAAATTAACAAGCACTAACGTCTAAACGAAGACGATTACAAATATGTCATCGTTTGTTTAGACGAAAACGAGACGATATCGTCTTCCAAGCTAGCATTTTGACAAAACGGTTTCGTTTCGTCTTCGGGAGTACAGGCCCCGATATAAACGTATCCGGGATTTTGAACGAAGAATCGATGTCTTTTGAGAACACCATTTCCCAGCAATCAACGGCGGAACCATGATCAGAACAGAACAGCAATGTTTCCGTAACGGGAAGTTCCAGCATCATCCCAGCTTCTAGCCAGATAAGCTGGATCGAAAAGCGAAATCAAAGGACCGCTCTACTTGAGGAACTACATCGCTTAAAAGGGGAGATGTTGGCAGCCCTGTTCAATACTGAACAAAGATGTAAAGCAAGTCTCAAAAACGCTTCGATTTAAAGTAAATGCAATATAACTATTAAAGTAGATTCGAGTGTAGCAAATATTTGTAAATATACAAAAAAATCACAACAAAATTTATTTATTAAATGGCACAACAAAAATGTCATATTTCCCTCGAGCGGTTTTAATAAAATTACAGATATTTAAATCAAAATATTTTCCTCGAAATGGTGTTGTAACAACACGACTAAAGTGATTATATATTTTAAATAATTTCCACCCATGCCCGTGGCGGGGGAGCATTTGAATTTTCTACAGAATTCACACAGAAATAAAACAAAATAATTAGAGACGGAAAATTAATTTAAAAATCATTATATATTTTTACCACCCACCCGCGCCGCCCAAATGTTATGAGATATGACAATTAAAATGTCCCGGACTAATTAATTTCGTCATTCAATTTGCAAACCGATAATTGAATGCTTAACAAGCCATTAAATATGTAACTTATTCCATTTTATTGATTCCAAAAGGTACAGACAGCGTGAAACGAAATCATCGTTAAATATTTTTAATTATAGAAATAAATGAATTAATAAAATTTCATTTATCGGCTATAAGCTCATTGAGCCAGTCAATTCCTCCAGTGAATTGATAAGACCATTCGACTTTAGCCATTCTCTGTGGTTAAACAATGGTCGGGCACGCTTTTGTTTTATTTGCCATTTTACTACTGAATTGATTTTTTAATATTTTTGTATTTATTGAATTTATTATTTTTAATTTGAATCGAACTTTTAGTTGTTATGAGGAGAGAAATGTATCCACTTAATAAAAGTGGCATGGATTTAATTTTTTATAATATATCAGATAATCGAATTTTTTGGGGTCGTGAACACAAAAACAAACTGTGAACTGAACTTTTAAAGTTCAACAACTGCGCTAAATGCGAGTTTAATGTCCCAGGTCATCGCCATTTAAGTTATTATGCCAGTTTCAACTCTGTCGACAAAATGTACTAATCTGAAGCATCTATAAATTCCAACCAAGCATATGTTATTAAACAAATTGATTACTTGTGTGAAAGCCCAAGCCCAACTGAGAAAGGTGAAGAATAGGGTTTGTCGGTTTTTAAAAACCGGTTTTCAAAACCGGTTTTGAAGAGAAAATTATGGTATTCGAAACCCGGTTTTTTTCAAAAAAAAATCGCGGTTTTAATGTAAGAAAAATATACTCAGCAAGTTGTACTTTGCGGCGAAAGATCTGGCAGCTCTATTGCCTATTCGAAGGGCAACTCCATGAGTACACGTAATATGCTGACTAGACATTTATGTGTATTGAGGTGGAAACAGAAAAGGCCGAATCGTATATAATGCAGCGCTGCATTATATACAGTTGAGCATACCAGCGTATAAAACCTAACAAGCGTACTGAACCTTGTAGCGGTTGCTACTTGTTATTAATTTACGTTCGTTGCTACTTGTTATTAGTTTATGTTCGTTACTGTAGCAAGTTTATTCAACAGTCAGTTCAGTTCCTGTACTAGTAATTTTTGAGTACAGTGTTTTTAATATGTCAAAAATTATATTTTCACTACTACTTAGAAATACACTTTAAGAATACTGAATCAGATATCATATACGTAGACACTGAACACACAAACGATTTTCAAAAAACATAGACACACAAAAAGTTGTCATGAAAAATAAAATTTGAAAATGTATCAGTATTAGTTAGAAGTTAAAAGATTCTACATGTCCGGATTTTAAACCGTTAAAATAATTAACGTATTTGTTAAAGTTAGTTTAAATATAATTCATTAAAAATAAAAATCTAAATTTACAAAAATATTTTAATATAAGATTTATTAAAATAAAATGGTGTGACGTGGTTTTCAAATAAAATAAAATCTAAGAAATCTCAAGACCCCCACATCATTTCTGGTGACCCCGACTAAGAAGAATTGCAGCCTTTCAATGAACAAAAATTTATAATTTGAAGAAAGAAGAAACAAGAAAGAAAATTTTAAAAATTATAGAAGAAAATTTAGAAGAAAGAAGCTAATACAAGAAAAATTAAGAAATCTATTCAAGAAAGAAAATTTAAAAAAATTTAAAAAAGGAAAGTCAATTTTAATTTAATTAAATATTTTTCTTTTAATTTTATTCAAATATTGTACAAAATAATACTTTTGAACATAAAACTTCCAACACTAACACTCTTCCTAGTATCAAAATATAATTTTTCTCTTGCTTTCGATTCTAAATGAATATTTTTCATTTTTATTAATCGAAATTTTCTTTAAGATTTTTGTTTTTACGTCTTTCAACGCGAACGTTCACGAGTGTCCTTTCGTAAAAGTATCGCGAAGTTTTAAAGTATAAAAATTGAATTTCTTGTTACGCGAAAGTTAATTCGTTGTGAAAATATGAGTGTACAGGCGAATGGAACTAATTGTGATGACAATATAAATGAGAATTGTGGACATATTAACGCTTCTGCAATTAAGCTACCAACCTTCTGGTCTCCTTGTCCAGAAGCATGGTTTGTCATAGCAGAAAGCCAGTTTACTTCTAAACATATTAGACAAGATGAGACGAAATATGAGCATATTATACAATCTCTACCTCTGGATGTTATAATGAATATGTTAGATGTCATCCAAAATCCACCTCATGAAAATAAGTACGAAACATTGAAGAGAGCCCTCATCCAACGATTCACCGAATCAGAAGAAAGAAAACTAGAACAACTTCTCTGTAATACAGAAATGGGAGATAAACGACCATCTGAATTTTATAGGTCGATGGAGATTCTTGCTGGAACATCTTCTAACTTAGGAAAAGATTTGATTAAGAAACTTTGGATGCGGAAACTACCATCTAATATCAACATTGCATTGATGTCTTCCGGAAATCAGAACATTCAAGATCTTCAAATTCTTGCTGACAAAATTTTCGATGTTTCAAAGTTTCAATATGTTTCTTCAATAAATGATAATCCATCAAACCCTTTTTCAAATCAAGAAAATATTAATTATATTGAAAAGATAAATGTTTTAGAAAATAAAATTGAAAATTTATCGAATTTAGTGAGAAAACTCACAATTAATAAAAATGATAATTTTCATCACAGATCTAGGTCCAGGAGAAGAAGCTCTTCAAGGCAGAACTTTAATAATTATAATAATAAACCTTTTTGCTGGTTTCATTTCAAGTTCGGAAATAATGCAAAGAGATGTGTGAAACCATGCAGTTTCAATAATTCAAAAAACTAAATTACCCTTCAGCGTGTGCAATAAATAATATACCTCAGAAATCAAAAAGACTTTTTATTTTCGATAAAGAAAATAAATTTAAATTTTTAGTGGATACAGGAGCAGAATTATCCGTCGTTCCAAATACATATTATGGAAAATATAAAAAAAACCCAAATTTAATTCTAACTGCAGCTAATGGATCGTCTATTCATACATATGGAACAAAACTTTTAAAAATAGATTTTGGTTTAAGACGAGACTTTACTTTTCCATTTATCATTGCAAACGTCAACAAACCTATTATCGGCGCAGATTTCCTGATCCAATTTAATTTACTTGTTGATATGAAAAATAGAAAAGTGATAGATGGTACTACAGATTTTAGTGTTAACGGAATCATGATTAAGACAAACTCTCCTTCACCCAGACATTTTTCTGTGGACAATGATTATGGTAATATTTTGTCTAGATTCCCTTCACTTACTCAACCTCCAAGATATGATTTACCTGTAAAACATAACGTAGTACATACCATCGTTACTAAAGGACAACTACCCTTTTCAAAAGCCAGACGATTAGACACCAATAAATCTAAAATAGCCAAATTAGAATTTGACCACATGGTTAAATTAGGATTGTGTAGAAGCTCTTCATCATCTGTCTCATCAGCATTACACATGGTCCCGAAAAAGAATTCTTCAGACTGGCGACCATGCGGAGACTATCGAAGATTAAATTCAATTACAATTCCAGATAGGTATCCAATACCACATATTCAAAATTTTACGTTGAATTTGGATGGTTGTAGTATATTTTCGAAAATTGATTTAGTCAGAGCTTATCACCACATCCCAGTAGCAGAGGAAGACGTTTTCAAAACAGCAATTACTACACCTTTCGGCTTATTCGAATTCACTCGAATGCCCTTTGGTCTCAGAAACGCTGCCCAAACATTCCAGCGTTTTATGGATAAAGTTTTGAACGGCTTAGAATTTGTTTTTGTCTACATTGACGATATTCTTGTGGCAAGCAAGAGTGAGGAAGAACACAAAGACCATTTAAACCAAGTGTTCACCCGATTAGAGGAATTTGGAGTAAACATTAATCCAGGGAAATGTCTTTTCGGAGTAAATTCAATTGATTTTCTAAGCCACAAGATTACAAAAGACGAGATTCTTCCATCTGAAGACAGAATTAAATTTATTCAAAATTTTCCGTCGCCAGATTCAGTTAAACAAGTCCAAAAATTCATCGGAATGGTAAATTATTTCCACCGATTCATTCCACAGTTAGCGAAATTGTTAAGTCCTATTCATATTCAACTAGCGAAAGAGCTTAAGAAGAATAAAAAGGTTAAAATTTTTGACTGGACGGAGGAATGTGAAAATGCATTCATTAAAGTCAAAGAGGCTTTTATTACTGCAACATTATTAGTTCATCCGGCAGAGGAAGCTACTTTACGATTGACTGTTGATGCGTCAAATATAGCAATCGGAGCAATGCTGGAACAATGCAAGAACAACAAGACGGAACCATTGGCATTTTACTCAAAGAAATTGAGTGCAGCAGAAAAGAACTATTCAACGTTTGATAGAGAGCTTTTAGCTGTATATTCAGCAATTAAGCACTTCAGACATTTCTTAGAAGGTCGCGATTTTACAGTGTTCACAGACCACAAGCCTTTAACCTCGGCAATTTGGACAAAAGCTGAAAGAAGTCCAAGGCAAGCGAGGCACTTAGATTATATCACCCAATTTACCTCTGACATCAAACATATTAAAGGTGAATCTAACGTCGTGGCAGACGCTTTATCACGAGTAGATGCAGAAATTATGGATTGCGACACGATGAACGAAAGTGAAATTGATTTGGACATTATTGCAGAAAAGCAAAAGGATGACATTGAATTACAACATTTAATTGAGAATTCAAACGGAAATTCAAAATTCGTATTAAGAGAAGCAGATGTAGCTTCATCCGGAAATAAAATTTGGATAGAATGTTCCACTGAAAGAGATCGACCATTTATTCCAGTGAGTATGCGGAAAAATATATTTGATATGTTACACAATTTGTCACATCCAGGCATTCGAAGTTCGAGAAAATTGATTGCAAGTAGATACTTTTGGCCTGGGATGAACTCAGATATTAATTTATGGGCAAAATCTTGCATAGCATGTCAAAAAGCAAAAATAAATAGACATACGAAATCTCCAGTACAAAAAATTAGGATACCGTCAGGAAGATTTGAACATATTCATGTAGATCTAGTTGGCCCCTTACATCCGGCGGAAGGATTTATGTACCTATTAACAGTTGTGGATCGATTTACCAGGTGGCCAGAGGTGTATCCTTTGAAAAGCATTACAGCAAAGATAGTTGTAAGAACGTTGTACGAACAATACTTTCCGAGATTTGGGATTCCTTTAACAGTAACCACTGACCAGGGAGGTCAGTTTGAAGGGAAACTTTTCGAAGAATTTTCAAAGCTTTTAGGAACTCATAAAATTCGAACATCGGCTTATCACCCACAATCGAACGGAATGGTGGAGAGACTCCACAGGCAATTGAAAGCAGCACTCAGAGCTAAGATGGATAGTCCAAATTGGTTGTTACACATTCCAGCTTTATTGTTAGGTTTTCGCACCACAGTTAAGGAAGATCTTAAATGTAGCCCAGCTGAGTTAGTGTATGGACAGACATTACGAATTCCAGGAGAATTCTTTGTCAGGAATCAAACAAGCTTATCCGATCCAACAAGTTTAGTAACGCAATTACGAGAGCATATGAGAAATATCATTCCAACCGATTCTCGGGAACAAAAGAAAAATTACTATATACCAAAAGGATTAGAGGATTGTGAATTTGTTTTTCTGAGAGTAGATAGAGGTAAAAGTTGCTTACAGAAGCCTTATGAAGGTCCATTCCAAGTCATTAAAAGAAACGAGAAGAATTTTGTCATTAACGCCAACGGGAAAATGATCGTAGTATCAATCGATAGACTGAAGCCCGCTTTCATTGAGAAAAATGATGACATTAACAAACCAGTAACAAGAAATTCAAGGAAAAAAGTTTCATTTCAATTGTAACAGTAGAAAGAGTTTTGGTAATTGTTTTCGTTAAATTAATTGTTAAATATTCATGGACGCTCGCGCTGAAGGGGGAGTTATGTAGCGGTTGCTACTTGTTATTAATTTACGTTCGTTGCTACTTGTTATTAGTTTATGTTCGTTACTGTAGCAAGTTTATTCAACAGTCAGTTCAGTTCCTGTACTAGTAATTTTTGAGTACAGTGTTTTTAATATGTCAAAAATTATATTTTCACTACTACTTAGAAATACACTTTAAGAATACTGAATCAGATATCATATACGTAGACACTGAACACACAAACGATTTTCAAAAAACATAGACACACAAAAAGTTGTCATGAAAAATAAAATTTGAAAATGTATCAGTATTAGTTAGAAGTTAAAAGATTCTACATGTCCGGATTTTAAACCGATAAAATAATTAACGTATTTGTTAAAGTTAGTTTAAATATAATTCATTAAAAATAAAAATCTAAATTTACAAAAATATTTTAATATAAGATTTATTAAAATAAAATGGTGTGACGTGGTTTTCAAATAAAATAAAATCTAAGAAATCTCAAGACCCCCACATCAAACCTCTCTCATTTCCTAGTTCTTCTGCACGCTGTCAATTTTTGGATATGATGCAACCTATACATACATATACGTCTAGCAGTTCTGGGTCATTGGGCTAGCTTTATTAGACTGCAGAAGTTTGTAATTGATTTGTTTTTTCAGTAGCTACTTGAACAAGTGTGTCTTAAGATTATTTAAATTAAATTAAGAAATAACTTCCATCTTTATTATTTTATAGCAGTGTTGATTCATCTGATATTATTGTAATTTTTTTACTGTGTAAAGTATTGCTTTTCAAATATATTTATTTATTTATTTTGTTAGTCCAAAATGTCAGATGTGTGGAATTATTTCAAAAAGGTTGAAAAGGAAAAGGCGCTTTGCAATTACTGTAATAAAATGTTAAGTTGCAAAGGATCATCCACTAGTAGCCTCCACAATCATTTAAAAACAGTCCACGATAAAATAACGGACAAAATTTCATCTGCGGGCCCGAGTACACAAAAACAACCCAGCATCTTTAACTATTTGAAAAAAAGTAGTTTAGAAGAAATTGTATCAAGACTTGCTGCCTTGGATGGATTATCCATTAATAGCATTACAACAAGCTCGTTCATACGAGAGTCGTTACAACAACGAGGCTATTCCTTACCACAAAACAACTCTCGAGTAATGAATCTCATTTATTCATTATATGAAACTATCAAAAATGAGACTATAAATGACTTAGATTATATGAAGAATGATTGGAAAAAATTTTCTATAACGCTAGATGAATGGACTAGTAAAAGAAATCGCAGATATTTAAATATTAACGTACACCATATTGAAAAAGATTTTAATTTAGGATTAGCTCCAATAGCAAGTTCTTGTGATGCTAAGAAAACGTTAAAACTGGTTTCCGAGAGGCTAAATTTTTTTCATTTCGATTTAGCAACTGATATAGTCGCATCTACAAACGACGGTGCTGCTGTTATGAAAAGGTTTGGCCAAATATCACCAATAATTCACCAATTATGTTATTCACATGCCACACACCTAGCAGTTACTGACATATTTTATAAATATAAAAATCCTGTTGAAACAGATGTAAATGATACAAGCGAGGACTCTGAAAATAACGAGTCTGAAGATGGCTATGAGGAGCTAGACAATGTTGACTTGGATCATAATAAATTACCTATTCCTGTCTTATTAGATAATTACAAAAAACTTATTTTTCAAATAAGAAAACTTTGCAAATATTTTAGAAAGTCACCTGTTAGAAATAGTATTCTTCAGAATTATGTGAAGCAGAAATACGGCAAAGAATTAAATCTAATTCTTGACTGTCAAACCAAATGGAATAGTTTAGAGGCCATGTTAGGAAGATTTGTGCATTTGAAAGAATGTGGGTGTTTTCAATGATGCAGGATGCTTTTGCAGACTTGCACGAAAGCAAATGACGTTGACTGACAGCTTAAGCAACATGCAAAAGCAAACAACATGCATCATTGAACATTACTCATTATATGTCAAAATTGTCAGCTGACATACGTGAAATTAGTGCTTCCACTACTTACGTATTGCGAGAAACTGAAAACAAAATGGCTAAAAGAAATTTAAAAACATTAATTGGAATTGTTGAGAACAAAATTCTAGTAGAAAGTGCGGATACGAGTAATGTCTCCCATTTCGTGCAGAGAAAAATGAAAAAGAAATCATTATTGGTTAAATTAATAATGAAAAAGTGAGTAAAACAAAAATGTATGGCAGCACTGACGTGTCTTCTTCTTCAAAATTACAACTGCAAGTATTTGAAAAAGCTGGCAAAGTATGCAATCATTTGCTTTTAAGTTTTAATCATTGAACACTGTGCTTTTGCAAGTTGCTTCATTGAACAACATGCAAAAGCAAATATGCCGCAAGTTTAAATCATTGAAAACGCCCTGTGTTATTTTAACTTTGAATGACCTAAATGCTTCTCACTCTGCCGTGCAAAGGACAAACGAGCTAAATGCAAAAGTTACGTTTCGAGAAAAACAGCGAAGAGTGAATTTTTTCCTTTTTTTGTAATAAATTTAATAAGAAAACGAAATTCACCATTGTTTTTACATAATCTTTTAGAAACGATTTTATAAAATCCATGACGAAAATTTTGATAGGAAATCAGTACTGATAATAGATAAAAATGATAAAAAAATACTTTGTCCATGTATCAACGCCATACTTCTCCAATGCGAAACAAAGGAAAAAACTTACAAGAGCTTTCGACTGTTTATTATGTACTTTTGCAAACCGAGGAAGAGAAATGGTTGAGTTCAGAAATATACATGATTTTCGCTGTTTTGTCCAATGCACCGACTAAGTGAAATGAAAAGTGACAAAAATACTATTCACTCTTAGTCGGTATTTCCATTGTCTCATGCGACAAATTCGAATAGAATACAAAAGCTCATTCTCTTTTGAGTTCTTTGGCCGTTGAGAATCACAATCTTCTCTTCCCTGTCCAACAACGCTAAGTATGTTTGAGTCATTTGCTCATTGCAAAAGAAGAGAAGGATAAGAAATTCAACAAAACGAAAAAGAACTATCTAACTGTTTTTCGTTCGAAAATTCACATTCAACGCGGTGCAATCACTGACATATAGAATGGACTGCTTATGAGAAATTTTTCATGGCACCAATTTGTTCCATAGGCTAAAAACCTTTTTTCACTCCATGTAAACACCGGAATCACTTTTGAAATTTACATTTTTTTAAATACGTACTTAAAACATTAAAACAACACAAATATTTTGTTTAAAAAAATTAATAAACACTATTTTCACTTTTTCACCTTTTAAAATGCCTTTTTTTCATTAATTTGCTAATTTTATGTGTATCTGATTTAAGTTCTTAGCGCCTGTCTTAGCAACTGACATTCTGTATGTCAAAATCCGGGGGCTTATGGGGAAAAGAGCAAAAGATATAAACATCACTATACCCGTCTATTTTTTTCTAATTGATTTAACGCAAAAGATATAAACATCACTATACCCGTCTATTTTTTTCTAATTGATTTTATTTCTGAGTGCTTCTGTCAGTTTGGGGGCTTATGGATGAGCGAGCGACTATACCTTTTTGGTCCCATCGGTTTGTATGGGAATAATTGCTGATGAGAAGTCCATTATTATATGTCAGTGGGTGCAATGCTGAAATTTTTACTGCGTTTATTTCAATAATAGGTTTGGTTTTGGATCAGAGTGAATTTATTGTGAAAGTGAAGTTTAAATAAATTGAAAAGAAAGTGTAAAATAATTATTTTATTGATAATAATAGTAAAACATTGTAGAGAATTTAGTTCCAAAAAAGAAATATACAATGAATTCGGAAGAATTTCGTGCCTTGTTTCCGGGAATGTTTGAAACTCCCTTTTGTGAAATCATTCCCAATAGTCCGCCTATAATTATATACTTGACTGAAGAAAATGATACTAGTGATACCAGGAAAATAAAATTTTCTGTGAAAAAGGAGAAATCAACAGGTATTTTGTGCATTGCATTGTTTCTAAAAGTGTTCACGTTTGTTTCATGGTGGTTTTCCAATATTTTAGAATCTTCGAGTGCTGGACCTGAAGAGAGTATGACTGCAAATAACGGAATTGAAGTTGCGACAGAGACACCGGTAGGAATATCTTCGAGTGCTGGACCTGAAGAGAGTATGACTGCAAATAACGGAATTGAAGTTGCGTCAGAAACACCGGCAGGAAATAAAAGGTGTACAATTTCTCCTGATATCTTCGACCAGTCTTCGCAGAGTTGTGAACTGGAAACCCACGAAAGTGAAAATGTTATTGATGCCATTTCACCGGGATCTGTACCTGAGGTCCTAGAAAATGGTTAGCATTATACAAATTTGACATCTATTTAACAGTTCATTAAATTATCAAAAATGTTAACAAAATGTTTGAACAGTTGCAGCTGCTGCTCTACAAAATGTATCCGTCGAAACGCCGATTAGTGATGGAAGTCGCAAACGCAAGAGGTTAAGAACTTCTGAGGAGCAAAATGAAAATAAAAAAAAAAACTCATCCGATTCTACCGCCCTGCCAATGTAAGCGGTTGAAATGTTTGGAAAATTTTGGCGAAGAAAATCGAAAAAAAATTCATGACAAATTTTGGAATTTGAAAAACAGAAATGAAAGAAGGGTGTGGTTGGAGGATAAAATTGTCGAAGTTCCGGCGAAAAGAAAATTAGTGGGATCTTTTTCCAGAAACTTTGCGAAATCATTTTACCTACCACTCGGTGAAACTTGTAGCAAGGTTTGCAAAGAGTTTTTTTCTTCTACTCTGGGGTATTCAAGTAGTACTTTCATTGAAACTGTTTTGAAAAATAAAAAGACGAATATCCAAAACGTTGTCCATGAGCCTAAAACTAAAATAGATCCTCAGATAATAAGGGATCATATTTTATCCTTTTGTCCACACCCTTCTCATTATAGAAGGTCACACGCTCCAAACAAATTGTATCTTCCGTCAGATTTAAATATCCGCATAATGTACGATGACTTTTCTTCGAAACACACTGAAACTAAGATTTCTTATGAACTTTATAGACAAAATGTGTCAAAGTTAAACATTAGTTTCAATGAAGGAAATGCGGACATTTGCGGATTGTGCTTGGAATTAAAACTAAATGACAGTACCGAAAATGCGAACGAAATACTCAAACACCAAGAGCTCGCTCAAAAGGCCCGGGACCACTATAATTCAGACGCTAACATAGTTGACGACGGTTTCACTAAGGTTTATGCTGCAGACATGGAAAAGGTTATACTCCTCCCACGAATGCCGCAAGTGAAGGAGTCTTTCTTCACACCTCGTTTGATAGTCTTCAATGAAACCTTCGCAGCGATGCAAAAGTCGTCGAAACACTATTGTATCCTTTGGCATGAGGCGACAGCCGACAGAAAAGCCGAAAATGTAAGCACTGCATTTATCCACTTTTTGAAACAACATAGAGACATCAATAATATAATAATTTGGATGGATAACTGCAGTGCACAAAACAAAAATTTTACATTATTCTCGGCTCTAATTACTTATATAAATTCTGATGTGTCCTCCACGGAAACAATTGTTTTAAAATATTTAGTGAAAGGGCACACTTTTATGGCGGCTGATGGTCTTCATGGCCAAATCGAACAGCGAATGAAGTCCAAAGGGAATGTGTATGACTTCAATGACTTTTGCGATGCCGTTCAAAAAAGTTCCAAAAGGATGCAGCATATTGTATTGGAACCACAACATTTCTTCAAGTTTAAAAATATTTTAAAGTCGCGAACGAAGGAAAATAATCTACCTTTATTTGCAGACATTGTTGAGGCCAAGTTTGTTAGAGGAAAACAAGATTTCTTTTTCAAAAAAGATTTCAACGAAGTGGAGTACCAAGAAACTATCAACATTTTAAAGAAGAAGAAAACTATGATTGAACTTTCCGATAATTTTTCCGCCAAACCACAGGGAGTTGAAGCAAACAAAAAAGAAACAATTTTAAAAAATTTGTCCTCAACAATGCCGGCAAACAGGCAAACATTTTGGAAAAATCTTCCAACAAAGGGGAATCCTAATAATTAATAAATGAAGCGTTTGAACTGCTTAAACTTAAACTTTGTGAAAAAATCTGTGGAAATAAAATGCTGTCGAACGAAACACAGATAGTTCTTTTTCGTTTTGTTGAATTTCTTATCCTTCTCTTCTTTTGCAATGAGCAAATGACTCAAACATACTTAGCGTTGTTGGACAGGGAAGAGAAGATTGTGATTCTCAACGGCCAAAGAACTCAAAAGAGAATGAGCTTTTGTATTCTATTCGAATTTGTCGCATGAGACAATGGAAATACCGACTAAGAGTAAATGGGCTTGTTTTCGCCTCTTGTATTGGGCAGTTTCACAATAAATAAAACATTCAATATCTTTCAGCTGGTTTGACCATTGTTTTTCTCTAATCATTTTCCTCTAAGCCGTCATTTAGCTGATTTGTCCATTTTTATATCATTGAAAGTAAAAATCGGAGGAAATTCAAACACGGTTCCAAGGAAAGAAAAATAAATTTTTTATGTAAAACTACAAAAATCGAAAAAAGTGTTTAAAATCATTTAGCTCGTTTGTCCTTTGCACGGCAGACATGTGGAATGAAGATGAAGAAGATTATTGTAAAATTGTAGAGCTTCTTCAAGTTTTAGGACCAATAAGATTAGCGGCCGAAGCCCTGAGCAGAGATGACGCGAATCTATTAACAAGTGAGGGCATATTTGAATTTTTGTTGGGTGGATTAAATAAATTGAAAACTGAAATTAGTTGCAAATTATTTCACGCTATTAAGACACGGATTGAGGAAAGAAGAAACACGGAATTAGTAACACTGCTCCTCTATTTACAAAACTCACAGACAGTGTGGACAAAATCTTCTTGTAAATTTCTTCCGGTAGCCACAAAAACTGACATAATCAAATTATCCGGACAAATATTATCGAGATTATTTAAAAATTATGCTACAGAAGAGGACTGCAATGAAGACGACGAAGAAGGTAGCAAAGGCGTATGTACTATGAGAAATGCTATGGAAATAGCCATAAATAAATACTTGCAAGAACCCGAAGCCGTAACTCCCTCTAGTCCTCATACTCTAAAGAAGCAGTTTTTGGTCTTAGAGGCTACAAATAAAAGAACAGAAAATTTAGAATTACTGTTTAATGCTTTAAAGACAATTAAGCCTAGTTCAGTGGCAAGTGAAAGAGTATTTTCTATTTCTGGAAATTTTGTGTCCAAAATAAGGACGCGATTAAGCAATAAATCCATTGATGTTCTTTGCTTTTTAAAATCTTACTTTATTAAGAAACAGAAAGAAGTTAAATAATAAAACATATGTTAATTTGTATAATTTTTAAGGATTTTGTTATTTTATGTATCTACTATTATGCACGTATAGAGCCTTATGTTTTTTTTGGTATTTTTGAATTATTATAAATAAAAAAAATGTAAAAACTTCAATTACGAACTGTCTTGTCTTGCTTTTTGCCTGCAGAAATTCGAAACCGGTTTAAACCGGTTTTTTGGAAAAGTTGAAACTCGAAAACCGGTTTTTGAAAAAGTCGGTTTTTGTATAAACCCTAGTGAAGAAGAAAAGGATTCCTTCCTGCGGCCTTATTCTCTATTTTGTCTACCGGTAGGGACTTCCATGCCGAACAGGCTAATTTCGAAGCCGGCAGACAAAGGCAGGTACATCCCCTCTCCCTAGCATCTTCCCTTTTTGCATTTCCCCACTTTTCAGCCAAGGTGTTTACCGTGCCGAGGACTGCGTGGCCAGCTAATGGTTAAAGAGTCGCAAACGCTTTAAGTGCCTTATGGCTCTGGCAGGATGGACTTCCCCTTCTCCAGAGGAGGAATGTCCCAATGTTGATGAGCTGGTGGATGATTCAGGTTTGGAGGAGGCCGCCGTGGAATCGCTCAGGAGGCATCGGAAAGTGCTTGAGATCGTTCAGATCAACCACCAACACTACAAAATAATCACATTTTCCTCCGAGTTAAACGCTCTCCTGCCTCCACGGCAATCTTATAACCGCAACACCAGATTAGCCCACTCGTCTCATTCCCTTCACCTGCAACTCCCCCTTTCACGCACTCAACAAGATATGAATTCGTTTGTTAATAGAACAACTCGACTGTGGAATAGTCTCTCGCAGTCAGTATTTCCGAGCTCCTACAACATCCAAGAGTTCAAACGCAGGGTTCATCACCACCTTCTTCAATACCCCCCCGTTCCTTTTAACCCTTAACCTATACCCCCCTCCCCTCCCCGTACTAAGCTTACTGCTAGACATTGCACCATGACGTGACAAATGACATGACGGACTGGTAGTACAAAGGGTGACTCCTGAGCTTAGCACTGTCACATAAAAAAAAAAAAAAAAAAAAAAAAACAAGCAACCCCCAGATTTTCATAAAACAGGAAAATCTGGATCTTGCCTTAATACAAGAGAGAACGAGGACGGAGCATGAAAGGGCTCTCGGATAGGCAATACAACACCTTTTAGAACCGCTTAGATCACCTGTATTTTTTTTAAAAGGAACATCAAAGTCTTCCTCTGCCTGAACTGCACTTCAACGGAACTAACGGCAGTTAGAAGGGTCTTTCCTTAGCCTCAGCCTATATGGTTCATGACCTCCCGGTCTCCCCAGGGGAGTTCATGCAGATGGCAACAGTACTAAAATCTAATGGAGCCAACCTGATCGTAGGGTGCGACGTCAATGCAACAAGAACAACGTGAGGAGGGAGTCAATATTCGATTATATCATTAATTCAAACCTAGCAGTGTGTAACCGAGGCAACACTGCAACATTCGTATTTCCAAGCACGGAGAATTTCCAAGATTGGCAGAAAGTGTTAGACATTACGCTGTCCTTGTACACGGAAACACTTAAAGTAGAAAACTGGAGGGTATCAGATCAAGCGTCCTTCTCGAATAACCGATGGATACGCTTCAGGGTAAGCCTGCAGATTAAAACTTCTGAACCGCACAGAAACCCAAGAAGGACTGGAAGAAATTCGGTCAGGCCCTGCGAGCTTAACTCTTTAGAGATAGTGCCAATGTATGTATAGACCTTATAGAGGAAATCGAACATAGGGTCAATACTTTCGAAAAGGCAATTTACTCCTCGCCGTATAAGGGTATCCTGCCCAATAAGACGGAGCAAAAAACCTTTCCAGAGGTGGAATCAAGATCTTTCGAAACTGAGAAGTTAACAAGAGAGACCTTCAATAGCTCTTGGCAGCCTTACAAAGACTGCCTAAAACTGTACAAGAAAACCATTGCCTCAGCCAAGAGAGACACCTGGCAGGAGTATTGACAATCTATAGAGAGTCTAGGAGACTCTGCAGATTATGCAAGATCCTGTCCAAAGAACACTCCAGTCCGTTCTTTATTAAAAGTTGAACGGAGCTTGGACAGACTGCAAATCCGAAAACGAGTTCGAAGCATCAAGGAACGAACAAAGACTAAGCTATTATTACAAAGGAAAAGGTCCTCTGAGCGGTTAATAGCTTCTCCCCCTTCAAAGCACCCGGCCCGGGGCATACTGCCAGTCATGCTACAGAAACTACCTGAGGTAGTAGTACCATGGCTGGTGGTCGTTTTCAAGAGCTGCGTGGTGCTCATATATGTTCCTTTGAGTTGGAAACGGGCGAGGGCCGTCTTCATCTCAAAGATAGGGAGAAGGGGTCACGAATCCGCGAAGGATTATAGGCCGATTAGACATCCTTCGTGCTCAAGGCACTAGAAAGAGTCATCGATTCTCACATCCGCCAATCGGTAGATGTGACTTTACTGTCACCAGCTCAACTTGCCTATCTCAGTGGTAGATCCACCGAGACAGCTCTGCACGAGGTGGTGGAAGCTATCGAAAATACCCTGTATTACAAACAATATACTTTGGCAGCCTTCTTAGATATAGAAGGCGCCTTTAGCAATGTGCGCACTGAATGGATTCGAGAGGGTCTCATAGACGTAAACGTAGAAGCAAGCCTCAGGCATTCGCTAGCAGATATGTTAAGCTCAAACATAATCCAAACGGATTTGGGAACCGAGACTGTAATGTGTAATCATATACGCCAACAGAGGTACAGCACAAGGAGGCCTCATCTCGACATTAATCTGGTTAGTAACGATGAATAGTATACTACAAAAACTAGACAAACGTGGAGCGAAAGTAGTAGCATACGCAGATTACCTAATGAATATGGTGTCCGGAATGTTTCCAACAGTTATTAGTGAAATAATGCAAGGATACTTAAAAGAAGTTGGCAGCAGGCTGCGGTCTAAGGGTATGGGCGCTACCACAGACTACCTTCCCCATAGATTGACCTTTAGGAAGGACTTCTCCAAATTAACCTTAAGAAGAGTGGCGAAACGGAAATGTCCTCCGAAAGTTCGATGTACGAATATTCGTTTGCTCTAAGACGTCAGAGGGCTTCGGAGCAGGGGTTTATCTAGAGACCACTCAATCTCAAACGGAGATACTCAAATCTCGGAGCGACTGCAATACTGGGCGACTAAGATACCCGTTATATGTAATCAGACGGCGCCACTCATACGGGGATACTCCAATCGCGGATATCTGGCAACTGCGCAACCAGTTACTAGGAGACTTGACATGCTAGTCTTCCTGTCACTCACAGTTGCTTGGTTTATTCACTGCAAACGAAATGCTAACTAATATGAGTGATCAAGAATTTAATTTAAACTTTGTGAAGTAGAAAAATTTACAGAATTATTCAATTTTAAGTTAAAGGGGTATTCCAGAAAAGATGTAACAGAGAAGGCTTGGAATGAGGTAGCAAAGGCAGTCCAGCTTTCAGGTAAGACCAGGTAAGAAACTTCCAATTTCAGTCTTGGCAGTGTGAAGACGACGAGCAGCTACAATCTCGAGTCTTCAAGTCTCTGAATCCCAATCGCCGAGTATCCGAGATTTGAGTATCCCTGCGTGAGTAGCGCCTTACAGTTCACTGCCCGGCAATGAATTTAGAACCTACACAAGGAGATAGTACTGGAATTTTCAGAGACAGCCAAATCTCTATAAAAGCTCTGGATTCAGTAATGATGCGCTCAAAGTTAGTGGAGCAATGTGGAGCCGAGCTAGATAGGCTAGGTAGAAAGCACTCTCGTCTGGGTTCCCAGGAACATAGAGGGGAAAGAGAAAGTCAACTACCTAGCCAAGCAGGGCGTCTCTCCCCAGGTCTCAGAGGCCGAGATGGTCAACAGACCATTAAGCGGAGTCTAAAACGTTATTTTTGACTACCATCTGCTGCTAGCCAGCAAAAAATGGAGAGCACTGGAGACTTGCACTATCTCTAGGGCGACTTGGCCGACTTATAACAAAGAAAAAACAATGTATCTCTTAAACAGACCTCGACGATATCTTGCCAGAATCACGGCAATCATCACGGGACATTGACCCAGAGGAGACCATGCTGCAATGTTGGGCATCCCGTTCAACGCCTGTTGTCGTAGCTGCGCGGAAAGCCAAGCAGATCTGCAGATTGGTGATCTGGGGCCAGTTCACGCAATTCGACGTCGACTGAAAACGCCGCGTTAAATGTCGTTTTGGGTTCACGCAAGTCGACGTTTTATGTTTGTCGTTTTAAAAGTGTCGTTAATCTTCTCGACACCAAATTTTCCGTCGAATTCAGTTATTGTGGTGCCAATTAACTGAAATATTAAATACAAGTGGACTGCCAATAAGAAATTCTAATGGATTACAAAAAGTATCTGAAATAAATAAAGTAAAAAATTTACAATTTACTGTATTTTAGGTATAGCGATGTTTTAAATTTAATTGCCAAGACTGGGTGTGGATTGTTGATGCTTTTCACATAACGCCAATAGAAGAAAGTGTTATATCAACAGTAGGTTTGGAAGCCTCCTACATGCGAGATCATATGGACCTGACTACAGTAATGCAGAATGTTCTTCCTCGATAAATATAACTTTACAATAAATTTTGTTAGATTAGGTTGCAGTAAATTTGATTAACTTATTAAAAGATTCAAATTCTGAGGATGGAAATGATAGAAACTATTCCATATAAGCCTACGTAGTAAGTAGCTACTGCAAGAGTATGTAACACTTCAATTAGGCAAGAGCAGTAAAATCAACATTCTTGAAGCCACACAATATTCTTGAAGAATTGCAAGAGCAGAAATAATTGCACATAAAACATTTTGCTGTTCGGAACGAGCAAAATGTAATAGAAAAAAGATAAACTATTAGTCGAAAAATAAAAATTAAAACTACTCCAAGAAGAGTTAGAAAAACCACAATGTACAAAAATAAATTCAGAGTTAAGATTTTTCAATATTATTATGAATTTGTTTAATTAATTAATTTAATATTACTCACATAATTGAAGTTTTAATATTATTTGCAACTTTTCCCGCTTGAGGATAATGTGAAAAATGCAGCGGCTCCATTGGATTTTGCATACTTTTAGGGGAAATTATTTTGCGAAAACGACATTCGACGCGTGGACTTACGTGAACCCAAATTCAACGTCGTAGAAATTAATGTCGTTTTCATAGAGCGTCCATGTCGACGTCGAGTGTCGAATTGCGTGAACTGGCCCTTGATCAGTGTTAAGCTTCCTAAATTCCACAGGATGGCTTCAGGCATCTGTCACAGCCAACCAAACAATCACTACACAATCAAGGTACACGAGTTATGGCAACAAAACGACGCGCCAAGCGCTAATTGGGCCTCCAGAGGCAGCCCTTCACCTGCCTACCTACCTACGCGGTGAGTTTTGAGTTTTGTTGGGTAGATTGGATAGATATGCCTGTTATTTCTGTTACGAAGAATTAAATTTTAACTATGTTATCCCCAGTAGCGGCACCTACATTTAACTTTTTCCAACTCAACATCGATGTACCTTTCAACTCTCTTCGAGGCTAGCATGATAAAAATTGAATTAAATCTGTCACTAACTGACGGTCTATAATAATAACTTCAAATGTCAACTCAAGAACTCAAACTCATTTCAAACTAATGTACCACTTCAAGTAGGCATAGGCTCTTGAGATTTTCAAGGTTCAAGCACTTTGCTGTCATGGAAAGCACTTTGCTGTCGGAGGAAATGAGGCGAGGTGGATTGTAAATACGTAGTAGTTTCCGGTTTCTCCTCTTTTACATCTTTTGAGGCAGTAAAATTTCCAACTTGAAATAAGGCGAGATGAAATTGTGAAATAAAAATATGTACTGTACATACATATATATCGTGTAGGCATAGACCTCTCATTCTCTTAATCTTACCCTGAAAGCAGTTGAATGCTTCAAACTCTTAAAAAAAACCCCTTCATTGGTATTTCTTTCTTTCTTTAATTTGATTGCTTTTGTCATTTCGGCATTAAAAGGGCACCTTGCCTCATTTGAAGTATGGCATTGTACTGGCTCAAAACAAAAAAGGGGCATCACTTACAAACTCATTTTAAAATCGTGTCCTACCCAACACTACTCCTGAGTACACATCCATCGGCAATTTAGTAGTCATTTTCGCATAAAATGAAAGCCTCTAACTGTGATGTCCAACAAATTTATAGTGAGTGGAGGCTTATTAAAACAATGATATTGCTTCCGAAATGCCTATAAAAAGATATTGATCTAATATTACAATAACAGTGAATAGGAGTATTCACGAATTCTTAAATATCGAATATCTTATCGCCAAAAGCACTATAAATTTATATCTCTACCCATAGTTATTTGAACGAAAACGCATAACTTTACGTTAAATATGGCAACAAAATGTAAATACGGCAATGTAGTGAATACTCTTATTGGTAAAAAATATGTATGTGCATACTTCATAGTGCTATTTTGAAGTTTATTTGGGAAGTTTAAGATACAAATGAACACTCATTCTTATTCGCACATTTATATTTTGATTGCGATTCTTGTCGTGTTTAGATGGGGAGATGTAGTTACGCTAGAACTGGTTTTGAAAGGCAAATTTCTCGTTGTTGAAAGAGGGTCACGGATAGGCGGACGGACAGAAAATATGTTTGAAAAAGGTAAAATCTTCTTATGTTAGAGGGCAATAAGTTTATCATATTAGTTACAGTAACCCTAATGGAAATCTTTAAAACATTATCATTAAATTACCAACTAGCACAAACCTACCAACTTAATTAGAATCAGAATCAGTGTCACTTGGCGCCATCGGAGAGGGCACTGGTGGCGCCGGCTGTGGCGTTGGTTCTTCTTTTATTCTTGTAGCAGCAAGGTAAGCATTCGGAGATTCACCAGTAGTACTCTCAATACCCACGCTGCAATTAATAAACGTTAATAAAACAAAATACATAATATTACTTTCGATGAAATTTACCGATATTCATGTCGCGCTAAATAACGAACATATTTCTCAGGAGGCTCGTCACTGTCCGATTCTTGAACACTAACAGATCTAACCGTTGTGTGAGAAACCTGAGTTGCTGGCATTGTAAATTCAACATAACAGTAAGGAGCTAGTTGTTCTGGGATCTGGTCGTATGATGTTAACGCCATTCGACAAACCATCTGATGAGTTGTATAAGCACCTGCGAGTTTGAAATAATTTTCACTTTTGTACTACATTTAATTTTATCCGCATTCTTCACAAACCTTGTCCTTCCTTTGGTAGTCTAGGACACCGCCATACAATTGCTCTATGGTGGTGTTCATACTTCGCTTGACCTGACGTTACTTCAATCAAAGATTCTTGTAGTGTATCAACTGTTCCGAGAATTCTTTCAATTCCTTTAATTTTCCCTGTACGCCTGTGTGCAGATTTAACAGAGCCATACCTTAAAACATATTTTATTATTAATAACACTCCGCATTCGTAAATCTAAAGTACCTAAAGTGTTTTTCTACTCTAAAAAGATATATCCAGCACTCAGGTATAGGAAATCTTACTGCTACATCCTCACAAGGAATTTGGCCCAATTTTCTAGATGCAAAACCTGGAACTAGGATATCTGCTCGCAGTTCTACCTTGTTACCAGTAACACACCAAGTAGCTTTCAGCTGTAACGGAAGCTCACGATTTTTCGGCGGTCTTACCCGGAATCTCATAAGCTCAATATAACACGCGTCTGGAGGTTGGAATCTATCAATTAATATAAAATTTGAGTAAATGAACAACAATGAAATTGTAAAAATACATACTTTATAGTTCTACTTCTCTCATATTCATCCTGTTGAACACAGTTATGGAACTCCACTCCTTCCAATCGAATCCACTCCTCCGTTACAACCGGAATAATGTCGTGACGTCCAACAACTTCCTTTCCTTGACGCCATAAGTCGTTCACACCCAGCTCTATGCTTGGCATACCTTTAAATATAAAAACTTAGTCCAACCTTTGTTCTTGTAGTTTCTCTTCAACTTACCAGACAAAAATCCAAGGAAGAACAATCGAACTCTGGCAATCTGTTTTTCTACGTGTCCTTCGGCATCCTGTTCAACGTAAAGTTCGTCCACTGCCGTAATTTGTACTTCTTCAGACTTGTAGGTAAGTGCTCTATCGCGGTGGGCTGGCAACTTGAACAATGCTTCCTCTACACAAACAGAGAATTGCTTTAAGTCCTCGAAGCTCATCGATCCAATCTTAAACAGCTGAGAAACTTGCGGGGCGTGCTCTACTGGGAGCCCCAATTTCTTTAAATCACTCCCGAATTCCTTGACACCTTGATAGTCGCCTTGTATTGCGTAAGCAGCAAACTGGCTGAGTTTGTTGGTAAGCCGTTCAGCTTTTGTAACCTGCCCTGGCCGGACACCAGGCCTCTCCTTATAGAATATATATTGCAGCTTTACTGTGAAGATTTTCCCAAACTGGTCATACTGCTGGGCTCCAATCTCTGAAACCGAGTAGCAAGGCTGCAATGGAAGTTCTTGGAATGGCTCTTTATCTGATGCCTGGTTGAATAGTTGAAGAACAGGATTGTCGCCTTGGAAAACTAACTTCATGAAGATCTTCTTCCAGAAGCGTTGACCTGTGATCTTCTTCTTGTTAGGTTGACGTAGCTGCATCTCCCAACCAGTTCCTTTGAAAGTAACTCTTGGGAAATCTTCAAGCGGTTGCGAAACGTCATCATCGAAAAGGGGCGTTGGCGGCGTTTCTTGAGAATCAGTTCTAACCATGGATGCAGGCTCAGGCACTGAAGGAAAACCATCAGCGCTGGCTACTTCATCACTCTTGTCGAATGGATTTATTCTAGGTGAAGAGTCTCCAGAATAAATGGAATTATTTTGTGATCCTCTGGGAGGAGGCGGTGGCGCCAACACTGGAGCTATGCCTTGCGCCGCATCAGGATATTTTGGCCGAATAACGACACTGAACTCCTTTTCTTCAGCTGGCGAATCTCCAGAGTCCTTTCTTGAAAATTTAGTTGATTCGGGAGCTTTCAAAGCGAGGAAGGAATCAAACCCTTCATCGCCTCCAAATCCTTCTCCAGACACACTAGTTTGGGAATCTCCGCCGAAAGCGTCCGAGTCGCCCCAAGCTAAAAAACAATAGAAAAAGAAATTTAGTAAAAGAAAATATTTAAAACGAAAGTAGCTCATACCATCACCCGTAGTAGAAGTTGGAGTAACTCCACCAAATCCATCAAGGAGACTAACGTTATCCTTTTTAACGGAATCGAACTTCGCAGCAAAAGCGTCAAACTCATCTGAACCGTGAGAAGCCTCCAATTCGAATATGTTTGATTGCGAAGTGGACACCGACAACGGCTCTGCAGCAAAGATGTTCGCCACTTGAGGAGCAAGATTTGGTTCTTCTACTGCGAATATATTTGCTGCTTGAGATTCGTCAACGGCAAAGATGTTTGTGGCCTGAGCAACAGCTGTTGGCTCCTCTGCAGCAAAAATGTTTGTGGAAGTGCTCAGCGGGTCTTCAGCAGCAAAAATATTGTTCTCTACTGGAACTTGTGGATAAACGTCCTCCTCAGGACTGGCGAATGGATTGGCAGACGCAGCTCCACTTGGTATAGAGGGCGCGAAATCCAAGCCTGTGTCCATTTGTTCAGGTTCACCAAAAGGCTCGCTTGACGCAAATTCAATTGGGGACTCAGGCATAGCCTGTGCTGTGACACTAGAATCGGCAGTGGGACTTTGATCAGTTTCAACGTTAACGTCATCCTTTTCTAACTCAGGCTGAGGTTCTTCTTCGTCATCCGACCTCGGTAAACTTTCTACAGTCGTTATTTCGATATCAGGTGTGGGAGCCCTCTTGTATGTAACTTCGGGGATAATACTATCCATGACAGCTTGTGTGGCATCAACTTCATGTTCGGGCTCTTCAGTGAGTGCAGCGTGGTCTGGTCCCGTGATCGTTGTCGTTGGTTGTTCTTGAGCAATAGGTTCAGGAGGCGCTGGCTCAATGGCAGGTTCTGGCTCAGCGATAGGCTCTGACTCTGGACTAGCTTGTGTAGTTGGCATGGCGGGTTCAATAATAGGAGCGATAGCTTCAGGAGAAGCTGAAACCGGCAATGGCTCGGAAGCTTGCTGCGGAATAAATGTGGGCTGCTCTACAGGAGGAGGTAGGATAGGCTGGGAAATAATTTCTGTTAGAGGAGGTGGAAGAGAAACATCAGATTCAGGGATTTCGTCCAAAAGTATATCTCCACTTAAGAGATCAGGTTGAACTGGCGGCGGCTGCACAGGCTTTGAAAATAAGCTAAGGATGTCTTCTTTGGATTTTGGCGCTGGAGGCTTTGCAGGTGGCGCTGAGTCTCCGAAAATATCAAACAAATCGGGCTCTTGCGGTTGTTGTTGTTGTTGAACTATATTTTGAGCTGGTGTTGCTTGAACAGGTACCGGCGCAGTGACCGGAGGTGAAGGGCGAGGAGGTGCTGGACGAGGAGGTGGAGGACGCGGGGGTTGTGCTTTGCCAGCAGGTTGTGGAGGCGCTGGAGCTTGCATTGGTGGAATTGAAGTAGGTGCAAATGGATTGTCGGTTCCGCATCCGCCCATCAGATCAACGTCAAAATCGCTTCCTTGGCCAGTAGGCTGGAAACCTCCATCAGAAACATCTAACAAATCTCCCATTGCTGAATCTGGTGTAGGGCTAGGTGAATGCAAGTCCCGCATCGACACAGGGCTGGGTGTTCTTGTTTTAGGAATCCTGTTAAGAAGGTGAGAACTGGCAGCATCCAACTGATCAGCAACGGCGAAAATTAATTCTTGGGTGGTCTGTGAAGGAGGTGTTGGCCTCGGTGGTGGACCTTTTTTCCTAGTGAGCTCCTCTTCACTTGAATAAGCTGCACCGTCATCAAATTGCGTTAGCTGTGGATGCTTAATCTCGGCTTCTATGGGCTCATCATCTTCATGGTCTATTGTAGTTCCAAAGAAGCTCATAGCTGGATCTATCGGGTGGAATGTATTTGCTTTAGATACCAAAGGCTGCTTAGTTGGCATAAAAATATCAGCGACTGTTGTTGGAGGAACAGCTGCATTCACTGGGGCAGGATCCTCTTCATCTCCAAAAGCAGCAAAAGGATTAGTACCTTGTGCAGCAAATGGATTATCAAATTCTTCTGCCGGTGCATCTTGCATCAAGAAAGGGTTCGAGGCAACTTCATTTGTTCCAGGAGAACCCACCTCCTCGTCCATCATAAGAAAAGGATTGGCCATTTTGATTTAAGGTTATTCCTTAATTAGCGCGACTTTGATTTACTTTACTTGTGGATTAATTCGGTTTCTAAAATTTTAATTTCAGTCTCTCCTGGTCTCAGGTTTTCTGCAAAAGATGTGTCAAATGGATCGACTTCCTCTACTACCTCACTGGCGAGTGGTGGAGCCTGTGGCGTTAAGACTTTATCGCCTAAGCCTAACTCCTGTGCGTCTGTTAACGTATCTAATACGTCAACAGAAATTGCAGGTGGCGCTGCAGGAAGTAACTCGTTCTCAATAAGTTTTAGTTCCGCTTTTCCTGGCTGGATGTTAGCGGCAATCGAAGTATCAAAAGGATCCAAGTAAGAAATTTCTTCAACTACCTCCTTACACTCCTGAGCAGGAGTTAGAACTTTGATGTCGATTGGTTCCTCGACTGATAGCAGATCCGATTTAGACTCAGGTGCCTGAATATCCTCGAAATCGGCACGTGGATCGAAATCGGGATCAGAAAGACTGTGCTTGAGGTTTGTGCTTGTGATTAAGTCTTGTTCGAGAATATTAAGTTCAATCGCTGTTGGTTTTGCTTCCGGTACGAACGATGTGTCAAACGGATCTTCAGGTTCCTTTTCTTGAATCGTTTCTTTCTGTGGATAGTACGGAGTTAGTGGCTTTTGGATTTTGCCACCTTCATGATCTGTTGATAATAAATCAGGCTTAGGAACCAGGAAACCAACGGACTTCGGCTGTAAATTTAAGCTTAGAGATGATTTTCTCCGAGACGGATCAAATTCTGTCGGAGTTTGCACTACAACTGGTGCTGCCGGAGGTTTAACTTGGTCCTCCTTTTCCTGTTCCTCTTCTAGTGCTCGCGGATCAAAGTCTGGATCGCTAAGAGAGTGCTTTAGTTTTGAATCAGATAAAAGTTCCTTCTCTAAAAATTTAAGTTCAACTCCCTTAGGCTGAACAAGTTGGGTAACAGCTGAAGTGTCGAAAGGATCAAAATCTTCAGGCACTTCTTTTTCAGCTGATTCCTGCACTGGCGCTATTGGAGATTGTGACAGACCTGAAAGATCAGTTGTACTTCCTCCAAGCAGATCCTTATGCACTTGTGTAAGCAAATTTCCACTTGTATTGATTTCGGTTAAGTCCGGATTACTTCCTCCCAGCAAATCTCTTTCAACTGTCTGTGGTGGTGGTTCAGGCACAGACTTTGTTTCTTCTGCTCTTGGATCAAACTCGAAATCGTCGTCGTCTTCTGCTCCGGGTAAAACTTTCTCTACAAATGTCGTATCAAACGGATCGTCGTCTGGCACAGCAAATTCGTCGTCGCTTATATCTCCAGCTACTGTAACAGCTGGACCTGTTGCTGGACGTGGCGGTGGTGGCCTGGATGGCTTACCTGAAACGAGTAAAATAATGAGTAAAGTATAAAATTAACTTTTAAACGCTTGTACCTTTTACTTCAGTTACAACTTCTTCTTCTGGTTGTTGCTCAAATTCTGCCCAATTACCTTCAACTTCACCGGTAAATTCAAGTGGTTGGGGTTGAGTTATAACAATAACTTCGTCTTTTTTGGTTAATGATTCAGCGGCTAGTTCGGCAAATTCGTCATCTTCGTCAGCCTTAAGGACATCAAACTCTGAAACTACATCGATTGCTTGCTCTGCTAGTTTCTCTTCAGTATCTGCTTCTTGTTGTTGTTTTTCCTTTTGAAGAACGAGATGTAGTGAAACACTTAAGTCAATAGGAACGTCTGGAATATCATCCGCTAAATCATCTAGTAATGTTTTCGGAGGCTCCGGAGTAACAGAAAGATCTGCTTCTGGTGCAACGTCTTCGTCGAATGTGTCAAGCAGCAAATCTTGAACCCCTCTTCGGGGCTTCCGTTTTGCTCCTGAAGCTGCGACTGCGTGGGCACTGTCTACTCGACCTGTAAGAACTTCAACAGCAGACCCGAGACTTACAAGTTTCTTGCCCCTCTTTGATACTTCAGGACCTTTAATTAGCTTGTCAGCGTAGGATGTGTCAAATGGATCTGGACCGTCGTCTACTTCAAGATCTGGTGATTCTGGAACGAAGCCAAGTTGTACCTCACCACTTGTGATTGCATCTATATAATCAGTGTCGAAGATATCCCCAGCCTCTTCGGATTCGTCTTCAGACTCTGATAGTTCTACTACAGCTTCGGCTAATTTGTCCCTATTTGCCTCGGCTTGTTCCTTCTTAAGCCTTTCCTGCTCAAGCCGTTCGGCTTCTCGAGCTACTGCTTCCTCTTCTTCAAGTTTCTTTTGTTCGCTTGGTGGGGGAACTCGCTTAAAGAACGATGTCGATTTGATGCGATCTAAGTCGTCCTGGGTCTTATGTAAAATCGAATCAACACCTGCTGTAAGTGCCTTGAATTTCGACCATTCGTCTTCTTCCTCTCCTTTAGTTTCAGCTGCTGCCTCAGCAGCAGCGGCAGGCTTTGTTTCAGTATCTGATGGGACGTCAGATTCGTCGGTCGGTTTGCTGGTGTGAAGCTGATGTTCGCGCTTGTATTGCTCGAGTTCTTCTTCAGTGAAGAGTTCTTGATCTTTCTTAGACTTTTTACCCTTCTTCTTCTTTTTTAGACCTTTTGGTAGCTTAAGCATTCTCTAATATACGAGACATCGATGTCGGTCTAAAAGAATAAATCCTCTTAATACTTTCATTTAAAAATCAAGTCAAAAATCAACTTAAAACTTTCCATGAAAAGCTACAACACATCAATGTTAAGTTGAACTATACATGTGTAACTTAAAACCTAATAAAATAGAATCTTCCGGATACACAAACAACAACACTTTACAGGAAACAGTTTTCGAGTTCTCTAGAGGCAAAATGGTGTTATGAAAGTTTCACGAAACAAAAACTAACAAGATGAAAGTATTTGTTTCATTATGGGCTATTTATATCGACAGATGTACAAAAATCAATACAGAATCAGGTGCAAAAAAGGACATCATATTGTTAATAGAATTTGCAGCAAGTTGTCATGCTTCCTCCATCCGTTCATATATGTAAAGCTTTTGTAGGCAAGGGAATAGAGTTCTAATTATGGAATCGGGGAGGCAACTACAGCATGCAATAAGAAGCAGGTTTTAATACTACGGGAAATGGTGTAGGTAAAACTATCGTAAATTTTGACTTTATAACAATTAATTTAGGAACAAAGGAGGTTCTACTAAGCTTTGAAATTACATTCTCAAGAATAAGATTAAATGCACAAGGCTCAGGATTATTTTATTACAATGTATAATTACGGTTAGTGGGTATAGTAGGAACAACTATGTTAAGATTCACACTGACTCGAAACCTAAAACGATTATACTAGACCTTTACAAAGTACCAAGTATAAGGGGTTGAACATTAGCTATACTTATGCATATAAGGTCAGTTTGCGGAATAAAACTTCAATTTAAATTTTTTAATAAAATATTTTTTATATAAAAATACAGTTTTATGTTAACCAAACTAATAGTAATTCTAATCCCGTAGATATATTGTCAATTTGAAGATTTTAAAGGGGTTGTTAAAGCTAGGTGTAGAAAATTGGTAGATGGCTCAAGTCCTGCAAAAGACGCGTGAGCAGCTCAGGCGTCTAGTATCTCCATAGAGACAATAATCAAAAAATGAATAGTAAGTATTATATATAATTCAACCAAATTTTGGATGACAAACAACTTAGCACTTTAGAAAAAAAAGGATATACTGACGAAATTCTAGTATGTCTTACCGAACATCTGCATGCACCGCTTAGTGAGCCGGCTCTACTTGCTCTAGATATCTCCAAAACTTTCGACCAAGTATTGCACCCTGGTCTGTTGAATAAAGTTCAAGCTTTTGGTAGATAGTAACAGAACTAATCCGGTCCGTCCGTTTTTAAAAGTTGGAAATTTGACATTTCCTTAAACATTCCAGAAGACGAACGGAGCGTTAGCCACAATCAAGCGGACAGAACGTCAAATAAAACAAAAAAAACGTGCGGAGCGGACGGATTGGTTCTGTTTGAGCCTTTAGATTGAGAACTTCATTCTTGCCGTTTAAAAAATATTCTGCCCTATGTCCCAAGAGAGATTAAAGTAGAATTTAAATCCATGATCATCGATTTCCCCCAGGATTCGATTCTATCGCCCGCTCTATCCCTAGTGTAATGTATTATCGACGTGGTAGCATGCCTGTGTTCCGGAATCTTCTTCCTAGTACGTTTCTCTGTGGGCCGGTGAATTTTTCGGCATTTTTCTAGGGTCAATTTTTTTTTGTTTATATATATATATTGCTAAAAGAATAGAAATTTATGAGGGTAAAGTTTTTCTATTAGGCTATCCACTACCCTGTGGTAGCCTTTATTAACGACTTTCCCTGAGTCTCCTACAACCATATACATTAAATATTTTTGTCAAGTTAGGCCGTTGTCATGAGGCCGGTATGTTCTCCCATTAAAAATGGTTAAAAAATTTTGCTCAGGAGTATCGTGCTTGTTTCATGCTAAGTGCGGGTGAGTCTTATTTTTACTCGGGCCGTTCGCAGGGGATTCTTTTGAAATTATTGGGTATGTTTCTAAGCTGCGCAACTGATCGAAATGTCAACTAATACCATTTCGCCCAAAATCACGTTCAAAATCATGTGATTTCCCATGTATTCCTGTGATTTCAAAATCATCTCAAACCTCGTAATTTTGGCGAAATTACGAACGAAATCATCTCGAAGCCAATGCTCAAACCTGAAAATCGAATTCAGCTCAATTTAGCACGTCTCTTTTGATGGTGAAATTGTCAGTTTGATACATTTTAATAACAAAGTTTTAATTTTGAATAAGAAATTTATATTTTAATATTCTTCAAAATACAAAAACGCAAGTTGTATAAAAGAAAGAAACTATGGGCAAGAATTACTAGTGAAATGTGGACAGAAAAAATCGGAGACATGAGTACTGCTAGAAAAAACTGGCAAACGAAATCATTTCAATGCAGTGCGAACGGTTCTACATAATTTCAAAATCACTTTCCAAAATAAGACACTTGCTTTTTTGCGAACATGCTTTCAATCAGTCAAGCAGCCATGCAATTATGAAAAAATCCAATGGTATTTCTGCAGAAAACTCGACCTGCGAAAGTGCATGAAGAGTTAGCCATGAACCTTGTGTTAGAACTCCTGGATGTTGTATGAGCTCGGGAATACTGACTGAGGGGGGTTATTCCACAGGCGAGTTGCTCTCGTGATGAACGAATTTCTTGACTAGTGCGTGTGTGAAAATAAGGGCTGTAGGCAGTGGAGGTGAGCCGTGAAGGCTAGTCTTGTGTTGTGGGAAAAAATTGTCGAGGAGGCAGAAAGTTATATAGAGGTCCCGCCAAAAGAGTTGATGCCGAGAAAGACGCGTTTTCCATGCGCAGTAGAATCTCCGCATGCCGTTCCCGTCCCTTAGCCTAGTCGCAACAAGTTTCGAAGGGGAAATTTGAAAATACATAAGCGCATTTCTTATCAATATGTGCGCAATTTTTATTTGTGTGCAGCTTTGATTTCCCCAGCTGCGCGCTCCGGCATCAACTCTTTTGGTGGGACCTCTATTTAAGTGGAAACGGCGGCTTAAGGAGTCAAATGAGGAGCTAATGGCGCCATCGCCACTAAGTAAGAGGGCACGATTTTGCACCTTGTCTCACCATGCTAGTGCGACCCTGGCCCAGATATACGAGTTTAGTTGAAGGCGGGGACGAATGTAGGAGTTGCAGATTATAACTCTGGCTGACGGCTGGGTGAGGAAAATGTATCTTTTGGAGAATCCGAAGCATTGTAAAGCTTACTGTGCAGTTAGGAATATATGATTACCCCAACGTAGATCTTCGGTTAATGGTATGCCAAGGAGAAATGGTTCTGCTGTTATTTAAAACCGTCCACTTTAATAGGAGGAATTTCGGAGCATGTTATGCTAGAAGAGAGACAGTGGCCCATGTGCTGAAAGTCGAGTCGTCTTTCGTGACGTCGTTTGGTGCAGGGGACACGTGTCGAGCTTACCCCAGTCGTTGAGCGAGCTTTAGCGCGAAGCGTGAAGAAGCACTTAGAGGGGAAATCAGCGCTTTTGGGTTCTATTTCTCGACTTGATTTCATGCACACATTTACATTGACGAAAAAACACATTCATAGGTCAAACACATTCATGTATGTACAATAATTTGGTGACTGCAGTAAGCAGGCATCGTGTCGCATCTCTGGCGTGCTTACCTGCTGAATTTGCTGTAGTAAGCTCGACACGTGTCGCATGCACCTTTGAGTTGAAGAAAGTGACGTTTCAGGCGAATGACGACTTTCAGCACAGGGGCCTAACGTGAAAATGATAAGTTAGTGATTGAGTTTAAGCCCTTGTATTGAAAGTCGTGATTCGACTGAAGCGTCACTTTCTTCAATTCAAACGACCTGTCGTGTCGTGACGACTCGACTTTCAGCGAAGGTACTTCGTTTTTAATGCAATTTAACAACACGATTGTTGAGGCCCCAATCAAGAATCAGATTTATATCCCTATTCAGTGAAATGGAAATAAGTTCACGGTCATGCAGACAAGTTCTGGCACGTACTTGTCTTGCATTACCGAAGCTATACGAGAATTCCTAACATGAAAAATAAGATCTGCAATAGGGCAGATTATTATTAGCACTTACGACTACTTGTTATAGTCCGGGAAATTAGCATTTTGAATGATTTTTGGGCCAAATAGTGATTTTTGTTGTTGTTTTGTGTTTTTCGAAAATACGTTTTTAAGTGGTTTTTTAGCCAAAAAATGATTTTGATAACTTTGACCTTGAATAACTTTCAAAGGGTTAATCGGGTCAACATTTTTGTAAGGATTTCATTTTTCAATTCATTTCATTTTAGGCCCTCGCAAGGTGTTGTACGACCTATAGAAACCGAGATACAAGGAAATCACGAGAAAAACGTGGCGGCTACGTTTTTTAACTTCCCAGTATAGGAAGCTATTGTAATCGGTCCGAAAATCGAAATCGAAATTTTCGACGTATTTTCATCTTTCAAGGTCCCAGGATCATTTTAAGCAAAAAAAATGGGAGGAAGTTCTAAACGAGGTGATCTTTTTTGGGTTCTGCACAGCGATCGCCTTTCAACGAAACATCACTTGTCAAAATCCGACAACCTTTCAAAATCGTGCAAAAATTTCGTTACCCTTTACAAACAGCGCGAATTTTTCAAACTTTGGTTTGCACTTTTTGACGGGGAATTGTTTTCTACGCGTGATACAGTTTCAGGAAATTGCGGTTTATCCCGGGATTTCCAGTAGATACCGCAAAATTTGTTCGTTTTGGTCAAGTCTGACAAGTAGGTACTTAACAGTTACAGTTTTGCTAATATCTCCGGAAAGCTTTGGAGTTTCCAAATGAAGTCATTCGCTTCTCAGTTTGTCAATGGCGCTTCATCCCAATTTGAACACCCGCTTTAGTGCAGCGAACGAAATACGGAGGAAATGTTTGTTTGCTAACGTTCAGGAAAAACAATTTCTCTAAAAAAATCTTGTTGATTTACCACTATTATAGATATTTCAACTAGCTTCTCTCGGGATTGTTTTGTCATCAGTTCTGATACTAGCCAATTTTCCACTAGTGCCAAACGTATAACTCTTTTGTAAGAAGTCAGTTTATTCCATCTTCGTTCATCATACTGGGAAGTTAATCGTGTGGACCGAAGGGGTCAAACCCACATCCCAACTAGTTTTTTGTGATTCCGAAATTGCTTTCTTAGAAAATCTCAAAAAAGCTGTGGGCCAATATTCAGCCATATTGCAGTGGGAGATTTGAACATAAGCGCATGTCTTATCGCATTTGTATGTAATTTTCATTTTCGCACATGCGCGAAAATACATGATCTTTTTTGGTATGGACTCTAGTAGTCCATACCAATGACTCTGGAGCAATTTTACTTCGGGCTCCTTTTAGAATATCTTATCCTCTTTTTATCATTGGAATTGAGATTTCTACTAGAAATTGCACTATGACTCGTTCTATAATAGTACACACCATCAATGTTTCTTCTTCTTTGCCCAGAACCGGATTCCAATTCTAAGCCGATGTCATCCAGTTTGGCATCCCTAAGCCCTGGGCATCCTGGTCTAAGCCATTATTCAGCGGAGGTTGGGTCTTCCTCACTGTCATACCTCATAGATGTTATCGGAATGATGGAAGTGCAATTTTAATCTCTTAGCGGTGGCCACTGGTAACTATCCTATGAGAGAATATATGATCGGGCTAGCCTCTTCCAAAAAAGGTTGCGTGGATCGACCAACATGGCTGGAAGATGATGGAACAAACTACGACGACCACCGCAACGAAAAAGCCAAAATGATTGAAGAATTTTCATCATTAACGCTGCTCTAGTGTTAAAAAGTAACGTTTTACATGACGACGATGACTTGTTTCATACTATCTGATATGATTGGAAATAACACTATGGATGTGTCTGGATTTCATTACTGCAGCAGTGATAAGTATGGTCTATTTGCAGCGTTTACCCTTTTTTAGACGTCTGCGGTTTCACCATTGTTTTCGCTAGCAGTGGTAGTTTATTGGTTTACCCGTTCGAAGTGAAATTCCATCCAGGTGGTGTTGTGGTTTCTTCTTCTTCTTTCCACCCTCGACTGAATTAGAATTTTGCTCTTGTCCGTATTTATTTGTAGCCCTATATGAAAAGCCCCATCGTCTGATTAAGTGAACATTACTGACAACGATATTAAATTCGGCACTATGTTTCTGAATGCAAATAAATAACAAAGGTGTATTTAATATGAACTAAATGCGTTTTTCTTTATTTTTTTAATGAGGAATCGATACTCTTGACAGCCCCTATACCCCAGATTTATAGACTAGGCCGCTTAAATATGAGTCTACTTCGCGATTTGTTGCTTAGACGTGCAAACTCTAGCAAGGTCGTCACCAAACGAGACCTCACGTTGCTATCACGTTGCTAGTGGGTAGTTAGTCCTCCCTTTTCATCCAGTCTTCAACCATAATCTTGAATATTAGGGATAAAAATTATAGTTTGTAAGAATGATCAAAAGCAATAGGACATACTAATGCACATAACAAATTTCAAATTTTCTGGGGGAGGAGGTTTTTGCGTGCCACAAGATCACAGCGCACGGCGAAACTAGTATCAAAGTTTTTGATTATTTTTCTTTGCTTTTAATCGTAAAAAAGAAAACAGCTCGTCGCACCAGGGCCCAACGTGTAGTAGGCGTACCGCCGCTAAACGCTTCCCGTACCCCCCCCCCCCGCGCTCATGGAACCGGATTCAACTTGGGGGTTTTCCCTCAAAATTTAGGGAGAAAACTCATTTAGGCTTCAAATTTTTATGGGTAATTTAAAGGGGCTCTACAATATTTGAAACAGATAATTTAAATACGTAATTTCTCTCAGCTTTTTATTCGATTTCCGATTGGTTGTTGGATTGGATCGGACGTAAACCCAGTTTTCCATCATCATCATCATAAATAGCTCCACAGGTTGTTATTGCCCTTGGTTTCATGCAACATCCTTCTCCAGAACTGTCGGTCCTTTAAAGTCTTAAAGTCTCCAATTTCTTATACCTAGGGTTCGTAGATCTTCTTCTACGCTATCTGTAATCTCTTTTTTGTACGTCCCGTGCCTCTGTGTCCGTTGGTCTCTTGTTTAAAATAATTTTTGTTATGCTGTCATCACTGCTACGTTCAACATGTCCTGCCCATCGGATTCTGTTAACTTTTATAGTTTTTATGATGTTTGGATCTTTATACAACTGATACGGTTCATGATTGTACCTTCTCCTCCAAACTCCGTTTTCGTTGATTCTTCCATATATAGTGTTTTCAACTCTTTCTAGCGATATGAAGGCTTCTTTCATTGGATCTTACGGTGAATCTGTCTAGTATTACGATGTCGTCAGCGTATGCCAACAGTTGTACCGACTTCATGATATACTGTCCGCGGTGTTACCCAGTAGGAATTCTTGGAAGGCCTTACCGATAGAGCACTAACTAGCCAAGTGGTAAGGGGTACCCCTTACCAGAATTAGACACAAACAAGTGAGAATTTGCCCGATGACTCATTGTTTTCGTATTTTTGTAATACCCCAGTGGGGCTTGTCAGCTTACAGAAGTACTGAAAAGAGCACTTACTAGTAAGGAGTCTTCTACTTCTTCTTTGATCCGTTAGCTGGCGTTCCGAGCGGGACGTCTCCTGAACGGATACGCTGCTGTCGGTGCCGCTTTTAAAAAGCGGTTTCTTTCCTTCTCTCCTTTCTTTAATTCGGCAGGTCGACCACCCTCCTCCTTTCACATCCTGGACTTGGGACCAGACGATGGCGAAGTTAGAAAGGAGTAGGCCTTACCATACCCCTTACAGATGACCAGTTCTGTAAGTTCTCTAAGGTTGGTACTTATGTAACTACTCTAGGGAAAGTACAAAAGTAAAACCTTACCTCCTATGGCATCGTGTGTAAAAATAAGCACTTCTATAAGGGGTATGATAAGGCCTACCCCTTACTAGTAAGTGCTTATTTCAGTACTTCTGTAAGCTTACAGGCCCTATTGGGTAATTCCTGCGTCTCTTATCACCAGTCCCATCTTTTTCTTCTTCTTTATGCCATCTCCATCTGCTTTATCTTCCTACTTTGCGTTGAATGGTTCTGACAGCTCTCCTTCAATTCTTATTCTGCACATTACCTCTCTCATTGTCATTTTGGTCAAATCTACGAGGTGTTTGGGAAGTCTTAAGTACTCCATAGCTTTATATAGTTCTTCCCGTTTTATTTTATCATAGGCGTTTCTCAAGTCTATGAATAGAGAATGTATATTTATGTTAAATTCATTTGACTTTTCTAGGACCTGCCTAAGAGAGAAAATATGTGGTAGATCTTCCGGGACGGAAACCGCTTTGAGAATTTCCCTGCTTCTGCGTAACGTTATAGTTTAACGTATAAAATATTTGATTATACTTTATATGCTACGTTCAGTAGAGTGATGCCTCTATGATTGTGGCAGTTTAGCTGATCTCCTTTTTTATGTATAGAGCATACAATGCCCTCACTCCTTTCCGATGGTATTTGTTTCTGGGTCCATATTAGTGATACGATTTCATGCAAGCTTAATATTACGTTTTCACCTCCTTGTTTTAATAGCTCTGTTGCAATGTCATCCTTGCCCGGAGATTTATTGTTTTTTAATTTTTTCACTGCGACTTGTACGTCAGCTAGTGCAGGCATGTCTCTCGCGAGTTCTTATGCTAGTTCAACGTTTTCTGTAACATTTGCTCCTCATCTCGACCTACCAGTTCTTTGGAATGTTCATACCATCTAGTTAGAACTAGTTCTTTGGAACCTAAGATCTCCCCATCCTTATTTTGGAGCTCTTTTATCGCAGGGAAATTTCTTTGTATTTCTCTTTGTCTGATTCCATGTAAAACATACAATTTTCTGTGCCAGAGCTCCAATTTGCTTTTGGGATGTACAGTAGCATCCAAAAGTCAGTTGAAATTGTATATTTCAGTATTTTATCTTAAAAACAAAGTGTGAAATAAAAAAATACGTTACATTTAAATATTATTTATTAAATAAACTGTTTTTCTAACGTTTTCATAAAGAAATTGGAGTCTGACATAAAGCCAACTGGGCATTGTAACTGAAAATCATAAACAACATATTGCCCGTTGAAAAACGTATTACTAGAAACAGCGAAGTTTTTAAATATGTAGGAGCGTATCTCAACTGACTTTTGGAGGCCACTGTATTTTTCTGTTTCAATTAAGAAAAGTTTAGGGATGTTAAAGGCCCATAATTGAGGTAGAAAAATACATATAATGTGTAAAGCCTTTATATGGAAATTATTCACCCCTGAGATAAAATTGCAGTTGGTTTGAATTCTGACTCGTATGCAAATTGTACTCGGTACTCGATTCTATTCTATATACTGATATGAGTAAAAGTACTCGTTCAAAAGTATGAAGTATTGATATTGGTAGAATCGATAGCCAAATTCTTCTTCTTCTTTGATCCGTTAGCTGGCGGTCCAAGCGGGACGTCCCAGCAACAGATACGCTGCTATCGGAGCCGCTGGTTTTCGAACTCCATTCACTATTCGTTTCTATTGTTGACGACTTTTGACGACATCTCGAGCCTCGGTAACTGGTAATATGTAGTTGTGTCTTTTAAGTCTCCCTCGATATTCTTTAGCCAGGTTTTCTTCGGTGCCGATCGCTGAATTCTCCAATCTGCGGAACGGTCTCACTAGAGAAGTTTACCTGGCAAGCGGTTATCATCCATTCGGCAAACATGTTCAAACCACCGTAGTCGACGTTTTCGTATTTCATCTTCGATCAGTGTCTGCTGATCGCATCTTTGTTTACGAAGGCAAATACTCATATGAGAAAAGAATAGAGTACCGATTCGGTATCCCTACCCTTGCTAAATATACATTTTTTCTTTAATAATGATTTTAGGGGTATTTAGGAGAATTTCGACTTGCCTTTAGGGGTAATGAATTTTACGAGTTGGGCTCAAGCAGCATTTCTATATTTAGATGGCTGCTTGGAAAAACAGCACTCGCGTTGGGAAAAATCTTTTTCTCTTTTTTTACGTGAATTCCACTAGTTCAACCAGTAAAATTTCACTGTTTTCCCATTGGTTGACTAACCAATGGTGGAACCAGTGAAAACTCACTGGAAAACAGTGAAAACTCACTGGAAAACAGTGAATAGTTACTGATTCGTTTTTAAAGAGTGCGGATTGTTTGCTTGTAGATCCAACATTCATGGCCGTTTAGGGTGCGCTCAGGGCCGGCGCTTTGGTTTTTTGCGCCCGGTGTACTATGAAATATTGCGCCGTATAAGCTGTTCATTTTTGAACGCAGTGAAGGACAATGGAAAAAGACACAATCACTTGCTGGATGGGAGAAGTAGTTTTCATAACTTGCGAACAATTTACGATGGCACCATAATGACATAAAGAAAAGATTATTTAGGAAGTTTCACATGGATCAATATCCAATAAATAAAAATCTGCTAGTTCTTGTCACAGAATATAAAAGCGCAGCAACAGCGCCCTGAAGTATATATCAATCACGGTAAACAGCAATATACAATACAGAGCCATCGGACTAATCTTTTGTGTGAGTGGAGATGGTACAGAATTTTACAGATTTTTCAAAAAGTGGTCCAGCGTAGTATAAATAAATGAGATTTTTCTCTCACTTGGGATATTTTTTTCACCGAATTTTTGCATCTGATTCTCGAAGACGAAGGTCTGTTCCTTTACTTTTTGAGTAAAATCTCGAGTAACATTTATTGAGTCAAGTTTTATGAAAATCTCAAGCTTAAATCTTTGGAAGCTTCCTGCACAAAGAGGAGTAAAATCTATCCGGTTTTTGTTCCATGAGAAAGTACAGGGACAGATATATACATTTTTTGAAATCTTAATTTCTGAAATTGCGCCCCGACAAATTGCATCCAGTGCAAGAGTACCATTTGCACCTATGAAAGCGCCGCCCTGGGCGCACTGCCTGGTATTCAAGGCAACAAGTGTCCTGGTATACGCAGAAACCCCTCGGAGTTGACCTTCAGCGCCAATAACCAATAACCAGTTCCAGATCGATGAACACAGTTCATGATCGCTGGCCAGGGCGTTCCGACATTAAATTTTCTGCGAAGCCACTACTATGAGTGACCCGATTATCAAGCTCATAAAGGGCGTATTTATGTTCAATATATGTAAATAATGTAGCATTAGAGTTAACATATAATAGGAGTTCAACAAAATCCTTATACACAGCTGGTATTAAAAGATTATATTATACCCCATTGAAAGCCGGTTAAGCCTTAACAAAGGAAAATCTTCCCCTAAATCACAGAATTTGCTTTCCTTTCAAGCCAACGTTAGAAATGATGAAAAGCGCGCTATTAACTTAATAACGGTTGTTTTATTCCTTAGTCTTTTCAATCCTCTTAAATTGCTTGGAAATTGACCCGGAAAAAAGGCAGATAATACGGTGATTACCTTCAAGGCGTTTCATCATCATTCATCAAAATTTCATCAAAGCATTATAGAAAGAAAAAGCAAAAACTTTCCCCCAGAACCAAAAATTTATCCGTAATCAGCACTAAACTTCGAAAGTAAGTAGATACCAAACAAAATCCTTTGGGATAATTGAAAATTAATTCGGAAGGTCAAATTTTATACGTGGATAAAATGTTAAAACCAGGACCAAAATGCTTAACGCCCGCTTTAAATACTTCCGAATACCAAAAACCCTTTTTCAGACTTTAACTATTGAACATGCTCCAAATCCCCCGAAGGAAAATGCGAAGGAAAAGGACATCAGGAAAATTTGTGATGTAATTTGATCGTTATATATATATATATTTTTTTTTTTGTTATAAGAAAGTATGAATCTTTTTTTTTGTAATTATCACCTCGATACAGGATTTCACCATTCACACCAAAAATAAAGTACTAACTACGGGGAGAAGAAAAACAGACACAAAAAAACAAGGCTTTGAAGTAAATTTTCTTTCATTTTGGGTGGGCACACACATATTTTTTTTTTTTTTTAAGGAAAATGACTTTTGGATAAAATCCGATATTCAAGTTAATATTAGAGCCCAATACAAAAGCACCCAGCCCACATGACTATCATCCGTCTAAGATTACTCACCACCAACGACCTCCATTGATTGAAGATATTTTCCGATTTCCACTACTTTTCTTCTTATATTTTTTTCCTTCCAAATTTTTACACTGTTATAAATATTTTACATTTATTTAAAACACTTTTTTTTCGTTATAAATATAATGATAAGATAACAAATATCATCGAAATTAACTTTAATTAAAAGGAAAAATCTCTCCTTCGAACGATTTTCACCACTCACGATTTAAAGAAAAAATCGATTGGAAAAAATTTTTCCTCCATCAAGAAAAAAACTTCCTTTTAATGAAAATTATCCAACTTCTCTCAACTATAATTAACGCAATTTTTAAATGCAATTTTATATAACATTTAACACTTGTCTTAAGATAAATTTTGCAATTTAATACACCAAGAAAAACTGAAGGAAAATGCTATATAATCTCCCAAGTGGAAAATTCTGCTCTTAGCAAGACAGTGAAACACGAAAATTACATCAAAACTTACGTCTCTTATGCCTTACACGCAAAATAACGGTTTCTCAAGGGATTTCCCTGTTTTATCTAATACATTTCCATATTTCTGATCGATTACAATCAGTTTTATTAATTTCCTTTTATTTAAAATGAATTCAATTCTATTCCACAAAACACTTTTTACCTTGATCGAATGTCGGAAAATCTTCGACTGGACTTTTCCCCTTTTCCAGTCGATAAAAGGATAAAGACTTTACCACAATCCCTTGAAGTTGGCTACATGGTACATAAAGCTTAACAAAGTTTTTCCCCTCCACAAAGTAATACAAATCAGGGGAATTTATAACCTAAAAACTTAAACGGTTGGAAATAAGCCAAAATGAATCATTTAGCAGAAACCATCACCAATTTAATTAAACAACAATTTTATCGTAGCTGGAAAATTACATCAGTACTAACTGCATTTAGAAATAATTACAAGCAAATGTTGTTATTGTAGAAATTTTGTAAACAAAGGAGTAGGGGAATGTTTCTGGCCGATACTTCTCTCGAAATTAGATAATTATCCCGAACTGTCAACTGTTGTGGGGGTTTTATATCGATTTGACGTCTCTATTCACGATAAAATTAGCTTTTTCAGGAAAATTCAAGCATGCGCTGCAATTTAAAGCTTTAAAGTTGCATATTCGCAGGCTCTAGTTAATTTTATCACCGTTAGTTCTCCAATTGGCAAAAGCATGATATCAGATGGCGCTGAAGTTTGTATTCTCAAACTCAAAACTGAAGTTTGTAGTTATGTGTCGGTTAACTAGAAAAGCTCAATACATGGCAGCACCTTTTTAGATAAGAGACTGTAAGAAGAACCAACCTTTGAAAGTCGTCGTCTGCAGGAAAGGAAATAATCGTCACCGCTCGTCTTTTATGTTTTAACTGACACCCACAGAGCAAAAGCGGGCTAAAATAACAAAGAGAGCGAAAATGTTTCGGTATTTTTTTTAGCGCAAAAGAGGAATGTCTTCATGTCCTTAGAGTAAAAATGGTATAGCTATATTTCAGCGCAGGAACGATGTATCAAAAAACCGAGAGCAAAAGCGGGTTAACTTTTTATTCAGTTTTCACTAAAATCCTTTTGCTTATGTTTTTCTCAATAAAAGCGTCAATCACGTTTCATGACACGTGCATGGAAGATAATGCACGTTAAGGCCTACCCTAAATCCAAGTGAAGTGAATTGAAGATGGATACCATTCTTCTTCTTTATACTCCTTTAATCCCTCATGGGACATAGGGCGGAAACAGTTGCCCTCCAGCGGACTCTGTTTTGCGCGACAGCTCTTAGCTCCGACCAGGATCTCCCAGTTGTTGCGGCTTCTTCTAGTAGGGTTCTCCTCCACGTTGTTCTAGGTCTTCCTACTCGACGGGAACCTTGCGGATTCCAGTCAAGGGCCTGTTTGGCTAGATTTTCGTTTTCGCGTCGCAAGGTGTGGCCAACCCAATTCCATTTCCTTCGCCTGATTTGATCGTCTATCCTTTCTTGGCCGGCACGGCGCGCGCCATAGTTCTTCGTTTGAAATTCTATCTTGCCAGCGGATTTTTAGGATACGACGAAGGCATCTGTTGATGAAGACTTGTAGGCGCCCTGTGATGAATTGGGTGACTTTCCATGTTTCGCAACCATACAAAAGAACTGCCTTAACGTTGGAGTTGAACAGCCGCAATTTGGTGTTAGTGGAAATCACCGTTGATCTCCATATGTGGGACAGGCATGCATAAGCGCCTCGTGCTTTATTTATTCTGGAACTGACGTCTTCTTCTGCCCCGCCATTTTCGGTAATAATGCTACCGAGGTAGCAGAATTTATTTACCAGTTCCACGTCACGGTTATTCAGCGCTGTTCGTTCGTTGGTGTTTGCATTTATCCGCATTTCTTTAGTTTTAGTCGGATTTAGCCTTAAGCCTGCTGGACTACTTTCTGTTGCTAAATTGTTTAACATGTTTTTGAGGTCCTGGTGTCTGTGGGCCAGCAAACAGATATCATCGGCGTAGTCGAGATCCTTAAGGCGGTCTAACAAACCCCATTGTATGCCGCCTGTTCTACTATCTAGAGCGCCGACAAGGATGTCATTTATTACTATAAGAAATAGTAAAGGCGAGAGTAGGCATCCTTGTCGTACTCCTGAGCTCACCTCGAAGCTGTCGGATAATTTTCCATTATGGAGAACTCTGCATTTGGAATTGTTATATAGGGCTTTTATCAATTCTATTATTTTATCAGGCAGTCCACGTCGCCGTAGTGCCTGCCATATAAAGCTCCTATTGACCGAGTCGAACGCTTTCTCATAATCTACGAAAGCAAGGTAAAGGGGGGATCGGAATTCAGTAGACTGCTCCACTATTATTCGTAAGGTGTTGATATGATCAATACATGAGCGGCCCTTCCTGAATCCGGCCTGCTGCCTCCTAAGCGTTCGGTCTACTGCCTCACTTATCCTAGATAGTAATATATGGGACAAAATTTTGCCCACAGTAGATAGTAAACAGATGCCTCTCCAGTTGTCGCATATTGTTAGGTCCCCCTTTTTTGGTATTTTGACTATGATACCTTCCGTCCAATCCTCCGGAAAGGTACAGGTGTTCCATGCTATTTGTAGGATTGGCTGAAGCGCATCTGCTATGAGGCTTGAGTCGGCTTTCAACAATTCTGGCGGGATGCCATCTTTCCCAGCTGCTTTACCATTGGCCATCGCATGAATTGCGGTTACTATTTCCGTCTTGGATGGGGCCCGGGTGGTGATTCGAATTGGCTGTGCATTGTTGCTGGTTTCCTGAGGTTCCTGTGTAAATGAACCATTCAGGGCGGCGAAGAAGTAATCTCTCCATCTTTGGAGCTGCTCCTCGTCGCTGCACAGCAGCCTTCCATCCGCACTCTTAACGGCATGCTTTTTAGTAGAGTGCTTTCCCGAGAGCTGTTTAGTGATTTGGTACAGCACCTTACTGTTGCCTGTGTTTGCCGCGTTTTCCGCTTTTTATGCGAGCTCATTTATCTGCTGCCTTTTATCACGCCGGACACTTCTCTTTACCTCCCGGTGTAATTGGGAGTATTCCCGTTCCAGTTGATAACGTATTTCAGGGTCGCTTGTAGAGTTTACTTTATTTTTGAGGGCTCTCCTGCGTTCTATTTTTTGCCAGGTTGTGTCCGAGATCCAGTGTTGCTGGTTTCTTTGGACATAACCGATGCTTGTTTCCGCAGCCGTCAATATTGCGCCCTTTGTTCTACTCCACAGCTCTTCAATATTTGTGTCGTCAGAAACGTTGTGCTGGTTTAGTATTAGTTGTAGATTTCCAGCAAATTCCCGCTTTTTAACGCTCTCCCGCAGAAGATCTACGTTGAATCGTCTACGGTTTATAGCATCGCGTTGTACGTTTCTGATTGCGGCGATTTTAAGGCGAATAGTTGCTACAACCAAATGGTGGTCGCTTCCAGTGTCTGCTCCCCTGAAACTTCTGATATCCTCAAGGATAGTTCTCCATCTGCGGCTGACGGCCACATGATCTATCTGATTTCTCGTCCTACCATCGGGCGATACCCAGGTCTCTTTGTGTATCTTCTTGTGACAAAAGTAAGTTCCACCTACCATAAGTTGGTGGGAGCTACAGAAGTCAACGAAAAGCTCACCATTGTTATTGGTAACTTGGCTTAGACCTTGATTTCCAATTGTTTGTTCAAGGCCGGTGTTGTCACGGCCGATCTGTGCGTTTAAGTCACCCATTAATACAATGAAGTCTCCCCTTGGAATAGAGCGAAAAACCTCATTCAGCCGCAAATAGAACTCGTCTTTGATGTCATCTTCAGCGTCCTCAGTTGGAGCATAGCATTGGACTACCGTAGTACTTCTTAGTCTGGTACGCAGGCGCACGGTAATAATCCTTTCAGAAACTGGTGACCAGCTAATGAGGCTGGACCTGGCTTCTTTGGTGAGTATTACACCAACGCCACTCCTACGGTTTTCAGTTTCGTTTCTCCCAGAATATAAAAAGGACTCACCATTTGGGCAAATATGTTCCCCCGCATCGGGCCATCTGGTCTCGCTAAGTCCCATGATCTTGATTTTATATCGATTCATCTCGTTGAGGACTTCATCCAGCCGTCCCTCAGCCAGCAGTGTTCTCACATTCCATGATCCGATTCGTGTCCTTGTTCGAAAAGCAAAGGTCGTCGTCGTGTTGTCCATCCGGTTCCGAGGCATTGTTTGCCGATTCGTAGCAATGGTGTTTTTTATGGGAGCGGGTTGCTAACCCTCAGCCCAACCGACTTAAAACTCTGTTTTGTGGCGCAGAGAGTTCGCCATTCGCCCGTCTCCCGTTAGCTCCTTCCGAAGAAGTACCCCAGGGGGCACCGCGGGGAGGTGGGATTAGGACTTGCTAACAGGTCTGCTAGGTGTTTGTCTGCAGTGACTTTTCTCGGGTTTTGGCAGAGGTGGCAAATCGGGTACCACCACTTTCCGAGGTCTTTGTTAGCCGTTTGCCCCCTACTAATGGATACCATTGCATATATGTAAATGTATGAGAGTGACCAAAATGAAGGTGAAGAATTTCGAAAAGTCATTTAGAGAAGTTCTGTGCGGTAAGAACCGCACCAGAAGTAAACAAAAGTTAAGAAAGTAAGGTTGTTCACTTGCTATGCTACACTTCTTATGAGCTTTTTATTGGGGTTTATATGTCAATTTTGAAAGAAGTTACGTCTACTTCGCTTCTGCGTTACTTTTCATTAATTTAGGATAGGCCTTTACTCGGGTGAAAGTACATATAATTTCCCTTCGTCCAGCTTTAACCCTCATCTTCGACTCGGGCGAAAACGCTGCTTTCGATTTTATTTTTTGACTTATGTTTTTTCTCCCTTTTAACGTAATTTACTATTTGTCCTTAATAGAGTAATAAGAAACTCATATATTAGAACTTAAAACGTTACTTGAATTGTTAATTGATTTTAATATCAAATTCCTGGTAGTTTGAAACAAAACTTTTACTTGTTTGGAGCAGTGGCGTAAATAACGCCCCTCCAAGCCCCACATAGCGGGTGGAGGGCCGCAACAAATCCAGAGCGTCCTCAGATCTCTGGATAAATTAACAACAATAAATGAAAAATAATTTAATAATACATATGCACCGAAATAAAATTGAAGCCACATTCTTAACTTTAATTACAATCTACGATAATCAACATTATAGAAGAGATGTAATGAGAATCCAAGGTTGGTTGCCCGACAAACTAATTGGGATGTGGGTTTGGCTGTATCAGATCCAAAGCAGCGCAGCAAAAATATCAGCAGCAAACTATTTCTATTGGTCAAAGCGGGTCACATGACCACAGAAGCAGCACTGAATGCCTCTTCCGCTTCTTCTGTTGCTGCTCAAAAATTTGATCTGATACGGCCTTAACTCCAGTATGATGAACGAAGATAGAATAAACTGACTTCTTACAAAATAGTAATACGATTAGCACTAGTGGAAATTGACTAGTATCAGAACTGGTGACAAAGCAATCCTGAGAGAAGCTAGTTCAAATAACTATAATAGTGGTAAACCAACACGATTTTTCTAGAGAATTTGTTTTTCCTGAACGTTAGCAAACAAACATTTCCTCCGTATTTTGTTCGATTAACTAGCGGGTATTCGAAAACGTATTGAGCAAGTTGAAGTGCCGGCGCCGTTGATAAAATGGGAAGGAAATGACTTCATTTGGAAATGTGTTTATTTTAACGTCTGCGATTCTCCAAACTTATGTTTCGTTTATCGACCGGGGTTTATGAAGCAGACTCTCAAAATTGTCAACAAAAAAAAATTTTTTTTTTTTTTTTTATTTATTTTTTAAAAAATTACATATATTAGTCGACGTTTCGGTCCTGTGGTTTGGGACCATCTTCAGAACTACAAAAAAGAAGAATCATCGAGATAATGCACAAAACTAATAGTAAGAAGTAAACTCTTGCACTAACCTATTTCTATTGGATTTACATTATAATTTTTTAACTCAGGTCTACTAGTATCACAATTAATATAATTAAAATTCTTATTACTAAAAACACTGGAGTCAAACGTCAAAATTAAAACAATGCAAAAAAGTAGATGACTAGTGGATGAACATAGAAACAGAAATTGATACCGTAGAAGTCAAAACAAATACACAGACAAAAGAACTAAATGATGTATACTTACAACTGGAATAGTGTGATGATGATATCGATAGTGTTGACATATAAATTTACAAGCAATACTAAAATCCTTAAAGATAATTATAAAATTATTTTTAAAAAAGGGGGTACATAGCAACTTGTTAAAGTATCGTTAAATGAAGTATTTTATAGTATCGAATCGTAAATGTCACTGAGTTTATCCGTTTCACATTGAACATTTAAGGTGTTTTTGTTAAGTTTAATGTGTACCATTTCCGAAATATCTCTTTTGAATTTATATGGCTCCAAATCCAATATTTTGGGGCAATCCCACTTCATATCATGGTTATTGTTTAGCCTATGTAAAGTAATCGCGTTGTACCTGTCTGGATCTTGGTTTATGTTAGATCTGTGTTCTTTCAGCCTTGTTTCCAAGGCTCTTTTTGTTTGTCCAATATACATAGAATCACAATCAAAACAATCAATTCTATAAATGACATTGTGTTGTCTGAAAATGGAAAGTGTATCCTTCCCTTTCTTAACTATTGAATCTAATTTATTGTTATTTTTGAAGATTGTTTCAGTATGAAATTCTTTGAAAACATTGGAAAGTGGTTTTGAAGTTAAGGAGTGATAAGGTAAGACGATGAAGTTTTTTCTATCTTGATCGTTTTGATTATTATTGTTATTACGGTTGTGAGAAAGGTGTCTAATTCTTTTTGATATTTTATCATTTATAAATTTAATTGGGTAGTGATTTAGTGAAAGGATGTTCCTGACGATGTTTAAGTTCACAGAGTGGAAACGCGGATCTGATAGTAAGAAGGCTTTATCAACCAAGTTGTAGACAATAGCTACCTTCTGGCTCATCGGGTTGTTTGACCTGAAATGTAGTAATCTACCTGAGTAAGTAGGTTTCCGATACCAATTTGTGATGATTTTGCAATCCGCCAATGTTACCTCTGTATCCAGGAAGCTGATCTTCCCATCTTTGGATCTCTCGTAAGTGAATTTCAATTTATGATGGTAGTTGTCGAACACCTTAACTATGTCATCTATTTTGTTCATAGGAACTATACAGAAGATATCATCCACATATCTACAATAGAACACTGGCTGGAAATCCAAACGCTGAAGACATGTCTCTTCTAATCGGTTCATCACAAATTCAGCAAAGGTTGGAGAAATGGGCGATCCCATAGGGGTGCCGTCTATTTGTTGGTAGATTTTTCCATCAAATTGGAAAAATGTTGATGATGTCACCATGTTGATAGCACACACAATCTCATTCCAAGGGATGTTACAGTGAGGTTCAATTGTGGACCATTTCCTCTTAATGCTATCCAAAATGAGATCAATGGGAATGCTAGTGAACAAAGCCGATACATCTAGAGAGATCATTTCGTGCTTAGGTGGTGTACAATAGAACACTGGCTGGAAATCCAAACGCTGAAGACATGTCTCTTCTAATCGGTTCATTGTAGATATGTGGATGATATCTTCTGTATAGTTCCTATGAACAAAATAGATGACATAGTTAAGGTGTTCGACAACTACCATCATAAATTGAAATTCACTTACGAGAGATCCAAAGATGGGAAGATCAGCTTCCTGGATACAGAGGTAACATTGGCGGATTGCAAAATCATCACAAATTGGTATCGGAAACCTACTTACTCAGGTAGATTACTACATTTCAGGTCAAACAACCCGATGAGCCAGAAGGTAGCTATTGTCTACAACTTGGTTGATAAAGCCTTCTTACTATCAGATCCGCGTTTCCACTCTGTGAACTTAAACATCGTCAGGAACATCCTTTCACTAAATCACTACCCAATTAAATTTATAAATGATAAAATATCAAAAAGAATTAGACACCTTTCTCACAACCGTAATAACAATAATAATCAAAACGATCAAGATAGAAAAAACTTCATCGTCTTACCTTATCACTCCTTAACTTCAAAACCACTTTCCAATGTTTTCAAAGAATTTCATACTGAAACAATCTTCAAAAATAACAATAAATTAGATTCAATAGTTAAGAAAGGGAAGGATACACTTTCCATTTTCAGACAACACAATGTCATTTATAGAATTGATTGTTTTGATTGTGATTCTATGTATATATTGGACAAACAAAAAGAGCCTTGGAAACAAGGCTGAAAGAACACAGATCTAACATAAACCAAGATCCAGACAGGTACAACGCGATTACTTTGCATAGGCTAAACAATAACCATGATATGAAGTGGGATTGCCCCAAAATATTGGATTTGGAGCCATATAAATTCAAAAGAGATATTTCGGAAATGGTACACATTAAACTTAACAAAAACACCTTAAATGTTCAATGTGAAACGGATAAACTCAGTGACATTTACGATTCGATACTATAAAATACTTCATTTAACGATACTTTAACAAGTTGCTATGTACCCCCTTTTTTAAAAATAATTTTATAATTATCTTTAAGGATTTTAGTATTGATTGTAAATTTATATGTCAACACTATCGATATCATCATCACACTATTCCAGTTGTAAATGTATACATCATTTAGTTCTTTTGTCTGTGTATTTGTTTTGACTTCTACGGTATCAATTTCTGTTTCTGTGTTCATCCACTAGTCATCTACTTTTTTGCATTGTTTTAATTTTGACGTTTGACTCCAGTGTTTTTAGTAATAAGAATTTTAATTATATTAATTGTGATACTAGTAGACCTGAGTTAAAAAATTATAATGTAAATCCAATAGAAATAGGTTAGTGCAAGAGTTTACTTCTTACTATTAGTTTTGTGCATTATCTCGATGATTCTTCTTTTTTGTAGTTCTGAAGATGGTCCCAAACCACAGGACCGAAACGTCGACTAATATATGTAATTTTTTAAAAAATAAATAAAAAAAAAAAAAAATTTTTTGTTGACAATTTTGAGAGTCTGCTTCATAAACCCCGGTCGATAAACGAAACATTCATTTGGAAATTCTAAAGCTTTCCGGAGATATTAGCAAAACTAACCAGTGTAAAGTACTTGTCAGACTTGACCAATAAGAACAAATTTTGCGGTAACTACTGGAAATCCCGGGACGAACCGCAATTTCCTGAAACTGTATCACGGGTAGAAAACAATTCCCCGTCAAAAAGTGCTGATCCAAGGTTTGAAAAATTCGTGATGTTTGTAAAGGGTAACGAAATTTTTGCACGATTTTCAAAGGTTGTCGGATTTTGACAAGTGATGCTTTGTTGGAAGGCTATCGCTGTGCAGAGCCCAAAAAAGATCACTTCGTTTGGAACGGGTTCATTCCAACGATTTTATTAGATAATAGCAAAACTTATCTATTTAAGGACTTTCTGACACTGAGCCGAAGTTTTTCCATTTAAACAAAAAAAGGCCCGGCTATTATGAAATTTTTTCGGGGCTTTTTTCGTAAATATTCTTCTCTCGGCATCTCAAAGACGTCTATATAGTTTTTAGTTCGCGCGGTATCGTGCAGGTACAAAATTCACGAACGTCGTTTAAACAAAAAAACAGTTCGACCGAATTTTATGAAAATCTTTTCAGATCATATTTTGGTTAATACTCTTCGAACGGCACGTCAACTAAGTCGATATCTTTTATAGTTCGCGCGATATCGTGCAGGTACAAAAATCACTTATGTCATTTAAACCAAAAAACGGCTCGACCGAATATTATAAAAATCTTTTCAACTTATATTGTCGCTAATACGCTTCCAACGGCACCTCAAGTAAGTCGATATCTTTTGTGGTTCAGGCGATATCGCGCAGGTACCAAAATCACTTATGTCGCTTAATGCTGTAAACATACTAAGGGCGAAAATAGTTTCCACAGCGACTGGCAAAAACGAATAGAACACACAGCTTTTCTATGAGTATGAAGGGTGCAGCACAATATGCAGACCACTCGACGACGAGGTCGCCGAGAGTGGCGACTCAATCAATCCAAGTTCTATTTCGTAGCCGTGCCCCTCAAAGTTGCCTGGGCGGTGTGACATGGGATTGTGTTGCTATTCTCGTATGTTCCTGTGCGCGTGTGTAGCATTCGGATGTCGAAGATGATTATTCTTGTGTGTGCTTTTTAATTTGTGTGCACCGTCGCCGTCGCCCTTAGCATGTTTACAGCATAAGCCTAAAAACGGCTCGACCAATTTTTATAAAAATCTTTACAGATCATATTTCCGTTAATACGCTTCGAACCAGACCTCAACGAAGTCTTTATCTTTTTTGGTTCGCACGATATCGTGCAGGATAAAATGACCACAGGCAAGACCCTCTCAACTACAGGCCATGAAGGAGAATTTTTCGTGGTGTTGGTCTCGGTCCAAAAAGTCACCGGAATAACATGGCAGAGAGGCAGTAAGTACACTTTTAACTGCACTTGGATTTACCAGTGAATAGTTTTATAGTGATTTCATTAACAAAAATAAAAAAATTTGTTTGTTAAGTATGTTTTAAGTGTTCTAATTGTTAAGGCGATCAAGTTTTTTTTACATTTACGGTGTTTTTTCATGTTTATTTACGAAAAAAATGTTTAAAAATTTAATGTTTTGTTTAGTTATGGAATTACAAGTGATTTTAAAGTGATTAATACATATATGTATTATGAAATTATGATTAAAAATATAGGGCTTTTTTTTTACTATTCCTTCCACACTTTTCTGCACATATATTTTTAATAATAATTGCATAATAAATTATTTAATGACTTTAAAATCACTTTTAATTAAATAATCAGCATATTTTTCCTTAATAAACACGAAAAAACACCGCGAAAGTAAAATAAATTGATCACCTCAACAATTAACACACTTAAAACTCACTAAATCACCATTTTTTTTTTCATTTTTTTTATTAAATCATCAAAGAACTAATCACTGATAATCCATGTATTGTTTAAAGTAATAAATTACAATGTTTTTCCACTTTTTACCACAAAAATATAACGAAAACAATCCCGAATCTATTCCGCGCCATATAAATTCTAACCAAATGTCAGATTTTTTGGACCGACTTCAGCTATGGTTGTATTAGTTCAAGAGAGAACTTCATGGCCTGTAGTTGAGAGGGACTTGACTTTACTCATTCGGCATGCGCGCATCCCTTCCCAAATTATTTTGTTGAGTTTTTTCTGCGTTTGTTGCCGTTTTAACTAAAAAGCGGGGAAATGATAGAACAATATTTATAAAATTTGGCAATGAGGTGCGCAGAACTGTTCAAATTTTTTGTGTCACGGAGTTTGAAAAAATCTATACTTATTTCAGCAAGAAGAGTAACTGAAAAAAGGGGTCGGGGAGAAGCATTTCCGCTGCTATGCCACTGCAGAGTAAGTAACCCATCATCCTAGAAAATTTTTAGTTGTGTCCCTTTAAATTTTTAGTTGTGTCCCTTTAAATCAAATTACGAGTTTCCATTCATGAGATATCAACGAATTTTTACGTTTCCATAAATGAGAATTTCACCCCAAAATTTGAGGTTATGCTTTGATTTCAGTTCAACTCTATTGAACTGGACATCATGTTCGTTGAGCTCACATCATATTATCGTTGATCAATTATAGTGCTTTATTACGTAAAATAGATGAGTGAAGTCAGTGATTAGTTGTGTTAACTGCTTTTCATATGTAGGTGAACATTTTAGGCGCCAATTATTCAACTTTATTTTCGCAATAAAACGTGTATTTTATCAATTTTTGCGGCACATGGACACCAATGATTAGTTATTTAGTGATCTGAATAATTAAATTAAAAAATTGAGTGATTAGAGTATTTTAAGCGTGTTAAGGTAACCAATTTTTTTTTTACATTTGCGGTGGTTTTTTCGTGTTTATTTAGGGGAAATATGTTGAATTTGTGTTGTAATCAAATTAAAAGTGATTAAAGATTATTATGGTGGTCAGTCATCAGCGAAATAGGGGAATAACATGTAGCATAACATGCACGTGCCGCAAGTATTTCGGACTAATGGAAGTGCAATCATAACCTCTTGGCCATTGGAACTGTCCTATGAGAGATGATCGACTAATAGCCTCACCCAGAAAAAAGAATTATTATGAACCGAGCAACATGCCTCGGATACTGGAATTAAACGAAAAAGGCAAAACGATTACCGCCATTCAGGAGATGAGATGGACTGGGAATGGTGTTTTGCAAAAACCTGAATATGACGTGTATTACAGCTGTCATACAAAACACCATGTGCTCGGAGTAGGTTTTATGGTTAGCAAAAGAATGAAGCCTACCATTATCGGCTTTAAAGCAATAAACGAAAGGCTATACACCCTTCGTGTGCGACGCAAATTTAAGAACATCAGCCTCATAAACGTTCACGCACCTACAGAAGACGATGAAAAAGAAGAATTCTTCAAATTAGTTGAACGGGACCTTAATGCCTGCCCCAGGTATGATGTAAAAATCAAACTGGGAGATCTGAACGCCAATGTAGGCCGGGAGTCCATATACAGGCAATATGTCGGCACCCACAGCTTGCTTGAAAACACCAATGACAATGGACAGCGAGTTGTAGAGATGGCAGCAAGTAAGTACTTGGTCGTTGCAAGTACTAGATTTGGGCGTAAAGATATCCACAAAGCCACCTGGGTATCTCCTGATGGAGCCACTCGCAACCAATGTGTTGATAGACCGCCGCCAGCTTTCGGGTCTGATGACGGTACGACCGTGCCAAGGTGCCAACTTCGACTCGGATCACTATCCTGTCGGCAAGGTGCTCCGAGAGCGCCTGAAAAGCTTTGCATCTACTGATCAAGATCGAATCAACACAGCTGCACTACGCAAAGAAATGGCCAGAAACAGTTACGGTCATGCGTTAGAACTCGCGCTGTCATTAGTACTGCTGACTCCATCTTAAGTAGAAGCCGTGCAGATCGGAACGACTGGTTCGATGACCAATGCAAACTGTCGAGTGAGCCTAAGAATGCCTTGTATCGATTAATTCAGCAGTGACCGGAAACACAGCCAAGTTAAATGAAATACAAGAGTTCAGAAGAAAAAGCTCACAGATGCAAAACGGGAGCCTCCGAGAAAAATCTCCTTTGTGAATTAGAGCAGTACGGTGAGCAACAAGCGCGGGAGTTCTACCGAAGAGTCGATGTAGTATAACGCAGTTCACACCACGTTACACATACTGCAAGGACAAAGAGGGAAATCGGATCATCGATCCTTAAGGAATCTTAGAGCGCTTTCATGAATTGCTAAATGGCGAGCTAACTGTTGAATTGGATGCTCTACCAATAACTGATGAATCTTAAACTGCCGCCAAATGTGATAATATCCTCTGCCGGCCGGTGAGGAAAGACGATTCCGGAAATTCCACAGCGACGAGATCTACGGGCGATATCACAACATAGATGTCGTAAAGAAAACAAAACTTGGTAGGTTGCGGGGGCAGTGCATCTAGCTCTAGGTAAATTCTATGGGGTGCAACAGTGACGGAGCCTAAACCGACGATAGAATGATGGCGTAAACCAGGACACCCAGAACTTAGATATGCCAAGTTCAATAACATCGGCTAAGAATCAGTGCCGGTTGAGAGGGCAGAACAGAACAGCTGGTAAACTAAGTACGTATGTAAGCTCGCAAGCGAACCTAAAACAATTTTCCATTATCGCTGAAGAGCACAAGTTTCAGTTTTGAGAAATTGTAGAAAGTTCAACAAAGTTTAATTACAATGTCAGAGAGACATTTGACGTTTTCATGAACTTTCCATGAGACGAAAGGAGCTGTAGCCATAATCAAGTGGGCGGAACGAACGGATCAGTTAAAGTTGGCTTTTTACGTGAGCTAACCTCAATGTCAAGCCGGATTCAGGAAGGGCCGCTAGTGTATTGATCACATTAACACCTTGAGAATAATAGTGGAGCAGACTACTTAATTCCGATCCCCCCTTTACCTTGCTTTCGTAGACTATGAGAAAGCTTTTGACTCGGTTAATAGGAGCTTTATTTGGCAGGCACTACGGCGACGTGGACTGCCTGATAAAATAATATAATTGATAAAAGCCCTATATAACAATTCCAAATGCAGAGTTCTCCATAATGGAAAATTATCCGACAGCTTTGAGGGGAGCTCAGGCGTACGACAAGGATGCCTACTTTCGCCATTACTATTTCTTATAGTAATAAATGACATCCTTGTCGGCGCTCTACATAATAGAACAGGCGGCATACAATGGGGTTTTCTAGACCGCCTTAAAGATCTCGACTACGCCGAGGATATCTGTTTGCTGGCCCACAGACACCAGGACCTCAAAAACATGTTAAACAATTTGGCAACAGAAAGTAGTCCAGCAGGCTTAACTAAATCCGACTAAAACTAAAGAAATGCGGATAAATGCAAACACCATTGAACGGACAGCGCTGAATAACCGTGACGTGGAACTGGTAGATAAATTCTGCTATCTCGGTAGCATTATTACCGAAAATGGTGGGGCGGAAGAAGACGTCAGTTCCAGAATAAACAAAGCACGAGGCGCATATGCGTTGTTGGTGATCACTTGACTGCGTTAAATGCGATTCTTTTCAAGGAAGCCAAGGACAAGTTGAAAGGGAATGGATTTAAATATGTATGGACTAGAGATGGCGCAATTTACGCAAGAAAGACAGAAGGTGAAAATATTAGAATTAGGAAAAAGGAAGATTTAGATAATTTAATTTAATTTAAAGTTAATTGTTATTTATATATTTATTTCATAAGTTTTTTTTTTTTTTAATGGCTGAATTATTAAAAGAGTTTGATCAAAATATTGTAAATCGTACAGAATTTCTAAACACTGAAACTGAGCTTAGATCTTTTTTTGTTGGAAATAACTTTAGCTTTAAGGTATTCTGTATGAATATAAGGAGTGTCCCAAAACATTATGATGAATTTTTGATTTTGCTACACAACTTAGAAGTAGAATTTGACATAATAATACTAACTACTACTTTTAAGAAACCAAATGTATTAAATAAATGATATGGCGTTATGGTATACGTGAGAGATAATCATATTGTAAGAATGCTGGACTGCAAAATCACTGATGCTAACGTGATTGAATTATCCATTGACTTACCGGGGCATGACAAAATTAATATCACCTGTGTGTATAGGTCCCCGAGTCAAAACCCCATCAATTTCATAAACTCACTCGATAAGTACCTTGAAAACAGGAAAGGAATTAGAAACCATATGGTTGTAGAAGATATAAACATAAATATCCTGGATTCTAAATCAGTTATAACAAACGAGTTTTTGGATGTTATGACTAAAAATGGGTTTAATGAGTATTTGTTGGGTAAAACAAGAATAGGGAACAACAAGGGCACCTGTATCGACCACATATTTCTTAAGAATACCACAGAATTTTCCTTCACTCCTGCGATCTTCGAAACATATATAACTGACCATTTCACTGTTACAGCAAAACTAACTGCGGCAGCGGCACTAGTGCATAACAACCAAAACAGAATATGTATACACAAATCATGTCGATTTAAAAAAACTTAATGATACCTTAGTCCACGAAAGTTGGGATCAGATATATTTACAACAGGATGTAGACATTTGCATGAATAACTTTTACGAAATCATAAACAAGGCAATAGCAGAGAGTTCTAAGAAAAAAATGGAAAAAAAAGTTAAATATAAGCCGATAAAACAATGGAATACACCTGGAATTGTCAATTCGATAAAACAGAGAAATAAACTTGGCAGAGAACTTAGAAGTCAACCTTTTTGTGAATCTCTTAAGAATAAATATAAACAATACCGCAACAAACTAAACTACTTGATAAGAACTGCTAAAATGCTCTACTATAAGAATGAAATTCTTAAAGTTAAGAACAACCCCAAAAAGCTCTGGAACAAAGTTAATGAAATCACTTTTAAATCCAAAGCTAATACATCAGTTGCTCAAATACGTTTGAATGATGGTCGAAACACGAGAAAAGCGGCAGAAATAGCAGAGGAATTCAATGAGTTTTTCACATATGTAGGAGAAAACATTTCCAAAAACGTAGATTGCGCTAGTCAAATGCAAATACCAAACCAACCTATTCTAAGAAACCCTAACCACCTTGATGATTTACCTCCCATAACTTTGAAAGAAATACAAGGTTATATTACAAATCTAGATGACAGAAAGGCTGCAGCACGGTATACATATAGGTATATAGGTATTATATGTATACCGTGGGCTGCAGGGATAGACAATTATACGCCCAAAATTATCAAAGCTATATCAGGTCACATCATGGAAACTTTGCTTTTCATTTTTAATAAATCACTTTCTGAAGGTGTTTTTCCTAAAAGATTGAAAATATCTGTACTAACTGCCGTACCTAAAGGAGGTGATAAACTTAATTAATCCAAATAACTACAGACCGATATCTCTAACCTCGGTTCTAAGTAAAATTTTTGAGAAGTGCATTAAAGCAAGGTTAATGAAATATCTAGTTGAAAACTACATCCTTGCACCGAATCAATATGGTTTTAAGCCTAGAAACAGCACAACAGACGCACTATATGACTTGTCTGAGTATATAAACCGCGCCATTGATAACAACGAAAATGTGGTTGGCATCTTCCTAGACCTAAAAAAGGCATTCGACACCGTAAATCACCTAAACCTGCTTCACAAACTTGAGTGTATTGGTATTCGAGGTAATCCTTCGAGGTATCCTTCTAAAGTCTTATCTAAATGAAAGGACACAGTGCGTAAGGGTAATGGATGCAGTTAGTGATTCCTTATTAGTGAGATGTGGCGTGCCCAGGGTACAGTACTAGGCCCCTTACTTTATCTTGTCTATGTTAATGATCTAGTATGTAATATGGAGCAAAATGGAATAAGTGGACATATTGTTGCCTACGCTGACGATACAGCTCTTCTATTCAAAGCAAAAAACTGGACCACGGCCATATCTTTGGCTAAAGATGGCCTAAAAAATGTGTATAATTGGCTCTGCCTTAATAAACTAGCGCTGAATCTATAAAAGACACAATTTATGTCCTTCGGACACAGCAAAATCTTCAACCCAAGTGAAAACTATTTAAAACTAAAAAACATAAAACTAAAATATACAAAAGAGGTAAAATACTTGGGGGTTGTCATAGATAGTGACCTTAAATGGAAAAAGCATATATTCAACACTGCAAATAGACTGCGGCAAACCATATATAAATTTAGAATACTTAGAAACTATGTCGACCTTGAAATTTTAAAAAATGTTTATTTTGCGATTGCTCAATCAATTCTCCAGTATGGGATAATAGTATGGGGTGCTACTCACGGAAGTACTATTAACATTTTGCACAATGTCCAAAGCAAATTAATAAAAATGTGCCTAGGTAAAACTAAATACTATTCGACAACTCAGGCATTTGCCGAATTCAATGTAATGGGCATTAGGCAATTATACACAGTAACGCTCCTGAAATTCGTATACCAGAATTTGGCAAAATTTGCTACCAGAATGAAAAGACATGACACGCGTGTGCAACGTAATCGACCACTAGATATTCCAAGATGTAAGAAATCCCTAGTGCAACGCCATGCAAGTATATTAGGCCCAAAACTGTATAATAGTTTACCAATGTACATAAGAAATTATATAAATGAATTTAATTTTAAAATGCTACTTAAAAAATATGTCATATCGAAAAGAGATGTACTCAATGAATTTATTCAGTGATTAAATAGAATTAAATATTAGACTAATTAGAATTAAATATTAGATTAGACTTTGCATTTTGGAAATTAAGAATTAATCTGGTTTTTATATACCTTAGGTAGTCACAGCCCCCACGCACAAACCACTGTTTATGTGGTGGGCTTAGCTTAAAAGTTTGTACTAAGTACTTAATTTGTAATAATTTAATTTGAAGCTACAATAAATAAATAAATGGCCTCGATTCCCAGATCCGGCGGCGGCAGTACCGGCTTTAGGGGTGGGCGAACCCGGGCGATCGCCCGAGGGCGCCTTGTCCTAGGGGCGCCGCCGCGATCCAATAATGTGTTCATTCATTCCCGTGAAGATAGCTCAGAGCCTTCAAATAATTACCAAAAAGGAAAAAGCTCTCAAGACCAACAATAGTTCGGGATGCTTCTACTTCAGGAACCCAACAATCAGGCTCAACGGGTAACAGGACAATGAGCGAAGTAGTGAAGGACCACCTTCTAGTGGCACTAACCTATGCCAATTCTAGTAGCAGCACACTCCCGGACCTTCTCCGACATCAAGACCAAAATATCAGGAATATTCATGGAGTTCGTGATGAGGTAAGAGTCGTCAGAAGGGCCGCTGCTCCCTTTTGATTCCGGGGGAGAGATATAACCAAAAGGGAGGGATGAAAGGGGAGAGATATTACCAAAATACCAAGGGCGAGGATCTGGCTCCCAAAAATGGAAGCAGAGCCAGACAAATTGCTGAGTAGCTTCAACGCCACAACCGGGACATCCCTATGGACAACTAAAATTTACTCAATGCCGGGCAACCCCAAAGAAATAGTAAAACACTGGTACTGCTACTCAACGACGAGTGCCTAGAGTGGCTCGGAAGAGTTGATTATAAACTCCATTTTGGACTAAGATAGGCATGGATACAGGTTTCCAAAACGGCTTCATCTAACGAAGAGGCTGACTCCGATAAAGAGCTCTGTGAGCGCTTAGATGAACGAGCAGTCATCATGATTGAGAGGAAGTTACCATCTATAAGCTCAGAAGCAGCGGTTGACAATGTAGTATAAACATGGCAGCAGGCGACCTGTATCATTCTCCAATCAGGTAAGTAGTGGTAGGTTGAAAACAGTATAGAAGAAATTTCTCCTCTTCGCTCTGAGAAACCTACACGACCCGCGCGATTTTAGCACCTTTCCGCCCTACATGGACAGATTCGAGAAAATGGATTTCATGTCGCTGTCACAAAGGAGGGAAGTGCTTATTTCGTGCTTGTTCGTGTCCGATAGAATCAAGTTCGATGCCATAGGCATATACAAATGTTTAAGGAATACCCTCATCGGACAGAATATGCAAAGAACGAGTCCGTCAACAAATGTTGTATATGCTTCTCACCCAACAAAAAAAAATCCTTTAAACAAAAAATTCTATACGCCTCTCACAAAAAGCACATTCAACAATATATTAGGTGCATATTCTTTTTTAGTTCAAATTTGCCGTCGTATGCCCGTGTGAATAGCAAAGTTCTCGGCCATTTAAACCTTACGTTTGGCCGTCCCAAACCCTTATGCCTCGTGCACAATGAGAAAGTGGATTTATTTTATGTTTCGTCCCGCTCATTCCACTGCCTAATTCTCTATTTCCATCTCAAGTCAAAATTTGAGAACATCAGTTAAAGTTGGCTCTACTTCAACTTCAACACTCAAATTTCGGAAATTCGGAATGAGCAAGTGACATCTGGTTCTCACATTAATGAACAAGAAAAATTATAGTACCAAAGTACGTTATTTATGTTACTTATTTTCTATTGAAAAACATAAAATATATTAAAAATAAAAAAATAATTGCGACAAAAGTCATTTGAGAGCTTTGCGAGTGCATAATTTGTGAAAATTGAATTAATTAAAATCGAATTTTCCGTTTTTTCTCATTCGGGTTCATTAGATGGCAGCACTTACATATTTTTTCCGAAAGAAATAGTCTGAATTAAAATTCAGTTAACAGAAATCTCGCCAAATTTTATCGACTTTACTTAAAAATTAAGTAAATTTGCTTTTAAAATTAAGTAAAGTCCGGTCAAATCAAGTTTTAGTAAAGATCGAGAATTCTGTTGGCAATTTCTTTAGTGAATATTTTTTTAATGTAACAGCTGATATTGACATTTTTTAAATTGTGTCCGAAAATACACTTCATCACTGTTCACATAGCAAAATTAGCACTTTAACATTGTGAATACGGCATTATGTACTCCCAAGTGGCCAGTGTTTGGTCGTTGTTATGCCGTCTTTTATTTTTACTCGGGTTATTGTATAATTTGTGCATTATAATATAGGTAATCTACCGAAAAGAAATGTCTAAAAAGTTAAGGGCGCATAAAAATATCTCGCCCGGGGCGCCAAAATACCTAAAGCCGGCTCTGGGCGGCGGGGAAGTGAGTTGCGGATTTGACACTTTGCGATTCTCAAATCCGCAACCCCGAATTTCTTTTTGACATTTTCCGCGCTGTAAAAGTGTGATCCGCAACAAATTCTCTGCGGATTTGAACGACAAATGCGCCTAAGATAATCCGACACCGTATATTTCATTATCGCGCGAGTCTTCACTCCGAATTTTCGATTTAAACCAATCCGGGAGTGCGGATTTGAGAATCGCAAAGTGTCAAATCCGCACTCACTTCCCTGCCGTCGGATCTGGGAATCGAGGCCAATAAAAAAAAATAAAAAAATATGCATGCCTGTCCCGCATATGGAGATCAACGGAGATCTCCACTAACACCAAATTGCGGCTGTTCAACTCCAACGTTAAGGCAGTTCTTTTGTGCGGTTTCGAAAGATGGAAAGTCACCCAGTTCATCACAGGGCACCTACAAGTCTTCATCAACAGATGCCTGCGTCGTATCCTAAAAATCCGCTGGCAAGATAGAATTTCAAACGAAAAACTATGGCGCCGTGCCGGCCAAGAAAGGATAGACGACCAAATTAGGCGAAGTAAATGGAATTGGGTTGGCCACACCTTGCGACGCGAAAACGATAATCTAGCCAAACAGGCTCTTGACTGGAATCCGCAAGGATCCCGTCGAGTAGGAAGGCCTAGAACAACTTGGAGGGGAACCCTACTAGAAGAAGCCGCAACAACTGGGAGATCCTGGTCGGAGCTAAGAGCTGTCGCGCAAAACAGAGTCCGCTGGAGGGCAACTGTTCCGCCCTATGTCCCATGAGGGATTAAAGGAGTTTAAAGAAGAAGAAGAACCTCAATGTCGTTACAATCAAATTGACATCATGACAATTATTTAAACCCTTTTTTTATATAATTTATACAAGTAGTATAAATTATTTAACGCCTGAAATCTATTTAGGTCCATAATTTTATATTAATATTTCTTTTTTACATGGAAAATTGTAAAAATTTTATTATGATAACTGATCAGCTGATTTAAAACGAACGGACGGAGTGGATTGGTTCTGACAAATTAAAATTGCTACGCCACTGCCAGTGCTGCCATCTAAATGATGATAATAGACAATAGTACGATAAGACTTTCTTTATCACCTCTGATATCTGTGACACCACATATAATCGATTACGTTCTTATCAAAATTAGAGAAATCATTGTTTTTAACATTCGTTTCTACTTTAATTCAAGAAAGACAATGGTGAACGTTAGGACGTTTAGTTTCTTTATATTAGTACGTACTTTAAAAATCTTTTATTCGTTTTCGTTTTTATTAAAAAATATAACCTTTCAAAGATTGCTGCGGCCATTTTACCACAAAGCCTCTCAGGATCTTGCAATTATCGAAATCGTCAATCTCTCCCGCCGGAGGCCTTCGTACCATGGGCCTGCTGGGGATGCTACAGTTTCAACAAGCCGGAAATGTTTGAGGATGTACCATTGACTGCATCTTTTGGGAATATTACTGTAGATGGAGTAAACTACGAAGTTCCAGGGTTAACATTCAAAGAGGGTTTCTACCCTTTTGACTACACCGAAGAAAAAATTGTCGGACTAGTTAAGGAAACTTTTAAGTACGGCCACCTGCTGGAGAGGTGGAAGGATTGCACTAAGGATGGTGAGATATGCTGCAGCGAAGTAATGATCAAAAATAAACCAAATAGTAAGTATCCGGAATATGTTAAGTTATAATGACGTGTGAAGTGGTTTTTCTGGGAATGTTTCAAAGTCGAAAAATTACTTCGATTGTGATAAGAAGCGTCGAACAGAAGTGGCAATCTTATCGCTTGCTATCTTCCCTGTTGTGTTCATCCTCAATTCCCCAATAAAAGTGAAAGATAAGTTAATAAATTAAGGTATGACGATATTTTTTCACGTTTTTGTATTTGCTTACGTTGGAATCCATCTGTGTCTATCAAACCTATTTGATAAGAGTGCATGTTATCTTATATATTTGAAAAAAACTTCTTTTTGTGTTACAATTTAATCATAATTTATTTAAAAGGAGTTTTATTAAATTCGGTCTAGCCGTTCTAGCAATAAATTTTAGGAATTCTAAATAGAGATTATCGGATCGGATTTTGTTTTGATAGCAATCGATGCATAATATTACAAGCTACAACTAAATCATTTAGTAACATTCAAATTATTACATACCTTCTGTAGCTCCTTGTCAAATCCACTTGCTTTCCATGGTGTTTTGTTTTGACGTGCTTCTTTCACTGTGCATCAAAGGTTGTCTTCTTTTTTAGTAGTTTTGCCAGGATGTTATTGTTCATTTATTTGTGTTTTTCATTCATAGAAAGTTTGTCATAGCTGTGTGACAAGTACAGCAACTACAGGATCAGATTTTATATTTACTAGTTTTCCTTATAGAAACATTTTCAAACTCACGCTTTCGAAACCGTTCTCTCTTGCTCTCTTTCTGTAAACTGACAATTGACCCACGCCCTTCTTGATTCAGGATAACGCTGTGCTGCTCCTACGCCTTCGACAAAACAGCGTGTTTTTGGCTAAGTGAATAATCCTTTAATAGGGTGGTTCCTGGTGTTATTTGAAGAACAAATTGTTCTAGTAAGGGTAATATGAGCTCTATTCGTTAAGATACAGGGTGTTTACGAAAAAACATATGGACAATTTTTGAATTTACTCGAGCTGGAAACAGATATGCCCGTTTCCGATCCCGGTGCACATATACCAGCTTTGCTGGCTTTGCGTTCCGACTGGGACAGAGAACTTCGAAACTTTACAGGGTTTAAATTGCTGCCGTAATTTTAATACTGTTGCTGTTGACTTTGCTTTGCTCACAAGAAGACCGCAGAAATTTACTTTGCTTTGCTTTACAGCAATCATATTGTTACGTTTTTACGGCTTAACGGATTCGTAGGATTAATTAAGGAATACACTTTTTAATTATCCACACAATAATTTATTTATTACAACCCGAAACACAATTTAATAACAAACACAATTCTTATATTTCACTATAATCACTTTCAATTTAATATCTCGCACTATTAAATTCTATCTATCGCTTTATAATTAATTCACTTTTAAATCACCACTTTTTACTGTTCTCACTTTAGAACACTTTCATCGCCTTTCAAATCAAAACTGACTTTCTCAGCGCCTGCAAGCCGCTTTTATATCTAACTTCTGGGACCTTCGTCCCTTTTCTAGGGCCTAGTGGTATTTTCGTTTCTTTTCGTCCAGTAGCTTGAAGTTGTCTTCACTTATCGCTCGTTCCAATTTTAGTTTAGTACATAAATCATTAGTTCAGACAACAACCACAGTCGTTAACGATAATCGTTGATTCAGCTTTTTAACGAACAGATGACGCATAAAACATCACATTGCCCCCTTCTTAGGACTATTCATCCCGAACAGTTGTCCATCCTGGATCCAGCTGATAATATGGGCACATCCTGTCTATGTGCACGATCTTCTTCTTTGCTTTGGGTCCTTGTTGAATCCTGTAGACAACATCGTTGATCCGTGTTAGGATTTTATAGGGACCCTCCCACTGGCGCTGAAGTTTCGGGACTTGCCTTTTCGTCGTCGAGGGTTGAACAGCCAAACGAGGTCACCTTCCTTGTACCCACTACTTTTCGCTCGGAGGTCGTACCTTGGTTTCATCCTATCACCGTCTATGGCCGTCTTGGGATTCTCCCTTGCGATTTTCTCAACTGAGGTCCCAACGTTATATTGTCGCGTTTCCTCTTTCGCTCCGACTCGAGGGCCCTTACTGCCGGCACAAACTGTGCATTTACGACACCAGTTCGTAACATCCTCCCGCATATGAAGCCAATAGAATCTCTCCTTTACCTTTGCCAGAGTTTTGTTGACTCCCATATGTCCTCCTGCCGGGCTATTATGACACTCCTCGAGAATATCTGTTATATTCGATGAGAGGTACCATCAGCTGCTTCCCATTTGCGCTTCAATACTCCTCCTTCTATATGCAATGAATCCCATTGGGCCCAATAGCTCTTCAGGATTTCACTTCTCTCTGCGATGTCTTTCCATTTAGGCTTCTCCTCGTGTTCTTTCCATGACAAAATCGCAGAAATGTCCGGGTCGTCGCGTTGCGCATCTCGAATTCCCTGGTCCTCATATTTTATGCTTGGCTCAGCAGTCAACTTTTGACACTTTTCCTCAATACGCCAACGATATTTAAAACCTGGTTCGCATGGTCGCCGGGACAGTGCAGTATCCATTGCAATTCCCCTGTTGCGATGTTTCATCATTCCTTCCCCAATGTCCAATAGTATTCCGTGTTTTGTCATAAAATCCAAGCCGAGAATACACTCGTCTACTATGTCCGCTACCAGGAATGCATGTGTAAACTCAATGTCGCCAAGCACCACATCCATCATTATCTCCCCATGTAATCTCACTGGTTCTCCGGTTACCGTTTTCAAAGTGTACTGGTCCGCGTTCTTCAGCCACTTTCTACCGACCAAGTCAGCCCGGAGGACAGATCTTGAAGCACCTGTATTCACTGTAATTGTGCATTGTTCATCACCAACTTTCGCCTCGATTACAAGGCTGTTGTTGCTACGCTGCAGTTGGGTGATGTTGATGACATCAGAGGTCTCAATTTTCCCCACCAACTTCCTCCGGTCGCCCTTCTCCCGTTGTCCACATTTTTCACAGCATCTTGAGCCACTTCTACTCCCTCCACTCTCCTTCGCTTTCGACAACTCCTTTGGAAATGGCCCGTCTCACCACAGTTCCAGCATCGAATTTTGCGCATTTCGACAATATGTTCAAAATTAAGTTAGTCGAATTGGAGCAATGCAAAAAAATCATTGGAAATTAATAAAAATTCATTGGAAAATCCATAAATTTGTTAAATACGAAAAATCGCGTCGATATAAATCCACTTTAGAAGCTGATTTTTCAAGTTAGGCGTAAACATAAAATATCTTAGTAGTTAAAGAACTTGGCCATGAACCGGATGAATATAATCGGCCATGTTGTTTGGTGTACATGTGACTGTGGCGCCCTCATTAATCAAACGAAAATTAACAACAAGGAGTTTATACTACTTGTATAGTCTCCATGATTCAAAGTCTCAAAAATCGAGGGGAAAGTTTTACGCGCAAGCTCTTTTCTAAATCTGGGGAAGAGCTCTTAGATCTGAGAACATCTAGAATCGCGGGGTTAATTTCGTTAAAATTGGAAAAAAACGATGGAACGTTGTAAGAACAGCTAAATGACTCAATGCCTGAAACCCCTCAATGTGAGGTGCCACACGAAGCCTTAAGAACTACGAAAAAACAGTTTTAAAGAAAGAAACCAGAGAAGAGGAGGGAGAGAAAGACGCACACGCACGAAACTTTAAAGCTAGTGACAGAATTACGCGCAATGGCGGTGCCACTGACATATAGTAATGGACTGCTGATTGACGATGCTGAATGGCACCATTTTTCTCCAGAAATAGAACACCTTTTTAATGCAAACAAAAAATTTTTCTTCGAATTTAGAAGAAAATAATTGATAAGATGTTTGTTATAATTAACGGAAACAAACCATCACTCATTTTCATTTATTAGTAGTTTTTTCATTAAATAAATGTATTTATTCCAAAACCGTGACGGTTATTTCCCCTGTTTTACGAAGTTTTCAAAATAGCTCAAGAGTGAGACAGAAGAACGAAAACTATACCTGTCTATTTTTTTCTAGTTATGTTTATAGGCCCAACTATAATGCACGTAAGAAACGCACGTCAATCGACGTGCGTAAATTTCGTCAAACGCAAAACCGACTAATTGGTTTGCGTATTGGGAGAGACTTCAAAGTTTAAAATTATTAAAATGCTTGAATATTATTCATTGACTATTAAAACTAGGCTATTAATATTTGAATATTATTAATAATCGTGTTTATTTTCAATTATAATAAATTTCTCATCAAAATCGCTATCATATATTTGAACCACAACATTTTCCATACTCTTTTTTCTTTAAAAACCACAAAACAACAACAAAAAATTAGCTTTCATCGATGTAACTACAAATCATCTCACAAAACGTACGTAGAGCGCGGTTCTTTTCCCATTTTTACGTTTAACGAAACTTAACGAAATAAAATATGACTGACGTACGTCCAATATAGCCGAACACATTAATTTCCATGAGAGCGCCGAGATGACGTGCGTTTCTTACGTGCATTATAGTTGAGCCTTATATCGCTGACATGCGCTGACGATTACAGTTCATTGGGATTTAACGTGGGAGCGAGGCAGGAATAGTTTTTGGTGCCATTTTTTTGTATGGGATTTTGCTCATTTAGCAGTCCATTACTATATGTCAGTGGGCGGTGCGGACATCGGCTTCGCGGTGTATGCGGATTTTTCACTGACACAAAGTCGCGGTGCTGGTGTCGCGTTCCGACTTTGACACAACCTAAAAATCAGAGTGACAAGTGGACGTGATACGAAATAAATTGAAAAAGCTGTATGATTTGCGTATTAATTTTCTATCCTATAGGACTGGTACTTGTTCTAGGTACTAATTTCATCACCACAATTTCGAAATAATTATGAAATTCAACAAATTTCTTATCCCCATCATCAGCACACGATTCAAAACATAAACAAAATGCCCACCAACACCAAAACACAACACACCAACAATTTTTTTACACTGGACCGCGCCGCAACGCGCAAGAAGTAGAAAGTCCCAGTAGGACCGGTAAGCTTACAGAAGTACTGAAATCAGCACTTACTGGTAAGGGGTAGGCCTTACCACTCCCTTTTACAGAAGTGCTTACTTTTACACACGATGTCATAGGAGGTAAGGCCTTACTTTGGTACTTACCTTAGAGTACTTATAGAACTGCTCATCTGTAAGGGGTATAGTAAGGCAACAAATGGAACATTGCAAAAAGAGGTATTCATGGGCGCCTGTGGATATGTGATCCGGCGTCGAAATGCTTTTATTTTGTTCATCTTTTACAAATGGCTTTTTTCCAAGCCCGAGAGTGGCTTTACCTAAGCAGTCCCCCAACTAAATTCTCCACTTCTCCAAAGCTGCTTGTCCTCCGTATCGAATGAGAGCCGGGCTATTGAGTATGCTAATGTCGCATTTTATATCGACGAATATAATTGCCCGTTTTCTTTTTTTCTATAAAATTTATGAAAGCTCCAGGAAAGCTCCCTTGAGTTATCGGGCAGATTCTCACTTGTTTGGGTATAATTCTGGCTACACCTTACCATCTGCCTTCTCTTGTAATGGGGTTTGTAAGGGCTCATCTAGCACCAAGAAAATAAGGGGTACCCCTTACCAGATGAGTACTTATTTCAGTGCTCCATCGGTAAGGCCTTCCTAGAATTCCTACTGGGGTAAAGCAACTTACGCGGTGTGTGTAGCGCTCAAGGCTCAAGCCACGTGTACATTTCGTTAGTTAGCATTGCAATACGCATAATCTATTCTATCTGTCAATGTCCGCACCGCGTTTGCGCGAAATTCTGTCACTAGCTTAACTTAACGAAAGAATGTTCATCCAAAAATTCCCTGGGTGAAAACGAACTCATACGCCCATTTCCTTCTCTTCTCTCTTCTCTAAATGATGAGACGCAAATCTGTTTTCAGCCGACTTGTTCAGTGCCCGTGTAAAGCCTGGACCTAATATTCCGTACCGTACCGTAACAAAATTGAACGAATCTGAGCTCAGTTACGGCATTTTGACAGATGCCCTAAATGAAAACGTAAAGTGGCAAGTGACAAGTGCAAAATGGATAGCATAAACAAAGATTTAAGAGATTTATTTGCATTATTTAAGCTGTGGAAGCATTACAAACAGATTAGAAGTGATCAGAGGAAAAGAATGAATAAAAATCGCGCAATAAATAAAATGAGAAACATCCACGGATATTACCGTGTAACATTTCTAAAAATCAAAAAATTGGATTCAGGACAATTCTATATTCACACCAGAATGAATAAAAAGAACTTTGAATTTTTATTGCCCATATGTCATAGCTTCTTGTCTAAACAATCCAGAAGACCTTCAATATAAAAACAACAAAGGGTGTCGTATTTTACAACACTAACCTACTTATTATGATTATTTCTAGGAAAAAAGGAAATGGAAATTTGAAAGATTGTTGTGTAGGGTAATAATCATAATATTTCAAGTCATTTACTGCTCCAATTTTTAAAAAAATTGTTAAAATGTGAACAAGTTTTTTAAATAGCTAACGGATGCTAAGGTTTCGTGCCATTCTTACGGCACCATTACGGACCATTCGAGAATTTAACGAACCTTCGGCAAGTTTATTAAGTCAATTTAGGTCGGTGCCATATGAACAATTATGTTCGTAGGTTACGGTACTTACGGTTACGGTACGGTACGGAATATTAGGTCAGGGCTTAACACCCCTCAATGATCTTCTAAAGAACAAAATTCAAGTTGCAATTCGTGAAATAACTTCAGCAACATGTCGAAAAGTCATCGGAAAATACGACATTCGAAATTGATGTCTGCAGACGCAAGCGCGATGGATATGATATTCTGTTCCACGCGTAATTGTAATGAATCATATTTTCAATAAAAAAAAATAGTGGATTGAAAAAGATTCAGTTGAAGTTTTAGTAAAAAGCATATGCGGGCTCGTGATGATCCTTTAATTATTATTGGGACTAGCTCGCTGCTTTTAGACATCGACCACGACCTTAATGAGATGTCGAACTGGTAGTACAAAGGGTGAAAAAAGGTATTTTGTATGGAATATAAAACTATCTTTATACTTTTGGCGAATGATATTTTGTTCCTTTTTGAATTTTTCCTTATGGTCAACGGTTATACCGCCTTCTTAATTTGATATGTTGTTAACTGCTATTTCATGCATTTCAGAGGACCATTGCCCTGCAGTATGGGACGGATGGTCATGCTTCTACGAAATTCCTGCCGGAGAAACTGCTGTACAAGTTTGCTCTCAATACGCCTACGAAGAACAGCCGCCACGCTGTAACCGTAAGTAAAATCTTGTAACTAAACCCTCGACTCTCGTTAAACTCTTAAATTTAGCTAGATTACAGTTATAAGGAATGCACCAAGAATGCTACCTGGAAGACACAAACTGACTACAGCACCTGTATTGTCACACCAAAACTAATAGCACGTGTGCAGTGGCAAATATCCTGGCTAACGGTTTCAGTTATTATCTGTATCCCAAGTGTTATCATGCTTATGCTTGGCAAAGGCCTACAAACCCAGAAACTAAATATTATCCGAAATCTATTGATCGCTATTATAGTAAGGAATTTCATTGTGATACTAGTTAAGAGTCTTGTGATTTTTGACGAACTGACGTCAGGCAGTAATACCGTTATGGGAAATAACAAATGGCCATGCAAATTTCTGTCATTTTTGGAGAAACTTTCGGGAAATATCGTGTTTGCTTGTATGCTTCTCGAAGGTATATTTCTACATCAACTATTAACAAATGTCTTTCGAACAAGACAAACTGGAGGACCAGTCATGATCTGGTATTATGGAGCTGCAGCTGGTATAACAGTTACGGCCGCTGCGATATGGGCAGTACTTATGTCAGTTTTTGATGAGGACAAGTGTTGGCAGGTTCTAGATAACACTAACTTGGGCTGGATTAACGATGCTCCTAGACTTTTTATGTTACTCACAAACTTTACGCTTTTACTTCACATCATTTGGACTCTGTGGAAGACTTTTCATTCCCGAGAAGATGATGATAGAGCAACAATGTAGGATTTAATTTAAATAGAAATTTTATTAGACTACTAATTTTTTCTTTCAATTTTATAGACGAACAGTGAAAGCAGCTTTAATTTGTTTACCTCTATTCGGGCTTCCTTACATTTTCCTAATGATTCACCCAAATACAGAAAATTGTGGCCTGGAACAGTTTTACTATTTCTTGTTCTATATGGTAGAAGCGGTTCAAGGAATTTTAGTTGCAATTTTACATTGCTACATGGAAAGAGATGTATTGTTTTATATTTATTATCCTATCATTAAAAGTAACACATTTTATATTATTAAGGTAAAAAAAGTCTATCTCCCATACTTGGCTAAACTGAAATTCTGGAGTAAGTACGACAAAAGTAGGCGAAGCACCTTGACTGATAGTGAACCTATTAAAAGAGTTACTGTTAACAGTACTGTTGAAATAACAAGTAAAATTTAACATTTATTTATTTTTAAGTAACTAACCAAAAATTTTACAGAAAATATAAACCAAGAAGAGGATCCTACAGACCGCAATCGTCCATCGACTAGTTCTCACTATGAAGAGAAGCTACAGAAGCCTGGTCGTTCAAGAAGATCTTTAATAAAGAATGAGCCACTTTTATCTACAGTTAAAGAGGATCAGAGTTTAGAAGACACTGCTGATAAAGAAATCCCACACAGCAGCTCTATGCAAGCTGATCAGCAAATTCTTATCAATAATGAAATTCATCTTAATCCGCGAATTCTCTTTAGGGATCAAAACGACGGCGCAACTACACTGAATCGTCGCAATTAAAAGTTATTTTATTAAATTATGAATGCCAATCTTGTATTATGATTTAAAATATTTATAAAAATATTGGATTGAAACATTTATAATAATATGAAACTTTTTTTTATTGGTTGAAGTAAATACTTATGGAGCTCATACACGATGGGACTAGCCTTGACAGGCATTAACATCTAAAAATGCGCCCACCAGAGTGATGCACGCCTCTATTACAGGTGTGAATGTATGTAGGTTTATTATTTTAAACTATAAATGTTTTATTTAAATAATCAACTTCGAATTGACGCTTATTTTATATGTCAAAAGCTCTTCGATATTCCTCCTCAATAATGTCTATAATGTGTAAAATTCGGACTTCCTTTTCAACCTTCATCCTTGTACCCACCTGCAACTCAAATGTATAGTCCCTATCGCTTGCTGGTATGTAGAATTTAACATTTTCTTTAAGGATTTGATATGATTGAACCACTTTTCAGGACCCTGAATCGACAACTTTGTTAACGCTGCTATAACGATCGAATGCAAGCACTCTACTTGCCCGTTTCCTCTAGGTACTCCCGTCGTAATGTGATGTAATTTGATATTGTGATCCTTACAAAAATCCGAGAATAAATTTGCCGTAAAAGCATCTCCTTTGTCGGTTATTATTCTGTTGAGGTAGCCGAAGTTTTCTGCTACTGTCTCCATTTTTTGAACAGCTTCTTCTGACGAAAGTATTTTAGCCGGGAACAGCCAACAATATTTGTTGAAGCCATCGATAACTGCATATATGTATCTATAATTCTTCTTCGTGTAGTAGGCGCTTCATAAAATTTCCCTTGTCGTTTTTTAATGAACTCGATGAAAGAACTATATATGTAGTTCATTAAAAAAACACGGCTATTGACCACTTTGTGTCACAAATGAGGTATATTTGCGACTCTTTTCCTCCACGTCGACGTGAAAAAATCCATTTTCGAGATACAGAGTAGTGAAATATCGAGCTGCTTAAAGTTTGTCTACCTGATCTTCCATAACTGCTAGCGGATAACGATCCTTATAGCTTTTCCTATTCAGGGCTCTGTAATCTATGCACAATCGAGGAGTTCCATCCTTTCTCCTAACTAAAACAACTTGACTCGATCATATTTTTAACATTTCGAAAGGATTGTTGTTCCCATATACTGGCTGGAACAATTAAAACTTTACATTCAAAATTATTTTTAACTTTTTACTATTAGCAGAGGCCGCAACAACTGGAAGATCCTGGTCGGAGCTGAGAGCTGTCGCACGAAACAGAGTCCGCTGGAAGGCAGCTGTTTTCGTCCTATGTCCCATGAGAGATAAGAAGAACTTCATTTTAAAGTAAAAGCGTATTTTTTTAGTTTTTTTAAACTATAATTTTTAATCACCAATTCTAATAGTTTCTTCAGCGGCACTAAAAAAGGCGAATCGTCATTCGTGTTCTCGTCTGTAGTAGCAGAAACAGAAACATCATGTGTGGATTCTGAATCCGAACCGTTACTGATCTTGTTAACATCCATAATATCGATGCCCTAATTATTTCACGCACGAGAAAAATTCAAAATTTTCAGGAGAAACAAAAACTGCTTTTTATGTCTTCTGAAGTACTTAATAAGAAGAATAACAGTGTGAATATTATTTTCTTTTTCATGGTGATGCAACTGCTATGTAGAGAATTGCAAGATACATAATAATCACTAAAATTCAACATTTCCTTAAAAATGCTCATTTGTGGTATTAGAATGAGGGTATCGATATGTTTTCCCATGCCCTCTTGAAAAGACATCGGGGTATTCATTCGCTGATTTAAATATGGTTTTGGATTATGCAGAGTTCACGAGCTACTGATCGTGTTTTATAGCTTCTAATTTTTGTAACATAAACATCAAAGCTTCTTCAGATGTTATTAGATTAGTGTTTCTTTTGCATAGTTCTTCGACAGTTCACTTTAAGTCAGTTTATCTTACTAAGATCAGCTAGCCATTTGGTCTATTATGCCATCGCCGTCTTTAAAACCCATCTAGCATCTAAAATAACCTGGGTTCCTGTCCCAAATATCCCTGGGAGTAGGAAAATTGCGATAGAGGCTCAATTTCTACCTCGCTGTAGCCTCACAGTCGCACAGCAGGTGCTCCGCATCTTCGGAAGCTGCCCCGCAGAACCGACAGCCACAATAGGCTGTCAGTTCTATTCTGTTATTATTTCTAGCCCCTACCTCCTGCCCGCTTAAGCAATTTGGATGAATCTTTTAGCTTGACGAGCACCCTGGGGGCTACTTCAGCTATAAAGAAATAGCTGGTCGACCCAATTTTTCATGACCGTTCTTATTCCATTACCAATATGACCTTCGCGGCACGGAATCCACATCAGCATGACACTATTGTTCCTGCCGAGGGATTTCAGAGATAGGAGATAGTCCAGGACAGTCTTTGATGACACCCTGTGAGATTTAATGGCCAACAGGGCAGCTTGACTGTCCGAGAAAATAACAGTATTAAAGCTATTAGTTCTATTAATACAAGTCTGTAAACACACCTGAATGGCGAGTACCTCAGCCTGAAAAACAGTGGGAGTAGTGCCCAGAGCTAAGGATATTTTGCTCCTTGGGCCATATACGCTTAGCCCTACCACTTTATAGGTTTTGGAACCGTCCGTATACCAACAGGTCGTGCTTCTTCTAAAGAGAGGCCTGCCATGTTGCCACTTTGACCTACTTCGAATACTTATTTTAAATCTATCTAGCGCGGATTTTATTTTGTTAAAATTTGGAAAGTATAAAATTCCGAAAATACGATTTTTTTGGAAAATGAATACCGGTATTTAGAATCCCTTCATTTGATCCGGTATCGCGGTATTTTCGAAATCCGGGATCCTGGTTTGCGACCCCTATATCGAACCCCATAAAGAGGTGATTTATTTCCTTCCGTACAATAAGCGCGGTCTCTTTCTTTGCAGCTATAAAAGATATTATGTGTTCTTCTTTCAAATATTCCCTGTCCAGTCCAACTCATCTCTTGAATGGCCGCTATGTCCACTCTGTACTTCATCAATTCGTCTAATAGAATCTTTAGCTTACCAAGTTGGTATACTTAGTGTTCTTACAATTCCATTGCCGGGTCATCTGTCCAGCGCGAGCCTGTACCGTTTCATCCTCCAACATCATGTTATGTTAGTACCAAATATGATTGTTCCACACCAAAAAGAAATTGTTCACTCTCTCATACATTGTGCCGATAATGCTATTGCAAAAATCCTACTAAATACGCAAAAGAATAAGTTTGCAACACAAAAAAAATACCATCACCTTTTCACACTAAACTTTTTTTTTCTTCTTCTTCTAGCGCTTCCCAAACCCAAGCCACACGCAACGATCTGCAAAGCTTCCAAGAAAAATCTACAGATCGTCGCGTAATGTAATTATGTATTCCAGGGCAGCAGCCTCCGCAACAGCAAATTTTATCTAATCCCAAATTCCAGTGTGGTTCTGGTTACCTCGCCGCCGCCGCCAAGAGGAAAAAGCTTTTGACACCCAAGAAGCTTCTTGGAAAGCGAAGCCGCCCGCCGTCACTCATCAAACAAGCCGAGAGGCCGCCCACTTGAATGTGTTGTGTGTGGTTGATCACGCAGCTACGACAGACTCGCTTTTGTTTCCAACATACTTTACGGGGCCGGTGTGTGCCGCTTGCAGAATTACGTCCAAAATTACGATTGTTTACAAAGTTCATAAAAAATATATATGTCACTCCACTACGAACACACCTCGAGCGGTCCTGCTCAAACTACCATCGTTCCAATGAAGCCAGCAACAGCTTTTGGTCTAACTAGGCACGTCCGCCCGCCCGATATTCGGTTCCGTCTGTCTGGCAAGAGCTTCGAAATTCAGTTTGAACTTGGAAACCGCGAAGGGAACTGGTCGTGGACGCACGTGGTCTTGTGGAAGTACTTCAGTTCGGGGCTCGAGTGTCTAGCTGCGTTTGTTTATCGTCCACCTGCTATTGAATTGAAACTGTGATAATTGACCAATTTGTGTGTGTATGTGTGTGCGCCTTACTCATTCTTGCCAATAATTAGTTTTTAATTAAAGACTCGAAACTAAACGCTGCTGTCTTCGAAATTCCAGGTATGGAAATTAATTTGTAAAGTTGGGTTATTTCTTTGTGCTGTGAGTTTGTTTACAAATCTGTGCGTAGGCTTCGTATGGTTGGATGATTCCTTTCGCCTTGAGCTTGGATACCGCAACAGATGAAGTCATCCCTGAAGTTTTTTAAGCTTTTTTCATTCTATTTATTACTATTTGACAGATAAAAAATTTCAATTGCAAAATGATAAAACAGCCATGATCGGATCCAACTTGTGTAATTCGAACTTATTTTTTGCTATTTGTGTTAATTCGATCACATAAGTTGAAATATGTGTAGTTCCCCGGGGTCTTCGAACATTGATGTTTTTCCATAATGTAATTGGACAATAACTCCTGCTGCCAAAAATATCGCTTTCAGGTAGTAACGAGAATTCCGAACCATGAGGGAACTAAAAATAATTACATATATCAGTTCTCTTCTGCCGATGTTAAACAATGTTTCTATTGATTTATAAGAAATAAAAATTTCGTTGCGGTTAATAAATTATAGAAATGCATATAATCTAGTTGAAAGAGACAATTTGTTTTTTCCAACGGACTACCTGTTTTCGAAATAACCAATTAGGATATTATAAAAACCCAGGTGTTATCTAATCTCCAGACAGTGTTTTTTAATAAATACAAATATAATTAGGTTAAAAAAATCAAATTCAACCCAATTTTTGTATAATTTAGTGATAAAACAAGAATTTCTAGACTAAAGCATAATTTCATCTTTCAAAAAAAGAAAATACCGTCAAAACAAGAATCTTAATAGGTGAAAGTGTCGCCGCTGAAAAGGTCATGGCACCCGGCTTCTGAGAAGCCAAAAATTTCGTTAATTAGTTATTTCGTGGAAAGTATTTTTCCACCGAAATACAATACATTACCTACAATTTCTGACGTGAGTACCGCGACGTCTGTATATTTGCTACCATAACAAATAACACGCGGATAATGAAATTATGGCAAACAGTTTTGAGTTGCAGCTCAAAAACTATTGTTTATATCGAAAAAAGAAATATAACATGACGCAGGTGAAGAAACAAAGAATTTTATTGTTTACTTTTAACTTCTCCGATATCAATGGCAATTAAGCTTTTATACATACGCTTTATATTAGCTTCACCTGTATGTTGTGTATAGCATGTAAACAAATGCTAATTGGTTTTAACTCACTTCCATATAACGGTCTTGATATAACCGATCAGCTTTAAATTTTGCACATAAATGTATGTGCTGTGTTTCCATGAGCCAGGGTAGAGTTTTCGTTAAGTAAACAGAAAGCTTTTTCTCTTAATGGCCTCGATTCCCAGATCCGGCGGAGCGGAAGTGAGTGCGGATTTTACATTTTGCGATTCTCAAATCCGCAGTCACGGATTCAATTAAATCAAAAATTCGGAGTGAAGACTCACGCGATTATGATGTACGCGATGTCGGATTATCTTAGGCGCCTTTGTCGTTTCAAATCCGCAGAAAATTTGTTGCGGATCACACTTTTACAGTGCTGAAAATGTCGAAGGGAGATCCGCGACTGCGGATTTGAGAATCGCAAAGTGTCAAATTCGCACTCACTTCCGCTCCGCCGGATCTGGGAATCGAGGCCAATATCACTCGATGCCGTTTCCATAGCATTTTTGGGTTGAATTGACAGATAAATAATTTTACATTATGTCGCTTTAATATATGTATGTGCGGTAAAGGATATTGAAACACACATATCCAAAACCCGGCTTAACCGAACTGGCTTCGATGATTTTACTTAGGTTTAACGAAACTTCACTCAATCCCCGTTTCCATGGGCGCTTAATCTGGGTTAACTCTACATGGAAACTCAGTAATGTGTAGTTCGCGTGACAACGCAATCTGACCATTTTGTAAAAAAATTAGGTGGCGGTTCCAAAATGGCGGCCGAATTTTGCATTTGTGTTCCCCGACCCCCGACATGGGTGTCAAATGAAAGGGTAGAATACAATTATATATTACTTACTCCGTTTATGACTAGACTTGGGGGCCTCGGTAGTCTTAGGGTAAGGCGCCTGACTACTATCCCAGAGGTCCCAGGTTCGAATCCCGGCCAGCCCCACGGTCCGTCGCCTTTTCCACTTTCCCACCCATACACCTTTCCTTCTTTCTTCCTGATTCCTCCTGTCGCCTTCGCTAGCCCTTCCCCGCTCCACCAAGCGCATGTCATCGGTTGGCTGATGAGATTAAACTCATTTCAGGAGGCATAACACTCCAGCGAGTTGTTTCTCGACTCCCCGTTGCCAGAGTCGCGAAATGGTTGGAAGTAGGTGGAATAAAATATCGCGGCTAGGTTGTGGCAGCTCCTTCCTACTTCTCTCTCCTTTCTACTCTCTATCTTCCGGCTAGAGCTGCTGTTCGATATTCTATACGAAAAAAATAGATTGTCGAACAGTACAAAGGGGCTTTCCCTAGGCGCTAGGCCTCTAGTCTATCACATAAAAAAAAAGGTTCAACCCAGGCTTAAACTACTCATAAACGGCGGTCTAGTGGAAACTGGGTTCATTTAACTCAGCTGCTAAAATTAAAATTACTTTTACAGTTTCACTTATATATTGCATTTCGTACTTTTTCCTTTTTTTATTGAGAGCCCCTTTGTACTGTCGGCAATCTATTTTTTCATATAGAGTGCAATGTCAAACAGCAGCGCTAGTCTGAAAATAGTGAAGATTAAGAAAAGTTAAGGAAGAAACTGCCACAACAAGCAGCGTTATTTTATTGCATCTACTCCCAACCATTACTATCGGGACTCTGAAATCGGGGCGTCGAGAAACAACTCGCTGGAGTGTTATGCCTGAAGCGAGTTGAATCTCATCAACCAACTAATGACATGCGCTTGGTGAATTGGAGAAGGGCTAGGGAAAGCTATGACAGAAGGAATCATAAATGTAAAGAGGGAAGAAGAAAGAAGGAAAGTTATATAGGTGGAAAGTGGGAAAGGCAAAGGACCATGGGGCTGCCGAGATTCGAACCCGGGACCTCTGTTATGGTAACCGGGCGCCTTACCCCTAAACTACCTAGACTACTTTCATCTAGATCAAAAAGTTACAAAAGAGATTTTACTAGATTTTTTACACGGTATATTCTTTTATAGTGAATGCGTCCAATACTCGGGAAATTCTCGTTTTTGAGGCGGCGATTTCCTAAGTGAACGAATGAGGCACAAATCATTTACTGTCGTTCGCCTACATTATACGTCGAATAAGTTAACTGAATAACTGGATTGAGCGATCGATTACCTATTAGGGCTCTATGATACCTCTTAATCATACTCATTTTCGGAATCACTTCTAGAACCATCGTGTGCTTCCTGATCGTTATTAACGTTATCTCAGATCTTAAAGTGGTTATATTGGGCTCTCGTAGGAAGCGATACATCATCCCTTTTCATCCAAAATCCAGAGGCTGCCGTAATCTTCACTACTTTAAGACGCAAAGGCAAATTTTGTACCACTTTCATCGCTGCGGTACGCGTGTTTTACCACTAATACCCATCTGTTTTCTTTATGACCTGAAAGATAGGACGAACTAGTAGTACAAAGAATGATTGTTAAACCTAACCTTTCTTTTAAAATCCATTAAATTTCATTACGAAATCACTTACATTATAACTTCTTCGACTGAGGGGCCTCATTTACCTTTGCCGCCCTGGGCCTCTGACGGGTTTAGTTCGCCACTACCATATAACTGCTATATATGAGGCGTAATTCAAAATGGCGGCCAACACAAACTGTTTTATGGTATGGGTATCAAACGAAAGGGTATGACAAGTAGAATTCTATTGCCCTAATGATGGGAACGGTTAGCTGTACTGAAAAAACCGCTAGCTAGCTGTCGCTAGCCTTATGTAATTTTGCAATATAAAAAATGTAAAAATGAAATAGAGACTTTCTTCTTCTTTTTAAATTGCGGTATAGTCCTAGTAGTTGACTCGACTCGATGACGAATAAAATACAGTAAGCTATTTTAAATCCTATATGGCGGCCACCACAAAATGGCGCATTACGTTTAACTGGACAATCCCTCAATTTGGATATCAATTGAAGGGTTACCATAAGTAGAATACAGTAAGCTGTCTGTCATCAATTCATGTTTGAAAGCAGTGAAAAAAATTAAAAAAACATGAAAATAAAAATCAAATCCAAAAAAAAATATAAAAAACAATTTTTTTTAATTCACCTGTATGTAACTACAACTAAAAACTTAGGATGTCTGTGAATACATTATTGGAAATGGGTCGTGAAAATCTTTCGTCTCCATCTTTAAATTACATTTGTGTTTACATTTTTACAATCCAAGTTCTTTGCTTAAGTTTTTCCCCAAATTTTTCTACATATTTTGTTATTATTTTTTAATTCTTATTATATTTATCACACATCCAAGGACATTTTCTAAGCTCATCAATTAATATTTCTTCCTTTTTCTCACTAAAATCGAAACTTTCACTTTTTAAATGCTCGATGTCGATGCTCGGATCGGACATTGTTCCATATATTTACTGAGGTTTGAATTAGGCGAGCATCTTTGAGTTGGTCGTTTCATTGGAATTCCGCCTTTTGGCAATCTTATTATAGTAGCAAAAATTACCCACAAAGATACGACGCTCTCAAAATTTCCCATAAGCTCCCTTGCGAGTGAATATATCAATCGAAAAGTGCAAGCGAGACAAAATTCAATTTAAAAACAAAACAAAAATCGAAGAAAGAGAGGGTAAATAAAGAAATGTTATTTCACGAAGTGCGAAAGAGACGCACTGATTTCTCTTCTCCGCAATTTTTTGTGCCGTCTGGACTTTTATTTTGCTTGTGTGAATTCATGTACCATCTTCGTGTACTTCCTGCTCTGCATGTGCTTGTGTAGTTTGCCGTTGCCAGCGAGCACTAATAACAAGAGTGATGAGCTAGAACAAATTTTTAAAAATTTTTCATTGCCCTTGAAATCAGCTGATAAAAATTTCAATAGGAGTGAAAAAGTCAAAATGAACAAAGAAGTAATATCTTTGATAAAAGAAGGCAGAATTACTTAGCCACTAAACGCAGCGTATGTGAAAGAAAGATAAAAAATGAAGGGGAAGTGGCTGGAATGTATATTATAAGGTTCCCGCCTTTTTTAATGGACAATACAAGTGCATTCGTACGCCCAAAACAACAATACATGTGCATTCGTAAGCCAAAATCGCTATACCAACACGAAATGTTTACCCATCAAATTACTGCTCTGTTCCAGTTTTGCTTCCATTTGAATGTAAACATTCCAGTAGGGGAATCAAGGAACATCTTCTGTTTCTTTCGTAATAATGTATTTTTTGCATAAGATGTATTTCCATCGCGCGTTTGTTATTATTTTTTGACATTTTTGCTTAATGTTATTTCTAATCTCTTCTTTCATATGTTTAACTCTTTTACTTGTCCTTGAGCTCTACCTAATCACTCTTGTTATTAGTGCTCGCTGCCGTTGCTCCGCCCTCTCGCCATTCCGGAGCGCGTATATGAATAGACAGAAGATCATAGATTTTTACTTTCCTTTTTCTTCACACAGAAAGGATTACATTGTCGTATCTTTCTGAGTAATTTTTGATAGTAGTTTTGTTTAAGTGCACTGATTATACAAGGTTTCCGGAGCAGTGATGCGTTTATCGATAACTCCTTTGATCTAATTCTTAAGGTCGCGATGTAATCCCTAATCGAGATAAGGTTTTCATAAACAAAAACCTACCCCAAAGTTCCTCCTGGAGAAATTTCGCCAATGTAGCGCCTCTTTGTTCTAGGATTCGACTACCAGTCCATCTTAGTTCTTGTAGTTGTTCTCAGAGCCGGCGTTTGACTTTTTTGCGCCCGGTGCAGTATGCCATTTGTGCTCTCGTCATTTCTGTTCATTTTTTTTTTGTTTTGCAGAGAAGGACAATGGAAAAAGACACAAACACTCCCTTATTATATCAAATTTATTTAGCGATTTAGGTGTGTCGCGCCGAATTTGGGATCTATAATAGTACGACTAGTACGAGTTACGAATAATTACGAAATCAAGCGAACGAAATGGAAATGGATTGGCCACACCTTGCAGAAGACAATTGAAAAAGGCACAGGCACTCTGTGCAGTTCCTTTAATATATGACAAGGCACGGGGACACTTTCAATTTTTTTCCCAAGTTTTAATTTTTTTTTAAATCTTAATTTCTGAAATTGCGCCCCGTGCAAGTGCACCATTTGCACCTATGAAAGCGCCACCCCTGGTTGTGGTATTGCTCCAAGTATTTGAAGGATTTACTAAATTACAATAGTTAACTTCGATATGTGGCGAAAAGGCTCGGGACAGGACGGGGTTAACAAGGTCATTGATTTTGACAGTTGTAGCCTGCGATTCTAAGATAACATTCTTCTATGTGACTGAGTCGTGCCTCACCAAGTTTGGTGGATTTTTGTATTGATTGAACCACACGTGTCGTGTTCGTGTATCATAGTTATCTTAAAAATCTTAGGTTAGGTGTAGGTCGAGATCAGGTTTTATTTTAGCTCTAATATCTTTGTTCGTGGAATCCGATCATAATCGGTCTTTTAGCCACAAGAAAATATACATGTGAGACAATCTCACCCTGAGCGATGGATTTCGAGAATCGGGCATATGTACATTTGTTTATAATAGAGAGTTTAAATATGCATTTCAACCACTGTAACTTCCATACAAATTTATTATTGTTATCCCTTTCAGGGGTTGAATTCCAAGAATCCTTTATTAGAGAATGTCTACGTCATATAAAGAACTTTTCGCCGATTTTGTGAGGAACCAGTAAACCAATTGACAATTTCGCCAGTCAAAAAAAAGCTTCAAACCGGCAATATCCGAATTACCAAAATTAAATAAGTTAAGCAAACACAGAGTTCACACAGAATTCTCTCTCCCTCGTACATTCTTAAATTCTGTTTTAGAAGATTCCAATTAATATAAACAAAGAAAAATTATGAAAGACTCCATCAACCCTCAAGAGGAATAAATGATTCATCCACATTATTTAATCGCTGCTGTTTACACACCTAGTTCGTAGCACCTTCAGAAAAAGTAGGTTAGTTTCATGTTTAAAGAAAATGCTTTTCTAACGGTGGAACTACCACCACAACCACTGCCACGTGCTGGATGATAACTATCAAAACATGTGGTAGGGGAGAGAACATTTTTAGAGCCCCATAGTAGAGACATTAGGGCCAGGAAAGGTGTGTCACTTAAGCTTCCTCTACTTTGTGATTATTGTGAAGTTTCAGGGCTGGTAGGCATTAATAAAAAAGCATTACTCATGGCCGTGTACTTGATAAAATTACTGTAGATTGGGGAAATTGTATCGTTCTTATTGAAGGGCATAATGTATTTGACGAGTTGACAAATAAATAACGAAAGTATTCCAATGAATTCGTTTCGTAATTTTGATTTAATGAATTTCGGTCATGATAAACAGATAAGAATCACCAAAAAAAGAATTTCTTTAGATTTAAGAAGACTTGGAAAATCGATCTTGAAATTTGAATTAGATGAGTTGAACTACTTAGTCATAGAAATAGTGGATATGTGAGGTGACTTTCAAAAGGCTAACCTAATCAATAATCCTACAAATTAAAATATCCAGCCCTAACATAAAGCTAATCTATAGACAATCAACCTACAATCAAATTTATTCTTGACAAGATTGCCAAGAAATGGGCTGCTTAACGCGAGGGATAAGACTGACAAAGCTGCCATTGAATGGTGAAATGCGCAAAAACGACTAAGGGCCTCCATACATGGTCATGTACATCCAGATTTGCATCAAACTCATGCGCGACGAGTTTGATCGGCGGACCGGCTCGCAATCGATAGTTTTGGTTGTACATCCGCACTTCCATGTATATCCAATTTAACCGCCTTAAGTCATCAAGATAATGGAACTACGTTCTAAGAAAATGGATTGAGAGCATCCTTCCTGGCCTGGTTCAATCAAGGTAGTATTTGATGGCGTTGGATTCAACGGATGGAGTGAGGGTTGGAACTCCATCTCGGTTGGCGTTCCCCAAGGGGCAATTCTCTCACCTACTCTCTTTCTTATATTCATTAATGATCTGCTCTCAATCCCCTCCAATCCGCTTCATAGTTTTGCCGATGATGGTACTCTGTATTACTCCTACTCCTTCGACAACATAAGACACGAAAGGGCCAGACCTTGTCTCATAGAACGTGAACTCATGTCCAACTCTCTTAATGCGGACATTAAGCTCATTCTTAACTGGGGCCCCAAGAATCGTGTCGAGTTCAACCCAACCAAAACCAAGTACTGTCTTATCTCCACCTGCACCAACCTTTCCTCTACTTCTAACGGCTGACCCATCTCTTAACATCCTCGGCATGACTTTATCCAACGAACTACGATCACACATTCCAAATCGCCAAGCAAGCGTATCAATGCCTCGGCTTCCTTAAGAGATGCAAGTTCCTCCGTCATCCAGCTGTCTTGGCTACAATCTACAAGTCCTACATTCGACCATGCTTTTTACACAACTCGTATATCTGGGAGGGCGCCCCAGAAACCACCTTGGCATGGCTAGATAAGCTGCAAAACCGCACCATTAAACCATGGCAACTGCTCCACTGAAATCCCAAAACCTCTTGTCTACACGGCAACTTTTTCCCCACAACACAAGACTAGCCAACTCGACTCACCCCTTCATCCTGCAGCCTTCCTTTCGTGCACATTACGGTTTAGAAGTTCGTTTATAAGAACAACTCGGTTGCGGAACTGTCTTCCGCAGTCGGTGATTCCGAGCTCAACATAACATCTCAGAGTTCACCCTCTCAGACTCCTAACCTATCCTTCAGACCACTTACTACTATACATTGCACCATGACTTGAAAGACAGTACGGACTAGTAGTACAAAGGATAAATCCTAAGCTTCATCTTAGCACAAAAAAATTGTCGAGGAAGCTTATACATCAGGAATCAACCAGCCTGGTTTGACGATAAGGAAGCCTATGAGTAACGTGGTACTCACCACACTCAACTGTCGTTCATTGATGTCAATTCAGAGACGGAAAAGGGACCAACTGTTATTTGCTTCCTAAGATGAAGGTCCCTGAAAATCTGTTCGAGTACCTTAGTGGAACAGCAGTAAGCTACTATTGTTTATCAATGACGGGAAACGCTGGAAGAAGTGGAAAATAAGTTCCACTTTGGCCTAATGCGAACGATTGAACGGAAGGAAGTTGGAACATACGCAGCCTCATCAGTAATTGCAACAACAGCCGTAGCTGCGACATTAATGCTGTAAATATACTAAGGGCGACGGCGACGGTGCACACAAATTAAAAAGCACACACAAGAATAATCATCTTCGACATCCGAATGCTACACACGCGCACAGGAACATACGAGAATAGCAACACAATCCCATGTCACACCGCCCAGGCAACTTTGAGGGGCGACGGCTACGAAATAGAACTTGGATTGATTGAGTCGCCACTCTCGGCGACCTCGTCGTCGAGTGGTCTGCATATTGTGCTGCACCCTTCATACTCATAGAAAAGCTGTGTGTTCTATTCGTTTTTGCCAGTCGCTGTGGGAACTATTTTCGCCCTTAGTATGTTTACAGCATAAGACACTCTCAACGTGGAAGTTTTCTTCCAAAATAGTTGCAGACTGTTTTGACGTACTCCAGAGCCTGACCAGAAGAAATGAGGTCTCGCTCTGCTGGGTCCCCGGACACTGGGACCAAACCCCAACCTTTAGGACCGGATCCGTAAATTATACCCCATCGGATTGGGTGGCCCATTGGGTACGTACCTCGTCGATTAGTTAGTTAGCGAGGAGATGACGGAACGATTTTGCCCCCAAACTGAATCGTTACCTGAATATACTAGTCTAGAAAGTCACTGCACACATATTCCCTATAATTACGATTCTTCGCAAATACTGTTACAAACCCGTGCCCTTCAGAGCCAATTGTATCCCCGTTCGAGTATTCATTTCAAACCTCTTCAATCCGTTTTTTTTTATGTGATAGTCTAGTGATCTTTGGCTTTGTCCATGATATCCATTCTTTCTGGTATATTTTCGATATATTTTTTTTGTTGAAAATCGTAACCTTTTGAGTAGTTACTAGGTAGCGCATCAGGTCGCAAAAATGGCCTGCCAACTGTAAACTATACCCCAACGCCAGTGCGTACTTTTTAGGGAGGCGTTTCCGGGTTTCTTCGCGCTTTTTTTTTTGTGGCAGTGCTAAGCTGAGGAATCATACATATGTACATATATGTATGAAAAAAATCTCCAGTACTCAAAGTGCTTAATGTCGTTTATACCGAAGTTCCGCTTCTCTAAATACTAAAAATCCTTGTTCGCTTATTTTATCACGATAACGTTTCAATCAATAAACAGTTTTATAAATTACTAAGCAAATATATTTATCTTAACTAATAGTTGCCATTTTTTTTTTTTTTTTCATTTTTTTTAGATAACGAAATGCCGAACGTATCAACTGATAATGTGGGCAGAAAGAGTTAATGTCAGTTTAAGCTCAAGCGTTGTCAAAAAAACTTTTATTCTAGAGTGGTGTAGTGATCAGAGGAAACAATGCGGAAGGCACCGACATTATTTAGCTCAAAAGTATTTTGGCTGTCTCTAGTAATAGGCTGTGCACTGTTCGTTACATATAAAGTGGCAATGAATAATCCGGTCATCAAAGCCCAGCTAGATCCATACGATATTGTCGCATCTTACAAGAGCCGGCCAATCAGCACACGAAATAAAACAATGCTTTTGTGGACTGGTTTTTTCGATAACAGAAACTGGTATCTACCTGGTGACCTGCTGGACTCAAGCTTTTTCGAGTCTTTACAGTGTCCAGTAACGAATTGTATACTAACAATCGATCGCAATTACTTGCCGCCAACGGATACTTTCGATGTCGTTCTATTTCACACTGCAGAACCTTTTAGCATACTTCACTCAGTCCCCCCCATACGACATCCAACTGACCTTTATGTATTCTCTTCAATGGAATCACCACCGCACACCAAGCATGACTTAAGTGACGAAGGCAATTTTTATAATCTAACTATGACATACAGATTAGATTCAGATATTCTGTGGAATTATGGTAATATTGTGGATATTGAGACTCAAACGTTTGTTGCACCTGCCTTGTTACCGCCATGGAAGAAGCCACCTACCGAAGTAGACGATGAAAAGGTATTAAATATTATTAAAGGTAAAACAAAACTAGTAGCATGGTTTGTGTCCCACTGTCATACGTACTCTACCCGAGAAGATCTTGTAAAGAGCCTCCAAAATTACATCCAAGTGGACGTTTATGGAACTTGTGGTCCTTTAAAGTAAGATAATAATTCTAAATAATTCTCTTTTAAAATCAGTTAATTTTATTTTTAAATTTCAGATGTAAGTACAAATCCCATAAATGTGATGACAGCTTGGACAAGGACTACATGTTCTACTTGTCCTTCGAAAATTCAATATGCACAGATTATGTAACAGAAAAATTCTATAACGCATTAAAGAGGCAAGTCATTCCCGTTGTCTTTGGCGGTGCTGACTACAATCGGTTTGCGCCACCTCATTCCTATATAAATGCCGAAAGTTTCGCAACTACAAAGGATCTCGCAGATTATTTAACGTATTTATCTAAAAATCCAAAAGAATATGCAAAATACTTCTGGTGGAAAAAATATTACCAAGTCGGTGGTCTCCCTTATCCTGGTATAACATCTGCTTATTGCCAACTTTGTATGATTCTAAACAGTCCGGCGCGAATGAATAAAATTCAAACATACACGAATATTGAGAGCTGGTGGCTGGAACATAGCTGTCGAACGAAATACAAAATACAGTTCTAACCACCAGTAAGTATTAAATATTTTGTACATTTTTTATGAACCTGTGAGATCTTTAATGTAAAACTGAATATTGTTGTGTTGTGTATTTTGTAACAGTTGTTATGTATTTGTAGACCAGATGTAATCCTTGTAATTAATTTTCTCATTTTTTTAAGCATTTTTTATGTAAGATAAGAAAGAGGATATTTATATTTTTCTAAGAATTATCACAAATAAATTGAAAAGCAAGAAGAAAGCTTTAAACGAATTCATTTTATTAGTTCCTTACTTTGATCCATTACTTCGAGAACACATGTGGAGTTAATTTAATGGTATTACATCCCCAACACCAAAATCATGTTTACCAATCATCGTTTCGCAAGATAAAGTTTCTACTTAGTGAACTGATACGATGGCCCTAAAGCGATGACCCTTGTATTTGAACTAGAGGATATAGAAAATCACACGGATGTAACAAAAATAAAGTAACGGGGATACCATTACGCAGAGTTGATATCCTCAATATCAACCGGCTGAACCAGAGCAGCAACGCAACCATCAGGATCAGCAGAAGACAGCGTAGTTATGCTATGTGAATCTCGCTAACCAGAGCTAGAATTTCGGACTGAAATTTAATTTATAGACTCTGAAACGTGCCTACCCATTTCAAAAAAGGCGGGATTAAACCTTTAAAAAAAGCCCCCACACTTCACCTCAAGATATGTCTCAGACAGGGCGAACTCAATGACAATGGTAAAGGATTGGTGGGTCGATATCGCTAACTCAAACTCGATAGTAGTAAGTTCAACAATGTATGGCAGGCCCCAGATGCGGTAACAAATAATGAAATTGACCACGACCTAATTGTCAGGGACCACGGGTTTACTGAATGCAAGAACAATGACGGTAGCCTGCTGTCGCTCAGATCACTATCTGGTCAAAGTGAAACTTAGAACACTGGTAACGACCAAAAGACACAGAGAGAAAACACAATCAAATACGAAGAGTATGAAAACAGCAGCACAAAGTGGGCAGCGGAAAAGGCACTATGGACTGGTTCAACGGGGACTGTAAGGCCGAAATTGAAGAAAGAAACCAAACCATCGCAAGGCTGGAAAGCCCGGCGAGGAAGGATGGAAGTCTTCATGCTAAAAAGAAGAACCAGAGACAAGTTGTGCAGAAATAAAAAGCGAGAATATCTAAATTGAAGGATCCAACAGATGCAGGAAGAGTTAAATGAAGGGAGAATAAGATTCGCATAAATTTCAACCAAGAACGGACATCTGCAGACATTAATGTGAATCTATTAGCAGACCCTTGGAGGATAAAAGAAAGGTGGAGAAGAGATAATTTCAAAAGTTATTGAATCAATCTCCATAATAAAAGAACCATCCACAGATGGAGACATTTTTAATTCCTCAAGAAAATATTTCAATAGAGCGACTGACACCGGATGCGTGAAGCTGCAAAAAGGCAAAAAAACAACAACTCGCCAAGCGTCAATGGAATCGCAGCAGCGCGGAGTAGAGCAAGGAGAACTGTAACTTACACGAACTTATATGCAACATTTTGTGAACAGCCACACGAAATCTCCCGTATGGCACCCAAACGAGAACGGTTAAATTTTTAAAAATATTAATTTATCTAAGTATTTTTTGGAGGAAAAGGTTGTTGGTAATTAAAAAACCAAAATTGACTTGAGACAAATTGATTGAATTGAAAATCAAGCAGCAATTGAGGCTCCCTTTTGCTTTCTGAGTTTTCATCGTCATCATCAGAAGCTATTGTTGGACTTGGTTTCCTCCAGCGTTCGCGTCCATGATTGTCTGTCTCTGGCCCATTTTTTCCAGTTTCTTATTCGTAATTGTCTTATGTCATCCTCAACGACGTCTATATGACTTTTCTAAGGTCATCCCGGAAGCGATTCGAAAGTGAGAAGCAAAGGTTGCGATTCGATTTAGTTTTTGTAACGCTGAATGCAAAGGTATAAGGTGTGTTGAAGGTATTATCTGAAAAATATTTTCGAATATCGAAATTATTTTCGGCCAACCAACTTCATTTAGCAACATAATTAGACATTTTTATGCGAACAATTATTTCAAGAATTTTTTAGAATATTTTAAAACAAACAAATCAATTCAGTCCATCCGTCAAATGCTTTACTCACGTACTGAAATCCGATGATAGTCGGACAAATTTAATTCGATTTCGCATTGGGGATATCAGTTTCTTATTTCCGAATTTCATGGTAGTGAGTAAGCTTTTTGAACGCTCTCCGTGTCGTTTTCAGTCGACGTCGAACTGTGTGTGAACTGGCCCCAGGTGCACCCGTATATAGTACGAATAGCGCCGCTGCTCATATAATTAGGAGGTACAATTTATGATTATTTGCATCATAAGTTTGGAGACCACTGCTCTAGGCATTAACCAAAACGAACTTCGCAATAGAACGAACCATAAGCTTGAAAAGACCTATAGTCGAACGATATCAGATCGAAAAAGTAATAGCCTGATTCTCGATTGTAGTAAACCGATGGCCCTCACCGATGTATCTACACCTTGACGTGGTGGTGAGGCTTGTGTGGTCCCGTTAGGACGCCCTGACTAAGATAGATACTTAAAAGCAATGGACACAACAATGGGAATTTGTACCCCAGGTGGTAAACCTGCAAGCCAGGGAAATCCACCCTCTACGGAGGTCGGCCTCATGGATTCTGGGGGAGGCCATCTATTGCTTAAGAGGAACAGGGAAGTGGACGACTCGCATGTCAACGCAGTCACGCAGGAAAGCGTAGAAGCGGCGGCGAGCGAGCTAGTGAAGCTGAACCTGGAGGTATGCTCAGAGAAGGTGGACAATGCGATGCAGCAATGTGTCAAGAGGTCAGCCGGCTCTGGGCCTACGTTAGCGCAGGAATCCGACTCGGATGTGAGGCTGCGAAAGCAGCTGAAGCAGAAGAGGAAGAGGGAGCGCAGAAAACAGAAGAAGGCAACTTCCTCTGTTGGGGGATCCGCCGAGTCCACTCCGGAGGAGGTGGGACCCACGAAGAGGTTTAGAGGTGAAAGTCTCTGCACCTCAGCCGTGGGTACTACTGTCGAAGGGGAGGATAAGGCCAGGGAAAGGAAGGGTGGACAACCTCAACCTGTAAAACAGGGAGGAGTCAACCCTTCTGTCTCGGGGGTCGTGCGTGCGGAGCCTGTGGCGGAGAATACCTACGCAGGCATAGCAGGCTGTGACCTCCGTTTGGGTGTGACCGACGATGGAAGGGAGGAGGGTCTGGGCACGAAGCAGGTAACCGTTTTTAAAGCGGCCCTGCTCAAGGCACTAGACTCTCTGCCTGACAACGCTGGCGACATCGGTATTACCGAGGTAGACTTGGAGGACGGGGTCATTGCACTCAGGTGCGTGAACCAAAAATCCAAGGCCTGGCTGTACGAAGCTGTCGGAAAGATGACTGACCTATGGGAAGGAGTCAATCTGAGAGTGGAGCGCCTTCACATCCTTAAGGATGTGAGGAGGATGATCATCCGAGTTCCCGGTTCGCCGGAGAGCAAGGAAACCATCCTAGCCAGATTACGCCGTCAAAATGCCTGTGTGACGGACACTTCTAAGTGGAGGGTCAGTCGCATAGGCAGATATGGTGACGCGAAAAACGGCGGTACCATTCTCACCGTATGGTGTCCGAAGGAGGAGGCGGAGGCGGTCAGGCGTGCAGGGGGGAAACTCAACTGCGGGCTGGACCTTGCCTACGTGCGATTCCAGAAGGACAAGCCGGAGGAAATGGTAGAGCCGGCCGGAAAGGCAGCTGAACAAGGGGACCAGTGAAATGGAATCCTCGTCAGCTGGGCGGGAGGTGGGCCAGTTCCGGCAATTAAAGGTTTGCCAGTTGAATCTACACCATAGCAGAGCAGCATCAGCAATGATGACGCGAGGCTTCGGTGAGATGAAGCTGGATATTGCTCTCATACAGGAACCCTGGATCTACAAGGGTAGGATTAGGGGACTATCTGGGGGCTTTGACACTCTGTACGTTCCCAATGCGAATGAAAGAGTGAGGACGTGTGTGCTGGTGAAACACGGAGTGCAGGCGGTTTTACTGCCGCACTTGTGCACACCAGATCTCACAGCAGTACGCGTAGGTACTGGAAGTGGGGCTTTCATTCTAGCCTCAGCCTACCTTCCGTACGATTCGCCAGATCCTCCGCCCACCAGGGAGTTGGAAATTCTGGTTATCACCTGTGGCGAAAAAGGCACAGGGTTAATAGTTGGTTGCGACGCAAATGCACACAACACGGTGTGGGGAAGCACCAACGACAACCATAGAGGAGAGGCTTTGCTCGAATTTGTGGAATGCAACAATCTAGTTATTGCAAATAGAGGGGTAGAACCAACCTTCGTCGATGCTAGACGAAGGGAAGTCATAGATATAACTCTATGCAGCAACCGGATGTTGACAAGATTGACCAACTGGGAGGTGATGGATCGGACGACTATGTCAGATCACAGAGCCATTTCATTTGAGGTAGAGTACGGAACCCCGGGCAGGGGAGACGGAATTAGAACAACGAGAATTCCCCGCAACACGGACACGTCTAGATATACTGAAATGTTGCGCAGGAATCTCGGGGAGCGCGTGCCAAGGGCACCGAAAACCACAAGAGAAGCAGAGTCTCAGTTGCATGTCCTGCAGACAGCGATAGAGAACGCTTTTCGAGTGGCGTGTCCTCTTACGTCAGTGGATGACCATGATCCCACACCCTGGTGGTGTAGGGAGCTGGAGAAACTGAAGAAAGAGGTCAGAAAGGCTTTCAACCAAGCGATGAGGTGCAATGACCCGGTTGCCTGGGAGAATTACAAAGCCAAGAAAAGAGAAATGAAACAAACTCTGCGACGACGGAAAAGGGAGTCGTGGAGGAACTTCTGCTCGAGCATGGAGAGCATATCTGAGGCCAGCAGACTTCAGAAAATGATCTCCAGGGACCCGGTCTCCAAAGTCGGACTCGTTCGTGACCCGTCGGGGAGGATGACGGAGACGCTGGAGGAAACCAACAAGATCCTGATGGAAGTTCACTTTCCTGGCAGCTATGTCTCGGGTAAATCTTGGACTATTCGTAACAGAATGGCTACAAGGATGAACCGAGAGGAGGCTAACGGGGTGGTGACGGAGGAAGGGGTGAGACGTGCAATAGACACATTCTCTCCCTTCAAGACATCGGGGCGTGACGGAATATTCCCTGCGCTGCTTCAATGGGGCAAAGATGTCATTGCACCCAGGCTTAGGGGAATATTCGTTACCTGTCTAGCAACAGGATACATTCCGGCGGTGTGGAGGGAAACCAAAGTGGTATTTCTCCCTAAGCCAGGCAAGAAGGACTACACCGAGGCGAAGTCCTCCAGGCCAGTCAGCCTAACATCCTTTCTGTTGAAAACAATGGAAAGAGTGGTGGCAGACCACCTGGAGAGTACTATGCTAAGGAGGCACCCTTTAAGTAGAAGCCAGCACGCTTACCAGGCGGGCAGATCTACAGAAACGGCACTTCACCAACTGGTGCGAGTAGCCGAGGGGGAACTGTATACCGGAGGCATAGCGATGGCCGTTATTATGGACATCGAAGGCGCCTTCGACAAGATACAGTTCAACAAACTCAAAGACGCTCTGGTGAGGCGAGAGGTCAGCCCTATGATTGTAAGGTGGGTGGACAGCATGCTGAAAAACAGAGCGGTAAGGATTCAGACAGGAGACTCGCGGCTTCGAGGGAGGGTCAGCAAGGGATGCCCACAGGGCGGGGTGCTATCGCCCCTCCTGTGGAACATCACTGTGGACACTCTGCTCAGGCGGCTAGAGGAAATGGGCGTGCATACCGTTGGGTATGCAGATGATGTAGCGATTGTGGCGCGTGGCAAGTTTATGAGCACTACGGCAGATATCATGAGGAATGCACTCCAAGTGGTTGAGCAGTGGTGTACGGAACAGGGCCTCACCATAAATGCTAATAAGACAGACGCGATAATCTTCACAAGGAAGATTAAAGATCTGGATTTTCAGCCCCTCATGCTTTTTGGATCGAGGATCAAGGTGTCTGGGATGGTCAAGTATCTGGGTGTATACTTGGACTCGCGACTAACCTGGAAATACCACGTTGAAGAGAAGATTAAGAAGGCGACAAGGGTGCTTCACCAGTGCAGAAGAGTATGTGGACTAAGGTGGGGTATCTCACCAAGGTTAGCATACTGGACATATACCATGATGGTGAGACCCATCATAACTTATGCCTCGGTGGTCTGGTGGACTAAAGCCACACAGAAAACCGTCAAGAGGCATTTGGACAAGGTGCAAAGAATGGCCTGCGTAGGTGTGAGCGGTGCTTTCCGCACCACACCCGCCGCGGCATTGGAGGCGCTGTTAGGGCTGCTGCCGTTAGACCTCCAGGTGATGAAGACTGCGGCAGCCTCAGCGATTCGGATGAGACGGGATGCCGCATGGCAGGCGTCAGGAACCTTATATGGGCACATGAAGATCCTGGATCGCATTAAAGGGATTAGGGAGCTCATGATGCCCATGGAAGGGATCACAAAAATGAGGGTGACCGAAAGGTATAAAACCCTCATAGGGAACGGAACGCTCCCCGAAGGGAGACCGGAAGACATATATATCTTCACGGACGGATCCAAGATTGACGGCAGAGCAGGTGCGGGAGTCTTCTCGGAGGACTTAAATCTGACCTGCTCTCTGGCTTTGGGGAATTACACCTCAGTCTACCAGGCGGAAATGCTTGCTCTGCTGCACGCGCTGGATCACATAAATGAGGGTCAGGTGCAGGGAAGAAGTATCCTTATAGCACTGGACAATCAGGCTGTGATTAAGCGCATGAACCAGACAGAGATTAATGCGTCTCTGGCGTTGGAATGTGTCCAAAAACTGAACAGGTGTGCGCAACAAAACAACGTGACGCTAGCTTGGGTTAGAGGACATACAGGCATCGATGGGAACGAAAAGGCTGACAACCTGGCAAAACAGGGGTCAACCTCGGAATTCTGGGGACCGGAGCCATACTCTGCCATTGGCAGAGGGTTGGTAAGGAACTACATCGAGAAATGGGTCGCTGAGGAACACCGGAGACGGTGGGACGCTATGACCACGTGTAGGCAGGCTAAGATGGTGCTTACGCTGCCGATTACCGCAGCCAGAAGAAGGATCCTGCATATGCAAAGGAGAACCCTCAGATGGTTGGTGGCACTGATTACAGGACACGGATGTTTCAGGTATCACCTAAAAAGAATGGGAATTCTGGAGGATGACACCTGTCGGATGTGCCTGGAGGAACCTGAGACGGCCACACACATAGTGTGTCACTGTCCGGCGGTGGCGAGGAAAAGGGATGCCATAACTGGACTCCAGTGGATGGAGGACATGAGGCAGACTCCCTTCAATCAGCTGCTTGCGATAACTAGGGGAGTCGAAGTAAGGGAGCAATGGGACAACCCACTGCAACCCCAATAAGATGACTCTAGGCAGAGGGACGAAAAGGGACCCGCAAATAGTGGTCTGATTCGGTATCCCTCGAAAATCTATATATATATAAACCGATGGCAGTTTTTTACGATTGCATTTTAGATAATCGAAGGAAGCAACTTTCGTAAAACGATTTCCATACAATTTCCTTCGAAAAATTCATCAAAACGACAGAAAATTTTCAGTTACCATGACGGCATTTTTTATTCGAATCGACTGCGCTACGGACTTCCAATCACAATTTACAATCGAATCAGCTTTCGATTAACGAAGAGGTCATTGACTCGAGAAAATAAATACGGCCCCTGGAGCTAAACCTCTTGCGTAATTTAGCGAACCCTATTCTCGTGGTCGAATCATTTAAGGGAGATTTATCGCAGCCGGTGTCACATCACTTCGAATGCGTTATTCTAGTTGGCGACTGACGTGACTACGTGAAACGCAGTGGAATGAAACGCATTGACATGTAAATACAATTTAAATAAATAATTTAAATAAATAATAATTCAAACAAAGTTCATACCAAAATTTCAGCTCCTTGGCTATTGAGGAATTTTTTAGGATGAATTCTACAATCGTTTCGAACTGCTTCCTTGTTATTTTCATACTGACAAGTCAAAATATTTAACTTTTCGTCAGTATTTTATTTTATGATTTCTTTATAAATGAATGAATACAATTTTTATTTACCTTTTTTCTTCTATCATTTCAAACAAATTTTTGTTGTTATTCCCTCTTGGACGCTTCTTTTCCAACCGTCGTCGGTACCAACAAAGGTCTCGCCAGAAATATCGCTTCACACACCATCACTTTGACAATAAGGCGTCATGACACAAGGCGTTTGATTGGAAAAAAGGACGTTCCAGTCAAATCACGACTGTCAGCACAGAGGCCTCAACTTAGCATTACCACTTTATGTACCTGTGCAGAAACTCGTAATTACACAGTCATTGATTCGTGGTCTATGTAGCTTCAAGGCTGGGACCAGTAAGAGACCTTTGTGGTCCACTAGCCCTATGCTAGTAAAATTTAAAACAACAACAACAACATAACTTCAACTTCAACAGTTTATTCAAATAAAATACATAAGATTATTACATGTTAGTATGATAATTAAATACTAGCCAAAAGGCAACCGTAAAATGTATGCAACATACTTAAGTATTAAGTTCAATTGTAGGTACAGCTAGTTACAAAGTTCTTACATTTGTGATGAAACGGAGCCAGGTGAATAGGCTGGCTGCTAGGTTCTTACTTTTACATATCACAGTAAAATAACAAAATACAAAAAGGCGGACGAGGCCACGCACATGCCTAGTCCAATATAGACACTCTGCTTGAGTATAGAAAGGTTGAGTAAGGCAATGACACCTCAGAGCACAGACACAATGCGTTTAGCAGTGCAGGGAGGAGTCATTGCCAAAACAACATTCTTTACATCTATATACATTATTATTATCTTAATCATATTATTTACATTATCCTATAGAAGGTACTTTAGTCAGTCCAAGTTCTTTACACTTTAAAACATTTTAAAACACAGCTACACTGTAGCAATAAATAAGGTAAATGAATAGTTAAGTAACAAAGCAAAATTTAAGGATTAAATAGATTATTAGATTAGAAATATGGTAAAACAAATAATACAGTATCCTAACTGGATTGTAATCAAGATTAATTAATTAATTCAAAAGGGCACTTCAGGCACTATCAGTAATGCACTTCTTTAATAGCGAAAGGCACAGTTTATATGTTATTCGTATAAAATTCAAATTCAAATTCCATAGCTTTAATAGCCGAGTTTTTACTAATAGAAAAGCTTATCCTACAGAATAAAGTTATATTTAATAGAGTATTGGTAATGTTACTTAAAAAAACAGTATAACTAGATAAATAAGGATATAAAAGAAATTTTTTTTTATGATACAAAATAGCTTAACCTACAGTATATTATATATAGGCAGTTAGTGCTTTACATCATTCATATTTCAAATTTGTATAGTGCAAAGTGCTAAACAAGTTCAGGCGTCCGACAATTGTCCAACTGCAGTTATTTCATCCCCTACTGTGGGAAGAATCACGGCCAACATAGAAATCCGGGGGGGCATGAGCAAAGTCGAGCGGGCTGAGGTAATAAGAGGGCCGAGAACTGGGATTGTCAGCCCAACTTTTCCTTATTAACGGGTTCTCATGAAATTCCAGCTTGAGAGCACGAGCCTTCCATTTTTCCTGAAGGAAAGAGAGAAGAGGGGAGAGGTTAGCCCTGTCGTAAAGCTCTCGATTCGAGTACATCTTATTACGGGATTTGAACTTGATAGAGAGGCATTGCCTAAGGATCCTGCGCTCAAGCTTCTCAAGGTTACGAGCCCAAGTGGTGGAGATAGCGTGCCAGCAGGGAAAGCCATAACTAATAATCGGCCTGATAATTTGCTTGTAGAGCAGCAACTTAGATTTTTGATTAAGATTACTGTTAAATTTTAGCACGGGGTTTAAGCGGCCGAGAACGCTTCTAACTTTAGCGATAGTAGCCATAGCATGCGAGTTGAATTTCAAGAGATGGTTAAAATTAACACCTAAGTATTTAAGTTTTCTCCCAGCCATGATACTGACATCGTCCAGACGGAATTGAAGGGTGCCACAAACCTTGGTAGGACCCCTACGGCCCTTGCCCCAAGCATTCCGGAATGCAATGAACTGCGTCTTACTCACGTTAAGTGATAGTCCCCAAGTACTATAAAAACGCTTAACAAGACCCACATGCTTGCACAGCCACTCCATACTTTTCAAAGGATCAGGATCCGAGGCATAAATCAGAGTATCGTCAGCATAGAGAATAGCTTTCGAACCAATACCAGGAACAGAGTGAGGGAGATCATGTAGATAGAGATTAAACAATTTGGGGCCTAGGATGGAGCCTTGGGGAACCCCTGACAGTACATCGACCGGAGTAGAGGAGAGTTCTCCAATTTGGACCGACAGAGACCTGTTAGCCAAGAAGCTAGATAGAATTCTAAGTATGTAGGGAGCGAAGCCCATTGAGGAGAGTTTATAAAGGAGGCCGGTATGCCAGACAGAGTCAAAGGCTGCCTTTATGTCCAAGGAGCAGACAACGGTGGGGTTTTTACACCTAAGGCCCTGATTAATCGCATTGTGCAGAACTAGGAGAGCATGCTCTGTGGAATGGGCAGATTTGAAGCCGAACTGCTCATGCGGTATGAGATTATGTTGCAGGCAGTGATGATCCAGGTCAAAGGCAATCTTGCGCTCGAGAAGTTTCCCTATATTAGAAAGGCAAGAAATAGGACGAAAATCTGCAGGGAAAGTACGCAGCGTTCCTTTAGGGATGGGGATTAATTTAGACGATTTCCAAGCAGTAGGGAAATAACAATTGTTCAGGCAGTTATTAAGAAGGGTGGAAAGTGGAGAGGATATATGGGGGCCGATCTTTTTTAAAATATAGTTGGAGATATTATCACTGCCTGCCGACCTTTTGCCGTTAAGTGAGTGAATCAAGGAGTCCAGAGAACTGGGTTTGAAGAAAGGATAAGACAAGCTCTCGCTACAGGCAGGGATTTCCTCGAAATTAAAGTGGGAGTACGGTAGCTGAAGTTGAAGAGCCTCGACAGAGCGCGTGACCAGGTCACGGTTCGCAGGATTATAGCCAGGTTGCCTGAGTTGAAAAAGGTCTCGATAGTAGTCGGCGAATACCTCAGGGATGTCCGATGGGGGGTGGTTTCCAGAATTAAGATTGTTAAACGGGTGGGGGCACTTTCTGCCAATGATCCTGTTAAGCTCCCTATATAGGGAAGGGCCAGGTCTCAAAGCACGGAGTTTGTTCTGAAAGGACGTGTTCATATAGGACGAAACACGTGCGTCAACAATCCGATAAGCAACATTATTTGGTTAGCAAGGGCCATCGTCTGGGCGTTATGTTGGAAAAGGTTTCTCTCTAGCTGACGCTTAAGACTCCTGCGCCAGTTTTTACGTGTTAAGAAAAGAGACTGAATATCAGGAGGGAGTCTGTCACGAAACCCAAGAGGCTTTAAGGGCGCTACTCTATCCAAAAGGGAATTGAAGGTCGAATTTAGAAACGAGATGGAAGAGTCTATGTCGTCGTTAGTCCAGTTACAAGAGGCCGGGCGTTGGAAGGAGAGGAGTGCGTCATTAAGATTAACGCCGAACTGTTTCCAGTCGACCCTATCCAGGACACGGTATTTAGGCAAAGCAGAGAAGGAGGGAGCATAGGAAGAGAAACTAAATTCAAGCTCTAACGTGTAGTGGTCAGAGAAGGAAGGGGAGGTCGAACACCGATGGAAGTTCAGGCTGCCCGATAGTTTGTGAGATGCTAGGAAAAGATCAATGCAGCTCATAGACCTGGGAAAAGAAGGGCCCCCCGGTCCAATAATAAAGAAAAAGTCGAGAAGAGGGTTATTTAGCTTCCAGTCCATAATAAGTTTACCGTTTCTATTTGTGGTAGAGTTAAACCAGCTAGGATGCTTGGCATTTAGGTCTCCCCCAATAAGTAGGCCCTCGTACCTGGGTTCAAGACGAGAGAGTTTCATCATCAGCAGAGAAAAGTCAGAGGCACTAACGTTGGAAGGCAAATAAAGAGAGATTAAAAGCATCTTACCCGAGACAGAATTGGGAAGATTGAGAGAGATTTCCACAGAAACATTGGAAAAAGGGAGGGAAAGGTGAATTTGGCGAGATACAAAGGTGCTCTTACATAAGAGGGCCGTGCCCTGAAAACTGTCGTTACGGTAAAGCTTATAGTTGTTGATAGATAGCTTAGCATTCGCATGTAAGTGGGTTTCCTGGAGACATAGGAAGTCATAATTGTTGGAATGGAGAAGGTCCCGCAAAGACCACCTCCGACCCAGGGAAATCAGGGAGCCAACATTCAGAGACGCACACTTTAGAGCTCTAGTACTCATCTCCCACCAGAGAGAAGTAGAACCCCAAAATGGCCGTCTTCCTATCCTGCCCCCTGACCCCCCTGAGTTGCGGCAAAAACTTCCGGATCTTATCCAACAGTTGAGAGAGCGACATTCCATAAGTATCCTCCGGGTGAAGGATTTCATTAATTTCTTCAGAAAAGTTATAATTCTTTGGCGGATGGGGAGGAGGGTCGCTCCTAAAGCAGTCAGCATAGGTTTGGGGCCCGGAAGGGGAGCGGGTTTTCCCCAAGGAGGGAAATTGGTTGGTATCGGCAGATACCTTTGCTTGGAACCGCTGACCAGACCTCAGCCGCTTACGCAGCTCCTCCCTTCTGAGGTACACAGGGCAACCATTAAAGTTCGCGGGATGCCCGAAGGCACGACAGTTCACGCAAAAAGGCTCACTGTCCTTCATGTTTTCAGGAGTGCGAAGGCATTCCCTAGGCAGGTGAATACCATCACACTTCACACACCTATACTCCCTGTTGCAGTTGGATGCAGCGTGCCCATGCATCTGGCAGTTACGGCATTGGACCGGACCAACGCTCTTAATACGCTCCCACGTAACCCGCTGACGTAAGATAAATTTAATAATAGTACTAACCTTGTTTATATCCGTTTTGGGTGGGAATTGGACCAAATATAGGTTTAGCAAGACTTTGTTTCTACGAGAGTAGGGGGTATCATATCTTTTCACGTTCTTAACTTTAAGGGCAGGAAAGTTCACGGTAAGATCCTCTAAAATTTCTTCAGGCAAATACTCAGGATGGACCCCCCTGAGTATGAGAGATTCAAATCGCTCGTCGGGGTGCGTGAAAGTGTGTGAGGCTACTTTGTTTTCCTTAAGTTTGGCGAAGAAGCCCGTCTGATGGGCACGGTCCTTAAAAAAGACCTTACACGCCCCCCCACGGGTCCTAGCGAGCTTAAACTCAGAGTCTGGATAAAGAACTAAAATCATCTGAGTGAGGTATCTCACGCTGACGTCTTGGACAATTATCGGTGGGCAGAACCTATTTGGAAGAGGGTTATCTGATTTATCAAAATTGTTATTATTAACATTATTAAAGTTATTAGAATTCTTAAAGTTATTACTAGAAAAAGGCTTATTTACATCTAAATCCGCGTGAACATCAGAATGAAGCGAAGAATACCTGTTGGTGTAGTTAATATTCCTAGAGTTACTTATGTTACTAGCATTGCCATTGTTAGCAGCGCAGTTCCTACCATTTCTCTTCACACGGGTCCAGCCTTCTTCATTATCTAAAATGCTAGTCGCAGCCTGAGAGGACTGGGGCCTATCGACGTGAACATCCATGGGGGCTTGCTGCCCGATTTCATCATCAGCAGAAATAGGGGCGACATCAATATCGCTAGATTGTGATTGCGAAATGTTGGTGATCCTACTTTGTATGCGATCGCAGGACTTCATTAATTCATTCACAGTGTTGTCAAGATTGACCATTCGCGGAGATGGCTGCCACTCATTTACTTGGGAGAGAACCCCGTTGACAAACACCTGGTCATTAGCCAAGTCTACTAATTTAGATAGTTTAGGCCTCTTACCGGTATCCGGAGGAGGCTTGTCTCCCATGTCGGAAAGTTTGACGCCAGAAACCGGCTGGGGACAAGAGTCCCCAACCTCATCCAATTGAGGGAACGATCTTTTATTTAAAATCACAATGTACCTTCAGTTTTATAAAATATGATGCTTAAAAAATCAGGTTCCAAACCCACAGAAAACAATAAAAGTATGAGTTTCTGTATTTTACAATTAACTCAAAATGGCGACCCACGCCTTCGGGAATTTAATTTTGCACACACAAAATTATACCAAATCAGCTTCCTTTTTATTAATGCCGATTACACTTAATCGCTTCAGATTCTTTAAAATACGCGAAAACAAATTTAATCGGATAAAAACTATAATTATTTTTATAAATTTAAAATTCCGCCGTTCATTGACACGGTCACAGCTTAAGCAACATGCAAAAGCCAACAACAACATAATTACACAGTAAAAAACGTCACTTTCTTCAACCCGAACGACTCGTCACGGATCACAACTCGACTTTCAGCACAGGGCCTACGAATACGACCCTTCTCGGTGTAGACGCCAGATAAGTGGCTCCGACGATGAGAATATGAGATTGAAGCCAATACGACAGCAGTCAAGAGGCCAGCAAAAGAAAGTAGTTCCGTATGTTCAGTGCTTCTAGCGGATTGAGATAAATACAAGCACCACTACACAAAATATGGGCCGAATAGCAAAGAGGTAGAGCTAGAATAGCAAAGAGGTAGAGGCCAGCAAAAGAAAGTAGTTCCGTATGTTCAGTGCTTCTAGCGGATTGAGATAAATACAAGCACCACTACACAAAATATGGGCCGAATAGCAAAGAGGTAGAGCTAGCTGACACATTATTATGTTCGGTAAGGTTAATATTAGATGGAACAGATGTCAGTTCCCTTTTTTTTTTTTTTTTTTTTTTTATGTGACAGACTAGAGGCTTAGGGAAAGTCCCTTTGTACTGTCGACAATCTATTTTATTCGTATAGAGTGCAATGTCGAACAGCAGCTCTAGCCGGAAGATAGACAGAAGAGAAGGAAGTAACTGTCACAACCTAGCCGCGATATTTTATTCCACCTACTCACAACCATTTCGCGACTCTGACGTCGGGGCGTCGAGAACAACTCGCTGGAGTGTTATGCCTCCTGAAACGAGTTGAATCTCATCAACCAACCGATGGCATGCGCTTGGTGGAGCGGGGAAGGACTAGGGAAGGCTATGACAGGGGAATCAGGAATGTAAAGAGGGAAGAAGAAAGAAGGAAAGTTAGGTGGGAAAGGCGAAGGACCGTGGCACCACCGGGATTCGAACCCGGGACCTCTGGGGATAGCAGTCAGGCGCCTTACCTCTAGACTACCGAGGCCGATAAGTACCTTCTCAGAACTGTACCCAAAATGGAGATTAATTAAATCCCAATTAAAACTAAAATTAATGTTTACAATACGTGGAAGGTCACTCAATTCATTTTTTTATGAACTACATCACATCCTTAAAATACACTGCAGAGAATTAGAAATCTGTAACCAAAACTCGGCAAAGGCAGTGAAATTGGTTTGTCTACACTCTGAGACACAATCATGAAAACCCAACCAATCAGGACCACGGTTGGAACGACCCACAAGGAGCCTCTCATGTTGGTAGATTTAAATCAACTTGAAGTACTTTGGCAAAGGCAACTATGGAGATCCTGAACTATAGCTCCCCACACAAAATAGATTCTATGAAGATCCTGAACGGAACGATAATGCTAGGGAAACTGAAAAATAAGAATATAATCGAGTACAACCATTCAAGCATCGCAAATTTACTCAAGAGTTACTAAATCTTTCGCCAATTTCAGCTGAATATAAAGAATTTAATTGTTATGCATAAACACCAACCCGAAAATACTATCCGAGTTCATTTATTTCATCATAAGTGCTTAAAAAACTTTATACAAAACATAAGTTATCCTTAAAGATATGATTGATAAACAAACAGGTGGAGGTAGATATTCGAAATCTCCCTAATATCTTAATGCTAAAAAGGTTTGGAACAGTAAAGCTAAAATTCTAACAATTCGTCCGGAAGGTGCCAGTATGTTGATTTTTATCATTTCCTGTTGTCGGTTGAGCAGTAGTAAGGAATATTTGTCCAGTATTCTGCTGTCCGCCAGTATTAACTTGCACCAGTGATGGCTGTTGTTGGGATTGTATGGTCGGTATAATTACTTGTTGTTGAGCCGCATTTGCATTGCCTTGCATCTGCATTCTAAGTAAGTTTAATTGATTTGCTGTGATTGTGATCTGAAAATTTCAAATAAATAAAATTCATTTTTAACAACTTGAAAATGATAGTATACGTACCGGTACATGAGTGATTTCTCCAGTAGGTGTTACAACCTGCTGAATAATTTGTATTTGTTGATTGGGATTCTGTAGATTAGTCATGACTGTTTGTTGGGCAGCAGCAGCCGCAGTTGTTGGACCGGCACTGGCTGCATTTGTGGTTAATAAAATATTTTGTGGTTGTGCAACTGTAACATTGGCAACACCAGGATTGCCAGCAACACTAACAGGTATTGTTTGGTTAACTACACCAGAAGTAGAAACACCGCCAGTATTAATCGTGGGCTGTGGATTCTGTACAGCCTGCTGATGCTGTTGGGCCAGCTGCAAATAATATTGTACCTGTTCGGTTTGCGGCTTTTGCACTTCGTTTTCTTTTCTTTGTGGTTTAATATCTTCCCTAGGAACTATGTCTATTAAGAAGTCAAATTGGTCACATTTAGATATGGCTGTAGCGATGTCACTCCGTTGCAGGGTTCGGCGCTTGTTGTCTTCCGTATGTATCCATGCTCGTAGTGTTAGCTCTTGTATAAAAATCTCACAGGCTCTAGCGAAAAGTAATGGCGCTTCGGCTGCTATCATTTTAGCATTTTCATCAAGTTTCATTATTTTCTTAATTCGAGCTAGCGGGAGAACTTGATTTTTTGCATCTACCAATTTAATGCTTTTTATATCTCGAAGTAAATTGGGCCAAAACGATTCCAAAGATTTTTGAGCTTCGGTCAACTTACCAGGCTTATCTGGCTTTGACTGATATATTGGTTGTGACTTATCTTCGTCGACATCGACATCAATTGGATCATCTCTGAAAATGAGAAAAATATTACAACTTCGTGAAACTAATCATATTTTTTAATGAGATTAATTTATGGTTCTCAAAATATTACCCTTGATACAAAGTCAAATTACTAACTTAAATTACAGAGCTAGTCATAACTAAATTATTAATTTACCAACTAATAGACTAAAATATCGCTAATCCTTTCTTTTCGAATCCACACTTGATTATTATTCGGTCTAGGTATTTGTCCCCTAATCTTCTCTGTCCAAGGAGGTCAGCAAACGAGACCTTCCGCGACTCCATAAATGGTAACCACATTAATTTCCGGAATCAAACTACCGAGTGTTTCGATATCCCTTCTACTGGGTCCAACAATTCTCAGGCCGCATTACGATACGGTATAGAAAGAAACCCCTTGAAATCCAGTCGAGAGAGATCAGTGAATGGCCATGAATATGGGCGGAAGAAACAAGACAACGGACCAGGGTAACGTTTAATATAGGACTAAAATGACAAAAATTAGAATGCTTAGAAGTGTTAAGGCTGTGTTCGTAAATGCAAGTTGTTCAAATTTTGCATGTAGCATATCGTTCAGTATTGCAACTGAAAAAAAGCAAAGCGTTCTGAAATGCAAGTACATTTGCAAATGATCGCAGCCTATGCATGTATTTCAAAGTACTTGCTAGTTTGGATTCGCGAAGAAAAAAAACGAACTGTCAAATAAATTCAAGTGGGCAGACAGTAGCTTTTTAAAAATGGTGAAATGCGTTCATTTAAGCAACCATGAATAATTCGCAAATGATTAATCTGACAAGCAAGCGATTGCAAGGTTGCCTGCATGCAAACAAAGAAACCTTGCATTTATGAACACGGCCTAACTTCTATGGCTAGTCTATATTTCCAAATCAATCTTAATACAGGAGGATAAGGATTAATATATTTTACTTATGAGTATTCTGTGACCATTTTCTGGTGGGTGCTAAGATGAGAGACAGGATATCATGCGTCAGGACAGGATGAAGAAGAGATCAAAGCGAGCGAAAATATAATACCACGGCCTCAAAGAAGAATAAATTTGGAAGAATATGTAGCAGAGCTAAATAGAAGGTTCGGTCCATCAGGTAACGAAGCTGCAAGTATCAACACCAATATTGACGAGGAGTGGGTTGAACTAAGGACCACAATAAAGGAAGCCGCGGCGAGCAAGCTAGGTTATGAAATATGAGCAAGTCGTCAAGACTGGTTCGATGGAGGTTACGCTAGAGTAACGGAAGAAAATAATGATTCTTAAGCTAATATGCTGCAAAGATACAAAACTATAAAACTCAGTTCGCCACAATTTACACATATTCAACTGAGAATAAAACAAACCAACTGGAATTGAATTGAAGTTGCATTTTTGACATCTGGCGAAAAAGCAACAACAATTTCAAGCACGAACTGCCCATGAATTGGGCTTTAGCCGGTGAAACTACTAATGTGGATTGAATTGAAAATTACTCCCCATCCTGAAATACGTTCTTTATCGGTAACTGATTTTCATAGTTCTCAGAAATCCATTCAGAAAAATCTCGATTTATTGAGTGGATTTATAAATTTGCAACAGAGTATGAGTGTATGTATGTTTCGCTTCCATGAGTGGCAAAAAATGCGCACGATCTTCGATCTGCGCGCATATATTTTTGGCGTCTCAATAGCGCATGTGAATCGGCGACTAAACTTCACATTTTCCATAGATTTGTCGCGGGGAAGGTTTCTATGTGCAAAAAGACAGAATGGTGAGTCTCTTTTGAATGTTCCAGTAGCAGTTTCGAATTTAAATATTTTCGAGAGCTTGCGCCTCCTGGTCAAATAAGTTTTTGTTGTTTTATACAAAAAGGTGGATGTATGACACAAACTTCGTATTACAACTGGTGAGAGCTAGCAAGAAAGCAGAGGCTTTACGATGAGTACTTAACCATTGTAAGTGATAGGGTAAGTTTTAGCATTAATTACACTGGGAATCAATAGCTGTGTGTTTTTAATGAACCATATAGTTCTTCCATCGAGTTCATTAAAAAAACGACAAGGGAAATTTCATGTAGCGCCTACTTCGATGCTTAAAAATTTCAAAATTAAACGGAAGTTAAGTGTTATTTTTTGCACTGTTACACGAAATCCTCGCTAGAAAATAATAAATATGTTTCTAAAAAATCAATTATTTGTTATAAATTTGCTCTCATCACTTTCCTGTTGTTTTTATTTTTAAATTACGTCTTTTCGACCCCCGAAAATATGCAACATGCCAACCCCCGAAACAACATGTCTTCCCCCGGAAGTATGCAATATTCAATTTAAGAAATTTCCCAAAACCTCGATAGAAACCCCGATAAAACCTGGGTTTTGAGATTTGTATGGGGAAGAACTATACAGTTCATTAAAAAAACACGGCTAATATATTACGAGGCCATCATGAAGAAACTTACATTTATCAACAATGTTACTTTGATGAGCGGAGAACAAAAGAAGTCCCTAACCATACATGTTTTGTATTGAATCGAGTTTAAGTACTGGAAAGCAAGTTGCCACGTGAAAACCTATCGCCCCTATTACACAAGAAGGGGGTAACTATCATTTTAGGCAAAAATGAGCTAAGTGTGAGCGCGATGTGTAAAAATAATACGTCTTATATTTAGCGAGTTATATCGCTATTGAAAATTATACAGTAATACAAATCCTACACTATCTTCTTTTTAGCGTTTTTGAAAATGTAGCATAATATGAGCGATATAGTCCAAAAGCCGAATCTTGGATGTGTAACATTTTTTGAAGGCCATATAAAACTCTATCTCTATATGATCGTCAATCTCAGGCTGATAGGCTAGAGCAGCAGGGATGTCGACTTCTTTCAGTTAGTATAAAAGTCGTCAAACGTTTTGAAGGATAGCTCTTATTCAAAAAATAAAATCCTCCGAAGAGCTAAAAACTGTTATTTGTGAGAATCCTTCCCGTTTGGAGTTTTAGAATAAGAATTTGTCCAAGGGCAAATCTTGGTACTTGACAACACAAGATTGGTATTCACCATAGATTTCCGGCTCAATTCAACACAGAAGAGAATTTGTCAACATATATGATGAGATATTGGTAAGATACATGGGATAATTTTTCTTTCTTCTTCCCCTGGCAATACTTTAGGCTTCTTGGAGTTTTAGCCCATTTCTAACCAGCCCTGCGAGCGTATCATTAATTCACGTACCTCTCAAATTCATTGGACGAGAGTTCTAAATTCTCCATGTCCAAGGAATGTTCATTTTCAGAATCCTCAGAATTACTGACTAACAAGAATGAAGCAGTGTGAGTCTTGGATTTCTTTTTAAGATGAGACTTATGAAACATTCTTTTCTTTTTAAAATTTTACTATTCTTTTTTGACCTGAGGACTTTTAACTTTCTCCTTGAGTGTGTTGCAGCTCTGGACTGGCTTTGATACACTTTCCGTCTCTTCAGTAAGTCTTTGTTGGAGGGGTTTTTCCTTGGGCTGTGACTTTTTGATTTGGGACTTTTAGGAATCTGTTCTTCGACTCGAAAACTCTCCAAGCCCCCTCTTTGTGTAGTTATCCCGTCTCATTATCTCCACCATCCCCTTTTTTATTATTTATTATTATTATTAGACTAGGATTACAAATACATTTTTTTAACATCATTATTTTTACTTTTTCAACATCCCCACTCAGTCAGAGAAGCTGGTATGAGAGTTGGGAAGCCCCTTTTCTAAGCCAAACGGGCATATCTTCGCAAAGGCACTATGGTTCCCCTTACAGTTAGCGAATTTTATCACTTTACTGCACTGTCTGACTTCATTGCAGTCCTGCTCACCGCACCTTCTTTTATTATGCTTTTTATCCAGAAATTTAAGTCGTCTTAAAACGGCATAACCTGTTGGAAATGAGTATTGCAATTTTTTAATCAAATAACTAATGAAGTGAAATGTCAAATAAATGACCTCCTAGAACTTGGCCACCTAGTTGCTACTAGCGAAAACATGGAAGTTTTTTGTGGAATCTTTTAAGACACAACCAAAATAAATATATATTCATTCCAAATAAAAAAAACTAATTCTAAATCTTCCAAAATAAAATATAAAATTAATGATTAAAAAATAATTTGTTTAGCAAGTGTTTTCTTTTAATCACACTCCAAAAGCCCAAGATTGGCTGTCAAAACTCGTAACACCAAAAAGCTCTTTTTTGGCATTTCAATCAAAATTATCAAATTTTTTTTTTTACCCATTAACAAACAGCATTATCCCTAAATTATATATAATCACGTTAACTGGAGGAAATTTATCCTTTAAATTTTATTAGGTTTTAAGTCTTTCAAAACCTAGCAAACTGTCCGGAATTGTCATTCAATTATCATGAACCACATAAACATCACAAGAAGTCCTGGTCGTCGTCACACATGAAGGTGATGAGTGAAGGCGACATTTTCACAGCTTCGCATAATGAACTTTTTTTTTTAAATAAAAATTTTTCACTACTTTTAAACACTAACTGGACAACTGGATGTTGTCCAAAACAAAAATCTGCACGTGCTAATTTTGGGGTTTTCTATTCGATGGCCCAATGGGAGAGGGTGATCACAAATCGGCACGAGACCAATAAGCGAATTGGTACAAGTCACTGAATCTCCAATAGAAATGCTCTGCCAGACGCCATTGATCTTGATTGGCTGATTTGGCGTCCATTTACGTCAATTCGGAGTTTTTATTTTTCGGTCAATATGGTATTACCATGTTTAACATAACGGAAATTATTATTTAAATTTATTATTTCTTGTAATATGTACTTTTATATAATTATATTAATATTGTAATTTTTTATAAAGATGCATAAAACCAAATAATGCTTATGTGCTTCGATAAAACTTTACTATTTACCAGGAAATACAATCTTGTAGGAACAAATTATGGCAAATTTCCTTGTACAGCCCTACAGAAAGATTAATCCGAAACTTTAAATTTTTGCTATTAATATATTTCATTCTTATTAATCATATAATTAAACTATTAATATAACAATTATTTTCTAGTTTAACAATTAATAATTCTATTTAAAAAATTCCGAATGAAAAAATATATTTATGTCAAACTGACATTTTTCTGACATTTCAACCTAAATAAAATTTTCCCATTTCTCCTACCGGTATTTGTTTTGGTTATCTTTTTTCGCGAAGCTGTAAATTGAAGATTGTGGGGACACAATAAAATTACTTTTAGAGAATCCAATTCTATTGGGTCCCCCCACCTAATTATTCACTCAGTTACAAAAACAGGTCTTGCTGGATGCAATCGATGCAATATTTGCAGTGCTTTTCATAGAATCAAAGTAGTTGCCAACATTACATTCTTCGCTTTAGCTCGCGGTCCACAGGCGGATCGGATCTCTTGAACTGAAAATAAGTTTTAATTCTGTGCTAGTGTAATATAAAGACAAGATGACTATTGTCGGGAGAGCTCTGCACTATGTCTTTAAAGTTGGCGATAGAGCAAACAACGCTTTTTTCTACCGGAGCATTCTTGGGATGAAGGTAACTAGTTAAAAATTATTAAAATCTTTATCTCACGAAGTCTTATATAACCTAAACCTAACCACTTACATTAGTGCTTTGTCATTTAATACCTATAATTTACTTACTGTTTTTACTTGCTTGTAGTCGGGGAACTTTGTATAAAAATAAAATGCAACAAGTCGAAATGATTCACTGGGATACAATGCATGCGGCTGTTATTTGTAGCAATTAAATTTGTTATATAAATATCCTAAGGTTTTATTTGAATGTTAACACGTTGAATGCCACGCTAATTTTACATGGTTTTCTCGTCTGGCCAACATAAGTTTTTCATTATGCGGTGCATATTTTGGGGAAATATTATTTACAACAGACAAGTTAATTGGTACCATCATTCGAGAGGCATTTAGTTTAATGAGATCGCCGGTGACCCCCACGGCCAGGGCCGACACATAACCTTTTTTCAATATTGAAAAATCAAACTTAGGAATCACTCTGTGTAGTAGGTACTACTAGTTTGCAGGGCCTAGGGCTAAAATATGATTGGGGCTGCTTAAAGGATATTGAAATTCCAATCCTTTACTACAAAAATTTTTGGTAATTTATTATCTGTGATAGGAATATAGTTAGTTTGATTTGAGCATAACGCAGCCAAGTAAGGAAGAGATCTTCATGTAGACAGACCCATGGACCTATACATCAACGGCTCATGCTAAATTCATAAAACTGGCTGGCGATAGGGCTTGGTGAGACTAACGAAAAATAGAATGGGTTGTAAAGGGCGATGGAATCGGAACATTTTTTGGTTGAGTTTTACATATCATCCTGTATTTTTGTAAACGTATATCCTATTTTCGTTGATAACGTACCAGTGCTCCCAATATAGCGAATGATGAATATTCTGCGCCCTAAGCAAAGTTTTAAGTCGGTTTGGCTGAGGGTTATCACCCCACTCCAACAAAACCGCTCTTATTACGAATCGGCAAATGTCACGGAACCGGGTGGATAACTCAAAGTCGACCTTTGCTTTTGAAATCAGGGCACTAGATGAAGTCTTCAACGGTATGAGCCGAGATATGTAATATCAAGACCTTGGCACTTAGCACGACCAGGCATATTTGCTGACATGGTGACTCCTTTTCATATTCTGGTAGGAACACCCGAAAACTGGGGGAGTGGCGTTGGAATAATACTCATCAACGGAACCATTAGCTGAATGAGATTACTTTTTCGGGTATCCTACATAACATTGGCCAGCATTTCGGGCGTTATAGCAGTTACTTCGGCGCAACTTTACTTTTGCAAGAACTTCATCGTAGTGGCTATAGTTTGACAAAGTGTGCCATCTTGTCTAGGTTCTCTGACTGAGTTCTCTGTTCCCCAAATACGACAGCTCTGCTTATTGACTTAGCCAGAGAGTGTAAAATGACCTTCGTCTGTTGTCAAATTTTCGGCTCAGCATCGATCATTCTTTCGAGGGCATTCCCATATTACAAGCGACGCGGCTTGTCCGTTCGCAGCAATCTTGGAGTAAGTTGTACTTTGTATGGAAAAAGATGAAACTCTTGCGTCATAATCCTCCTTAGAGTCATTTAACCCCTGAGATCTCCGGCGATACGGCACATTTGGATTATCGGCAACACGCTCTGTTACTGTTTAAGTAACTTTATTGGAGCGACGTGGACCCGATCTAATGGGATACTGGCGAGTCAGACAGGCCGGTACTAAAAGAAATTCTTCATCAAACTTCGAATTGTGTTGTTTAAACGCCCCGATTTCTCTAATAATTTAAAATTATCGAACATTTACTCCAATTTTGTGTTTCTAGTAATCTTGGCTTCGCCGATCACCGGTGACCGCTATGGCATTCAACGTGTTAAAGCAAGAATTTGCTTTTTCCATGTAGGACTTTCCTTTAATTCTTTAATTTGTAGCTGTCTAATTTCACTAACCAGTTTTTCAAGATGTGTATTTTATTGTAGAACTAACAACTGTTTAATATTAATATTCCTCCTTTAACTCCCTTTGGCGGAAGTCTATTATTTAATGGTTTTCAATAAATAATCATTGGCATCCGATAACTTTTAGGTATTGCGCCATGAAGAGTTCACTCAAGGATGCGATGCCCAATGCAACGGGTAAGATTGCAAATCATTAATTCATAATTTTCTATTTTCATTCTAAATGTTTTATAGACCATACGACAACCGCTGGAGCAAAACTATGGTTGGTTACGGCCCTGAATCAAATCATTTTGTCATTGAATTAACTTACAACTATGGAGTAAAATGTTATGAAATGGGTAAGATATAATAGTAAAAAATTAAGTTCGATTTTTATTTATTTATTTTTTTTTTTTTTTTTTTTCAAATCATAGGAAATGATTTCGGTGGGATAACAATAAAATCAAAAGAAATTATCGAAAGAGCTCAAGCTAATAACTATCCAATTAAAACCGGGCAGCATTGTCATGTGTTAAAATCTCCAGATGGTTACACATTCTTCATTCTTGATGAGCCTCAACCAACAGATACAGATCCGGTAGTTAAAGTAACTTTGCACTCCTCGAATATTGCCAAATCTCGTGAATACTGGAATGGGTTACTTAATATGAATATAATTAAAGAAGAAGACAAGTCCATAACCTTAAGCTATGGACAAAATCAGGCTGCACTCGAATTAAAGGAAATTTTGGAACCATTAGATAGGGCCAAAGCTTATGGTAGAATAGCATTTGCTGTTCCTTACGATCAACAGCCAGTTATTGATGATATTATACAAAAAAATTCAGGAAAGATCCTGACACCTCTTATTAGTTTAGATACTCCTGGAAAGGCCACTGTTCGAGTAATTATTTTGGCTGATCCAGATGGTCATGAAATTTGTTTTGTTGATGATGAAGGATTTTCCCAACTGTCCCAAGTTGAGGAAAATGCAGATACACAGCTGGATAAGTATATTAAAAAGGATCCATTCCAGGATAAATGCTAGATGATATTAATGAAATTGTTGGAATTGTTTATAATGTAAATGATATGTTAAAAGGAATATTTGTTTTTGCAATTACAAAAAATATTAAAAAAAACTATTACTAGTGTTTCTCTAAACATAAAACTCAGGCTGTATCGGATCCAAATCAGCGCAGCTGTTTCTATTGGTCAACGCGGGTTACATGACACAGAAATAGGGCTGCCATCCGTCCGGGTTTCCCTGGATTTGTCCTAGTTTGGAGGGCGTCCAGGAGAGATTTTAAAAAGTGTCCGGGTAAAACCCGGGCACTTTTTGTGTCAGAGATGACCCGATCAATTGAATAGCCCGCAACCAAGCAAGCTTCGATGTGGAAAAATGCTCTACTTTATTTGAAAGTTCCTGTGACAACTCAGTTATCAAAAGTACACCAATCCGAAACGAAAAAAGAGGACTCAATGCAGTTGTTCAAGGAAACCAAGTCTTTTGTTATCAAACGACTCAATGTCTAGCCAATTTCTTTTCAAGGTGGTCTGCCCGACACTTAGCACCGGCGGCGCAAACCCGACAGACCTTTGTTTTTTAGTATAAAAATGTTCAAACTTTAATTCGATTGTAGGTTGAAAGGTCGCTGTGAGTACTAACATTTCGAAAATCATCTTCGTACTCGATAGCCATATTTTTGCAGCTAGCTATTTGTATAGTCATCCCCATTTTTTTTACTTGCAACATCGTCACTCTGCGTTTAAATGATTTACGTTGCTGATTACATTTATGTAAAAATTTCCTGTGTCATTTGAGTTTGCTGATTCTTCTATTTTCCTCGTTTCTTTCCCTAATACTGGCTTTTTTCCAACTAAAAGCGCCGGCAAAGGACATAGGCTTGGAGATCAGCGAAGAAAAAAGTGATGCAACAATCCAGAGCTGGAAGTTTAGAATAGGAAGAAATGTAACTATCGACGAACATAACCTACAAAAATAAATGAAGAAAAGGAAAAGATATGGAGCATTGTATGCCCAAACCAAGATTTGTGCACAGAAAAACTAAACTTTCACTCTACCATAAAGTAATACTACCAATACTGTGCTGAGCCTCTGTGCTGAACGTCTAGTCGTGGATCTTGATAATTCGTTTGATCTTAAAAAAGTGACTTTTCATTCGAATTACGACTTTCAACACAGAGACCTAAACTCAACTTAGAACTTCTACTATAGGCCCATGTGCTGAAAATCATAATTCGACTGAAAGCTCACTTTCTTCAGATCAAGCGACTTGTCACGACACACGACTCGACTTTCAGCACAGGGGCCAGAACCCAGGATATAGAGAAACCAGGGGTCGGTTCGTATATGTCGAAAACGAAAATTTTTTTTCGTCTCGAGTTCGCGTAGGTCGAAAAATTGAAAATTTTCGTCTGAAGCCGACGAAAGGCACTCGGAAGGTCTTGGGTTATCGAGTTTTTGCATTAGGACACGAACAATTTTCTTTCGACCTATGCGAACGCTAAAATTTTCGTCGATAAAATTTTTCGACTTCAATTTTTTTTCGTACGATTATCGTCGTTCGCCATACACGAACTGGCCACAGTTAACAGATTTGAGAGAAAAGTTCTCAGGTGCATAATAAGCCCAACGAGGGAGGATGGAATATGGCGAAGGAAATACAACAGCGAGTAGAATGAAATTTTTCACGACACAGACAATTCGTAAGTGCTACCTAGAATTCCTACTGGGTCATAGCTCTTAACGAAGTTATGCTTGCATTAGTGTGGTAATTGTTTGGGATGCACAAGTGAGAGACGTCTCTGCGACCACTTCCCTATAAAACCGGTTTATTGGAAGTGTTGATGGAAGAAATGATAGGGCGTGTAATTTGGCTCTATGATCATTTCGAAGTTTAATATTCTCATTTTGAAATTGAACTCATATGAAATTTGGATCCTCAGATCAGATCAAGATCAACAGTTTGATTTGTACTCGTGCAAAACCCATTCACGTTTCCGCAACTGCTCCGCCCTATGTCCCATGAGGGATTGAAGGAGCATAAGTTAAGCCATTTCCATTTTACATTAAATATACTTAACTTCTGAGAGTGTCTCAATTAAATATTATCAGAAAACATTTTCTTCTTTGAAGATAATTGAAATCCGATAATTTCTAGGTGTTACGCCATGAAGAATTTCCACACTGTTGTTGCGCTCAAAGTAACGGGTAAGTTCATGAAGATTAATTCATTGCATTTTAACTCGAATCATCTTGAAGACCATACAAAAATCGCTGGAGCAGAACCATGGTTGGATATGGCGATGAGTGTAACCATTTTGCCATTGACTTAACATACAATTATGGAGTGAAAAGCTACGAAAAAGGTAATTCGGCGTCTTTGAAATCAATCAATTTTATTTGAAGTAAATTTGGTACTTTTGTATAATACACAGAAAATCACTTTTACGCCATAACGATTAAATCAAAAGAAGTAATAGATCGTGCCAAATGTAAAAATTATCCTATTAAACAGGAAGCAAATCACCATATACTCACCTCTCCAGATGGTTACAAATTCTACATTCTTAATGAGCCGCAGCCAACAGCTACAGATCCTATAGTTAAGGTTACTCTACATACATCAAACATTGCACATTCTAAGTGTTATTGGAGCGATTTACTGCAAATGAATGTAGTCAAAACAGAACCAAATTCGATAATCTTTAGTTATGGAGGTGATCAAGTATCGGTGGAATTAAAGGAAACACCACAATCGTTAGTTGGCGCAAGGTCTTGCAGTAGGATTGCATTTACAGTTCTTTATGAGGACATGTTAGTACTTTCCGATAAAATAAAAGATAAAGGAACTGTATTGAAGCCGGTCGTTAATTTAGACACCCCAGGTAAGGTCACTGTTCGAGCAATTTTTTTAGCTGATCCAGATGGACACGAAATTAGTTTTATTGACTATGAACGATTTACCGAGCTGTGTAAACTTCAGCCGAATGCAGATGAACAATTAGATAAATTTATCAAAGAAGATCCAAACCGGCTCGGCTAGACTTGTAACCAGTGATATTTATAAGAAATTAAGGCAATGGTTTTATTCTTGGCCTTCCCTGGAAATCTGTCTTATTTAATAATTTTTAAGCAAAATTTATTATCTATAAGTAAAATTCTTTAATTAAGTTAACATAAATTTTGTAGATTTTATAAATAAAATAATTCCCACCGAATAATTTTTATTATAACCCTGGAAAAAATTAAGAAATTGGCTTTTAGCTGAACCATTCAGAAAAACACAGCCGTCGCCTGGTCCCAAGTCCAGGGTGTGAAAGGAGGAGGGTGGTCGACCTGCTCAATTGACCAGAATCGGGAAACCGAAGAAACTAGACAAGAAACCGAATGCATATACGAACTAACGAATAACGAAATAATGCTACTGTATCCCCTATCGGAACTACGACTTCCGGATCCAGGACATTGATGATGGTCCCGCCAACAATCGTCGAAACGATGACGCTTTACTATTCCGGTAGAGACAAACGAGAGGCCGGCGTCGGGTATATGGTCGATCAACAGGCTGCCAGCAGCCTTATGGCTTTCCAACCGATATCCGAGCGTTTGTCAGTTATAACCATCGGTGGAACGATCAAGACTCATATCGTATCCGTTGATACGCCAACCAAGACCAGCTCAGACGCGAACAAGGACGGATGCCGAAACAATGGACATATTATACGACATTTATACGATACGGTAATATGGGTTTAAAATCAATGCGGAAAAGACCAAAGTACTCGCAACGGACTCGATGGACCCAAATCGAACAGGTTCAAATATTTGGGAACATTGGTTGGCAGTGGCGTATCTAGGGGGGGGCGGTGGGTGCGGTCCGCACCGGGCGGCACTTACCTTGGGGCGGCATTTTTTATATTTACTTATAGTTGTAAAAAGCAACTTATTCATTTCATATTTATTTTCTTTCTTGAATAATAACTGATTATTATGATTATTATAAGTTTAATATTAACTTATATTACAAAACTATCAGAAATTCTAAGAAAATTATAATAATAGGTCTGTTCCCGTACCTGCAGAAAGTGCAGAATCTGCAAGTTGCTTCGAATTACTTAACAGAATTCTGTTCCCGTACTTATACTGCAGCCGCCATACTCATTTCCCCTCCCTGCAGTAAGAAGCAGAAAATTGCAGAAGCTACGAACTGCTGTAACCTGCTGCAGCAATTTTTTGAAATATGGAAATGTCAAAACTGGCATTCCCGTGTTCGTTGTAAACGTTAGATGTTTGTAAAGTGCTCTAAAACAAACTAAAAACAAAAGAATAACCGTTCTTCTTTTCGATTTCAGAAAAACTGCAGAATCTGCAGAAACATGTTCCTGTACTTTCTTTATTTCATCCCTACCTCTCAATAAGCAACTTGCAGTAAGTGACAGAATGCAGAAAGTATGGGAACAGACCTAATATTACAAAACTATCAGAAATTCTAAGAAACCCTGGAAAAAAATTGAAAATTCAAGGCCATAAAAAGTAGACAAAATTCTGAGAAACTGGGATGAGCTCGAGCATTTCAAAGGGGGCTCACGCGCAGGGCGTTTACATTTAGTTGTATGCTGTTTTACTGGCCGTATCCAAATTGGGCACTCTGCTTTGAAGTGATATATCAATATTTTTTTAAATCATCGATTTTTCTTTTGAAAAGCAGGGCTGGCGGAAGGCGGTCTGCTAGGTCTGCAAAGCATTAGGGCGCCGGCATAAGAACTATCTTTTTCAAACAACAAAATCTAAACGAGACAAAACAAAAATACTGACGAAGTTACAATTTCAGGAATCGCAAATAGATAAATATACTCAGTCCGTTTTGAAGAATTGTATTTGGAATGATAAATTGCTTATAAACCATTTTGTTCATTCGCGATTCAATCTTTTAACAGTGAAGAGTGAAACAAATTATTAGGGTGCCAGTGCATTTGGAGAGTTTATTAGGTAAGTATATTATATTACGTATTATAGATATAGATGTTATTCTAAATGCTATTCAGAGTAGTAAAATGACTTTGCCGTTTTCTATACATAATGTACTATTTATTTCGACAAGTTATATTTTTATTATATATCCCTAGGATGAAACGAGTAAAAGAAAGTGGTGCGTCATTTAGAAAGAAAAGGAAGAGAAGGGAGGAAATACAGACTAAAAATACTGGAGCACTACTCAAATATATCTCCCATAAGTCAACTTCTAGTTCTTTTAGTATTGTTGCCTCAAATACGGGCGAAGAAGCAGCCCTCGAAGGCGAAAAAACATTTTCCAATGTTGTTCAAGAGGAAAGACCTGCTTCACATACTGGCGAAGAAGTAGAAAGTTCATCAAGTTCTGATGAAGAATCTGCTGCACAAATTATTCCGTCTATTTCTATGAAAGATATTGGATTATGGCCTAACAAAATTGACGACAATACAAGAGTATTTCTGGTACGTCAAGGTCTCTTTGCAATTCAAAATTTGGACGTCGACTTCAGCGAAGGAGTAAAACGTCCTAATAATACAATCAAAGCCAAAGGTGAAACAAGAAAACTGAGTCAGGACTGGTTTTTTCAAATTTTGCCTAATGGCGAAAAGCTCTTAAGATCGTGGATGGTATATTCACCATCGAAGAAAAGTATTTATTGTTTCTGCTGCAAACTGTTTGATAATCTTTGTCAAGCAGGTTTTAATACGGAAAATGGTTTTAACAAATGGTGGAAACTTAATCCCAAAATTAGTCAACATGAGGTGAGTCCACTGCACATTCGATCATATTCCAAATGGAAGGAATTAGAAATAAGACTTGGACGTGGCGCAACTATTGACAAACTACAACACCAGAATATTGATAAAGAAATAAAAAAAATGGAAGGAAATTCTAACAAGAATACTTGATATAATTAGATTCTTAGCAAAACAAAATTTGGCGTTTCGAGGACATCGTGAAAGTGTTCATCAGGAAAACATCGATTCAATGGGAAATAGAGGAAATTTTCTTGAGCTTGTTGACTTATTGGCTAAGTACGACCCAGTATTACGAGAACACGTAGTAAAATTTAAGATGGGTAATAAATATAGTATCTTATTTGTCGCCGAAGATTCAGAACGAATTCATAGAGCTATTGGGAGGCGCAGTCAGAAAAACAATTATGGATCAAATAAAGCAGGCTAAATACTTTTGTATTATATTTGACAGCACTCCTGACATTTCACACAAAGATCAAACCAGTCAAATTATTAGATATGTAGTTATTGATGGTAGCGAAGTTAAAGTTGTAGAATCGTTTATTGACTTTGTAGAAACTAAAGGAAAAACTGCTGGTGAAATCACAGATTATGATTTTAACGAAATTAGAACATGACGGTTTAGATATAAAAAATTGCAGAGGACAGGCTTACGATAATGCTGCCGTCATGGCAGGAAAACACAGCGGTGTTCAAACTCGTATTAAAGAAATAAATCCAAATGCAGAATTTGTAGCATGTACAAATCATTCTTTAAACCTGGTATGTTTACACGCAGCTTCTACAGCTATCAATTCCATCACATTTTTTGGAACTATCGAACAGTTGTTTTCGTTGTTTTCTTCTTCCACTCATAGATGGAATGTTTTACTTTCTGTCACTGGTCAAGGTGTTAAACGCAGTGTAGAAACTCGCTGGAGCGCTAGAGCTGCCGCGGTAACTATAGTAAAAAACATTTTTTTTACATTTTAAGCGCTTTGGAAAAATTGACATCTGAAGAAGAAAATAGTAAAACGAGATCAGATGCTGGAATATTACTCAATTCTATGCAATCTTTTTCTTTTCTATGTTACCTTCATTTATGGGAACCCGTCCTTTTGGAAATTAATGACGCTCAAAAATACCTGCAAATAAAAGGGTTAAATGTCCACCAATGCCATATAAAACACATTTCATTGAACAAAGAGATACGCTAGTACAAAACGCTGTTATAGCAGCAAAAATAATTTGTGAAGAGTTGGAGATATCGACTGAGCGTCGAGTTAGAAGGAGAAAAAATATGAGTGGGGAAAATTCGCGAGACGTGGGGCTATCCTTAGAAGAAGAAGTACGAAGAGAAATGTTTTCATCTATGGACAGAATTATAAAGGAAATAAAAGAACGCTTCGATCAGTTGCATGGCCTTGTAAGAAAATATTCGTGTATAATACCGTGTAACCTACTAAATGAAGAATTTGAATGTCAAATAAATGACTTGATTGACATTGATAAAGAACAGTTCCATATTGAAAGAAAAAGGATCCAGGTTTTTATGGCTGTACCTACACTAAAAGAAGAGGCAAAACATTGGAAAAACGGGGATAAGGGCCCTCTTGACCTGCTAAAATTTATTCAGCAGTATAGGTTGGAAAATTCTGTTCCCAACATTGTAATTTTGTTAAGAATTTTTTTAACAATTTCAATCAGTGTCGCTAGTTGCGAAAGAAGCTTCTCAAAATTGAAGTTGATAAAAAATTATCTTCGTTCTACAATGAGTCAATTAAGACTACAAAATCTTGCAATATTGTCAATAGAACAAGAAATTACAAATAATATAAATTTTGAGAGCATTACACACGATTTTTCTAGTATGAAAGCTAGAAGAGTAGATATTATATAAATATGTTTACGAGTGCATACAAATATGTCTAAAAAAAATTACTCTGTGTATTAATTAATATTGATTAAATAACTTAATAATTTATTTATGTGTATTAATTTATAAAAACCACTATTTGATTGACTTATATTGTAATAGAAAGGGCGGCAAACTGGAGATCGCCCCGGGCGGCAAAAGTTCTAGGTACGCCACTGTTGGTTGGAGAAAAGAAAGGGGCATGGACTGCCGAGGTTCACAGTTGCATCGGTCAGGCAACAACAACATTTGCCTCGCTTAAGTGGTGCAATCACTGACATATAGAATGGACTGCTTATGAGAAATTGTTCATGGCACCAATTTGTTCCATATGCTAAAAACCTTTTTTCACTCCATGTAAACACCGGAATCACTTTTGAAATTTATATTTTTTTAAATACGTACGTAAAACATTAAAACAACACAAATATTTTGTTTAAAAAAATTAATAAACACTATTTTCACTTTTTCACCTTTTAAAATGCCTTTTTTTCATTACTTTGCAAATTTTATGTGTATCTGATTTAAGTTCTTAACGCCTGTCTTAGCAACTGACATTCTGTCCGGGGGCTTATGGGGAAAAGAGCAAAAGATATAAACATCACTATACCCGTCTACTTTTTTCTAATTGATTTAACGCAAAAGATATAAACATCACTATACCCGTCTATTTTTTTCTAATTGATTTTATTTCTGAGTGCTTCTGTCAGTTTGGGGGCTTATGGATGAGCGAGCGACTATACCTTTTTGGTGCCATCGGTTTGTATGGGAATAATTGCTGATGAGCAGTCCATTATTATATGTCAGTGGGTGCAATGAACAAATGTTACCATCAAAACGAAAGTACACCTTTACCGAACGTTGATCCTTTCGATTATTCTTTATGGATCTGAAAAGTTGACACTGCTCAAACCGGATGTCAATAGGCTCGAGGTCTTCTAAATGCGATGCTTGAGATTCTCGGTGTCTCACTCCGCGATCTCCCTCGAAACGAGACAGTTAGACAAAGATGCGATCAACAGACACTGATCGAAGAAGAAATAGAAAAACGTCGACTACGGTGGTTTAGACATGTTTGCCGAATGGATGATAATCGCTTGCCACGTAAACTTCTTTGGCGAGACCCTCTGGCAGACTGGAGAATTCAGCGACCGGCACCGAAAAAATCCTGGCTAAAGGATATCGAGGACGACTTAAAGAGTCAACGATTATCAGTTATCGAGGCTCGAGACGTCGCCAAAAATCGTCGAGAATGGAAACGAATCGTGAATGGAGAATTAAGTGAATCGTTTCTTATTACGGATACCGTCAATATTTTATTAAGCTCTTGACATACATAGCGAAATAAATTAAACGTTGATGCACTACAACAACATACCAAAGGTCAATTATAATGAACAAATCAAACAGAATTCCTCCAACTCCAAGTACAGGTTCTAAGTGAGATTTGGAACTCACCCTCTACATATTTTAATGTGTATCTTGTAGACTATTTAGTTAGTGAATACGAAGAGTTCTACTGTGCCACATGTTTACGATCCAAGTATTTTATTTATGTTCGCAAGTTCTCGTGTACTCCATGGTTCCAAAGGATCCGGAGGAGAATCCATTCTCTTATGTCGAGACTCCTGAGCAGATTTGCCCCTACGGCCTTTGCTGTTTTCTCCCTCCGCTGTATTTTCCGGTGATATCCTAAAACAACAATATTATTATTGCAAAGGGATAATTATATTCACGTACTAACTTGTTTTTATGTCTTCTGGAACGTGCACTTTTTGTAGCTTTTCGATCTACTGCGGTTGGGGATCGACTTCGCAAGTGGAATTCTGTCATTTTTTTCTTAACATCCTCTACAGTTACAATCTCTTCATCATCCTCCACTGGTGCTTCTGGCTCCTCTTGCGGTTCAATTTGTATGACTTCATCTGTGCTCTTCTCTTCAACATATGCTTCGTTGATAACTGCACTTGATTCTACGGGAACATCTGCCTGAAATTAGTGTTGTTACATCCGTTATGCTGGCCTACATAGATACAGACAACGGGTACCTGTTCCTCCCAAGCAAAGCTGAAGAGCGGATAACGATCGCCAGGAACTGTTCTAGCAGACGATGATCTTGAAACAGCTGACTTTGCTCTGCGAATTAAGGAGATTTTCCCTAAAACAGGTCGCTCAATGAATCCGTCACTATCTTCGGTGTCTTCTAAAGCTTCTAGCTGTTTGTAAAATGCTCGTTCCTTTTCCGGGTCTACCATGTCTTTAGGATCTTGAAAAATTGATGATAAAGTTGTCATCTCTTGACCAGGTGGACTTAAAGGTAGTGCGGTAGCTGCGGTTGGTGCTGGTCCAACTTCCCCTATGACTCGGGCTTGATTTGCAAGCTGCTGAACGCTCGACAAATAATTCGTATCAGTTGGCTTAGCTGTTTCAGAAATAAGCACCAATTCTCGTAGAGGGTCTTTGACGCTAAACTGGGAGTCAATTAGGGTTTGTTGTTGTTGCTGCTGCTGCAAGCCCGGAACCATAGATGGGGTAGCTCTGGGAATTCCCATTTGAGAAGTTCCAGCAGGTTTTAACCCCATTGGTGTAGTTCCTACAGGCAAAGTTCCCATTGGCAAAGAACCCATCGGTAAAATCCCGCCAGGCAATGTCCCTGAGGGTATGGTGCTTGAGGGCAAGCTAGTCGTTGGCAAGGTTCCTGGAACCGTGGTAGTTGTCGGTAAACCTGTCGTTAGCATAGTACCAGGTATAGTTCCAGCAAGCAGGGTATTCGTCGGACCTTTTGGAATTGCACCCATGAGCGACCCGGTTGTTCCACCAGGTGCAATCGGTGCTTGTCCGTTAAAAAATAAATTCTGTTGTGTAACATTTTCGGTGGTTATATTTATGTCTTGAGTATAAGTCATCACATCTGCTGCTGCTCCCAAGGCAGCAGCGTTTCCAAGGATATTGTACGGGTCTACGGGTTTCCTGAGAAAAAAATATATTGATGCCTGCTTGCAACAGAGAAAAAAATTTAACTTTTTTGAAACTTTTGTTGGACTTGTGATTGATGCACGCCCCCACATTATGCGTCTTAACTCCTCTCCAGTCATGCCTCGTTTTTTAAGCTCGTTTAGAGTTACTTTACCAACTCGCTAGCAAACATTCAAATTAATAAAAATATCTTTAATTTAATCAATTATATTATACTTTCCAATTGCAGACAGCGCCTTTTCGTTGCTTAGCTCTGGTCTTACTTTTGCTTTTGATTACCATAACGCCGCGTTGTTCAAATCCAGAATCATCAGATGGTCCCAGTGGGATAGAGTATTGCTCTAGATATTTTTGGGCGTCAGTTGATGGTACAGCACGTTCTAAAGTGACGACGATTTTTGCCCACTGAAAAAGAATTTATACAGTTACTTGTTTCCCTTTAATCAAAGACCATATATCACTTGTTTCATCCATTCCTTTTCAGATTGCTCAATTACATGGGCGTACGTGTTGCCCATCATGGCAATCAACATGTTCAACAGCAAAATTGGTACAAATATCATGAAAATAACAAAAACCGTCTTTGCCAAGTTCGGATAGGAAGTTTGATTCAATTCAGGATACTGGAAAATATCAATAAACATATACATATATTAAATAAGGAGGACTATTTTCTTAGAGAGAGCATAACATACATTATAATCACCCAAAGTTGTTTGGAAAAGAGCCATCCAAGTGCTGGGATATGTATTGAATAAAGTAGTTTGAACCTGCGCATGCCCTGAAAGAAGCCAGAAAGCACTTTTAAAAGATCACACCTTTTTAATAATTGACGTTGAAAATAAGAAGCGACGAAAATCATCAAAAACGTAAAAAATTGGGAGCTTCGAGGCCAAGGCGACATTCTTTGTTGAAGTAAATGAATCTAAAGCAACCATCAGAATGCCGAAGTTGAAGAAGGTTAATGAAGAAGAGATTCTGGAAGGAAAACCCAAAGGTTAAAAATGCTTAACATTTCACAACAGTCACGAGAAAATCAACACTGCAATACTTCTTTTAACTTTTTCAACCTACCAAGCACCAAAGTTTAACTAACCCAACACCATACTGAAATGATAAAATACTAAACTAAAATGATAAAATACTAAATAAACTACTACGAAAAGAAAACTATAAGGCGACACTTTCACAGACTTACCGTTTACCCCGTTTATGACTACGTTAAAAAGTTGAGTCGAGGTTGAATTGGAATTTCGACCACCGTATATGATTTCGAGTTGAGTTCCTTTGGGTTGACATCGCGGATGGTAAACAAACAAAACAAATGTCACTTCAACCCAATTACAACTCAACCCGCGTATATTAGGCGAAATATCAACTCGACCCAAGTAATAGAGCTGAATTGGGTAGAGTAGACCCAGGTTCAACCTAGTCATAAACGGGGTAATAGAAAAACGGCGAGTACAACAACAATATTACACAGACGCATCAAAAAGAGGATTAAGAACTGGACTGGAACACATTCAGCACTTTCCTAGCGTCACACTGCTTACGACACTAATACTCTTGACACAATACAAAAACGAATGAGCATTCTACCAACTTAATTTGATTTTTTGAAATTTCAATCTTTTTAAAGTTGCACAAAATCTAAGAGCTGTTAGAATTCTGTCGCCAGACGAACCGACAAATCGTCATTGGTTGTGATGTTCACCACTCTAGTTTGGGGGCTACCGATGTAAATGAGAGTTTCCCTACGCTCTTCTCAAAAAGCAGGGTGGGTCCTACTGCTTTACTAACTACTTTTCCCTTGAGGTGCTTGCTCGTCGACCACTTTTCAGGGTCAATCCCCCAGACCGCTTATTCCCGGGATGCTTGGTACAGACGTAGAATCGTTCCAAACCGTTATTCTCGTAGCCTTTCTGATAACACCTTCAACCTGGACAAGGTTAGATGAGCAGTTACCTCTTTTCAATCCGGAGGAGATGATATTTTCCAGCACTACTTCAGAGGCTCCTCGATCTTATTCTCCGAAATTTTGCCTGGCTCTTTAAAGCCAACTTCAATTGGGGATACATTCCAACCTTAGGCTGTTGATGGGCTATTTGGCCGGGCATGTATGGCTACGGAATCACTCCACAACCTAGGACTGACACAGAAGAGGCAGAGTGCCAACTCTGCAAGAAAGGCGAAAAGTTCTGACTTAGAAGAAGAACGGTTATCAGAGAGCTTATGAGCCCCGATCAAGTCCGATCACTAAAGACCTTCTAGCCTTTGTTCGGAGGACAGAAGGTCTTTGTCCTGGAGGATGTGGACAATATACCTAACTTGGCCGCAGTTTTCAGCATACGGGTTGCCTCCATACTCACATAACAATAATAATAATAATAAAAGGAGCTGAATCCTGTACTTGGAGTATCTAAAACCGAACAATAAGACAGTATAAAGCCCGCTAGTATTAAGATCCATGGGCTAAAAATCCTTTTATAAGCTTTAAGTAGTTCTAAAATCTAATTGAATCTAATAAAGGATATATAAAAAAATTATTCATCTCTTCCACAAATGCATACCTTTATAAAGAAAATAGAATGCTTGCGAGAACCCAAACAGGACGATAGTGTAAATGATGCCAAACGTAAACATGTCTCCGGTCAACATAGAGTAAATCATCGTCACGAATGGGCCAGTTAAGCGAACCGCACTAAAATTAATTAATAATTCATTTCTATTCAATATCAGGTACAAATTGCTTACCCTGCAAAAAACATTAACAGAAACCAACTTCCTGGCACTGCGAAAAGTAAGATGGCTTCTTCTGTGTCAATATCTCCCATCAGACGAAATGGTATGCAGGCTAATATCATTAGATTAGATACTAAGAATATTGCCTTTGCAGGAGCATGACTCTTGAATATCAAATAGATTAATAAGAAAAATGATTAAGAAATTATTTTTCCTTTTACTAATTGCTTAAGAAAGGCTGACAGTCCTTGATTTTTCACTTCATCGCCTTGTTGGAAAATAACGTAACTTAGGACACCAGCTATTGTGGCCAACTCGCAGCAGTATCTAAGTATAGTTTTAGCATCGGTTTCCTCCTCTTCAGGTTTATCTCCTGCGCCGTTATGCACCATAGTCGCCTTTTTATCTCCATTGTTATCTCCCATCTCTCGGGCTTGCATATTTTCTGACACTGGTCTCAAATAAACCGAAATGGACAAACAAAAAAGATGAGTAAAAAGAATCATTAGGCGCTTAAGAAATTGATTTCTTGCGAACGTCTTCCATTTCTCTTCTAGAAGCCTTTGGATAATTCCGCCGTCCAACATGTCCAAATGTTCTTCCTTAGTTCCGTTCAGAATGATAAAAAGAGCCGAGTTCCAATCTAAATAAATAAATAAAATGTGGTGAAGGAAATTTTTCTAACCAACAACAGTCTCACTTGTGCGTCCATCAGGTAAAAGAGTATCCAGGGCATTAAGAGGATAGCCGGAACAAGTGATGTTACTGTACCTCCAGAATTCCCTCGAAGATAGTTCCAACATTTCCCTGAAGACTTCAGCTCGTCCTAGTTTACAAGCGAGAGTCAATGGAGTCAGTCCTGATTTGTTAACAATTCCGTTGCGGGCTGGGGTTTTTGGGTGCCTTAAAGCATATCCAAACATATCCTAAAATTGAGTTTAGTATTGAGAATTTATCTTTAGTTATCATCTACTGAATATACAAGCTTATCGCAAACCACAACCATGTGCAGAATCATATTACCAAAAGAGTCCTGCAAATCAGGATCTGCATCGTTATCCATAAGCAGATTGTAAACACTTTCATTCGCACAGCATGCAGCCCAAGCTAGTGGATATTCTCCCAAATACGCAAGACCTTCATAGTCGGTATTCTTAGCTGGTCTAGACCTTTGTTGATCTCGCGGCAGGAAGAAACTCCCAATGGCTCTTTGATTTACCTCCGCTCCAGCTTCAACCAGATCTGCGACTAGTTCATTATTGCTGTAAGCTATAGCAAGATGCAGGGCGCTAGCTCCCAAGTACTCTTCTCCCTCCATAACATCCAAAGCCAAAGCTGGGAAAACTCTGAGAAGGAGTCGTGCTAGTTTTGTATGAATTTTGGTGTCACAAATAATTAAGACATGCAGCAGACTTTCACCGAGGGAGCCACGGTACTGCATTTGCCAGCAAGCCTTGTGATCCACCCATTTTCCGAGTGGGTCATGTTGTGACAGGGAAGCCTCGATTGGAATTACTACTTCGTGATTATCACGATACTTCCAGCGCAAAAACTCGGCTCGGTTTATGATTTGTCCTTTTCCATTATTGTACATGAAGACACCGAACTGCTCTCGGATTAGTTGTTCCACGGCAATTTGACCACCAGTTTGTAGGGCGTCGATTAGATCTCCTCCTGGAAGATACGAAAGTTACATAATCAGGTCGTATAGTTAAGTTAGTAAAAGAACCTCTTTTATAGTTAGCTAGCTTATAGAGCAGGCATTTGTTAGCGCTCGAAGTAGACTGAGATATCACTTGATCCAGGATAGCCCCTGGCTTCATTTCTGGCTTCTTCTTCCGACAACATTTCTTGAAAAAATATTTCATCTTCACTTGAGTTGATACTTCACTTGAAAATCAAACTTGACTTGTTTGATCAATAAGAATGGATGGCGTTAAGGGCAACAATAATAAACGGGACTATTTTTGAAATCCATGTTTATACGTTTCTTTGTTTACTGTACCTGATTAATGAATTAGACTCACTCGAGAATCTTATAAAGCGGAGGAGTTATGGTAATTAACTTTTGTTCTAGGAAATACTTTTTGATTGGATCAGACTTTAAACTGGATGAGTAAATAAAAGATGCGCTTGGTTTCGGCTTTGTTCAAAGAAGGATAACGACATGAACAATAGCTATTTTGAAATAGCCGATAACCTCTCGAAAGAATACAACAACAAAAAAAAGATCGTCAATGACGAGCACCAGCTAAACTCGGGAATATATCCAAGGTTATATGAGGCTAGTCTAAAATGTCTACAGTGCCCGAAATTGATTTAAGTTCACCCAACACTTCTATGTTTCAGAGCGTTTTCCTCAGCCCCATTTTGTTGTGGAAACCTGAATTTAAACACAGTTGCCTTTCTAGGGGTTGCGAATAAGTGGTAAAAAAATTATATCGCTAGCTCTCTTAATAACGGTGAAATGCATACCGGAAGTAAAAGCATTTCAATTTGAAGCATTTTTAGTGCGAAATTGATTTAAGTTCAGTAAAAAATATAAAGAAAAAAGGGTTCTTATTGCTGTAAATGAACTTTATTTAATATTTAATCGATCCTCCATTGTTTTTATGACTGGAAAAAATCTTTTTCTCATACTCGCCACTAATGTGTGGAGCATTTCCTCCGGAATTGAATTCCAAACATGTTAAATGCTTATTTTGAGCGATTCTACATTTTCAAATTGCCTTCCATGGGCATAAACCTTCTTGACTGCAATCCCCCAAAGGTTTTCTATTAGATTTAGATCAGGAGAGCGTGTCGGCCAATCCAAAACTGGGATCTGCTGCTCCTCAAACCACTTTAGTGTACCTCTCGCTTTGTGGATGGGTGCATTATCCTGTTGAAATGTGCAATTATCGCCATGTGCATTCTCTCCGAATACGACTAAAACATTGTCCAACAGGGCAATGTAGTCTGCAGCACACATCCGAGTAGTTATCCAACAAATTGGACTCTTTGTGCGAGCAGAAAAAGCGGCCCAAACCATCACTGTGCCTCCTCCGAAATTTCGGCTCCAAGGAACTTCAGGTGTTTTCTTAAGGTCATGCCAAAACTATTGGCAGCCATCTGACCCGTCGAGATTAAATTTTTCTCATCAGAAAAAATAACATTTCGCCATTCCTTGTCCCATGACATTACATTCTCTGCAAATTTAAACCTTAGCAATTTATGCTTTTGGCATGACCTTAAGAAAACACCTGAAGTTCCTTGGAGCCGAAATTTCGGAGGAGGCACAGTGATGGTTTGGGCCGCTTTTTCTGCTCGCACAAAGAGTCCAATTTGTTTGATAAGTAGCCGAATGTGTGCTGCACACTAAATTTCACTTTTGGACGATGTTTTGGTGTCATTTGGAGAGGAAGCGCTTGGCGATAATTGGACCTTTCAATAGGATAGTGCGCCTATCCATAAAGAAAGAGCTACTATGAAGTGGTGTGAGGAGCAAAAGTATCCCCTTTTGGATTGGCTGGCACACTCTACGGCTTTAAATCTGGTAGAAGATTTATGGAGAATTGCAGTCAGAAAGGTGTATGTTCATGGAAAGCGGTTTGAAAATTTAGAATCGCGCAAAATAAGCATTTAACATGCTTGGAATTCAATTCCGGAAGAAATGCTCCACACATTAGTGGCGAGTATGAGAAAAAGATTTTTTCCAGTCATAAAAACAATGGAGGATCGATTAAATATTAAATAAAGTTCATTTACAGCAATAAGAACCCTGTTTTCTTTATATTTTTTACTGAACTTAAATCAATTTCGCACTAAAAATGCTTCAAATTGAAATGCTTTTACTTCCGGTATGCATTTCACCGTTATTAAGAGAGCTAGCGATATAATTTTTTTACTACTTATTCGCAACCCCTAGAAAGGCAACTGTTTTAAAATTCAGGTTTCCACAACAAAATGGGGCTGAGGAAAACGCTCTGAAACATAGAAGTGTTGGGTGAACTTAAAACAATTTCGGGCACTGTAGCAAAAAGTCCAGCAAAAAAAGAAAAAAAACAAATTAACCTATAGGGTGAAATGGAGAGTGTTATAATCTCAACGAATTTATTCGTTTAACAACTGGAAAAATTTATGTTTGAAATATTTTATTTAATTTTAAAATTTTCTTTTTTTCTAGATAATACTCGGCGATGATTGCTAGCTACAAGCGGTGACGGAAACAGAGGTAGTATTGTGCGATGAAGTCCAGGCGAAAGGTCCGAAGAAAATTGTTTACAAAGAACTGTAAGTACTGTAAGGGGTGTAGTAGTTGCAAAGGCCATCTATTTATCTATTTAGTTATTTTTAGTGAAGTACATCAAGATAATACAGATCTTATAATGTTAGAACGCATGCACTTAAAACCGCAATTACCTGATGCAATTGGGTTCCCTTATAATGAATCAGACGCATACACAAACGCACAATCGTAATATCCTCATTTGCTTGTAGGGACATCATCCTACTACTCGACTATTACTTGACTGCAAAAGACTTTGCACAAAAGCATAGCCAACTTGCATCAAGTATTGAACAAATTAATTAATTAATTGTCAGTTTAAAAAAAAAACAGAAAATAAAAAACTGAGAAAATTGAGTCATCTAGTTTTTAATTAAAAAAATATAATTTTTAAAAAAGAATCGATAAATAATAATATAATAAAAATCGATAAAAAATATAAAAATAAAGTAATAATACAACTTGTTGAAAAGAGTGTAAATAAATAAAGTTTCCTTACATCGATTATTGGTGGATATTATTATTTGTAAAAATAAAACTCCTATTGGGAAGAGGACCAATATGCTTTATATTCAAGGCTGACAGCAAAACTATAAGTTAAATTAGCGCAATTAAACTACTCAACAAAGAAATCAAGTGTAACTTTGGCTCCCAAACATTTCAAAATTTTTATCAACACACTGCAATTAATTGTTTTATTTTTATTTGATTGTTTTTATTTCGAGTGGCTAAATAAGAAAAGTTCTCACTAAAATATGAATCAACACGCACCACATACTTCACGTACAACAAACCAAAGGCTGGCGAGCTCGTTCCTCTTGTGCATCGATGATCTTTTAGGGTAAATCGAAGAGCTCCCATAAAATAAATTCAACAACACATTTGGTCCAGATTCTTTTTTGACTAAAATTTGTTTTTGGTCATTTAAATCTTTTGGTCAAGTTAAGCCATTCTAGGGCCATTATATCCCCCTTAAAAAGCCAAGCGGCCGGTATTCGCCCGCTGTAAGCCCATTTTTTATTTTTGATCCAAAGCTACGTGAAGTTTATCTCGACAAGAGCCAAAAGGAGACGGAAAACCCAAGCTGGCATAAGTGAAATGCGGAAAACTAGCGTTTTAATTAACTTTGAGCGAGTGTCTAGAGGTAGAATAGAGGCATACAACCAGAGGGGCGCAAGTTATTACAGATTTAAAATAGAGTACATAGTAGCCGTATGATCACAGCAGGTTAATTGAGAATTTAGATAACCGCCGCGATTTTTAATTCGTGTTTGGTAAGGTAGGCAGGTGTTCATAAGAGAGATAATTGGAAGAAAGAGAGGTATTCAATTCGGTACCGTACATTGAAATGCAGCAGGATTTAGAGGCATTCAGAAGTAGGTGGTGTGAAAGAGACCATTTATGAAGAAGCTCAAGATCTTCATTAATGTTATATAGACAATTCTCTAGAAACCCAAGAGGAGTGTTTAAATAAATTTGGTCGTCGTCTGCATATGTGTGCAGTTTGCAATTGGTACTGGTGAGATCATTTATGTAAATGCTAAAAGGCAATGGCCCTAGTATGGAGCCTTGCTGAGCACCATACGTAATTCTCAAGGAATCGGAAATTCAGTTTTGAAACCACACTTTCTGAGATCGACTGTATAGTTAGTCTCGAATTAAGGAAGCAGCAGAGAAAGAAAAACGCCCAAATATTAATTTTCTTTCTAGAAGCCTAAGACAACTAAAGTCAAGAAGCATTAGAAAGGCGATATCGCCCGAATCAAGAGTTTCTCAAAGATCAGTGGTCACTTTCAATAATGCAGTTTCGCAATTGCTGTTTTTGCGAGTGTCTGATTGTACAGGACAATAAATACAGCGACCACCTTTGCCTAAGGCTGCATTCGGTAACGTCATCTGCATGACAAATTGCAAAAATCAAGAGTTCGGTAATGAATACTGCAGGTGTCTTTCGTTCGGTATTATCACCTATTGTCAATTGATGCCGAAAATTGTGCAGATAGCGCAGTTTCAATTAAAATTTCGTTTGTGTCAAAATCTGTTTTTTTAACTCCAATTTTGTTTCTGCACAATTTTGGCAAAACTATCCCTTTGATTATAGTGCTGAGAATCAACTAAAAGTTCAATCAATAAAATGGTATTCGGTAATGTCACAATTCAACTTGCATGAAAAATCAAAAACTAAAAATGACATTAGTCGATACAGTTGATTAATGACTACTTTGTCATGCAGATGACTTTACCGAATGCAGCCTAAGTCTGGCTGTTTACAAAAGTAGTATTGAAATAGTTTCCTGAGTCTACCCTGCAAATATTACGAGCCGAAATCGAATTGAAAACGAGTCGCGAAATCTTCGAGAAGACTCTCGATACCGAAACGATAACGATTTGTAAACGACGAAAACGGAATGCTATAGCAAATCGCTTTGACGACTCGATAACGACTCGTAGTAGCGACTTTGAATCTTTGGTGGGCGGGAAAAAAATGTAAGAAAAAATATAAACAAATAAGTGCTTTAAAAATATATTATATATTAAATATTTTTTTAAATATTGATTTTTAAATAACTATTTTTGCGGTAAAGGTTACCGTTTAAGATAACGGGTCGAGAATGAAGTATTTGACGAGTGATTCTCGACTCGTAAATGAGACGTTAAAGCGATGAGTCGATAAAATGTTTGCAGGGCATATATAATATATATGTATATAAAAAGTCAATGGCCTCGATTCCCAGATCCGACGGGAGGGAAGTGAGTGAGGATTTGACACTTTGCGATTCTCAAATCCGCAGTCCCGGATTGGTTTAAATCGAAAATTCGGAGTGGAGACTCACGCGATAATGAAATATACGATGTCGGATTATCTAAGGCGCATTTGTCGTTCAAATCCGCAGAAAATTTGTTGCGGATCACACTTTTACAGCGCGGAAAATGTCAAAAAGAAATTCGGGGTTGCGGATTTGAGAATCGCAAAGTGTCAAATCCTCACTCACTTCCCTCCCGTCGGATCTGGGAATCGAGGCCAATGTTTGTGGGGTTGTGTGTTTGTTGCTTATGGACTCCTAAGCCTTTCGACCGATCGCCATAAAAATTTTACTATATGAGTTTGATATTATGGAGAGTGTTTATAAGCTATCAGCTTTGCTCTACCTACCCCTAAAGGGGTAGGTTGTATGGTCATTTTTTCATCAGATTTTATTCAAACTTGGTAGAAATACTCTACAACATAAATAACGAAACACGTATTTCAGTATTTCTCAAAATTCAACCTCTAAGAATAAAATGGGGGTTCTAAGTTTATCAACTCGAAATCTACATATATCTATCTATATTAATGAAAGAAAGTGTCTCTCTGAATGTCTGCTTGCACGTACCGTCACGCGTTGGAGCCAAACTAGAAGTGATAGAAAGCTGATTTTTTGTTTGTAGATGCGTGGAAACCCAAACAGGTGACTAAAAGTTTCCGTTTTTCTAAATTTTAATTATTTTTTTTAAACGGAGTCACTCAATCTCCGTTTTTTTATATCAAATAAAAGAATACACATTTACCTAAAAGACGAACCTAATTACGATGCTCTACGATAATTAGTCTAGGAGTTATTCAAGTTTAAGTAAACTTTAAAAAAAATACAGTTTTTTCTTTCGTAAACACTCTGTATCTTAGTGAATAGTTGGGATAGCCCCTTCTCTAAAACAATTTTTTTTTTTGCAAAAACATTCAGGAATCACTCCTGTAAATATTAGCCACGTAATCCAACAGAGAATTATTGAACGTCTGATGAGCTATACAATTTGCGAATTAGGGGTATGAGTATTTTAAATCTTTAAAACAGCGATATCTCATGAACGGCGTTTCGTACGGGAAAATGTATAATAACATTTTCTGTAGATGATCGATCATGTGAACTTTGTGAATACTATTTTATGATAGGGCTTGTCGTTTAAGAGATATTAGCCAAACATGTAATATTCTGTTTTTCGTGGGGTTGTTTTTTGGGGTAGCGTACGTACAACCAATTTTCCGAAACTTGGCATCGTAAAATTTATATGGAAAGAAATTACATTTCAGCAACATTTGTATCTAGGGTCACTTGTTGTCTAGCGACATTTGTATTGAGTGACATTCTCATAGTGCCGCGCATACCATACCTAAATCAAATATTATTGTTGTTTTGGCGTGGCGTGGTGTAATTTGGATGCATGGAGCGCTCGTGTATTGGGCCCTTTAGCCCTTTAGCTCAAAGGAACAAAAAAAGGAAAAACATTTCTTCGGTACAATCAAACAATTTGTAAAAGAAGAAAACATTTTTAGATATTGCGTAAAATGGGAAAATATCAACAATCAGCATCCACGTGCAAAAGTATCAAAATATTATTTTTCTGTTTCATTTCATTAAATTATTTTTACGCTTAGAATTAATGAATTATGAAATAAGCATCAAAGAACTTTTTGTTTGTTAAATTTTTTTGTCTTCTTTCATTGTTCCATTTCTCTTCTTCCTTTCTTCTTTTGATATCAGTTTTGCAGAAAATAGATTTCTTTTCTCATCGACAATTAAGTAATTACCGAAACACATTTTTGCGGCAAAACTGAATTCTTATAGCAAAAATTTGGGCAGGGGGTATATAAGACTTGTAGGCCTAGTGGAGTGCACCTCAGTCTACTACAAGCAATACTAGTATATTGCAAGTTGTTTGAGGATTAAAATTATTTTGTTTATTGATAAAAGTGATAACGTAAGTACTTATATTAATTTTTAATACAATCCAAATATTGCTGAAATATCTAAATTTTATTTTTATAAACAAGGTCGAAATAACTTTAAACCACCACCATGATGAAAATATGTGGAATAACCCTTATTTTGGCTCTTTCGGTCTTAGCGGAGTCAGAATTCGACTACTGTAGCGTGGAAAAAGATTTATGCGGAGATAACAAACACATCGCTTGCAATAATCCTGGAGTAAGTAAAAAATATCTCAATATGTTAAAATGTTAAAACAATTTAAATAAAAACATTACTTCTTCAGAAATTCGCAGAATCATGCCCACCTGACGCCCAGATGGTCGATTTGACGGATCACCGTGTAAAGTTTGTGCAAGCCCATAACTACTATCGCAATATGGTCGCTTCTGGAAATTTACCGGGATTTGAACCTGCTGCCAAGATGCCTTCAGTTGTAAGTACGAATTACTAAGTGCATGTTACTAATTCCGAAAGGAAGCCTAGAAGCATTTCTCTAAAATTCTTTCTCCTCTGATACAAAAATGCAACCAAACTGCAGGACGAAATCGAATTATCACCTAGTCGTGACTCAAACCAGGCATTGAAATCGTGGGACAAGAATGAGTCCTGACTAGTTGGTACATCTTTCTTGTTCTCGATAAATTTGAGACTATTCTTGAAAGAATTTGATTTATTTATTTTGAACCATATAGTTAATTAATTGCTGGAATAACTTTTGTTATAGGTATGGGACAACGAACTGGCAAGACTTGCTGAACTAAATGTAAAGACATGCGTCTTCGCTCATGATGATTGCTACCACACTCCCAAATTCAGGATGGCCGGACAATGCTTGGCCGGACTCTACTCCTCGAAGGACGAACCATTAAATATGACCTATGTACTAGAAGTATCAGTAGGTGGATGGTTTGCTGAACATGTAAATGTTGACATGAGCTATATTACCAACTTCAGAATGGATGACGATTTGTAAGATTGCACACATTCGCATTACGTTATCCTTAATAATTTATTAACTTATCATTTCAGCCACAAGAAAGGACATTTCCTTGAACTTATGGTGGAAAGGATATCACGTGTTGGATGCGCTATTGCTCAATTCTCCGATGAAGCATATCCTCAATTCTATAGATTGAATGTTGCTTGTAATTATGATTCTGTTTATACCGGATATTATCCAGTTTATGAGTCTGGTAAGCCGGCTTCGAAATGTAAGACTGGGCCAAATCCTGTATATCCTGGCTTATGCTCGTTAAAAGAGGAAATCGACCCCAACTGGTGGTGATTAAGTCATATTGAAATTATAATTTTTATATTCAATTAATAAATGTCTAAACTAAATTTAATTGTGTTATTTATCACTGTTATTGTCATTGTCCTTGCATACTTCGTCGTTACGAACTTCAGTTTTTTGTGTTTTCTATACAACTACGACTATGCGAAAATACACATCGCTGGACTACAAGGACAAAGGATAACTTTGAAAAGAAGTTCTAGAACGGAGCGATGCTCCTGTGTTTCACAGCGACAATAATGATTCTAGAAGGAACTTCCCGCGTTCGCAAACTTCCCAACAACCTGAAGGCAGCACTACGGTCAAGAACCCAGGAAGCTCCCCGAAGCAGACCCAAACAGCCGCCGTTCTGTTAAAAGTTTCCGGGCCCGCCAGAAATTTGGCAGCACCAGTTCCTATACCTTCTAGAGGGCACAGTGGCATGACGGATCCAACTGATGCACTTAAATGGCAGCAGTCAGAGGTTTCTCCAATGGAACAGGGATCTCACAAGAACAAAATAGGGAGTCGCAGGACCCTCATACCGCGATAAGTTGGCCGGGATCACAATATTCTCGTGACTCTTTATAACAGCCCAGTCTTCTTCTGTAGAATAATCTTTATATAATTTTTACAATACCTGTCCGGTAACTTAATAATGCAATTTTTGTTAACTAATAGAAGAAGTGTAATGTAAAAACTTAAAACCAATTTTTTTTACTGCTCAACCCGTTTTTCGAATTGCATAGTTTTCTTTTAAAAACTGGATTTAAAAACCAAAAAAACTCTATTAGATACCTATGTCGAAGGGGTTGTAAAGAAATAGGTAATTCGCCATTTTGTGTTAGTGGCCTTTTATATTTTAAATGACGCCACAACTTCGAATGTAGAACTACAGCAAGGGCCCCGCCGAAGTTTATCCCAATTGTTCACTACAGGGGCAAAAAGCGAATGGAGGGCCAAGAGGAGGTTAGTTATCTAAAAATATCAGTTATCTAAAAATAAAATCCTGGTCTTACAAATGATCTTTCTAGACGTCGTCATTGCAAATTCTAATCAACTGATCATATTGCATTTGGACAGTTGTAACGGTCGGAATTATCATTTATTTGGGTTGGGAAATTTATTTTGGGAATCACCTTGTAAAGGGAAATTTTGGGGAAAATCACTTTGTGGGAACAGGAAAATTTTAAAGACAGAATAGGCGAGGAAAAAAATTAATGATGAAAGGAGTTTTGTTTTAGAAGAAAAAATGTGGGCTCAGGACAAAACAGTCATTTTGGTCAGCAATTTTGCTTTTAGTTCAGAAATTTCACAAAAAAATAGTTATTATTAAAAAGAATTAAGTAGTCGGATTATTATTTAATTTAAATGAGTCGTTAGTTCTATTCAAATCCCTAAACCCACTTGGAGAGGAAAGAAAAGAAGTTTCGAACTAGGACGTGAGGAGATTTGGTCCGTTTTTGCACACATACGACTGGCTGGAAGGAAAAAGAAACCCGCAGTATTCAGTTCATTGGAAGAAAATAACAATTTCTTTTCCGAAGTAGCAACAATCAGGACTATTTTAGGAAATAGGAGTTTGGAGAGGTACCGAAGGGGATACCAGCAATAAAAAAAAATTGTTTTTTTTTGCCCAGGGCAATGTGCGGATTGGTGTTAATCTGTACAAACTGTTTTATGTAGTTAAGGGGCAATACCCCGTGTTTATAATACTTTTCGTTTATCTGTCACCAGAATTTCCGAAGAAAGGTGAAAAACGTGTATAGATGCGGAAGGCAACGGAGATTTGGTGGACGAAGGAACAGGTTTGAAAGCAGAAGAACGAGGGGGTCTGGAGAACAGACCGAATTATATCCAAAATTACTCAAATCTGGTTTAAATAGAGGAAACAATTGGCGTAAAATTAGATGATATTTCTCAAACAGGCGACCCTAGTATAAAGGGAGGAATTTCAGGTAATTAATCAATATCTATAGTGCATCCACCCCCCAGATGGGTCAGGGATAGCAAAAAAAATCTACCCGAACAACAAGACACAAAATAGAATTACAAAAAATTTGCCTTTTTTTTGCTTTAACTTAAAAAAAAACAAAAAAACCAAGAAATAATTTATTCTAAAATAATAATTTTAATAGTAGTTAGTATTACTTAGTATTACTTTTATATCTTTGATAAGTATTTGTGAATGTGTGCTGCTCCTTGTCGGATATAGTTTGTTCTTTGGTGGTACCGGGAAATTTGTCGTTCTTATCAGGGATTCTGTTGATTGTGATCTCGTTTGTACAAAGCGAGGAGTATTGGCCAATACTGCGCGCTTTATTGTTGTCATTCCTACAATGTTCCCTAAAAGTAACGTACCACTTATGTTTGTAATTGGATCAGGTAATTGTTAATATTTGGCACGGGCAACTAATCCGTGACGTTGTTGTTAAGGTTCAAATATAACGTGTATGTTGATGGTTATAAATATATTAAAGCATAGTAACTATTAAAATGTCCCGGCGTTAAAAATTTTTTCTTGTGGAATGGTTGAGGGGGGGTTGGTCATTCCTTTTCAGGGTTGGACGCGGCACAGGCGATGACCGGAGAGTGACGGACGGAAGTTAAAGTTGCACAGACACAGGTAAGTGGTGAACCAGCCGCGGTAAGTCCCGGCCACGCACCCCACGACCCCTCCGGCGAGCTAGATAACTCCGTGTGGCCGGCGTAGGAGTTCCGGATTTTCTTTTCATTTCTTATGTATGGTATTGGCTCCTTGGTCATGCTCTTCCGGGCTTGTGGCTAAGGGGGTAATACCTCGCATAAGTGGCGCCCACTATTTTATCGCGCCATTATGCTAGTACACAGTTAATGTAAGCAGAGTATAAATATACCCCGAAATTTCGACCACCGTATATGATGTCGGGTTGAGTTCACTTTGGGTTGAAATAGAGTTAACCTGAAATGAAACATAACCTAAAATTTTTGTGTTTTGAAATTCTCATTCATAGATACTTAAAATTTCAAAACGAAATAATTTTATATTCTTGTGGAAAAAACAAAACGAATGTTACTTCAACCTAATTACAACTCAACTCGCGTATATGAGCGAAATATCAACTGGACCCAGGTAGGATAGTTAAGTTGGGTTAAGTGGACCCAATTACAACTCGACCCCCATTTATGACTGGGTTGAACCTGGATTGAACTTGGGTTTAACCTAGTCATAGACGGGGTAATAATGTAATGGTCAACGGTCCCCAAAACGGATTATATACGCGAGGACCTATGCTGCAGTTCTATATTCTAAGTACCACAAACCAACAACGCCATGCCCTTTCATTTGATTCCCAGGTCGAGACTGTTTTAAAAAAAAGGGGCGGCTATCATATTAGATCTAAGGATAAATTGAGTATACTCTATTGTATTGTTATCGGAGCTAAAGGTAGATGCAAATTTCAGCAGGATCGTATAACCGAAAGTATTCAAAACATCGATTGCAAAATATTCAAAAACGGATGTACCAGAATCTTAAACTTTTTCCAAGGCAACCATGTTGGAAGATCCTGGTTCGCTATTCTAATGTGGTTCCAGCATAATCTCGGCCACATAATAAAACCTACTCTGCCATGTTGAATTATGCCATTAGATAGGGTATAATTTGTTCTCTACATATACTCTTGGGACATGCACAACTTTAAATTAAAAACAAAACGTTAACTTTGAACGACATCTTAACATGTACTAAACATGCTTTAACGGTAAAAGTTTCCAAGCTTTACAAATGGCCGTTGAGTGCTAAAACTTACCTGGCAAGCTTTTACCAACGAAGAAAAGCCAACCAACTTCAGTCGAGTGGCTGCCATCGTCGTGTTCAAGTGTCGGATCTGCGGCCAGTTGTCGCGTCGCGTCTGAAGTGAAATTGTTAAAGTTTAACAGGAAATAAAGTGTTTCACCTCAATTATCCAAAAATACCTTATGTAATGTGAATAATAGAAATAACGTTGGTGGTACTAAACGCATTAAAAAATAGTTTTTAGTGATATAAACAAAAAAATGCACGAGTGAAGAATAAATATCTCAAAAAAAAGATCATTTGACGTGTGTCAAATTTTGGAGTGTGTGTTGGTTAAATTTTGTGTATGTACACGCCGTGAGTGCGATGTTTCGAAGTGTATTTGTAGTGTGAAGTGCAGCAAAGGGGAAAGGTGTAAAATTTATTAAAAAAAAATCCTTTTAAGAATCACCCACTTGTGCACACGCACAGCAAGAACATAAAAGACGGCAGGGAATTGATTTTTTTATTGTAATAATAAAAGCCGGGTTCCCTAGCCATGAGCGTTTTCAGTGATTTCCAGAGGCTCTGGGTCCAGCGGTTTCCACAAAGCTCACTCTCGGATGCTTGGGAACAAGATGTCCGAGCGAGTCTAGAAAGGCATCGCCAGAAAATAGCCGAGCTTAAAAAAGACTTAGAGCAGGAGACTTTATATGTAGAATATTTGGAAAGACTCCTTTCGGATGTTGAAAAGTACAAGGAGGCTGGTGGGGATCCAACAACTTTATTTGAAGCGGCCACAACATCGCAGGCACAACAGACATCAGTCACTGGAGCAGGAATCCATGACTCCATTGGGGCTGCACCTTCCTCCCTTTCACAGGACAACCTACCAGGAGACAATAAACAGGTTGAGGAGGTGAGTAATGCGTCTGCCGCACTTGGAATATGCGTCGCCCTCCTGTTATGATCAGGGGCAACCTATTTATGTATATATTTTTTTATTTCGACGCTACGATTGAGTGGCACCTTTTACTGCTACGAAAATGCCAATAAAACACCTGCCGTTTAATGCCTGTTTGTATAAATGTTTATCTTTTTGCTTCGGGAATGGGTTCTGCGGTCGTGCACCTTCCTCAGTCCGGGAATTGGTGGCCCCAACTTACTTTATCGTCCAAAGCAGATGTTTTCTTTCTGACGGTGTCGCTAATCAGCTCAGCACCAATCCGTATTAATTAGCAATTTGCTGCTGGCAGTCAGGCCTCTTTTCGTCTCCACCTCAATATTGTATAGTAAGTGAGACGAAGCGGATTTTGTGGGTAACTGATCACATCGATCTGTTGGTTGGGGCCCCTTATGTTGAGTTTCAGAGGGTGACATCATGAGGGAATCATGCGAAATTAGGAAACTACCCGTCAGTCAAAAAAAAACTAGAGAGGAAGTACTGCACTGATATGTCCAGTGATATCACGCAATGTGCGGTTGTTTTCGGTTGAATAACAATTAAATCGGAGCCCCATCGACCTGTGGGGTTACATAAAGTGTCCGACAGTTTCCGGTTTTTTATGGCAGCGGCGTTGAATATTTTGCTATCAACTTCTGTTTATTGGACAATTTGCTCGACAATGGGGAATTCTTAATAAAGAGAGACGTGATAGAATTTGTCACCAAAATGATGGCTGGCAGTCAAAATCTTAAGTGGAATCCTCTCCGCCCTCCTTGCAAAACTTGTTAGACTGCTAAAATTTAACATTTGCTTGTCTACTAGTTAAAACCCATGAAAAAAGTTAGAAATTTGCCTTTGGAGTCGTTCATAAATTACGTGAGGGGGGGGGGGGGGGGTTGAGCCAAATCTCGCCCAATCTCACGTGGGGGAGGGGGCTTCGGCAAATATCACGTAATTTCGTTTTTCCAAGAAACAGTCTAACATTGCGAGAAAACACTGAGTTAAATAAAGGAAACCGCAGTGGCCTTTGAGACCAGGGGTGGTAGCACGTATGTTGTTTCAATCGACCTCTTCATACAAAAATCTTGAATTGAATAAGAGGTCCATTGAAAAACTTACGTGCTACCACCCCACCCCATTAGTTTTCTTGGACTGCAGAGCTAAGTACAGTTGGCGACCGGTCAGCGTGTGGTGATACTTGGGCTCAAGGCGAAAACTTTCAGGCCATGGCCTGTCGGCGACCTGTGTGTAAATGGGGGTCTTAAGATATGGCTAAATCCTACACAAAAAGTTTTATGCTGTTATGCAAACTCCAGAAAGAAGCATAGTACTTACCTCTCGATTGCTTAGCCGCCACCGTCCAGACAAACGCGCGACTCGGCAAATGCTGCAGCGTACGAGGCAAAATACTGACCCGCGAAAATGCCCTTAGAATATAAAACTAAAAGGAAGGAGATACAAAATGGCATTAAAGAAGGCCAAACGTACCTCCTAGGCCACCTTCTACAGCAACATAGAGTTCTCAACGGAAGCCTCAAGGCTGCGTAAAATATTAACTAAAGCGCCAACAGTGCTTAGCTATTTACTCAAAGAAAACGTCGATTGGACTGACTCTTGCACGGAATCCCTGACACTACTTATGGAGACCCACTTCCCGAGTAGTACTACGCGTGGGACAGATATTACGATAAACCCTTCAGCCCACCACAGCTGGTCAATTCTATCATAAATAGAGCAAGAATTGAATGGGCTGTAAACACTTTCCCTATAAATCACTAGGCCCTGACGGCATATGGCCGGCACAACTGCAGCGCACCCTTGGTTACATAATATCATGGTTGCAGACCGTGTTTGCTGGGTTGTGGTTTTTATACCTAAGGCAGAAAAGCCTCCCACGCAACACCCTAGCTAGGAATTCAGTCCAATTAGTCTTTCATTCTTTCTTTTAAAAACTTTAAAAAGGCTAATCGAAATATATCTGAGGCAGACCTTATTAACCTCGGAACTAATACAAAGGGCAAATCTACTGCTACTGCTCTCCACGTATTGGTTTCCACTATTGAAAAATCCCTCGGTGTAAGGAGTAAAAACTAGTGGCATTAGCGTTTAACTCCCGGACGCCATTACCTTGGCCTTGACAGAACAGAAGATCAAAGCATCGTTGGTGTCTCTTATCCACGAAATGCTTACTGGCAGGATGGTGAGTTCGGTCCTAGGCGAGAGCTCTGTCCGAAGAGCCGTAAATAGGGGCACTCCACAAGGAGGAGTACTTTCTCCGCTCCTATGGGTCGTAACTATGAACCAGTTGTTGCGACGCATAGAGGCAGAGGGTCATCATGCCCTGGCATACGCCGATGACGTTGCTATCATCACAAAAGGCAAATTCCCTCAAGTCCTCTGTGATCCCATGGAGGCGGCGTAACAACCCCTTTCAAGGTGGACTCAGCGTTAACTTAGTAAAAACGAAACTGGTCCTGGTCCTCTCCACAAGCGGGAACCAACCTAACCTTCCTCTTTTCCCCAGAGCTTGGGATTGAAGTCTCCTTCCGACTACCCAATCACTGTAGTGTATACCAAGCTTAGGTTCTTACAATACTTGAAGCTGTTCTACTAATCAACCGGCAAGGCGACAGGTATCGGACTGTCTACATCTTCTCAGATAGCCAAGCAGCTCTGAAAGCCCTGCGCTCTTGCATAAACGCTTCTAAAATTATCTTTGAATGTCGCAGATCTCTTAACGAAATGGCTCAGCAGTTCAGGACCCTCCCCGTATGGGTGCCTGGACACCGAAATCTAGAAGGAAATTGTATAGCTGACGAACTGGCTAGGGGAGGTACGACCGCCGCTCTCCTCCCAGGAAAGGAAAGGGTTGGTATGCCTTGGGCTACTTTTAAACTCCGATGCAAACAGCATACAATGCAACAAGCGAAGAAACATTGGAGGGATCTTAATAAATGCACCGTGGCCAAATTCACCTGGCCCTCTTATGATCTCAGGCGGACCACCTCACTACTGAACATCGGGAGACAAGACCTCTCAGCTATAGTGGGAGTGTTGACCGGACACTGTTCTTCTAGGGACGCATACGACCAGCTTAGGTATTGAGACCTACGATTTTTGCAGAAGCTGTAAGAATCCGGACGAGGAAGAAAGTGTACTACATCTCCTCTGTCCCTGCCCAGCCCTAAGCAGAAAGAGACTAATCACATGTGAGCCCTTTCTAAGCACGCCTGCGGAAATCTCGAAGAGTGGGGTCCCTCAACTTAAAAGATTTATTACTTCCTCGAGATGGTTTAGCGAAGAAACGAGACTTTAACACCAGGTTTAAAGTGGGATAACTATGGCATTATAATGGGCTTATCCTTTTGGCCTAAGTGTAAGAGCTCAAACCAACAGCTCAGCCATATCTAACCTAACCTAGGGGTAATTTTAAAAACCCTCTTCCTCAGCATTTGTTTCTCTTAAATTTGGGGGGAAAACACCCAAGTTGGAATCCCTGGTTAAAACCCATGCAGATTTTTAGAAAGAAATTGAAGAAATCATCGATTTTTGGACAAATAACTAAAAGTATATCTCGAAACATCCTTGATAGAGGGCAATCGATATGATCATATGAGGAGGTCCTCACCAAAACGCTACATTTCCAATTTTGTAAAAAAAATATTTTTGAACACAAATCTGTTTTAATTACTGAATTTAACCGAAATCTTAACTGAAGTTGTGACAAAACGGGTAAACTCCTGTCTAAAAACCATTATGAAATCGTTCGATTGCACCAAAACGTAACAATTTGCTGTTGTAAATTGCAAGTCAGAATTGCTGCTGTATTCGTCACAATAAAACGATACATTTCCACTATACTTGTTCGTAGTTTACGCTATCAGTATAGATAGCTCGCAACAATACGTAACATTTTGTTTTTTAAATAATTTACTGCTTGTGTGATGATCAAACCTAATTAAAAAGTTTCATGCTTAAAAACAAGATAAAATCAGAGAAATGTGAAATAAAGAAACAAGAATATAGAACTCAATATAGGATACATAAATTAAGAGCGAACACATTTTATAAATTACTACAAAGGGATGAACCTAAATCGCTGACATTGTGTTTTGACCTACAACAGGTACAGCCTTTACCAAAATCTCCGATAGGGGATGCATTTTATTTAAGGCAGTTAAGTCTTTATACAATGTGTGTTACAGCAACGGATACTAAAAATCCTACGTTTTACCAGTGGAGTGAAGATCAAGCTGGACGTGGATCTGTGTGTGTAGCTTCAGCATTGCTCAATCATCTGGAGAATACTGAATTTGAAGATGTTGAAACATTGAGATTGTTTTGTGATGGTTGTGGGGGACAAAACAAAAATCAGCATTTACTTCACAGCTTGATGTTTTGGTTGCTACACAAAGCACCATTATCGCTGAAAGAAATAAAGCTGTATTTCCCAGTTAGGGGACATAGTTTCTTGCCGGCAGATCGTGTCTTTGCCCGAATCGAAAAAGACTTGAGAAGAATTTCAATTATTTTAAAGAAAGATCAATATTATGAAATTTATTCCAAACATGGCAACGTAAAGGCTTTGGGAGAAGATTGGCATTTGTATGACGTCAAGACATTAGGCCAATATTTAAAGCCGATAAATGGTATACAAAATATGAAGCGTATATTTTTTAAAAGATCTCGAAACCACCGTCAATGCTTACTAAAAACTTTTGAAAATTTCATATTTGAAAGTAATGAAAAGTACATAACTTATTTAAAGAGAGGAAAACGGTTTCCAACATCATTGCCAGGTGTTGACTTAGGGAATAAAATTTCCAATGAGAAAAAGAAAGATATATCTAGTTTAATGGTGAAGCAGTTCGGAGAATCATGGAAAGATTTGGAAGAGCTGGAGTTCTTTAAAAATCTGTTGGAAGAAGAAAGGCCAACTCTTGGAATTGAGCAGTTTGATTCACAAGGAGAAATGTGCGATTGCTGTGAAGAAGATTAAGCTCTTAGAGTTTAAGTTGTTTTTTTAAATAAAATTAATTGAATTTTCTGTTAGTATGTTTTTTTTTAAATAACAAATGGCCACGTGAACAATGATATCTCTCAAGTATTAGAATAGTTTTCGGTAAATAATTTACTAAATAAAAAAAAACTGATTGGAACAAAAAGTGACATTTCTACAATGGTCCAACCAAAACGCTACATTACCAATCAGTTGCACCAAAAAGTAACATTTTCTTTTGTTTAATAATTCTCACGGCCATGTAAGCCAAAATAATTAATTTATGAATTACCCAATAGTTTTATGCTTATTTATGTCAATTTATCCCCCTTGTGGAGTAGAACTTGCTTTAGTGATTAATCACATTAACAAACTTTGCCAAATTACTTAAAATCAGATATGAATGAAATGTTACGTTTTGGTGAGGACCTCCACATCACGTATCCGGTTTTAAATATCGGATATACATATGCATATGTGTGTATATCTTCCATGAGAAGTTATTATTTTGATAGATTTTTTAGAAATCGCTTTTATCTACTATCAATCGCTCCTCTTGTGTGCTTTCCAAATACTTCTAACGCGGAATGGCAGTAAATTCTCGTCTTCTAAACGATGCAATTGGAAACATTAAGTGATCTCCGCCTCGCCAAAAATTAAAAGCTTCGCATCAAAGCTTAACTTCGGACCTTGTATGTTATTCAGGCATTCGTTATCACTCGCGTGTTACACCTTCCTCGCTCTCCAACACATTCCTATAAATTCTCTTATCTACCTATCTAGATTACTTGCCAAAACACTGCCATAATTTGCTTTGAACTTCAAAACTAGTATTATATCGCTGCTTTTTAAAACCGGGGCGGATCTCGAGCAATAAAATCCGAAAATCGTGTGAAATTTCACGTCGAACCTCACCACGAAAATCATTGTTTCCTAAACTTTTTCGTTGTCTTCAAGGCGAAAGTATAATTTCCCATAATTTTCCAGAATTTCTTTCTCTAGAAATTAACTTTGAGAAATTGTGCCTGTAACGTGTCATGTGATTGTGCTACTGCGTTGTGGCGGTCAAGAAAAATGTCTTCGGTTAGGGACCGAATAAAGTCATGGACAAGGAAGGTAAGAGCTCTTTTATATATTTTATATGACTGCACACGAGTATTCCACAAAGAACTCGATTCAGAAATTAATTTGAGGAAATGGTGAGCACTTAGTTAACAGAACTGCATTTTGTCGGGCTGTGCCCCTTATCATTAAGCCTTATCACAGTGACAATTTTATTATCAGCGCTTTCGCTTTGGGTAAATGTGCTTCACTGTTGGTTGGTTCTGAATGAGTTGGTGAAGTCAGATATGTGAAGCAAGGCAAACGAGGTAGAGCCGCATTTTTACACAAGGGGGCACATATGTGATGTCAGTGGACTTAAAATAGGGGCTCTTTTTTGTGGATTGAAATACTTAGCTAATAGTTCTGGCAGATTAGAACCAGGCATATCTACAATTTTATTAACTTTGTTGACCTTTTGTACCTCTCTCAAAATAGAGTTACCTTCGTATAGGAGTGAAGTGAGTCACTGCATGTTATCAGAGTTTCTCCCCTATCAGTAGAAGTTTATTTATTGCTGAGCTTATGCTGAGCCAATAGTGGGTTGCATAGAGTATGAGAAATTGATTTTTTAAGTATAATCATTTGTTGTAATTGGGTTTATTGATGAAAAACTAAGGCGAAATAACAGGATTACCAAAAGCAAATTGCTCAATATCTTGAAGCCACACAGGTGTACGTTTAAAAATGATGACAAATGAACAATTATTGTGTTACTCTACTTAAAGCTTTAATGGCTTTCCAAAGTTATTGTAGATATTACTAACAGCTTTACGAAAAAATATACTTACAGTATGCTGTACTCTCTGAATTTAATTTAATAATTTCTACTTCTAATAAATTAATACTAATAGGGCGGTTTTTTCTGAGTTAGTTATTAGGTTCAAAAATACCGTGTGCACCACGTGGCCGATTATGCTTTAGCCTCTATACTTCAACTTTGTAGCACAGATAGATTCAGCAGCTTACCAAGCGGGTTGCCGCTTACACTTGGCTCAACCTAGAATGAAACAGTTTTGGCCATTGAGTAGTTCTAAGGATTCATTTACGATTAGCCGCCACATGAACGGCGATATAAGTTTTCCTTACGAATATACTTTTGCTATAGCCTTGAACACTGGTGGCCAAAAGTCGATCGCCATTGATCGGTCAAATTTTGGTCGCTCGCTTCCGATGTATTTATTTAATGTGTTACGATTGTACCTGTACGCAGTGCGAGAACATAAGGCACAAATACAGCGGTATGCATGTATGCAGGGGGCCTCGGTAGTCTAGAGGTAAGGCGCCTGACTGCTATCCCCAGAGGTCCCGGGTTCGAATCCCGGTGGTGCCACGGTCCTTCGCCTTTCCCACCTAACTTTCCTTCTTTCTTCTTCCCTCTTTACATTCCTGATTCCCCTGTCATACCCTTCCCTAGTCCTTCCCCGCTCCACCAAGCGCATGCCATCGGTTGGTTGATGAGATTCAACTCGTTTCAGGAGGCATAACACTCCAGCGAGTTGTTCTCGACGCCCCGATGTCAGAGTCGCGAAATGGTTGTGAGTAGGTGGAATAAAAAAATATCGCGGCTAGGTTGTGACAGTTACTTCCTTCTCTTCTGTCTATCTTCCGGCTAGAGCTGCTGTTCGACATTCACTCTATACGAAAAAAAATAGATTTTCGACAGTACAAAGGGACTTTCCCTAAGCCTCTAGTCTGTCACATAAAAAAAAAAAAAAAAAAGTTACCAAAATTATAATGGCTGTAATGCATTTATTCATTCCTCATTCCTACAAATGGATGATTTAATCGAGAATGTATGATCGCAATTAAAACTAAAGAAGCCGTCTACAAAGAGTAACTCCAGATATTCTCAGAGTGAATCATCTCGACGTGAGTACATCAGGTTGAGAAACTCCTGCAAATCCACCATCGGAAAAGTCAAAGAATTATTCGTTGACGGACTGAGAGGTAAACTCATTGACTCCACTGCTGGGGCAGTAAAAACTTTTGGTCCTTGTTAACCTCCACCCGGAAGAATTTTACTTCACAAAGAGCGCCTCCATTCATTTACGATAAGCAGGTGCTAACAAAAAGTAAACCCGAGGCCGACCTACATCACTGCTCGTCGCAAATTCTTCTTTACTCGATGCTGACATGCAAGCCCCGCCGTCGAGTGTTCCACCCACTCAATGGACACAGTTTTCTTCAGGACGCACGAAGTATATAGGTGTCTCAAAGAGCTAGACTAACAAAACCACTGGCCCAGACAATATTCCCTATATGGTTCTTAAAAATGTGCCTCATCTTTGGCTAAACCGCTACGCAAATTTTTCGCACTTTCATACTTCTCCGGAGTGTATCCAGACTCTTGGAAACTGCCCCATTGTTCAGCCTAATACCGAAAAAAGGTGACGCTAGTGACCGCTAACTATCGCCCAATAGCAATCACTTCTGGTCTCTCCAAAATCATAGGGACAATCATAAACAGGAAGCTTATGAAATATCTTGATTGCAGCCAAATATTGGACGACAAGTAGTACGACTTTAGATCGAAAAGATCTACTGGCGACCTCTTTGTTTGCCGAACAGATCACCTCAACCAAACTATACACCGATTTGGTGAATCTGGCTTGGTTGCTCTGGATATCTCCAAGGCTTTTGACAAATTATGTGGCATCCCGCTATGTAGGCTAAAATCTGTTCTAAAGAACTGGAGCTCCTTTTGTAGCCAACCCTCACACTATCTCCGCAAGTGCTCTCCAGAGTTCAATTCTATCACAAGCTCTCTTTATAGTTTTTATAAATGACCTGCTCTAAATCCCCTCCAATCTTCACAGCTTTGCTGATGACGGTACTCTACGTTATTCCTATGGCCTTGATAAGCACGCGCTAGATCACAATATCTAGCATCATCGTGAACTCATGTCCAATTCAGTCAACAGAGACATCGAACTAATTCTTGATTGCCTCAAGAACCGTGTCGAATTTAATGCATTGAAAAGTACTCTAAGCGTCTTGGTCTACGCCATCCTTCCAACGGAGGTTGGGTCTCCTTCGCTGACCACCAGACCTATGGGGACAATAGTACACTGAAAAAATTTCTTGGCTTACACCAAATTTTCTTGAAACAAGCAGCAGTGTACTGCAGCAAAACAGGAAATATCCTTTTGCTTACAGGCGATAGCAAGAAAATAGCAAAGAATTGTAATGGTGAGGGAGGGCTATAGTGATTCGTGAAATCGGTCCACGATCTTTCGAGATGGTAGTCGGGCGCCTAAACCGCTAGAGCCTAGAATACCAAAGCAGGCTAACTACTTGTTTATCTTTATAGACTCCAGATCATCCAATGCTATCTTCACGAGTGCTTCGATAATAGTATCCACTAATTGTAGTTAACCATGTAGCTTTTGAAGCACAAAAGCTTATAATAGTTTTAGAACACGCTCGTTGTCATTCACTTAATTAGCCACGTATTAAGTAGCCCTGTGATGTGGCAATCACTTTTCGCCTACTGCTATTAAAGGTAGGATCCCTGCCGCGACTTATTACCTGGATTAGTACCTAGTGCGTCACTCCAACAACCACGGTCTAAAGTTATAGTCATGCTGGATGCGCGCACAACTATATCTATACACCCGTATCGTTGGAGTGTCCCACTATTTCTTTGCGTTTCTTGGATGATTGGGTACCTTTTTTGTCATGATGTTGGCTGTCTGTAGTTATAAGGAAGATATGTGTATTCCTACAAAAGCGACACAGGTTGGATACTTGCCATCTACAGCAATATGAAAAGTACTGTAGCCGGCCAACCACAGGCTGTGTACCAAGTTTTACATACTCGGCTTTAATATAACACTGTGCATAAGACCATCGAGGCAACTCTACTAAGCTCCAGGTTGTTCTGGACCACGTCACAGTCACATCTGGACTGAGGCAGGTCAAATTTGGCTGTTTCCTACAGCTGTAAGCCTATAGAACTTGTTTGAGCCAATCTTTTTGACTTTGATTCGACCGAAGCCGTAGAATTGGAACATATCCAGCTCTTTCAATTGTATTAGCAACCTCTTGTTGTTATCAATGCTTAGGGTAAGAATTTGCATGTATTTCACTCTTTACTTAAGTTTTACACATAAATGCGGAAGTCCAATGAAAGCACTTAGCTAGCATCGAACATCGCACGGCTTCAAAATGCGATGCTGTGAAGTGCCTGGGTGCTAACCTGGTGCCGGTTCATGTCCAATGACAGCACCGAATGAACCATGAAATAAAATTTAAAGCAAGTTATTTTTTCTGTTTTTTTTTGCTAGAATTTTGATTTAATAGGTATTATCAGCCAAAAATATTGAAAAAGAGTCTTTCATTAGATTATTTTGGATTATTATTTAAATAATGGAGAGAATCCCTTAAAAACGAGGGTGACAACCATATTTTAGGATTACGGACTCCGATTTTCGTAAACAGCGATCCAAAAAACATATAGAGAGTCTTCGCGTCGTTTTTCCCCACTTTCTCACTTAAAAACAAAACTCTAACTTTTTAAATGATCGGTGCTAGGCAAAATATCAAAACTTTTTTATACGAGCACCGGCACGGTAAATTTATGATTTTTCTTATTGGACATTGACTAAGGTTTTGATAAGACAAGCACCTTTTGAAGTGCCAGCACCCGGTGCGGTGCTCTCTTTGGACTTCGGCCTAACAGAACATTTTGCTTAACGCCTTTGTTCTCTTCGGTACTATTTTACCTTTTTAATACTAAACTAATCGATTTAAAACTAATCAGAAGGTACTAATCACCTTAAAACTCAATTTTCAATATGCTTCGTCCAAACGTCTTCCAGTCATATCCTACAAGAAATACTTAACTGCTACGAGCGTATTGCATACAACTAAAACCACTTATATACTCGTGTTAATTTTCATGCTTTTTATGCAGACAAATTTCCGTTATTTATAGCTTAAACAAAATCAAAAATCTTGATTTATTTCAAACGATTTCTCAAAGTAAAACGTTTGTCCTCATTTAATGATTTCTTAGAGCCAACTCAACTCCTCTCGTACCAAATACGATCACAGTGAAAGTGGGAGTCAAACGGAGCCAATTGGCCAGACGTGCCAAACATGATAAATCAACCAAGAATAGTAGACCACAACTCGGGGAAAAATTGCGCCAATTATAAACAAAACTTTTCCCTCTTCACACTACCAATGCACGTTATCATCATTTATTCGTTTATCGTTTATTATGGAACCATTTCCACTCAATATCTGCCCTCATGTCTGCTGCTGCTGTGATGTTCGTAAATTTATGCGATTTAGTAGAAGTTCCGGTTAAAATTGTTCCAAGCTTAGCAACATGCTCTCGAAACATGCAAACAAATTGAACATGATATGGCAAAGTGATGTGACGCTTTGACTGCGCTACAACTCGTATATACCTCAGAGTCTCCCGAGCAATTTCTTTGCATATTAGATTTTCGTGTAGTTCCTAGAGAGGAATAATGTTGTTGGCGGAAAATAACATTAAAATAACACTTGGAAGAGACATGTACAATATACGAATAAGTGTAGTTCTCTCTGCTTCTAATGGATATGAGTTTATCAGCATAATAAGAGGAGTCATGTTTTATCGGGAATTTTTTTGTTTGTTTTTCATATACGTATGTAAATTAATCAAATTAATCTTTGAGCTTTTGTCATAAGTTTGTGTGCACTTCACACAGAAATTGGCTTCGTTAGTTTTATGTTTTACCATGGAAATTGGGTGACTCCATTTTACTCACGCGTAAAACTGAACGCCTCTCGCACCTTGAGTGTCAAGAGTACCTTTAATGGAATTTCTCGCTGCTTCATTAACTTCATAATTAGCTCTAACAGAACTTATCACAATCTCCACTAATTTTATCAAATAAATTCCAGTAATGCTATAATCTCTATGATTGAACTTTGTGCAACGCTCTAGTTCTCCCTAGCGAAATTACCTTGTCACTGTATTTTCGTAATAAAAAATCAGACCATCCCATATTTGTGAGCACATACAGAGACATATACCACTAGAAACTCAAACACTATACACATCTTAAATCATCTCATTATTCCGCGATTTACTGTGAAGAAGAGCATCTGGGTCAGAAGCGTAGATATACAGGAAATTGCCACAAGTCATGGATAGCAGCTAGATCGTTGAACCGAATCTAATCTTGTTTTCGTCTTTTCTTATTTCCAGAGTGGTCTTCTGCGATCATTGGGAGAAGGGCATGCCGCAAAGGCAGCGGATCGAGACAGCAACAAATTCTCCAGCTTCACCCAACAGCAGCAGCAGCAGCAAGATCAGCAACAGCAGCAACAGTCCACAACAAACGGTGGATCATCTACCAGTGAATCGAATGATGAGCACGAGGACAAGGATGCCGGGACAGAAAAAGACTTCAAGAACATCCAGATACAGAAGAATGGAGCCCTTAACCAGTGCATTAATGAACTTACCTCGATCCAAAGGAAAGAGCCAGAAGATTCAAATAAATCGAAAGAGACACAAGATAACAAGACAGACCAGACCCCCTCTCACTTTGTAACTGTAATAGAAGTAAAAGAATCGAAGGCCACACCTGAAAAACAGGCTCAGCCTACACCCGGGAACACGGAGACAGTTTCAACTACCGACACAGATCGTCGAACTAGCGAAAGTGAATGTGTCCCTAGCAGTACAGAACGGAAGACTACCACCATAGAACCTTCGGCCCCGCCAATATCACCCGCTATGAGCGCTTCGGCAACATCTGCATCATCCTCTTCCACGAGTGTGTCTTCTATGGTCCAAGCTGCCAATCTAGATGCTAAGAAAAAGGTGCCACCAAGGTAAGTCACATTTAGTTTTCTTTTATTTATTTTGTTGTTGTTGTTGTTTCGTTTTCTTGTCCGGCTGCATATAGCATTTCTGTTAGTCGGTCGTTCAAGTTATACCGGTTTTTGTCGCGCATGCAGTGATTAATTGCTTCGGCATGGCAAATTTGTTACAGATGTGTCAAACCTTTTTTTTAACGTGGAAAATAAAAATTCATTTTTTTTAATTAAAGAAACAATTAAAGGGGTTTTGGGTTTTTCTTTTCAAACGGTCTTGATTAACTGAGATGAAGTGATTGCCGGCTTCGATACTGATTTGGGTGTTGATAGAAAATTAAAAAATGCGTGAAATTTGATCAGCTACGCAGAGGATTGAATCCACTAAAATTATTTTGTGGTTTTAGACTACGAGTTAATTTTTTCAAGCTTTCTCCTAGCATTAGTAAAGGCATTTTTATAGGTCGCGATGTGGGTAGGGGCAGCAGGTCCGTTTAAGCTAAATTTTACAGAAAAGGCAACGTTTTGTAAACGCACTCGTTATAGAACTTTACGTATGTCAAGTAAAATAAGGCAGTGTGCTTGCAGTGATATTTTAAGCTTCGAAATCTCTTTCATAGCTCTGTAAAGCTGGCTCTATACGATGCTATGAACACCTTCCAACGTTGGACGCTTGATGGTAGAACGCATCGTGTGACCGATGCTCGAACTACGAGTGTCCAATGTCAAGCGTCCAACGTTGGTGTTTAGACACGTTCGGGCTGTTGTCAGTATTGAATCAAACGTTGGAAGCCATCATTCGATGAAATGATCACCTCATTGGCTCCAGATTTAGCTTCTTGAGGATCGATAAATGATGCCGAAGGTCCGCTGGCTTAAAGGAGAACAACTCCTGTAGACGCAGCGCCCCGCCGTAGCCTCCTTCTTCACTGCTAGGTAGAGCGGAGGAATATTCAGTAGGGCCTCAACAGACGCAGTCGGACAGGTGCTTTTAGCTCCCGTAAAACCAACACAGGCCAGTCTTTGCACCCTAGCCAGCTTAGTCACAGGACCTTTTGTTTGGTTTTGACCCACCATGCAATGGGTGAATACGAGACCATGAGCTTTATAATAGCCATTATCGTAAGCGATTTGCCATTCATCTCAGCAGCTATCAATCTGCTGCTGAGAAGCAACGTGATCCATCTCACATTGAGGGGTAATGCCTTTTTTTTTAACGCGGCTTCATCGATCGGGTCGAAGGTAACGTTGTCTACCCTCAATGTCTGCAAAGGCCCAGAGAGAGATTTCCTTGGCCCTGGTGAACCTCTCAATATCTCTCACTAGCACATGAATAGCAGTCTCTGTAGATCGCCTGGACGGTAGGCAAATTGCAAGCAGTGAAGTGAGTTCGCTGTGAGACCCTCTCTAAGGATTTTGCTTCCCTATACGATCTTCTCTCCGATTTAGGGATAAAGAATACCTTAGCCTGTCTCCAGCACCTGGGAATATGGTCCAGCAAAAAGCTACCTCGTAATAATGGAAGCAGAATTGGTAAGATCTGTTCCAAGCTTCTTTGAAGGAGAGCAGCCTTGAAAGGGTTGAAGATGCCAAGGGCCTACTGAATCTTACCCACAGTGAAAATCGTGTTTGGCGGGCCGTGGTTTCGTTTGGCAAGTATTACTTCCGATCCAATGTTTGGTTCTATGGCCAACCAGGGTCACCTGTGAATCGAGGAAATGAGTGCTCATTAATTGCTCCATGTGACCCCTGGTGTCCTCCGTAAAGGACCCTTCAGGAGTCTTGAGGGAGACAATGCCATTGGATTAATCCTTTAACAAGACTTTTCATAACCTCGTGGAGGCTGGAAGCTTGCCTAATTCTTCACAGAAGGCTTTCCACGACCTTCGTTTGAATCTTCGCAAATCTTTGTTATAATTGGTAAAGGCTTTCTTGTCGAAGTCCCAGTTACCCGAGACCTTAGCCCTATTAAATAGTTTCCTAACTTCTCTCCTAAACCTGCAGAGATCATTGTTCCACCATGCAACCCTTCGGTTGGTATATCGTGCTTTTGCAGGACAGCTACTTTCAAAGGGTGTAATGATCGTTTTCTGCAGATTAGAAGAGATAAGGTCGAGATCGACCTCAGTGATGGTATTATTACCAAGGTGGCTGACTCGTAACCTGAGGGCTGTGCGAAAGGCTTCTCGGTCAGTCTGTCGTGGAGTCCTAAACGTTTCCTAGGAAATTGCAGAAGCTCTCAAGTTAAACGTTATATGTTGATGATTAGACATGGCTCACTTGAGACGTGCCAGTTCTGGATTTCAGACCAGTTGGAACTGAGAAACCTCTAGCCTAGTCACATTAGAAAAAGTAGGTTCGAGCCCCTTGTTATTGTAGGTAGTAATGAAATCAAGGAGGTGTTCGCCCCTACAATTAGTATTGGTGCTTCTCCACGCAAGGTGGTGCGCTTAGATTTGAAGCTACTTTAGGTTTCGTTATGGGTGCGTCGGACTTCTTTGGTGAAGGCTTTTCAGACAGCTGTGTGAAGCTAGCCCCCCGAAATTCGATAATTTCAAAATCTTATAGTGGATTCAATTGACCACTAAATGACCACTAATGACCATCAATAACTTTAATTGACCACCTTCGATTCACGAGAAAATCGAAAAAAACGTTTTGGGGGGCCAACTTCACGGTAGCCCCCCAAATGTGTATTTTTCTCGGTTTCTCTACGGAAAAAAACTGACCACTTTTTGACCACTTTTGACCACCCAATAGATTTTTTGACCACCTAAAAAAATGAAAAAAACCATTTTTTTTTGACGTGACAACGTCTATTAAAACGATGAACGCCGGCTGCATGCACGAAAAATGATGACTCATTGTCCCGTTATGTCCCGCAGTAATTTTAAAAATTTGATTGTAGTAACCTTAAAAATTTGATTAAAATTGTCAATATTTAATTAGATTAAATTTGTCAAATTGTCAACAATAAGCAAAGCAAGCCAAACACTCTGTCTCCTAACTGGGTGCCGGTGTATAAGAAAATAGTGAACATTACATTGACGAAAACTGTGAAATGCAAACGAAAACAGTTTCCTTGCGTTCCTGCTTGTGTTATTACCATTCACAAGTCGCAAGGTGGGACGTCTACTGTTATTGTTTATAAATACTCCTCGGAGCAACCACAACAGTTGGTGTAGGTGGCGCTGAGTCGGGAAACGAATATATACTACGTTTCCATGACAGCTTGAGTACTCGAAGGCTTGAAAATCTCAAGAACTCGAGCGCTCTGCCTACTTAAGCGGCATATTAGCATGAAATGAGCTTGAGGTCTTTAGCTGTCATTTAAAGTTACTATTATATTTCTTCCTTTTATCGTGCTTTTATTTCTTTATTAATATTTTTACCTCCTCATATTCCCACAAATTATCTTTAGACACATTTACAAGTCTAAATTTCGCACTTTCGAGCACTCAAGCTTTCAAGCTCGGTTTACATGACAAGCACTCGAGCCGATCACAAAAATCTTTTTGATCGACTCCAGTCGAGCTGCTTGCGTTTACATTTGTACTTGAAGTACGCTTCAAGTAAGCTTCAAGCTGTCATGGAAACGCACTAATAGACGGCTTGCACATCATCACGGAAAAGGATGCGCCTTTTATCTTCAAACACGGACGGGATGGGAACGACTCACAGACTAGGCGAGATGTCCGTAACGAATACATTCGACTCCGTGGATACGCCCTTCAAACAATCACTTCGAAAGCAGTGAAATTTTGTGATGACGGTAACAACGCTGGGCAAACTGTAGTGACAAACCTTAATGTTAGTTTGTCTGCGCACTTCGCCGATATTGAAACGGATCCCGTGATACCAAGATCGGATTATTTGGTATTGACTGAAACGTGGATGCGTGACAATTTTGATCCAGTTCCAATCAATAATTATGAATGTATAACCTGGCAGAATAATCGATCGGATTCTGATACAAACGCAGCTGGTGGAGTGGCAATCTATCGAAAATTAACATCAACATCCACGGCCAAAGTTCTCCACGTTGAATTGTCGGACACAACTCGTCTCATCAGAAACACAGGCGAGGTCTGCTTGGCTGAAATTACATGCTTCACTGCTGATACAACGTTTAAAATTGTACTTGGCGCAGTGTATATTCATCCTGGAGCAAGTGTCTCAAACATTAGTGTATTGCTGCACCAAGCACTCTTTCCGTACGTGCATAACAGGCAGTATGTGCATCCGATCATGCAAGTTGATACCAATGTACCAATTCTTCTTTGTGGCGACTTCAACACAAACGTGAAAAATGATGATAGCTACATTCCTCAAATTCATGAAGGATATGTACAATCTCGAATGCACATCAGATGTTACTAAGTCAACAACGCTGAGAGGAACAACCCTCGATTTGACTTTTTCAAGGCACATTACACTTGAAACACTCCCATTCATTTCATACTTTTCCTATCATCGACCTATCCTTAACAGAATAACACAGATTGCAAGAAGTTAAATATCAGACATGTATAAAAGCTGTAAATGAATTTGTTACTACACATTGTTACTTGTAAATAATCTGTTCATTAAAGTAATAAACATATTTGAATTCATTAGTGCAAATAAAAGCTAATTTATCAATCAAAATGAATATTTCATTTCACTCCTTTTTGTATCCATACAAATGATAATAATTTAATATAAATGATTCAATCTTATTCATAAAAGTATGCAATCATTTCATCAATGTTTTCTCATGACGTTGTCACGTTCAACAATTTTCTTTTTTTTAACCCAACGACAAACATCAAGAGGTGGTCAAAAATAAGTAGAAAAACGTTTTTTTCATGTTTTTTTACAAGCAGTTTCTATTATTGCAAATTACTTTTCTCAGATTAACCATGGCGTAGAATTTCCTCTTTCGACAGGATATTGAATTCAAAGCCAGGTGAGTTTACCTAACGTGTTTGAGAACATGGTCAATCTGGAAAAGTGTGTTTTTCATCTTAACCAACAATTTTTATTGTTACAAATTACTTGTCTAAAATTGATCATGACGTAGAATTTTTATTTTCGACTTGGTATTGAATTTGAAGTCATGTACCTTTCGTGAGGTGGGTACGTTTGCATATCATGCTACTTGCGTAAATATGATGACTTAAAACTTAAGACTCCCGCGTGTGACAGTTTCTCATCTACATGGCATCAGTGTTACAAACCCTACCTCGAAACTAAACGCACCAGCGCCTCGCTTGTACACGTGCAGAGAAGGAAAGGGCCTTTTGGTTGTTAAGGTGAAAAACACACTTTTCCAGATTGACCATGTTCTCAAACACGTTAGGTAAACTCACCTGGCTTTGAATTCAATATCCTGTCGAAAGAGGAAATTCTACGCCATGGTTAATCTGAGAAAAGTAATTTGCAATAATAGAAACTGCTTGTAAAAAAACATGAAAAAACGTTTTTCTACTTATTTTTGACCACCTCTTGATGCTTGTCGTTGGGTTAAAAAAAATGGTTTTTTTCATTTTTTTTAGGTGGTCAAAAAATCTATTGGGTGGTCAAAAGTGGTCAAAAGGTGGTCAGTTTTTTTCCGTAGAGAAACCGAGAAAAATACACATTTGGGGGGCTACCGTGAAGTTGGCCCCCCAAAACGTTGTTTTCGATTTTCTCGTGAATCGAAGGTGGTCAATTAAAGTTATTGATGGTCATTAGTGGTCATTTAGTGGTCAATTGAATCCACTATAAGATTTTGAAATTATCGAATTTCGGGGGGCTAGCTTCACACAGCTTTTTCAGACTATATGGCTTCGCTCTTCTCGCAGGGGTTTTGTGGCCTGGAGAGGATGTAAACTTCTTATTAAGAAAACGGTATCCTTCTCTTCCTCGGGGGTGACGCAAAGCCCAGCAGCATCTTCTCGGGAGGAGAAAGCTTCCAGAAGTCGCCTAAACGCGTATTTTGGCTGTGCCACCCCGTTTTCTTGAAGTAGCTAGTTGCTGGCTAGTTGGGTCGCCTTTCCGATGAAGCAGAAGGTGCCCGCGCTTCTGCAGAAGGGCCTCTAAGGAGATCTTCTGCCATTGGATTTGCTTTTATTAAGCGTCATCTTTCAAAAGACTAATGTCAAAGTTTCAGATATAATCATCACGTGGTTTCATTTTCATAGGCAATCCGTGACCGAAGAAGGCGAAGAGGGTGCAATCGGGCTATAAGGTGGTCTGTGTTTTGAGATGCATATTTAATCTATATCGACTACTTGGCAAAACGACAAACTATGGTGCAGTTACTGCACCGATTGAGCGAAAAACCCAAAGAAAAGACGTCATCATTTGGCAAATGAAAAAATAACTCACATCAACTTGCACATTTTTGATGGTAAAAATTATATGGGATTAAAGTTCCAATTATTACAACATCGACCATATTGGACAGATTTGACCCCTCGTGACTTATTTTATATCCAAAATTGAAAAAAAATGGCTCGGCGGAAAAAGATTCACGACGAATAAGGTCATTGCCCAAACGGAGGCCTATTTTGAGTACCATCCAATATCTTTTAGATGGCTAAAAAAGTTGGCGAAACTGGGTCGTAAAGTTTATCTATGTGTACATAAAGGAACTACGTAAAATAATTTGTTTTTCTACCTATTTCTCAGGACTTATGAACTATCTTTGTACTTTTATGTATGTATATGAAAAAAAATCGCAGATTTGATGGTTAAATTTTATTTTAAAATGTTCGTTTCATATGCTTCCAAATATTACAATCATTAGCTTGCCCTATTAAAGATATCTAGTGGCGTGCAATATACTCTCTGATTTCATTAGCTATGCTCTGTTTTCGTGTGTAATGCGATAATTGAATATATTTAAAAAAATAAAAATAAACTTTAAAAGAAAGCTAATTGATAAGGGAATTGCTTTGTTATTAGCGGGCCAGGCATGCGCTTACCAGAACTGATGCTTTGTTGGAATTTTTATCGGTTTAGATAAAATAATGCTGCCCGAGAAGTATTTATTACAAGAACTATGTTTTATAAGCCAGAATATTGTGCCACAAATGTTTTTCCATCAAATTTAATCAAAAAATATTTAAATACTTTAAAAAAGCACCGTAAAGTTTTCTGGTTAACCAAGGCAGCATCTGATTTAATATTCATCCAATCACAAACTAAATTCCAACTCTTCACACCTACTTATTCCAGTAAATTGCTACAGAAATATTTATGTGAATTACGAAAACCTACGAGTGACTAGCTCTGAACACACGACGGCAGCCCGCTCGATTAAATATTCTCGGGGTTTATTTTGAAATCATAACTTTTTAATTAGAACGTTATCATGAGTGTAGGAAGCTACTATGGCAAATATAAAAAAAAACGTTAAAAAGTTCACGGCCGGATGAATTAATAAAATATGGGATTTAAATGAAAATATAGAGAGAGAAAAAAATTCCATGGAACACGTATGGACACATATGACTTTCCTAGAAGCGGGGTTTTCAACGCCTCGATTAAGATCACGGATGTGATATATCTGATTTCGAGAATTTGACTAGCTTTAAGAATTGTGAATTATTATTTGTTTGATTTTTGAGGCTGCGTAAACAAAAATGTGTGTTATCGCAGCTTCTGCGAGGAGAAATATCATCGTCAAAACACATAGTAGACGTTTATAAATAGTCTCTCGGACGTGCATACACTGCATCGGTCTTGTTATGTTTTCCACGCCCAGCAAAAATATGATATAATATTACTTATTCACAGAATGAAATGCAACAACAGCTGAAAATGCTTGGTCCCAATTGGAGACATGCCAAAAACTCCGGAGTTAGCAAAATTCTTCTTTAGAATGCGCGCCAAAGTGAAACTAGGCCTCAAAAGTCACTCATGGGAATCATCTGTTTGCTTACCAATAAATTATGAGATTTGTTTACATTGGTAAAAGCACTACTGCCGCTCCTTTATGACCCAGTTTTCCAAGTAAAGAAAAGATTTTGTGAACCCAAAAAAAATCCGCAAAGCAAAGAAATCCCCAACGGTTGCTTAGTGCTTAGAAGCGGAAAAATCCCTCCGAAAAAAAAAATATAAAAAAATAAAAATTGTCGGAGGCTTTTACACTGTGCAAACAGCAAGGTCGTGGTAGATACATTTTTGTGTGCTTGTATACCTGTTGTAATTGGCTTATCCTGTAATTAATAATAACGCCAAGGTTTCGCGTGCTAGCAAGGATTTCTTCTTGTAGGTGGGCCATAATTACGGCTGGATCCACAACTCATCGCGCTATGTTTACCTACTAAAACTCCCTTGGAAATGCCATTATCCGCCTTTTTCTGGTTCAATCTTCAAAGGTAAATCGCATTTGAATTTCGTAATAGGCTTACGGACAGTGGTGGTCACCAAACAGGTCGACGTTGAGTAATGACCACCGACAACAGCAGTATGATGAAATTTTTGTCATCCGTCTCGACTGTCCGGTGGCCCCTTGTGGGCTGCTGCTTGTTGCGCTTTAGGTCAACACTTTCACTGGGTTAATTGAAGTCTTTCTAGGTTACAGAAAATACTTTTTTCCATTTTTTTTTTTGCCTCGTTTTCTTTTTATTTTGAAAATAAAATGGAAATAGCTTCAGCTGCGACCAGCTTGGGACATTAAGAAAGGAGTGGATGATTAGCATGCTAATTACATTTTAACAATGGCAGTTAACAAGGGGAAAACAAAAACTACATGAGAGATATTCACGCTTCGAGGAGGAAAATCGATTTGATTAAACTTTTTATAGTTGCAGAATGTTTTATTAAGTGATAGACAGCTAGAGACACGCAATCTTTTTGTCTTCTCTTATCTTTTTACATTCCCTTGAATGTTCTAAGCAGCTGAAATATTTCGAACATAAATATAAAGCTTTATACAACAATGTGACACTAATTATGTGCCTTTAAGCGTTTAGGGGTAAGAATTTAGAGTTACAAAATGCAGTCAAACACGCATTAAGAATCAATTGGTGAAGAGAAGGTGTGGCATAAAAGGAAATTTTATGAAAACCATTTATGATTTACTAGATCTTGAAGCCAAAATTGGAATTTACGATTGCCAATACCAATCCGATTTAATAAATGCCACGCTATACTAGTATTTATCAAATTTAACACTCCAGACATGAATAATAATGCCAATTACGCATTAGAAGAAGCATGACTTTGCTTATAGGTCAATGCTAAGTGTCAATATATGTATAACAACATCCTACACTACATCTACATGCCGCATTCCTTGGGAGCAAGATCCTTGAATGCATGCTAGAACTACACATCCAAAACTCTATAACGTAATGGCATCGAATATCGCCGGGGTACCTAAATCCGACCAATTAGTAAGACTAAGTGAAAAATAAATATAAATGCATTGTCACGATTAAAATTATAAATTAATTACTATACTTGAGGAGTGTCTTTTCAAAAGGGGATATTTACATGTGATTGCTTTTTTCAGAAAATGAAGAAAACTGATTGTGGTACTTCCATAGGTCTGCAGAAAAGTAGATTATCGGTGTAGGTATTATGTAATCACATTGTTATAATAGCATATTTAGATAAAATATCTGACCATGTAGTTTAGAGCTACTGAATTTAAAAAAAATGAAATATCCCCTTTTGATCAGGAATTTTTATAATACCCCCTTTTGTTCTGTACTACATGTAAATATCCCCTTTTGTATTGTACATCTCCACAGATATCCTCTTTTGTTTGGTACATTATAAATTTTAAAAACAAATGGACATTATTTATTTAGAAAACAACTTTTTTATTATCAAATATCTGTAATGATTTGGTAATTAAGTAAATATTAATTAAACTCTAGTCTCACCGATATCATCCGTTAGACATCCAGAATCAATATGCTGGATTTCTACGTCTTCTGAAGTGCCACAGTTTGGAGCATCTATTAATAGCTCTTTGTACCATTTCAGTTCGTCCAAAGTAAATTACTCCTCGCCAAACTGTTTTGTCAAGAAGTTATTGACATCTTTCTTTTTTTTTCATTTAGTGGACGTTGTGCCAATTCTAAATCATCCAAAGATATGGGATGCCTCTTGCCTCTTGTTAGGAAGGGGATATGTTTTTCTGTAGCCTTGTCAAATCTATATGTGTCATGGACCTTTAAGTCAACAGTGTATGTTCTTCGGACCCGTTTCTTAAAAAAAATTATTCTTTTTAAAGACTGGATACCTTCTAATTTGTGGTAATAAGCTTCCAAGCTTTTTAACACGCATCCGTCCCTTGTGTCAAATTGACACAATTTTTAAATTCAAATGCAAAGTACTGACGTATTTGTCGTTCAAATCGAATGAAATTTTGGGGCACTGACTAATTTTTGAGCTTTCGTAATTATGTTTAATTATGTTCGGAACACTAAAAGTAAAAGTTTATTCTAATTTGTTACCATTTTTCGGACATTTTAAGAAGGGACACTTTCGACGAAAAAAGTAAGGGACAGATGCGTGTTAAATCTTTGAGCATCCAGTCTTTACCCAGTATTTTTAAATTACCAAATTTTTTGAAAATGTCATAACATTCATCTTTAGTGGTTATAAAACTTTTTTTTCTAATTTCTTTCTCCAGCCGACCAAATGCCCGGTCAGCTGGGAGGAAACTATGTTCTCTTACAGGAAAGAACAATGTAACATCTTTGAGGTGTGGTGGGGATAGTGTTAACATGGTTGCATTGTTGCCTAATTATTTTTCTATGCCTTTTGGAGTTTTGTTTTAAATTACGTCATTGTCAATTTTCTACAAATATTAATTCTTGTTAATATTTATCTATGAATGTTGTCAAACAATGAATTTGGTCGACAAAATAAGGTTTTTTTTGTAAATATCCCCTTTTGAAACGTACACGCTATTTTAGGTGCTATTAACTGGAAATTAATCACCTTTTCTTTCAGATTAAGTTAACGAGATTGTATATTTTAGCATAGAGAACAAGACCCCATACTCAGTTCAAAAAAAATAAAAATTGTAAATATCCCCTTTTGAAAAGACACTCCTCACTTGTGGATAGTTAAAAAACCAACCTAAATTGTCTATTCTTCTTTAGGCCCTTATTTTTGGCGATAATTCTATCACGCGAGAAATTGCAATAAAAGAAAGAGCGGCGCATTATGTGAGCGAGCCGAGCTAGCACGAAGTACTCGCAGATCGCTTCGCCGACCTTTATGAACTGCTCAAAAATAAACCGAATAATTCGGCCGAATGTTCGGTTCGGTACATTTTTGACCGAATATTCGGCCGAATATTCGTATTCGGTCGACCCCATATTCGTCGCATCTCTAATAAATATGTTCTGTTTGCGGCATTTATTCTTCGTTGTACATCTATCGTTTCATCGTTGCTTTCTCTGACTGTGGACCCCATTTATATAGTTAAATTCGTTTACTCGTTTAAAGTTATATTTCCCCCAGGTGGTGTTGTGGCTTCTTGTTCTTTCCACCCTTGACTGAATTGGAATCTTACTTTTGTCGGCATTTATTTGCAGCCCTATATCTTTGGCTCCCTCTTCTAATTCCGTGAATATTTTTCTAAGGTGCGACAGTGATCTGGCAAGGCAGTTTATATCATCGGCATGTCCTGCCAATTGTTTTGATTTGTTAAGCAGGGCTCCGTTCGCATCAATGTTTACTTTGCGAATTACTCCTTCTAGGCAGAGATTAAATAGCATGTGAGCCAGCTTTAATCTTTGCTTGACTGGGAAGGACTCCATCAATTCTCCTTGTATTCTGACTTGTATTTTACATTGTCATTTTCGTTAGTTTCACTATCTTTAGGGATATGTTTAGGTCCAGCACTGTCGCATATATTTGCTCCCTGTTGATGCTGTCGTATGCTTGTTTAGTTGATACACGTCTATGTTGTATTCCCAGCATTTTCGGAGGATTTGCCTTATTGACAAAAATTGGTCAATTGTTGATCTATTTCTTTTGAATTCAGCTTGGTATTCAGTTATTGCGGCATCTGGCTTCTGCATAAGTCCAGTCTGGCTTTGGGGGGCCTCGGTAGTCTAGAGGTAAGGCGCCTGACTGCTATCCCAGAGGTCCCGGGTTCGAATCCCGGCCAGCCCCACGGTCCTTCGCCTTTTCCACTTTCCCACCTACATAACTTTCCTTCTTTCTTCTTTCCTCTTTACATTCCTGATTCCTCGTGTCATAGCCTTACTTAGCCCTTCCCCGCTCCACCAAAGCACATGTCATCGGTTGGTTGATGAGATACAACTCGTTTCAGGAGGCATAAAACTCCAGCGAGTTGTTTCTCGATGCCCCGATGTCAGAGTCGCGATAGTAATGGTTGGGAGTAGGTGGACTGAAAATATTGCGGGAAGGTTGTGGCAGTTCCTTCCTCCCCGACTAGAGCTGCTGTTCGACATTGCACTCTATACGAAGAAAATAGATTGTCAACAGTATAAAGGGCCTATCTTGAGACTCTAGTCTTTCACATAAAACAAAAAAAAATTATGTTTGTCATTATTTTATATACTGTGTTCAAAAGAGATATGCCTCTATAATTTCCATAGTTGAATTTGCCCCCTTCCTTGTATATTGGGCAGATAAGCTGTTCTTCTATATGCAGCACAGTAATTCATATATAGCTACTGAAAGCGATTCGCCTCCTTGTTTGATCAACTCTGCTGGGATGTTATCAATTGTTGGAGATTTGTTGTTTCTTTGGATCATGTCTGATACGCTTATTTGTGTCGCTGCCTGTGACTATAGCCAGTGTTGGGCATTAATCAATTAAATTTTCAATCAATTAATTAATTGATTAAAAAATTAATTGCGATTAATTTAATTGCAATTAAAATTAATTGCGATTGAACTATTAATTGCACCCCACAATTAATTTATTTGGATTAATCTGTATTAATTGTATATTAGAACTAAATCAATTGCAATTAATTTATCAATTGCAATTAATTTTGTCAATTGTTCTAAAAAACAATTAAAACTAACAATTATTCCGCTTCAATATAGATATAGACACTCCAATTTTATATGATCCTGCCATTTTTTTTGGAGAATCATTCATATAAAGAGCATAATATGAAAAAAAATATGGGGAGTATGGCGGCCAAAATGGCTGAAAGAAGAAAAATTCAAAATGGGGGACTAATTTTGGAAATTGTGCTCCGATTGTGCTGAAAATTAGTGTCGGAGGGTTTTGAGGGATCCCAATGACAAATTTGTGGTTAAAATTTTAAAATTCTAAATGGCGGACTAGTTTTGGAAATTGTGCTCCGATTGTGCTGTAAATTAGTGTCGGGGGGTTTTGAGGGATCCAAATGACAAATTTGGGGTTAAAATTTTAAAATTCAAAATGGCGGACTAATTTTGGCAATTGTGCTCCGATTGTGCTGAAAATTAGTGTCGGAGGGTTTTGAGGGATCCCAATGACAAATTTGTGGTTAAAATTTTAAAATTCTAAATGGCGGACTAGTTTTGGAAATTGTGCTCCGATTGTGCTGTAAATTAGTGTCGGGGGGTTTTGAGGGATCCAAATGACAAATTTGGGGTTAAAATTTTAAAATTCAAAATGGCGGACTAATTTTGGCAATTGTGCTCCGATTGTGCTGAAAATTAGCGTCAGGGGGTTTTGAGGGACCCAAATGACGAATTTGTGGTCAAAATTTTAAAATTAAAAATGGCGGAAAATTTTGGAAATTGTGCTCCGATTGTGCTGTAAATTAGTGTCGGGGGGTTTTGAGGGATCCAAATGACAAATTTGTGGTTAAAATTTTAAAATTCAAAATGGCGGACTAGTTTTGGCAATTGTGTTCCGATTGTACTGAAAATTAGTGTCGGAGGGTTTTGAGGGATCCCAATGACAAATTTGTGGTTAAAATTTTAAAATTCTAAATGGCGGACTAGTTTTGGCAATTGTGCACCGATTGTGCTGAAAATTAGTGTCGGGGGGTTTTGAGGGATCCAAATGACAAATTTGGGGTTACAATTTTAAAATTCAAAATGGCGGACTAATTTTGGCAATTGTGCTCCGATTGTGCTGAAAATTAGTGTCAGGGGGTTTTGAGGGACCCAAATGACAAATTTGTGGTCAAAATTTTAAAATTCAAAATGGCGGAAAATTTTGGAAATTGTGCTCCGATTGTGCTGAAAATTAGTGTCGGGGGGTTTTGAGGGATCCAAATGACAAATTTGTGGTTAAAATTTTAAAATTCAAAATGGCGGACTAGTTTTGGCAATTGTGTTCCGATTGTACTGAAAATTAGTGTCGGGGGGTTTTGAGGGATCCCAATTACAAATTTGTGGTTAAAATTTTAAAATTCAAAATGGCGGACTAATTTTGGCAATTGAGCTCCGATTGTGCTGAAAATTAGTGTCGGGGGGTTTTGAGGGATCCAAATGACAAATTTGTGGTTAAAATTTTAAAATTCTAAATGGCGGACTAGTTTTGGCAATTGTGCACCGATTGTGCTGAAAATTAGTGTCGGGGGGTTTTGAGGGATCCAAATGACAAATTTGTGGTCAAAATTTTAAAATTCAAAATGGCGGACTAATTTTGGAAATTCTGCTCCGATTGTGCTGAAAATTAGTGTCGGGGGGTTTTGAGGGATCCAAATGACAAATTTGTGTTTAAAATTTTAAAATTCAAAATGGCGGACTAGTTTTGGCAATTGAGCTCCGATTGTGCTGAAAATTAGTGTCAGGGGGTTTTGAGGGATCCAAATGACAAATTTGTGTTTAAAATTTTAAAATTCAAAATGGCGGACTAGTTTTGGCAATTGTGTTCCGATTGTACTGAAAATTAGTGTCGGGGGGTTTTGAGGGATCCAAATGACAAATTTGTGGTTAAAATTTTAAAATTCAAAATGGCGGACTAATTTTGGCAATTGAGCTCCGATTGTGCTGAAAATTAGTGTCAGGGGGTTTTAAGGGATCCAAATGACAAATTTGTGGTCAACATTTCAAAATTCAAAATGGCGGACTAATTTTTGCAATTGTGTTTCGATTGTAATGAAAATTTTTGTCAGGGGGTTTTGAGGGATCCAAATGACAAATTTGTGATCAAAATTTTAAAATTCAAAATGGCCGACTAATTTTGTAGTTTTAGATGGGTGGGAGTATCATTGCTACCATATTCATGAAAATAGGTCCTAGGGTTACTTAAATTCAGGGTGATACGTAAACCTGCACCAAAACAAAATCGCACTAGCGGCTAAACCATTACGACTCCAACCACCCCCTTTCCCTCCCATACTATCCAAAACCTAACCAAAGTCAGCCGCTTTGAAAAATCAACGGATACTGTATATCAAAAACGAAACCGTAATGTTTTTTTGCGTTGTAGTGGCGTATTTTATGTTATATGGTAAAGCGAATTACCGTAAAATTTGGCATGAATATAATACGCGTTAATACTGATCATGGGCGCAATAACAGTACTTGTTCCTTATAACCCTAATAAAATGTACTATCAATAACCTATCTCAAAAAACCTAAACAAAAATATATATCATAAAAAAATGTATGTGTGTCTGGGCACATTTTGGAAATTAAGACCTCTATGGTCATTCTATATGTCCAAATCAATCTTAGTCCTACAGAAGGATAAAGGTCAATAAATTTTGTATATGTATACAATAATACATAATACATAATACGTAATCCGTAATATATAATACATATGTAAATAATACATAGAACATAATTCATAGTACATATTACACAATATAGTACATAGTAGTAGTGAATAATACATAGTTCATAGTAAATAGTACATAGCACTTAGTACATAGAACATAACACATAGAACATTGTACATAGTACATAGTTCATAGTAAATAGTACATAATACATAATAGATAATACAAAACATAATACATAGTTCATAGTACATAGTGCAAGTACATAGTACATAATACCTTTTACATAGAACATAGTATATAGTGTTTGGTACAAAGTACATAATATTTAGTAGAAAATACATAATACAGAGTATATAGTGCAAAGTACATAGCAGATAACACATAGTTCATAATACTTAGTCATAGTACAGAATAAATAGTACATAATCGCAGTACATAGTATATAATACCTAATACATAGTACATTGTGAACAGTATATGGTACCTAATCATAGCCCCCAATACATAGTACATAATACATAGTACAAAGTACATAGTACATACTTCATAGTACATAATTCATAGTAAGTAGCACATAGTCCGTAATGCAAAGTACATAATACCTAGTACATAGCAGATTATACATAGTACATAATACCTTGTACATAGTACATAGCACATAAAACATAGTTGACAGTATATAGTAGGTAGTATATAGTCCAAAATAAATAGTATATAATACTTAATACATAGTTCAAAGTACAAAATATATAGTTCATAGTACATAATTCACAGTAAATAACACATAGTCCGTAATGCAAAGTACATAATACCTAGTACATAGAAGATTATACATAGTACATAATACCTTGTGCATAGTACATAGCACATAAAACATAGTTGACAGTATATAGTAGGTAGTATATAGTCCAAAATAAATAGTACATAATACATAATACATAGTACAAAGTACATAGTACATAGTTCATAGTACATAATTCAAAGTAAATAGCACATAGTCCGTAATGCAAAGTACATAATACGTAGTACATAGCAGATTATACATAGTACATAATACCTTGTACATAGTACATAGCACATAAAACATAGTTGACAGTATATAGTAGATAGTGTATAGTCCAAAATAAATAGTATATAATACATAATACATAGTCCAAAGTACATAATATATAGTTCATAGTACATAATTCATAGTAAATAGCACATAATCCGTAATAAAGTACATAATACCTAGTACATAGAAGATTATACATAGTACATAATACCTTGTGCATAGTACATAACACATAAAACATAGTTGACAGTATATAGTAGGTAGTATACAGTCCAAAATAAATAGTACATAATACATAATACATAGTACGAAGTACATAGTACATACTTCATAGTACATAATTCATAGTAAGTAGCACATAGTCCGTAATGCAAAGTACATAATACCTAGTACATAGCAGATTATACATAGTACATAATACCTTGTGCATAGTACATAGCACATAAAACATAGTTGACAGTATATAGTCCATAATAAATAGTACATAGTACATATGGCATAGTACATAGTCCGTGTACATAGTACCTAATACATAGTGCATAACACTTAGTATATAGCACGTAGTACATATTGCTATATGTTACATAATAATATATAATACACTAGTCCCTCTTTAAACACAAAACGAAAAATAGCAAAAAAAATCAAACACAAAACGAAATTCTCTTCTGTAAAAAATTCTCTTCCGGTCAAACAAAAAAACATAAAATAAAAAAAATCTCTTCTAAAAATGGATTGCTCCATTGATTTCGATTTCGAAAAATGTTGAAAATGGCACAACTAGAATGTTATTATAGATAACTCATACAATACAAACTAAAATCCCCAAAGCCAAATTGTTCCCCCACGGCACGCAAAAAATTGACCGTGACGCAAAGGTGCGCAACGTGGCTAAAAAAGTTTTTACTTTAAAAACTAAAAACACGCTTTTTAAAATGAACTAATAAAAAATAACATACTACTACTCTTTCCATATAATAATAAATTTTAATTTTTAGTTTTTAATCAAATCCATAAAAATGATTGACAATTGATTAATCGTCTTTAATTGTGGAAACTCACGACTAACAATTAATTAATTGTTAATTGCGAATTTTCACAATTACAATTAATTAATTGTTAATTGCAATAGACGCGATTAACAATTAATTAATTGTTAATTGCGAGTTTTCACAATTACAATTAATTAATTGTTAATTGCAGTAGACGTGATTAACAATTAATTAATTGTCAATTTTTAATCGTCCAGAAATTTAGTTTTGCCCAACACTGACTATAGCGCATTCTTTTGTTCTAAATATACCGGAGGAGGGTTTGAAGCCTTTCTTGAAGAAGTTTACTTCGGTGTATGCTTCCCGCGTTTTGTTTTGCGCAAAGTTTTCGTCTGCCCTCTGGATGTAATTGTTGAGAAATTGTCTTTTCTTCTTCCTGCAAATGTTTTTTGCTGTTCTTCTTGTTTCCTCGTATTTCAATTTCTTGCTCCTTGTCGGTCTCTCTATGTGTATTTTTAACTTCCCAGTATAGGAAGTTATTGTACCTAATCGGTCCGAAAATCGAAATCGAAAATTTCAACGTATGTTCATCTTTCAAGGTCCCAGGAGCATTTTAAGCAAAAAATTTGGAGGAAGTATGTGTGTGTGTGTATGTGCGTACGGATGTGGTCATTTTTTCCTGCACGATATCGCGCGAACCAAAACTGATATCAACTTCGTTGAGGTGTCGTTCGAAGCGTATTAACCGAAATATGATCTGAAAAGATTTTCATGAAATTCGGTCCAGCCGTTTTTTTGTTTAAGCGACGTAAGTGATTTTTGTACCTGCACGATATCGCCCGAACCACGAAAGATATTGACTTACTTGAGGTGCCGTTCGAAGCGTATTAGCGACAATATAATCTGAAAAGATTTCTATAATATTCGCTCCAGCGGTTTTTTGGTTTAAATGACTTAAGTGATTTTTGTACCTGCACGATATCGCGCGAACTATAAAAGATATCAACTTAGTTGACGTGCCGTTCGAAGAGTATTAACCAAAATATGATCTGAAAAGATTTTCATAAAATTCGGTCGAGCCGTTTTTTTGTTTAAGCGGCGTAAGTGATTTTTGTACTTGCACGATATCGCCCGAACATATTGACTTACTTGAGGTGCCGTTCGAAGCGTATTAGCGACAATATAATCTGAAAAGATTTTTATAATATTCGGTCCAGCGCTTTTTGGTTTAAATGACTTAGTGATTTTTGTACCTGCACGATACCGCGCGAACTAAAAACTATATCGACTTCATTGAGGTGCCGAAAAACATTAATACATCAATTTTATATACATTTTCGTCATCCTAATCTTGTAAGTGCGCACATTTAGTTTGAAATTTTAGCGAAAATATTGATAAACAATTGTGACAAATTCTCGGTATTATACATATATTCTATATTGCCTATTGTTCATTTATTATTAAAATATCCAATCATAATATTCAACATCCATCATACTGGGAAGTTGATCGTGTGGACCGAAAGGGTCGAACCCGCATCCCAACTAGTTCTATTTATATTTCTGGCCTCTATACCTGCTTTGCATTCCACGTCGTACCAATCACTGGCTCTGGCTGTGCGTTTTTAGCCTACAGTCTCTTTCGTTACATCTGTCCGTATTGTCTTCAATCGACTGTATCTTCATTATATTTGGACGTATCCTTTCTGCTAGACTTGCTTCATATCTCTCCAATACAGTCTGTTCCTGCAGGCGATCTACGTCGATTTTCTTTTGTTTGCTGTTTCTTCTTTCTTGAGTGGACAGCCGACATCTCAATCTAGCTTTAACTAGACAGTGGTCCGATTCACAATTTGCACCTCTACAGGTTCTTACTTCGAGGATACTGGCAGCTGCCCTTCTGTCTATGAGAATATGGTATATTTGGTTGCAGTGTCTTTCGCTGGGAGATTGCCATGTGTATTTGTGAATGCCCTTACTTGGGAAATATGTCGAGCTGACGATCATATTTTTGCTTATCGCAAAATCCATAACACATTGTCCGTTATCGTCTGATGTTTCTTGCAGACTTTCCTTTCCAATGGTAAGTCTGTGCCAGTTCTCTCTTCCAATGTTGGCGTTCAGATCTATCACCATCTTGATGCCATTGGAAGGGGCGGTATCATATGCGTGTTCAAGCTTATAATAGAAAGTGTCCTCTGTCGTGTCCACTTTCTCCTCCGTCTCCGCGTGTACATTTATGATTGAAAGGGTGAAGAATTTCGTTCGGAGTCGTATTGAACATAGACGTTCACTGATTGGCTTGAACTATATGACATTATCTATGATTGACTTGTGTATTACGAAGCCTACTCTTCTCTAAAGTGATGTTCCCTTCCGCAGCTGTAGAATGTCCTGTATTTGCCAAGGTCCAATGTCCCGTCTCCTATCCATCTGATCTCTTGTAAAGCGAGTAATTTTATTTTATATCTGCTCACTTCGTCTAATAGTGACTTAACTGCTGCAGTTCGGTACATACTTCGCATGTTCCATGTTCCGAAAATCATTTCCAGGTGTTGTTGGCGTAGTCGTTGCCGTTTTTTCTGTCCGTTCTGAGGCTTTGCTTCGGGTTTCTTAACTGATGTGTTTTTACTTGGTGCGGTAGTTAGCCCAACGCCCAACCCCACTACCTGGCGGACCAGATCTGTGAATAATACCACATTCGATAGAGTGGCCCAACTATACCCCCGGGGACTGGGTACGTCCGTCGTCGGTTGTTTATCCAGGAGGCATTAGCGAGGAGGTGGCGGTATGATTTTGTCCACCCCCCTCCCCCCTGGAATGCCCTATTTACCACCGAGTTTTTACAACATTTTCAGCGATTCGGCTTACGAAAATTCGCTTGAAGTATAAAATTTAAAGCAAACTCTTCAATTAATTTTTCAACTTAACACAAGCAACTGCTGGGAATACCCTGAGATTCATAGAGCGTTATCACCTATCGATTTTTTTGTAAATCATTTAGTCGCGTTTTTTATATGATAAATTCTGGATACGTTTAACACAGTTTATAGTTCCGGGGCTTCAGTAGTAAAAAAGACAACTGACTGCCATCCCAAAGGTCTTTGATTCGGTTTCATGCATCAACATACATATGTATACTCTTAACTCTATAATAATCATTCTTTGTGTCAGCTCTTCTGTCCTCGCCTGTAATAAGCAATGAATTTTACTACATATATTGGAAAATGCTAAAAATTAAAAGCAGTATCTCGCTTTACATTGGCCCCGTGATATTTTGTCGTTATATGTTCAGTAGACGCAATACTATTAACTATTCTGTGGCTATAGAATAAGGAAGCCAAAAAAAAATTCATCCAACAGAATAGAAAATAAAATGAATGATCTTCCCTTCGCCTAAATGCTCTTAATTGTTTCAGCGATTGTTTCATTGTTGTTTATTTCTGGTAATTAAGTTTAGGATCAATTATATTTATTTTTAGGGAGCTAGTTTACTGATGTACAAAGCTATTGCTTGAAGTTTCCCACAGATAATAGATGAACCCTTACCAATGCTGATGATAAGCTCTAAATATTTCATACTTGAGTCATTGTGCGCTTTTTCATTGATACAGCTTTTTCGATATGGACTTTGTTATATAAGAAAATTAGAACCATTAAATATGTAAATATTTTAAACTGCAATTTGCACGTATAGAACTGCAATTATAAAGAGACCAAGAATTTTATTTTTACTGTTGCCATTAGAAAGTTGTGATAATGTTATCACGAAATCTCTCCGTGTTTTTCTTTGTTATGTTATTTATGAACTTGTATGCAAGTGTTTCATCAAAAAAGCACATTGCCAGGCATTTCCTTTTTTGTGAGGTGTTTGCTAACCGATTTGTATGCATAGAGCAACTAAGCCATAACCTTAAAACCGCTTTAGATAAATATTCACACATAAAACCGTCCGAACAATCAAAACTGCCTACTCACTTAAAAAACGATTAATCTATGCCAGTCGAGGCCTGCATAGAGCTGAAAGCCTCATCCAAGCCGGTTTCTTTGGAGCTAAACTCACATAAAAGCAGGTTCCTTGGTGGATTCAAAGGAACTTGATACAATCGGCAATATTTAATGAAGCTGATAACTTCCAGCCGCTCCAAAAATATCAAACAACTCAATTCCAGTCAGATGCAGGCTACGCCAATATTATTAAGATTTATCAGAAGTTCGGGAATTTATCCACTTTTAAAGGTCAACTTTGATGTTGCCAGTGCTTCGGTCATCTGTGCACCGCGCGAATTCCATTTGGCATATTGAATTTCTTCACCAAACTGCGTGTGTTTCAGTTTCATAGACATCTGCGTCTATGGAAGATTTCAAAACATCTCTCACTTTCTTCTCCTCCTATTTTTGTTAGACGCTGTAAATGGCTTGTCGATAATACGTTGATTCGGTCATTGTCGTTGCAGGTCTTACGACTCTTAAGAAAATAGACATTTGTTGCCTTCGGCAGTTTGGTTCCAATTTTAGATGTCCATAAAACTCGTGGCGAGATTTTCTATATATTATACTCTAAAAATAAATCTACGAAACCGAGAAAATTTTCGTGGGCGTTGGTTAAACTCTGGGAAACTTTCTTTTCTTGTGCTCCTGCTTCGAAACCGGAGACGAAAAGTTTGTGTTAACATAAAACTAACTTAGCGAAAGAAGGAAAAGAGCCAAGTCAGCTTCTGGCTAGTTTTTCCAGTTTTCGTTGCGCCATTGTTGCTGTCGCCTGTTATTTATTTATTTATTTATTTTTGCCGTTGTCAAACACATATTTCAGATTCAAGTGGTGTAGGCCATATTCTATCTAAGTCTCATAAGCAAATTGGAGTTTGTTGACTGTTTTTTGGGCCCCTCATTATGAATTTATGTCTTGTTCCCGGTGTTTGTCTTCATTTACACAAACTTGGCACACATATTCTGCGCCTCACATTCTATGTTCCTGCTCTCAACTCTTCTTACGTATCCTTGAGAATTTATGGTGTATTTATGTTGTTGCTTTTTTTTACATATTAAATAAACAAAAAACCTGGAGCCTTGTAATGTTGTTGCCTCTGCAGTTTGCTGTACCTTTACGAGCACACTGAGCAGGTTTCAAAAGTGCTGTACGTTCGGGGATGCCTCATTATGTAGCATATTTGTGCTGAATTTAATGAGGGAAACTGAAACATTTTTGTGGGTTACTTTGAGGATGTTTCGTAAATTTTGAGGTTATTTATATTGGAAGGTGTACAATAAAACTTTATGATAGCACATTTTTAGTTATGTTTAAAGTCGTGGCTATAAATTTTATGAAAAATTAATGAAATTTAAACATTTTTATTTATAGGCTTACATAACATTTAATCCCAACACAATCTTCATATTTTATGTCTTGCTTTAAAAATGGAGAAAAAACCCGAAAAATCCCTGCGAAATCTTTATTTTTGTCACAACCTGGATTGGATAATACCTAATATGAGTATGACAACTATTTCTGACGGAGGATTGCAACCTTGCGCATATTATATCAGTAATGTCATTAACATTTGACGCTATATCCGAACGTATCTCCGAATTCCTATCCTGGAGTGGGAAATCATTGTTGCAGGTGACAATGCAAATTGGCTGAATTACTCAAATGGCACCAGTATCACTTACTTGATCTTTTTCTTACCTCTTACCCAACGTCGAAATTGATTCGCCTCTAGGCAACTCAGAACATTGCCTGATCAGTGCAAATTTCCCATACCGACCCTTCACCCCAACCGCTCCAGCTCCTAGAAGAACTATTTGGCATTATGGGAGAACCAATTGCCTGGGACTTATTCTTTCTTCTAAGCTGTAGAATCGTGATGTCAACTGTGCCACTCTCTGCATTACAAAAATTATTTTGGTCGGAATGCGTTTATTCATTCCTCATTCTTCCAATGGTAGCCAGACGCTTTACTCACTAGGCTACCGTGGCCATTTGGGAGTTGGAATTCCGTGACGGCCGTCATCTTTCAAGGATTCGTTTTCAACGTTCCGCCAACAATTAAGTATGGGGCCAAGATACATACTTAACTTCAGTCACACAAAATTTACATTTGCTCAGGTTAATGGTCAACCCGGCACTACGCAGGCAGTAACCACGTCGATAAGACGTACATGAGAGTCAAAATCTGGGGATACCGCGAGAAGATCGTCTAGATAGACAAATATATTTTCACGTAGATGTCCCGGAATAGCCTTGTCCATTAGGCGGCACATAGGCTGTGTCTCGTAGACTTGCCAGCACGCGAACTTCAGGTTCAAACAGGTGTCTTGGAGAGGACCCACCCAGTAGACCATCAACAGAGCAGGCGCTTGGGGTTTTTGCGCCCGGTGCACTATGCCATATTGCGCCCCATAAGCTGTTCAGCAGTGAAAGACAATGGACAAGATACAAACACTTGGTGAATGGGAGAAATAATTTTCATAGTTTACGCAAAATTTAATAATAATGCCATAATAATGCGTATAACAGTAAAAAAGATTACATAGATAGGAAGTTTCACATGGATCAACATCCAACAAACAAAAATCTGCTGAAAAAGTTGTTTGCGGAGAAGAGAGTATGCGACAACGATGGGGCGGCAGAATTTTTGAATCTCTGAATTCTTTCACGGAATTTTTGAATCAACTTTTTGACAGTAGTTGTTGCTGTTTTTTTCTCCCTTGGAAAAAAAATAAAAGGGTTTGCAGACGAGAGAATTAACATTTAAAAGCAACAACAACAAGCTAAAGCATTCTAACGTATAGTTTGTTGGAAAATTTGGTTGGCCCGTGTGAAGCTGGTCATTTTATTTTTTTAGGAATACCCCGGTTTCACCGGCCGAACTGCGCAAGTTCGAACAAATTAGTGTTCTGTAATTTTAGCCTAATTTTCCATACATTTTAACATATTGAAGTCAGGAAAAATAAAGCCTGAGCTCTCCCAACAGAACATGAAATTGAGATTGAACGTAAAAGCTTGTTCAAAAGAGAGTAATCAACAGGAATAATGGAATATCATTCCAGTGAGATTTTGCATTTCTAACTTCTGGCGAAAAAACCAACAACAATTTCAAGCACAACCGTTGAAGCCACTTATGCGGATTGAAATGAACTTTATTAAACTGAGGCCAGTGAAGCTGGGATATAAAGGAACAAATAAAAAAGAGCAATTAAAGAGTCCTCGCCACAAGAAGTTTTGGTCTTCTCATTTCGTTCATTAACTTTCTTGTACAATTCTTGAAACAGTATTTAAAATTGCATCAACAGCGCCCTCACATTTATATCAATCATGGTAAACAGCGATACACAATGCAGAACCCCCGGAATAATTTTTCCTTTGTGTGAGTGCTCCAAATAAATGAGAAATTGTTCTCTAACTTGTGAGATTTTACCGAATCTCTCGAATTCGAAGCTAAAATCTCTGGAAACTCCTGCACGACGAGAAGTGAAAAGAGAATGCAAATTTTGGTACCCACGTCCAATAGCTATGTGTAATATGTCGTGGGATAGGTATTTTTGAGCTGAATATAAGATATTATGGCGCTTAGTTCGAAATCTTTGTTCGTTTTGAGTAATACGGTCAGAACTGTACAAAGATAGAGTTTTACATATCACCCTGAACGCAGAATTCCTCCACCTCTATGGTGGTAAAATTTTTGGTTCTATCTTCCCAAATTTAGGAGTTATGAGTCGTCGAAGTCCAATTTTTGGGGTTTTTAACAAAAATTTCAAGTTCACCCACCTCTTTCTACAAAAAATAAGTAGCTGAAGTTGGAGGTGGTACAAAAGTCCATACATTTTCTGGCATCCTCCTTTCCCCGTTTTATCTTGCATAAGAAAGAATAGGCACAGAAATTGTGTAAATTTGTGTAATTTCTAGCACCCATGAGAATTCTATTCAATTTTTTTTTTTTTTTCAAAGTTTTATATTTTTTTTAAATCTTAATTTCTAAAACTGCGCCCCCGACAAATTGCGCCCAGTGCAAGTGCACCATTTGCACCTAAGAAAGCGCCGCCCCTGACCATCAATGTGTGGAAGAGGGTAGGCGTCTTTAACAGTGACGTTGTTCACTTTCCGCGAGTCAAGGCACATGCGTACCTTCCCTGGTTTGCGCACCAACACCACCGGTGAATTCCAAGGGCTATTAGACGGCTCAATTACTCCCAGAGATATCATCCTGTCCAACTCTCCATACATAGCGTCTGTACCGCAGGTGAGACCGGTGAAGGGAAGCTCGCTTTTACTTGCTTCAACTGCTTGCTTTGACGTTAAGTCATGCGCTTTCGAAGATGCCTTTGGAGTCGTTAACTAGCTAACTATATGCAGCGCGATTTTGAATAATCTCCAGAAATCGATCCTGAGATACAGTCATTGGCTGAAACTGAGTACTATATAGATGGTCTCATTTCCGGGATCCGTCCTTCAAATCTCTCTGTGGAGGCCCATGCCCTGTTTGCAAACAAATTTGTAAAGAGTAAAACTTGATCTCGGGATCACCCATTAGAAAAGATTCGGCCTCCCTGCCCAGATAGCTGATTCTTACGATTGATGCCAAAACTTTCGGGGGAGTCTTCTTGGAGGTTAGAAAGCCACCCTGATCGCTGAGTCTGAGGGAATACAGTAAAAGAGTAGAGTAATGAGACAAATCATTGTACTCTCACTGCGATTTCCGCCAAACAATATGCTCTGCTGTCTCCACGCAGTGCTATACCCGGTGCACGCTACAGACAAAGAATTCGGTTATAAAAAGAACAATTCGACCGCAGAACAATTTATTCTCTTCGAGCTAAAATGAGGACAGTGTATGAATGCACCCTCAAAAGATTTTAAAGATATGAATTACCATTTCAATATTATCGAGGTCAGAAAGGGGTGTGATCTTTGAGTAATAGAAATTAACCTTTTATAAGTGAATAGGGATATTTGAGGCCTCAGTAGCCTAGGACTTAAGATGCCCGACTATCATCCCTTGGTCTAGGGTTCGATTATTCGCAGCGTTGTGGCTCTTTATTTTGTCACGTCTCCCATTTAGATACTAATTCCTTCCTTACAACAATCTACTGCCTTCTCTAACGTCATAAGCGGGAACCATATATGTATGACGTGCCGTACCGTAACTGTACTTTCCCTATCGAACGAAAATATGAAAGTTCATTAAGTCAATTTAGGTCGGTGCCTTTTCAACACTCATGCTCGTACGTTAGAGTTTGTACAGTTACGGTGCATCACGTTATATTTGGTTCAGGCTATAGTCTGTAAAGATATTAAGCGAGGGAGCCAATTTCCTTTTTAATCTCCGAAGTCACCGTTTCGGATGAAAGCTGATGTAGTAAAACTGCCAATATCTACTGTTATCCTCCCGACTAGAGCTTATGCTGTTCTATATTGCACTCTAAATAGAACAAGTGACAGTCCTCATAGTAAAATGATTTCCAAACTTTAATTATTTTAAAAACACGTTGTAACCTACATAGTGATTCACCTCCTGTGCCTTATCAATTCCAAAAAATCACGTTTTCATACTGGTGTTATAATTTATTCTTATTTACATTCGTCAAACTGCAAAGTGATAAGTAATCTTTAGTCTCTTTTACTTGATGCTTCAATACAAAGCGCCGAACAATTTCAGTGACGACTTGCTACGGTAATAGCCTCGCCCGTGTTAGCATGGCTGCGAAAAGAGGCCTGGGCATCCAGCGAAGACGAAGTTGTTAAAATCACGTAAACAATCGACTCGCAACTCGTGAAAAGCGTCAAACGCCGTGTTTAGGTTTATGCGGCGTTGCTCGAAAACAACTCGTCGGTCGCTGGGTTTGCTTACCTGGCATTTTTTCTATCTTCGTTTTTTACATGGGCCCAGAATGCTGATGAGACATTTATTGTTAGTTGCCGAAGTCGACTTCGAGACGACACCTTTTGGCATTTCTAAGTAATCTTGAGGGAAGTAGTGCCTCTTTCTGCTCTTGCATGCTCTTGTCACCGAACCACACCAGGCTGACCCGGGTTCCGTCGACGTCTGAGCAGATTGGAGGAATAATTCAATTAGAATTTCTCAATTGAATGTTGAGCTTGGCCTTCGCCGACCTATCTACTCACTGAGGCATGCCGTCACCCATTCAAGTGTTCCCTCGTCCGGCTGAAATGGCACGGAGGCGACTATAGCGAATGCTGTTTTGTAGCTGTGGAATTGGATACCCTCTGCCTCGATGTTGACGCTGCACATTTTAGCGCTAGTCCCACAGATACTGGGACATGGCGAAATGGAAGATTAATCTGAAATGATGATGGTGGCGTTGGGATTTTCTCCTATGCTCGTCGTCTGTTTACATTCATTGGCAGTGAGCTTTCGGGTGACAATCGCTGTTGACTTGTTTGATTTAAAACTCCACCAAATATCAATATTCCCGCTCCAAACGTCGGCCTCCAATCCAAATTTTTATTCTCATTTTTTATATGGATTTTTTTGAGTGATTCATTTAAAGTCCTGAGGACTTTTATTGTTTGTTCGAATTTAAATTGGAATTTTCATGTACGGAATTTAAATTGAATTTGTGATTTTTTTTGTGCTGATGTTGTTTGTTGGAGAAGTTGAGTAACAGCCCAAACTTTTACCAGGTTTGCGTTAAATATGTTTTTGTTATGCTAATACTCTACTTTAGCAGAATCTAAAAGGTCGTTCTTTTCTGCTTTTAGCATATTTATTATGAAACTTAAGGTGAAGCTTTTATTGCGTTAAAAATCTGTAGAGAAACATGGCCATTAAAGGAGATCAAACTTAAAATAACTTTCTTTACCGACGGTTGGTTGAAAAGTTGAGGGAATAGGTAATAATGTGGTTTTTTAAAAGTAATGCTCTGTACACTCTATCTAACAGCTTCCTTAGCTAATTTTCTTTTAAAACTTTAAATGACTCAAAAACCTTCGTAGAAGTGGTAATTTTATCTCCGGGAACAACAAAGTCACACGGGTTCATATAAAGCGAGTATAGTATTCGGCCGATGACAACTGTCGAGTTTTTAACCTATGGAAAAACGGCGGCTTTGCGCGATTGGGTATTTTAGAGTTGCTGAAACTAGCCGTTTTCGCACACAAGAGTCATGGCCCCCCGTAAGCTTCCGTATATATCTTCTGTCGTCTGTCATTAGAAGGAATTCGAAGGAAGGAGGGAAGTCCCCACGCCCCCTGTTGCCTCTATTGTTGCCGTTCTCTGGACTCTCCAACTTTATGCTGTTGTAGGTCCTTCTCAGTGCTGGCCACCAACTAGCGACCCAAACGAAAGAATTGGGCGTACCACAGCTGTGTACATCAACAGGATCCTCTTTGGCTTAAGACCACATCTTTTGCCAAAAGTCTTTTTACATGTGTAGAAGGCTATAAAGACTTTCTTTAACCTTTCGTCGATGTTCGTCTTGATAAACGCCTCCATTCACTCATTCACTTACAGGTCACCGTCAGGCTGTGGCCTGAAGGTTTCTTGCTTTGAGGCCAAGTTCCACCACACACTCACCGGCCGGCAACTGGATAAATTCTGCAGTCTAGGAAACTGACAAAAATCTTTATGTCTGTGGGTATTTATTGTCAGTCCAAGCCTGAAGATCTCAACTTCTATTCAGTCTGAAGTTGAGGTCATGAAGTCGAGGTCATGAAGATTTCACTTGAATTAACAATCTGTCACGCTAAACTGTCATCTTCACATGTGTATATGAAGGGAATCATGGGATCACCTGCAGTCCACGGCCTGTCAGGCAGATGCCTCAAGTCCTCATCACTCAGTCAGACTGAGTTATGTGTGGTATTGATCGGACCGTACCTGCCGAACTGGTCTGAAAGGCCACGGCCTGCCGGCGGCCTCTATGCGAATTCAGGAGTTTTTACAACTGTTTTTTTTGTGCCACGCTTAATGTGCATTAGTTTTAATTATCTGTTTTGTGGCACGCCAATGCATTTGGGTTACCGACCGCTGCACTAGGTCATGATGTAACTGTACTCTATCCAATCTTGCACAACTGTGCAACAAACTTGTTTACGCGCTATTGTTGTGAGAAATCACTTCAAAAGTCATAGAAAATTATCGCTTTCGAAAATATGCATATATTATTATGAAGTTAGAATGGAAGTCTCCACTCTTATTTTCGATTGGTCGACTAAGTTTTTAGCGAACTTGATAAGACGATTATCTTCTGCTTGAGCCATGTCCACTCTCTTGATTTTCACGAAATTTCGTATAATATTGTGATAATATTATTCGAGTCTCGAAAGTTTGCGTTTTCTTATCAGTTAATGCTGCAAAATTTTGTCAAACGTAAGAGCTACTTACCTTGTAATATGTATTTCAATAAGTTAAATGATATCCATGAGCATCTACTTTAAGTTGTCATAATCTTTAAAAACTTTTAAAGTTCACCAGAAATGCTAGACACTGTTAGAGTTCATTTCACCTTTGTGAAACCTTGTAGAAAACAATTACAAAGAAAAGCCCAAGCGCACCCTTTTGGTTTCTCTTTTTTAAATCCTTTAAATTTTGCGACAGAATTTTGCTGCAGCGCAAAACAAAGGTCTTTCGTTAATTCAGCAACAACAGCAGTAGTGCAGCTCTTACTTCAGCCTCTCCCAAGAAGTGGGTGTCAATTTGCACTTCCACAGGCAATGGGCCTTCGAACTGTTAACATTCTGATAGAGCTCAGCCGCCCTTTACTAATAAAAGTGAAAAAGGACTCAAAGCGGTGCTTCTAGTGTGTTCCTTTACCGCAAGCACACGATTGTAATGTTGTTATAGATATTGGTATGTATGTATGCACAAAGAAAGAGACTCTTGATATTTCCTGCAATTCACAGGAGAATGTTACTAAACAAAATGAAAACGAAAATGTGCCTTGCTGCACATTGTCACAGAGCTTGTGTTGTCGGTAACATGAAACCTAATTAAACTTCACTCTAGCCGAGACCCTTCGTAGTTCGCATGTGGCATATGTTCCCTGCCAATGTTTATTGTGCACAATTCAACTGTTTCAGCACATTAAGTTAGCAGACAAAACAGAATTTCCTCTAAACTTTGACAATAAACTTAAAACCGGCAACTTGAATGGAAACTTTCTTTTGTTTACATCGGAAACTGACGGCTGAGTTAGGGCGAATCTCCTGAAATGGGTCGGATGGGTTCAGCATAAACAGGCACTTAAGGAACAAAAGGAGTTGATAAAGTGGAATTGTCTGGGTGGCAAGATCTTGCCAAAAAAGATAAAAGGGGTTATCAAAGTCTTTAGAAGATAAAATTCACAAATAAAAGATATTATTCTGTTAAAAGCTTTCCACTCCGGCACCACGATGAACTTCACTTCTTCTAGGAGTAAACTTTTCCTTTCCTTTTCGAGGCGGATTCGAGCTGCGACGCAGAAGGAAAGCGAAGGCGTGAATTGAGTAATGCTGAGGGCGAAAATTCGTCTTAAATTTGCTTAGTCGTCGGCAATTGTAGGAGTTCAACAAAAAAAGCACAATGATGTTATTACAATTGGAAAGATTGCGAAGGCCTCTTCGAAACGTTATAATCCAAGCCTTCAGGTTTTGCAAAAGGTTTAAAGTAAGCAGTCAGATTTAGTACAATTATAAATCAAGAGATATTTGAGCTTTAACTTTGTGTAACAAATTTTAAATCCCTTTATTGTGTAAATGGTTGGGATACCAAAGCTACTCAAGCCGAATCGAGTTTAGTGGAGATATAAATCAATTTGTAGATTGTGGTTCACAGAATTTTATTCGTACAAGCGCAATAAATATGATTGTGGTGAGATAGATACAAGCGGTGGTCCCGGCCAAGGTCCGTGAACAGAGATATAAGTGACGCTGAAGGGGCATGGTTTTATAAGCTCACTCGTTAAAAACCTCACTATAAGTATGATGTAGGTGTAGTGTGCCGCATCCATATTCAGGTAACGGATTACATGTCCTATTTTAACCTTCCAAGCCCTGTAAAAATGTTTTTAAATGCACGTTATCTTATCCTAGCCTGAACAGGACAACTGCAACGTTACCTTAAATTGTCTTTCTCTCTTGTTTCTCTCAAATTCTACAGCAATGTATGTTATTAAGAAGTCTCAATCTGGCTGCATGAGCAATTAATAGTTTTCTATGAAGATCGGCAAGTTGTAAAACACCTCACAACATGTGGACCTTGTTATTGTCAAATGGTGATACATCAGCGACTTCCGCATTTCCTCCGCAATCGTGTTGATTTGCTTTTTCTTCTTCTTTAAAGGCTTTACAACCAAGATCCGGGCCTGGCCTCTCGTAAAAGCGGTGCAACTCCACACTTCAAAACATTAAGAGGTTGACCCGCTTTGGAGCCACACTCCGTCACATCCCCCGCTACAAAACCAAAGCAACTCTAGAAGGGCACTATAATTGCAGTTATGAGGCTGCTGCACCCCTCCCCCACAGCGAAAAATATGACAAAATGCGACTCCAAAGCAAATCAACCTACAATACTCTAAAATACGGAGCCACACCACTCTTACATTGAACGACACAAATTTTGCTCGTTCTATAATAATTATTTTTTCCAGATGAGGTTATTACTTCACGCCAACCTTACTTGGAAGTACTAGCCCGTTCATATTAGCCTATCCTCTCTCTCATAGGATGGTTATTAGTGGCCATTGCAAGACTAGCACGTTTTCCCGCAAAGCAAGATTAGCCCGTTCGACCCACCCCCATACCCTACAGCCCAACCCACTTGAACCCAATACGATCTAGAAGTTCGTTTATGAATTGAACAGCTCGACTGTGGAATAATCTCCTACAATCAGTATTTCCCAACATCTTAGAGCACAAACGTAAAATTCATCGACATTTCCTTGAGCACTGAGATATTAGCAAAACTGATCAATATAAAGGACTTATCAGACTTGACTTAGAATGCAAATTTTTTCGGTAACTACTGGAAATTCCGACTTGAACTTCAATTTCCAGAAATTGTAGGATATGGAAAACAATTCCCCGTCCAAAAAGTGGTGATCTAAGGTTTGAAAAATTCTTAATGTTGTTAAAGGGTTTTTTAAAGAGTACTTGTATTGGCAAGTGATGTCTTGTTAGGAAGGTGAGTCCAGAAAAAGTATTCATTCCAACGAGTTTATTAGATATCAGAGTAATTAATCAATTGAAAGTGCTTGTAACACGTAATCGAAGTCTTTTCATTTAAACAAAAAAGGGCTCGACCGAATGTTATGAAATTTTTTTCAGAGCATGTTTTCGTTAATATGCTTTGATCGGCACCTCAGAGAAGTCGATATCATTTTTAGTTTAAGCGATATCATGCAGATTCAATATCACGAACGTCGTTGAAACAAAAAAACGGCTCCACCGAATTTTATGAAAATATTTTTAGATCATATTTCTGTTCATACTCTCGAACGATGCCTCAGCGAAGTCGATATCTTTTTTGATTCGCACAATAACCTTTCATTTGATACCCATATTGACCCAATCAGAAAAAATAAATAAATCGATTTTGACGTTCATTCCGTCTGACGGCCGCCATTTCTTTTTTAATTTAACCTAGCCTATCTTATTCGGACTCAATAAACAATTCTAACGGTATCCCAACGGTATCTAAATCCATCAATCATTTAGAAGTTATAGTGGGACAAAACAAAGCTAGACTTTGTCCTCTTTTCAATATTAAGCCTCCAATGGAGGTTGAAGGTGATGTGATTAGGATCGCCTCAGTCTTGTTGGTATAAACCGAAATCGAGAATTTTTGCTCTGTATTTTCCGGGTTCAGGGATAGCCTATCATAGCCTCGCTGATTGTGAGAAGAAACTTTCCAGATAGTAAGATCACCATGTTTATCGTACAGGCTCACCATGTTGTTTCTCATTTGGCAGTGTGCCCTGGAAAATCGCCTTTACCGTTCTGCTGGTGGATTCCAGTTTTCAGCATGGAGAAAATCCATACCATTGTGGATCCCGAATGATTGCTTCTTCTTCTTCTTTGACGGCGCTACAACCGTAATCCAGTCCTGGCCTCTCACAACTGTTTTCTCCACCGGTCCCGATTCTGAGCCGATATCATCCAGCTCCCTCGCTGTTGCCCCAATGGTCTCAATGCTGATGTTGTTGAAATAGCTTTCTATGTCCAGGAAGGCTGCCAAGATGAATTGTTTGTATTCTGAAGAATATTCCAATATTTACACGTGTTCCTTATGTCTAGGATACTTTCTTCAGGATAAAGGATGGTGAGCTTTTCGGTCTATAACTCTATGCCGTTTTGCCCTCGTTTTCCAACCTTCGGAATTACGTTCACTTTGATCCTTTTCCAAAAACGGGCATATACCTGTCTGGCAATTCCATAAGTTTCCTAGAGCATAATTGGTATTATGTTATTAATGATAAGTTGCTTAAACGAGAAGAAATTGTGCACTGCCCAATGAAACTTTTCCATTATGACGGTTTGGTAGACTCCCTCCCACGATTTTGCTACTTATTTATTTATGGGTATTATAGGGCCTATGTTTGGGGCCACTTCCTCATACCCTGGGAAGTGGGCGTTCAGGAGAAGCTCTGGGCTTCCTCAGAATACTCTGCCCACATAGCATCTCCCCGCCTGATGTAGTTGGTAGGATTTCTTAGAAATTTGTTGCTAAATATTGTAATTCGACCAAAGCCTCTTATATGTTGGCAATGTTCCCTCCAAGATTGCCTCTTTGTCGTAGCTTGTCGGGTAATTTTCATCTTTTTATTAGAAACATTTTTCGGTAATTTCCTTGCTTAAATATGTTTTCTCTCCATTTAAACGACGAAGATTAAGATAATTATTTCAGGTCACAAAAACCATTTCATTGGTTATAATTCCCCCTTTTCATTTTACTAAATGCTCATCTTCATCTGGGGATTTGTGCACTCTAGTAAAACTAATTAGAAATCAAAATCATAAAAATTTCTTTTTCTAATACGGAACTGAAATTTCTTAATTGAAAAATCATAAAAAGGCGAAAATCGGCTCTGAACGGCGGCGCGCAACATAATAACGAGCACGGCCTGAGCCAAAGATAAGCTCCACAAAAAGGTAAAACTTTCACCTGAACTCTCCGAAGCATATTCGCTTGAGTGGCGCCAACGCAGAAGTGTTTGCCTTCTAGCGATAATAAATGAATGAACTTTTAGCCTATGGAAGACACTGTACCCGTTCCACTGATGACGAAATTGCCGCACTGGCGTATGATTTTTAGCAGCTGAACGTCATTCATTATCGCTCCTTGATTATCATACGGAATACGAGTATCAAACCGTGGCGAGTATTTTGATGGTCGCTAAAAGGTTTTGCTTGATTGTTGTATTGTTGCCGTTGCTCTTTGTTGCCAGCGGGCTGCCTTCTATTCGTGTATCCAGGTGTTGTTGCGTAATTGAAACCTTTCGCGGTAATTGATTTGATTCTCAACTTAATTTGCGCTTTTCACTTTCGCTTTCTACCAAACAAAATAATAAACAGACTTGTCAAATGCATTTAATTCCTAGAAAGTGTAGACGCTTCGGAAATTGTTACTTTACTTGTAGACTTCATTTTTTAAACTTAATCAAATAAAGAAATCTCAAAAATTTTAGTTTTTTTTCTGTTAAATTTTCGCAAAACTCGTCCATTCAAATTAAAACACTCGACATTTTTCATTCTTAATTAAAGCTCCCAAACCAGCTTAATCGATTCGAACTTGATTTTGTTAATGAAACAAGTATATTTAGATTTATGTAATGTGTGCCCCGACATGTGTTTCTGGCAACACTTGCCAGCTTGATTTGCTAAGAATTAATTTCAATTGGAATCACTTTGTTGAAACTTAAGCTTTACTTGGATCAAAGTTTAATGTGATACACAGTATTAAAAATAGCGCAATTTACAAGTCGTGAATTGTTATGGTTGGGATTGTAGGAGTGCTCAGAAGAAACTAGCAGATAACATAAACCCTAATTCTGCCTTAACCTACTGAACTAGAACGAGGTTTATACAAGGGCAAAAGAGAAACCTTGCAAAAATGCCTATGCTACCGCATGGTTACGATAATTAGCAAACGTTTTTACTACTAAAGACTTTTCTTTATAGTGGATAAGGCTTCATTCGTTCTAAATGTAGAGATTGCAGTTAATATCTTGGCTTAAGAGAGTTTCTACATTTTAGTATGTATTTGGGAATCTCTCACAAAAAACTAGAATAGAGACCGAACAATAAAACTTCGTACATATGTATATGTATATGTATTTTAAATTATTTTGTTGATTGTCCATTTAGAGCAGTGGTTTCCAAACTTTACTATACTGGGCCCCCCCCTGTTACAAAAAATACTTGGGACCTTTCAATAAAATATGCAAATTATTATACTAGAAGATGGTGCACCATCTAGACCTTCGGTATTTCAATATGGAATAACTCTTGAATTTTTAGCCGATTTTGACAAACAGTAAGATTTAATTAGGATACTCTGTACCATTTGTAATACGCGGAAGTAGCTCTTTTTCGGGTATCCTGAATAACATAGGCCAGTATTCCGGGCGTTGTTGTAGCTACTTCGGCTAGTATGTTAGCTTTGAGTTCGTCAATGGTCTTCGGCTTGCTGGCATAAACTTTACTTTTGCAAGAACTTCATCGTAGTGGTGGCTGCGACGGGCAACGTGCGCCGTTTTGCCGAAGATAGGTTCGTCAAATCCTTTTCAAGCGCTTTCGGACACGCAAAGTGCACCGACTTCCAACGATACGTGCACCAGGGTTTCTCGAACTTTGAATAAAAATGGTCCGATGATAGTTTTTGAGTCCCCTCCGGCGCAAGCAACGACTTTATCTTCGTGCAGTGGTGTTTCGACATGTACGTTCTCTGTTCCTCAAACTAGACAGTTTTGTTTATTAATTGCGCCAGAGACTGTAAAATGACCTTCGTCCGACATAAAAATTTCGACTCGGCATCGATCATTCTTGGGACGGCATTTCCATACTGCAAGCGAAGCGGCAACAATCTTTGAGAGTTGAGTTGCACTTTGTATGAGAAGAGGTAAACATCTTGCTTCATAATCTTACTTATGGTCGTTCCACTCACGTTTAACTCCTGATATCGGCAGCGATACGACACATTGGGTTTATCGGCAACACTCTCTTTTACCGCTTCAACAACTTAATTGGAGCGTCGCGAGCTGTGGCTACAGATCCTTACTTAAAGAAATTCTTCACCAAACTAGGAATTGTGTTGTCTGAAGGCGCCGAATTTTTCCCATGTTTTTAACGAGTTTTCACAATTGCACTATTGTTTTCAATGTAAAGCGCTACAATTCGATTTGAATAGCGCGATTTTTCGATTTGAATAGACTCATAGCTAAAATGGTACTGAATGACGTTTCAGAATCGTGTACATTGGTCGAAATCAGCTAAAAAATGTCAGAGTTATTTAATGTTGAAGGGTTTCAGGTGACGATGAGATGTAAAATAAAAAAGACACTACAAATTTAAGTAGAAACTAAAAAATGAGTCAAAAAGATCAAAAAAATAAAATCACGGTTTCGTTCCCGAGTTTGGAAAGCACTGATCAAGAGTGTATTGTCAGACAACAATCTCTAACCGCGAAGATAGTAGAGAAAAAATGGGAGAATTGTCAACACCAGCACGGCAACTTCGCCTATCGAACAGAAGACGTCTTCGTCACCCATAAGCGATGACAGAAGAGAGTACAGGACATTGCCGGCAAAGTGGACATATGAATAGTCCAATCAATCTACGGAATCACCTTGTTAATTTCCAGACAATTGAAGGCAGGAAAAAAAAATATGGGCGTGTAGAACACTTAATTTGAAGAATGATAGCGTTTTTTTTTTTACGGAACTGCATTGGCGAACTTAACCTAAAAAATTCGCAAAAGTCAAAAAACCGGTTTTTCGCCAATAAAACAAAAAGTTGAGCTCGGATCCGAAAAAGTTAAATTATAAAGTTATAGGTATTAAAATTATCTTTCAATTGATGTGGTACAAAATATTGGTTAGTGTCTTATACATGGAGAAAAATGCTAAAAACCGCTAAAAATCGCTTCTTTTTCATTTATTTTTTTCTTTTTATTGATGCGACCTAGAAACTTTTTATTTGGTAAAAATGTTGCTTTTGGCAATCTGAAAACTCATTATTTTTTTTGGCTCGAAATTTTGCAAAATATGGGAAAAATTTCGATTTATGTAAAAAAAGCGTCTACAGCTCCTCGACCTCGTAGGACATTTTTTCGAAGCTCTTTTTCTTCGTTAAGGGTTGGACTATCATGCACTATAAGTTAAAATTGGAGTTTTTCAATTTTATGTACAAAAAACTCCACCGCAAAAAAGACAAGTTTTTTTGCCGCTAAAAAGACAAGTTTTTTATTTCATTATTTTTCGACTCTAAAATACTATTTAATAAAAGTTTATATTATTTTTACTAATTTTAAAATAAAATAAATTAACCGTACGACCGTCAACAGCGAAGACATTTTTTTAAATAACGGAGCCTTTTTCCTTCGTTAAATACCTGTGAATTTGAGACATATTGTTGTTCAATATTTACTGTACTACATACATACAAGTTGTTATTGACGTCTCAACAGCACGGATCATGTGCAATTTCATCTTTTACGTAGAATGTTTACTTGGTGAGCGGCCACTTCTAACTTTTCGCGCTGTAGTAATTTCTGGTTGTTCGAATCAATTTTTATTATATAAACTAGCTGGGACCCGGGGCGCCTATGCTGCACCCATAAGCCAATAGTAGTAATCAGTTGAAGCATTTTAATATACCGTAAGGGAGTTTGAAAAAGGCAATTTTTTTGTATTTTTGATTCCAAATAACAAAATGTGAAACTATTAGGGATCTGACATGTTGATCGCGACAATAAAAACCATCCATTGACATATCATTTTTCGAGATATGAATTTTCATACACAGATGCAGTGTCGCAATGAACTGCTTATTTTCTGTATTTTGGATAGCTAGGACCCGGTGCGCCCTGCTGCAGCTAACGTTTAAATATTTAAAATCATTTCAAAGCTTCTAAATTCAACTTTTATCAACCAATAATGAAAAACCAACTATTCCTATAAAAGTTGGAGTCATTAGATTCAAAATACATTTATTTGAACTATGACCAAAATTCCCTGAACGTTAAAATATTTAAAATTAATGCAAATAGCCGCATCCAGGACTAGAAATTCGAGGGCCATTTTCTATAGCTTGTTTTAATTTAACTCTAGAAGTCTGCAATAACAAAATTTTTCGAGAACAATAAAAGTAAATTGAAAAATGAAACAATTTTTTATAGTTGGAAAAAGCCATGCCATAAAACCAACTTTTATTATCATTTATATAATGTATGACCAAATTACCTATTTATTCTCTAAAAACCACCAACGTTAAACCATTTAAATAAACCCAACTCTTCAAAATACAACATGCAACTCTTCAACTACTTTTCATGTAGATCAACCAAAAACAAATTATTCCTATAAAAGTGTGAGATATTAGATTCAATATACATTTATATAATGTATGACCAAATTACCTACCTATTTATTCTCTAAAAAGAATATAAACTTTTATTAAATACATAGTAGTTTAGAGTCGAAAAATAATGAAATAAAAAACTTGCAGTACAAAAACTTGTCTTTTTTGCGGCAAAAAAACTTGTCTTTTTTGCGGTGGAGTTTTTTGTACATAAATTTGAAAAACTCCAATTTTAACTTATAGTGCATGATAGTCCAACTCTTAACGAAGAAAAAGAGCTTCGAAAAAATGTCCTACGAGGTCGAGGAGCTGTAGACGCTTTTTTTACATAAATCGAAATTTTTCCCATATTTTGCAAAATTTCGAGCCAAAAAAAATAATGAGTTTTCAGATTGCCAAAAGCAACATTTTTACCAAATAAAAAGTTTCTAGGTCGCATCAATAAAAAGAAAAAAATAAATGAAAAAGAAGCGATTTTTAGCGGTTTTTAGCATTTTTCTCCATGTATAAGACACTAACCAATATTTTTTACCACATCAATTGAAAGATAATTTTAATACCTATAACTTTATAATTTAACTTTTTCGGATCCGAGCTCAACTTTTTGTTTTATTGGCGAAAAACTGTTTTTTTGACTTTTGCGAATTTTTTAGGTTAAGTTCGCCAATGCAGTTCCGTAAAAAAAACATGCTATCTTTCTTCAAATTAAGTGTTCTACACGCCCATATTTTTTTTTCCTGCCTTCAATTGTCTGGAGAATTTCCGTAGATTGATTGGACTAGAAATACTACACCGCTACGTTGACGGACTTCTAGTATTATACTCGAGCGCCTTGACCCCTAGGCCACCGAGGTCTAAACGATAGATGATGTCCGAGGAAGTTTGCGAATAGTGGGATTTATGCCACAAATTTTGATAGGGAGAATACTCCTATACCTTAATTATGGTGGTTTTATCCCACGTCTCACTCATAATGTCCGTCTGCATAAAAGTGCATGAAAGTACGAAAACAATTTCAACAAACTCCCATCCGATGTTTTCCATTTCATTTGGATGAATTCCAAACACTTTTAAAAAAGATTCCAAGACTCGCGTCCACACATAATAAACACTATTCAAATGTTTGTCACACGATTGTCAAAAGTTTGTCGAATGTTTGTCAAATGTTTATCAAATGTTTGTTATGTATGGGCACGGCTTAAGCCTATCTTGGATATTCACAGAAAGAACATGAAGTTTGTGATCTTCCTGAGCAGGCAAAAAAAGTCTCGCTTCCTTAAGGCTCCCACGTTCAAACTGGATGTACATCCAGATTTTCATCAAACCCATAAGCGCAACGAGTTTTGATCGGCCAACCGGCTCACAATCGATAGTTTTGGTTGTACATCTGCCCTTCGATATACCTCCAATTTGACCGTGTATGGGGCCCTTTAATATCAACAACCCAGATGGTCATACGCATCCAGCGTTTATATCGGATTTGCTTACTTCAATGTGGAAAGGTACCAAGTGAATTTAAAACTTTTTTCGGCATCCTTGAATCATCCATTCTTGAGCAGTACCGGCCCAGCGTAAATGCAGTAGCTTGACATTTCCCGTATGTCACATCCAAAGGCCCATATGTTACCATGGTCCGTATAACGGTAGTGTATATTCAATCTTCGCAGGCAGGGACAAAATCAGATCAGACATGACATGTTACCTTCTGTTTCATAGTTAATCAGAAGTTCATCTACAACAAGCCCCTACATGACCAAAGATTTAACCCCTTTTGTTATTATTATTCTCCGAGCCTCCTCATGGTGTCCGTTAGTTTGCAAGTCTCCTGTTGAGACCTCGTGCATCTAGAGCTGTAGCTACAACGTCGAAAGAAGGCTTCCTTATTTTCAAAAAAGGCCGCCAACGCAGTTTGTCCTTGAACTTAAAACTTTTCGACCACGTTATAAAAGGCCGCCTCATTTTTCGGGGGTACACTTCTATGCCTGGTACGCCTTTGAGAAGAGCAGAGCGTTCGACGCAGAAGAACAGTCTATCTTTTATTCTTGTCAGCAATTTTCTCGAGCCCAAATGCGAGAGACTCAGTCTGAAGGATTTGACCAAGTCTTAACCAGTTTGCCAAGTGAAGGAAACTGTTTTTCTCTTGTTGATCTAGATAAGTATTGTGTTCTTGTATTTCTCATGGCTTTCCTGCAATTTGCATCAAATCATTCTATTTCTAGCTTCTCACTATTTACTATTATCTGTTCAACAGTTGCTTTCATAGTTTCTTCCTTCAGAACTGTCACACCTTTTATAGCATAAAGTTCGACATGAAAGTCTGCAGCCGAACCTTCTGAATGTTTTGGATCGTTGCTTTAAGTATCTATAAAACCGCGTTGGCCAATCTGAAAATTACTTTATAATTTACTCCGACCAATTTGCGTAATTATCTCCATTAATCAATCTTTCATGCAGTATAATTATATGAGCAACAACCCCTATATAACCCACTTAAGGAGAACCTTCTTTCTTGCGCTATAACACCTTACAAGCGCACCTCAAGAAGCTCATAATATTCATAAATGCATAATTGACATGCATCTAGAAGTTTTGTTGCACCTCATTATTATTAGCGAGCGACTATTAACCCGACATAGAAACATACTCGGCTCTTACCTCCTCCGGTGTCTAAGTTGCGTATTTCCTGCACTTCGCTCCTCAAAATGCTTGTCCCAGTTCTTATAGCATCATGTATAGAGCGGATCTGCGACTGCACATGATAGATGGAAATAATTGGAAATTTCTTCGCCGCAGCGCAGGGCTCCTCCATTACGGTTATCGCTGGGGTGTTCTTCGTATATTTTCTGGCAAGAACATTTTCGAACATATTTGAAAACCAAATGAGGAAAAATGCTTGCCTTGTCGATGGCTGGTCGTTTTCATCCGTCTATAAATAAATTCGATTTCCTCCACCTCTTCCTCCTTAATCGGGAAAGCGGCTTAAATATGTCGTCGGGAAAATATGAACCGACATTAGAGGAAAATTTTAGGGCAAGGACCGAGCGACGGCATAAAGTGCATCAAGTTATACTCCGACATGCATTTTCCTCTTCAGTAGCTGCCAAAGTATGCGGGGCTATATCAGCAGCCTTTGCCCTCTCTGTGGCAGTTTTTTATTTGCACCAGAAGCTCTGCACCAGCTATCACCGCTCGGGCTAACTTAGTTTTCTGATAGCATTGGAAAAAATCCAGTTTGACCAGAATTGGAGCACTGGGGTTTCAGAGTGGCCTCCCTTCGCAGATACGCTGTGCCCCCCGATCTTGTGCTAATCCATTTCCTTTGCATTCATTACGTATATCGCGGTTGTCATCCAATAACCCAGTTCAGAAACGTTTTCTTTCAATGGCACTTGGACTGTTTACGTCTGTTGTCGACGCAATTAAATTGGAAATCCACATATATATTATTATGTCTCTGGCACTAGAAGTAACGTCATCCAGCGGCTCCATGCTCAGCGACTGTTTTAATAGTTATGTTAGGAGGAAGGGCGGGAAACTTGTTTACATCACAGAGCTCCTCCTTTCCGGCTCTTATGCGGATGCCTCGGACTTTAAGACGAAAGATTTTCTTAATACTTTCTTGTCTGAGGAATTAAAGTTGCATGAAGAATGATTAAGACGTGCGCGCATGCCGCACCCGAGCATTAGCTGTGAATAAGAATTTTGAACGTGGCACAAAATAAATAATTTATGAATCCCAGTGGCGTACTGGAGTTTTTTAAAGTGATACTTGAGTCGTTAGAACTTTTATGGGATAATTTTCGAGAATTATTTAGAGGAGAAAAATGCGACCGGGATCAATGTACCTCAGCGACCTCGATTTTTGCAGTGAATTACGTTGCGCGGTTTCTTCTTGTACAATTTTTATATTCTATCAAAAACAATGTTTTCACATTACCTAAATTAAACTCATGGCTCGTTTAATATTTGACATAATAATCGCAATATTCCACTTTAAATTTTGACAAATCTTGCCAAGGCCTTGGACAGTGTCACTCCGTAATTTTCTTATTCTAAGCCAATTTTTGGGTTTAATAATAGTGAAAAAGATATGCAGACACTACATCTGTCTCCTGGGCAATTATTTGAAGAAAAGCTTGCGTGTATAATCTGTAAATTCAACAGGTAGATTAGTTATGCTTATTTTTCTATGGTTGAAATAATGATTTAATGTGTTTAAAGCTAATTGGAAAAAACCTCGTTTTTATTTAAAACTAGCAGAAGCCCGTGTGTTTGTAACGCCTTTTAATAGAAATACTTTTGTGTGCACAGTTCCGGATAGAAAAAGCGAACGCGGCACTCACGGAATATTTATTTATTTATTTATTGCCATCAAGGCACTTAAAAAATGGATTACAAATTAGATACAACAAATACGTAATAACAACGTACAGGATTTGGATTTCTGCAGCAATTTTAATACTGTTGTTGTTGACTTTGCTTTGCTGCCAAGAAGACCACAGCAATTTACTTTGCTTTGTTTTGCAGCGATCATATTTTCAATTTTTTTTTCTGTAGGCTGTGAAAGCTCTTTGTTTCATATTGCTGCGAACACTATTGCTTACAAAAGTTGGGGTAAGTTGGTCCGGCTGCGAATGCTTCACATACACATAAAAAAAGCTCTCGCCCCACTAAACAAAGTTCCATACAAAGTTGGACCATGAAAAATAAGCTGAAGGATATATCACAGCCTTTGGAGAGCAAAGCTTCGAAAATCTGTAAGCAAGCAGAAAGAATTTCACAGCAAGGTATTTTAAAGCCGAAGCATTTGCAGCCTGACCAGTAAGCTCCTGAACGCTTTTAAGTAATTTGAAAGAAACAGCATTCGCAGCAATACGAAACTACAAGCTTTCACAGTCTACAGCAAAGTAAGTTTAAAAATATGTACTTTGCTTGAAGTTTGCTTTGCTTTCAAATCCTGTTAACTTAAAAGGAACATTGCGAGTATTTAAGTATTAAACTATGATCTAGGTCCATAGTGTTGCAATTGCAAGAAATGAGTTGGACATTTTGTTAATTGCGGGAGAGAAACAGGATGCGTAGGTATTGAAGATAACTCAGCACCTGTTAACCGGCTGATTCCTAGCATATTCAGTGCGATGCGGGTACTCTTTAAGTAGTTTGGAAGGTCTTGTTTGTCGAGTATCGTTAACAAAGGCACGCTAAGAGAACCATAAAGAGCTCAGAAAAGAAGAAAAGAAAATTCACTGGACGAAAAAAGGAAGCCTGGGAAAAAGCTCGTCTGTGAACTAGAACTGTACAGAGATCGACGGCCGCACCAGGCGCGATAGTTCTGCCGAAGAGTCCGCAGGATGACGCAATTCACACCACGTTGCACATAATGCAAAGACAAAGAAGGGGATCCGATCACCAATCCTAAAGGCATCTTGGAGCGATGAGAAGAGCACTTTCATGAATTGCTAAATGGCGAGCTAACTTAGGATTCGGAGGCTCCACCAATATCTAATGATAATGCTATGTTGCCGCGACCAAGCGTGGAAGAACTTAGCAGAGCCATAATCTGGCTCAAAAACAACTAGGCCTCGGGCGCAGATGGCACCGGAGGTAAAAACATTAAACGAAACGTAGCAGCAATAATGCTGTGGTGCGTTTATATTTGACTCTTATTGGCTGGCGTACACGGATCAACACTAAACACTTGGTAACCGGTTTATTATCATACTCTCGGAGTACATGGGTATGGCTTCACCAAGAGTAACTTATTATCCTTACACGGGAAATCAATGTGTATGTCCGAATAATGTTTCTTTATCTATGAAGCATTGTACATGTGTCGTTTTTCACGCAAAAACACCAAGTTATAACACTTCCCCCTTTTCCTGCTGACCCAATTTTCGTAAGAAGCTTATGTGAAGTTGTTGCAGCCGAACCGTCACTGCAGCAATTTTAGATAAATGAGGCAATAAAAATTCGAAAACATGATTCATGGGCCGTATGGAGTTTACATTTTACAACGGATAGTGCTGCAGGAAGGGCTGAACGACCAGCTTCCACTATATTGATGGATGCAGCGAGGCGCGCTGGGTTCCAGCTAGTATACTATATTATGTACTTCTCGAAATCTTATTCTTAAATGAAACTTAGTTACAAACTCTATAAAGACAAATTCAGCAAGCAGAACATCCAAGAAAAGTTCTCCACCAAGAGAATTGAAACACATTTATTTTTACCAGTAGGTTTTTACTTTTAAATTTTATTTAATCGCTGAAAATTTGAGTAAACTTTAAAACCTCTATTCCATTACAAAACTTCCAACTGTAATGCACCGATAACTTGTTAACAAAATAACTTCAAAACATTGTTCCAAACTCCATAAAACAAAGTACTACAAAGAAGCCCAATAAAAGCTATTTGCGAGCATTCACCTTCTTCTTAAGTTGCTGCATTCGAGTCATGTCTACTCAATTGCCTTGCCTCCGCCGCTTACTCATGCTCACTTTCTCATATGGGAGTAAAGCACACCCACATAAGTTCGCCGGCAGCATTCTACCAGGAAGACGTTTCATTGTCTTCGAATAACAAAATAAAACACCACCATCGAAGGGTCTTATTGCGTCTGCAGTGGTAAATTGTTTCAGGTGCACGATTAACGCACGCACAAACAACACGTCTACTAAGTACTGCGCCAAGATTGAACAATATTGCCGATGGGCTAAGCTACTGCGCTGCTGGCCAATGGAGCTCCAGTATGAATAATTCACGTACAAGATTTGATTTTAAATTAGGGTCGGAACGCTTTGGTGTATTTAATGTTTCATGATATGAACAAAGTATCAACATCTAACGCCCCCATAAAATGGAGTATTTTTTCTTAACTTCGTGTTTTTATTGATTTTTGTTATCAAAGCCGAACGGGGTTAATATAGATCCAAGGCCGTATCAATTGGGTCTATTAATTGCCTTTTGTCATGATTCAAGTCGTGATTTAATCTTGTTTCTTATGCGCTGCTAAATAAAGAAAGTTTCAAGGCCATTCGAGGCTTTTTAAAGTGCATCTCGTTTTTCACCAGATTCTTGTGTACATGGTGCTTCGATTCTGGTGGCATGCAATACAAAAGGAAAGTGGAAAACAAAAATAAACTGAAGCACCATCACGAAGCTGCTAAATCAGTCAATTCATCAGTCTTGATTGGCATTGAGCAATCTTGAGCAGTCATGTCAGGGACGTTAATTAGATTTGCGACTCTTTCCTACGAACGTCTCTGCTAATTGGAAATGAACAGAGCATTTAATATAACTATTGCACATTTAACAAGATTCTATAGAAATGAAATGGTTATCTTGATAAGTATTTTCTTTTCAGGCCGCCTCCAAAGTTCGTACGTCGCGTGGAACCGCCTACAGTGCCGTCTACAGCGTCAACAACCAGTTCAGCTTCGCCGAAACGGGATGCATCCAATGAAAGTCCATCAGGTTCTCTCGAAAGAAACATTAAACCATCAGATATACTTCGACAGAAGTCTTCCGAGTCGCTGGACGCGAAGGCTTTTGCTGCAAATCGTAGAACAACGCCGGAAATGGGAAAAATCGCAAAAAGCGCCGATCTAGCAGAGGAGTTCGGAAGAAAAATTGGAAAATCAGAAAGTTTAGAGAAAACACGAAGACCTTCGGATTCTGTGAAAGTCAATCAGAGCCCAACAGGAAGTCTAGGCAAAACAACAACAACAACAAACTTAGGAGCATCGCCCACGGGCAGTCTAAGCAAATTCAGCAGTGCCCGCCATGGGACCGACAGTCCTACCGGCAGTCTAGGCAAAATCAGCGGAAAACCAAATGACAGCAGTCTACAGAGTGTTGGCTCGAAAGAATCATTAGCATCACAAGGAAACATTTCAGAAATTGTAATTTTTGTTTATTATTATTTTTTTTAAACCAAACAAATATCTGAAAAAGTTTATTTACGCAGATAAAGAGCTATGAGTCGATATCCTCCTTAAGTTCAGACAGTATGAAGACCAGCCAAGTGTTAGAGAACGAACCGTACTACGATACAGTTGCAATGGATAATGGCGATGGTGAATATGTTTATATCAAGCCAGGTGGAACGGGTTCAACATCCAGCCGAGATGATTTATCAACCGCTGGAAGTACACTTCCGATGCCCGCACATCCCAGAAGTCACATGAGCAGTCAAACCAGTGTCTTAGAGCCAGAATCACCTGGACGGAGTTCAAATTATGTCAATATTGATTACTTTTTGCAGTGAGTTCATTTTATATATTATTTCGTTTTATTCTAATTTTATGTTGTAATTTTTTTACAGCCAAAGCAATGAAACTCGGTCCAGCTCACTTGATAGTGACGGAGAACTAGATGCCCCACCCATAATGCGGACCATTTCACATGATGAACAAACATCACACACTCCAGGACCACTTCGCAAAGTATGTTGCTAGTTTACATTACCTTCCTATAAACTATGAATTTATAAGATAATAAGAAAGTCACAGTATTGAATCAGGGCGTTAATGAATCTCATCTGCGGGAGATCAAATGTATTGTAAGCGACCAACGATGGAGGAAAACATGCATTTCAAATTGCTATCGAACTTATTTCTAGTGACTAACTACACCGGCATGACTCAGACGTAATCGGCTCATTTAACAGACAGCACCACGATTGTGGGTTAGTGTTTATGGGCGGTTTTTTTGTATTTTTTTTATCAGGCTAGAATTTTTCGCTTATCTTCGTTTCGTTTGTAAATATTGAACGCCGCGAATTTATAAAACCAACTTTGTTATTGAGCGCTTCTGAAGCGGAATTATAAAGTTTAGCTAATCAATTTTGCGATAAAAAATTATATTGCTGTTTTTGCGGTAATGTATGGGGGGTTTTCTAAGAAAAATCACGTTGTGCGAATATAAAATTCGAGGAGGTTGGTATCCATGCATTCGGTTTATGAAAAACCCATCAAACCAATGGCGCTACAGCCCAAATCGAGCCTTAGTCTCCTCTAGGGCATTTCTCCAAGTTTGACGGTTCCTTGCAGCAATTCTCCGGTTCCGAATGTTGAGCATTGTCTGCGTCAGTTGTCACAGAGTCCATTCAACTACTCCTGGGTCTACCTATTGGTATATTTCCTGAAATTGCTGCCACCATGTGCCGTTTTGGAATACGGTTATCATCCACCCTGATTACGTGGCCGGCTAGTTGATTTTTATAAACGTTGAGAGTTCTGGGTCGTCAAAAATTTCATACAACTCGTTGTTGTATCTCCTTCGCCATATTCCATCCTCTCTCGTTGGGTCTATTATGCATCTGACAACTTTCCTCTCAAACCTGTTGACTCGTTCCTTTATGTCATGCCGCTGCCATAGCACAAAACTGGTAGTAAGAATCTCTTCTTCTTTGTTTCGTTAGCTGGCGGTCCGGGCGGAACGTCCCCGAAAATAATATGATAATGTCGGTTCCGCTGGGTCTCGAACTCTATTCATGATTCGTTTTCATTCGTACCGGTTTTTGGTGACGTCTCGAGCCTCGGTGACTGATTGATAATCGTTGATTCTTTAGGTCACCCGCGATAATCTTTAGTCAGGTTTTCTTCAGTGCCGATCGTTGAATTCTCTAGTCTGTGGGATGGCCAGAGAACTTTACGTGACAAGCGGTTATCATCCATTCGGTAAACAAATCCAAACCACCGTAGTCGACGTTTTCGCATTTCTTGTTCGATCAGTGTCTAGTGATCGCATCTTTGTCTATCTGTCTCGCGTACTTTCGTTTTAATGGCAATATTTGTTCATTTCCATATGCTTACCTTGAGCGAGGCGAATGTTGTCTTGCCGATGCGGCTGTGAATGTTGGCCGGCGATGCCACTTTTGTTTCCTCAACCAATGATCCCAAATATTTGAACCTCGCAACCTGTTCGATTTGTGAGGTGAACACTGGCCCTCGATCCGTCCGTTGTGAGCACTTTGGTCTTTTTCACATTGATTTTTAAATGTGCTGTGCAATGATGTCTCCTCTTGGAATAAATTCAGTCGCATATAGAACTCATAGTAGTACTTCTTAGTCTGGTACTCAGGCGCACGGTAATAATCCTCTCAGAAACTGGTGACCAGCTAATGAGGCTGGACCCAGCTTCTTTAGTGAGTATTACGCCAACGTTACTCCTACAGCTTTCAGTTTTGTTTCTCCCAGAATATAAAAAGGACTCACCGTTTGGGCAGATATGTTTCCCCGCATCGGGCCAACTGGTCTCGCTAAGTCCCATGGTTTTGATTTTATATCGATTCATTTCGTTAAGGACTTCATCCAACCGTCCCTCAGCAAGCAGTGTTTTCACATTCAATGATCCGATTCGTGTCCTGGTTCGAAAAGCAAAGGTCGTCGCCATCCGATTCCGAGCCATTGTTTGGCGATTCGTAGCAACGGTGTTTTTTATGGGAGAGCGTTGCTAACCCTCAGCCCAACCGACTTAAAACTCTGTTTTGTGGCGCAGAGATCTCGCCATTCGCCCGTCACCCGTTAGCTCCTTCCGAAAAAGTACCCCAGGGGAAAGGCGTGGAAGTGGGATTAGGATTTTCTAACAAAACTGCTAGGTGTTCGTCTGTAGTGACTTTTTCGGATTTAGACAGAAGTGACAAGTCTTTGTTAGCCGCCTCCCGGTGAATTCGGTATATGTATCAAAAATGAGTGGATCTTATTCAAAAATGTTAAAAATGTGATTCAGACCCAGTATTCCTTTCAAAGAAATTTTAAATTGTATTCCACACCAAATACATAATTACTATATTTATTTTAGTTATCAGGAAGTCTTCGGGGAGCTAAAATTCGTTCAATTTTAACCAGTATTATCCAAAGTGAATCAATTTACGTAGAGTGTCTTAACAAAATGATGCAAGTAAGTTTAACTCTAACAATTGCTTTCAATACAGAAATTTTTACGAATTCCCTATTTAGTATAAAAAAGCCATTCATGCAACATTGGGAACATCTCAACCTGTGATAAAACAAGAAGAAGAGCATTCAATATTCTTCAAAATAGACGAGCTCCATGCAGCCCATACAGAATTTCTTGCTGATTTAAGAAGTAAACTAAGTCAAGACGTTGGTGATATACTAGTTGGCGATGCATTCAAGCGCTTAGCGGATATTATCGATTTATACAGCGCATTTTTACATAATTATGGACAAGCAATTGATACTGTAAAAAAATGCAGCGCTAACAATCCACAATTTAAGAAAATCGTTTCCACAATTGTATTAAATTTACAAAATGAACAATCATTGACATTAGAGGATTTACTACATAAGCCAGTTGCACGGGTTCAAATAAACGCTTTGCTATTTAGTGATTTATTAAGTGAAACACCACCAACGCATCCCGATCATCAAGCCTTAAGGCAAGCACAAAAGACAATTCATGTCTTTCTCAAGCAGTTCAACGTTGTTAATCAACGGCTTCCAACAGAATCGAATAAAAACCTAAGAAGAATGGTTAAGAATTCTTTTATCGTAGAGCTAGTCGACGGACATCGTAAGCTCCGTCATCTTTTCCTTTTCAATGATGTTATTGCATGTGCCAAATATAAAGCATCTGGACGAGATAGATTCGAGTTGGAATTGAAATGGTTTATTCCACTGAAAGATATTTTGACATCTGAAGAAGAGTCACCATCAGATTATAAGGAATCAAGCCCAGCGAATATATTGCAATTAAAATCGCAAGCATGCACTGTTCGTGATCAAATTTTAGCAGAGGAAAAGGATGATAAGAAAGTAAAAGCTAATGGGGTACGTGTTGGTGATAAGCATAGAAGAAAATTAGCAGATCTAGAGGGTCAACTTGTATTAGCATCACCGAATTTGGTGTTCCGAATTATAAATAGAGCTGCAAACAAAACGATGACATTCTTTCTTAGTTCAGATTTTGAAAGAACACAATGGATTGATTCGATAACATCACTGAAGGTAAATTTTATTATACACATACATACATATAACAAAACAACTAACGTTATAACTTTTAGCAATCGTGCAATAATATTCCCGGATCAAATAATATAAATCCTATGGAAATTCAAGCATTCGTTTATGCAATGCAAAAAGGTATTAAGACTGAAATGGGTTCCTACTTGATGCGAAATCGTAATGATGAAAGTCTGCTGGTTGGTGATCTTCATCTTACAGTACAAGGTTTAACTGGCTTAGAACAGCCAGCCGACATGTATATTTGCATTGAAGTTGATTCGTATGGTCATTACTTTCGTAAAGCAAAAACAAAAATGGTATGCAGGAGCACAAGTCCGTTGTGGAATGAAAGCTTTGTTTTAGAGCTTGAAGGAAGCCAAAATGTTAGAATACTTTTGTATGAATCACATGATAGACCTATTTTGAGGGCGAAACATATTTTAAAGGTAAGATAGTATTTATTGTTTTAACACTAAACCTACCGATACTTCATGTATTCCTATTCCTACCAAAGCGGGTCAAATGACCCGTCTTTAAAATGTTTTATCTATTACTATGTCTAGCGAAAAATATATCAATTAGGCCAATTTGGTACATCAATAAAACAATTTTTTTCAAATAACGATTCAAAATAGTTTATATATTTTATTTTATGTTATATGTTATTTTCAAGAAATTCTGACAAAAAGTTAAAAATGGGTCATTTGACCCGTCCATGGTAGGTTTAGTGTTAAATATATTTGTTGCTATTGTTCATATTATGTATCCCATTCACTGCAAAAATCGCTCCTCGAGTTAATTTTCAAAAAGTTTTACTGCGTTAGGGCCGAGTCCAAAATTTCTGCCTAGTTTTTCAAATAACATCATATGGTAAACTGACTCAAATGCTTTTTTGAAATCAAGTAGGACTAAGAATACAATTTTATTGATTAATAATATCAGTTAAAACTTTTGAGAGTGCCGTTTCACTACTGTGTCCAGACCTGAAACCAGATTTCCATATAGAGAGAGAAGGAAACTATGATTTAGATAATACATGAGCTGCTTAGAAATAACTTTTTCAAGAACTTTAGAAATGAAATATAGAAGACTGATTGGACGGAAGTCAAATGAATGCGATGGAGATACCTTTTTCGGAATAGGCACAACAGGTTCCTGTTTCCATTGGCGAATGAGAAACTGTAAGCCAGGCGTTTAAAATATGAGTAAAGAAGTTAGATACAAATGGGGCAATCAATTTTATGAACTTTGGAAAGACTTTATCAACACCCACGGTGTTTGTTTTCAAAGAGAACAACGCAGAAAGAAATTCGTGGTTGTCGATACAACGAAAAGAAAACCTTCAACTGGAGTAGAGTTACTTACAGAAGTGGATGAAAAGTACTCGCTTAAAATATTAAGCGTGGCTTCAGTCCAGGCAAATTAACAATTGATCAGACCTTGAGGCAGGCTATGGAAAAATGTCTAAGAGTTACAAAACTCAATTCAACACCTCTTCATAGCCTGTGATAGCATAGCCAGAGTAAAACTATAGAAAGCCACCAAAGAATTCGGCATCCCCAACAAGCTGAAAAGACTATGTAGATTGACCATGACCAATGTGACAAGCCAAGTAAAGGTATTCAGAACATTGTCCAGATCAATCGACATCTATAATGGGCTCGACAAGGGGACGGCTGCCTACTTTTCAACCTGGTGTTAGAGAAACTGATCCGAGTTTCTGGCGTGACATCAAGGGGCACAATCCTCCACAAATCCTCCTAATTACTGGCTTATACAGACGACATTGACATCATTGGAAGAACATTAACAGCTGTACAAGAAGCTTTCACCCAGATTGAGCAGGCGGCAGGAGATCTGGGACTTCACATTAAGGAAAGCAAAACAAAGAAGTGGTGGCCTCGTCTAGAAGAAAACCTAACATTAGTCCTACAATCAATAGAGGAATACCAGTTTGAAGTGGTAAAATCATTTACCTATTTTCGGTCAATAGTAGCAGCCGACAATACTCTAGAAGCAGAAATACCCATACGGCTGCTAAAAGTCAACAAAGACTCTGTCAAGGCTTTTCAAATCCAAGCACATGTAACCATAACGTCTAAACTTTTACTATACAGGGTGTATCAGCTAAAGTGTCCAACCGCTTGGCTGTGAATAGGCCTTGGATAGACGAACAAAAAATCGTAACGGTTTAGCCGCTAGGGTGTTTTGAAACTTTTTTGGTAGAGGTTTACATATTACTCTGTATTTTTGTAAATCTATTAGATATTATCATTTCAGCAGCAATCTACGCAGAATACTCCCACCTATCTAAAATTGTAAAAGTCAAGGGGTCAACCCACCAACATCCAGAGTTATGAGTCATCAAAGACAAAATTTTGTTTTTTTTACACTAAAATTTCCACTTCAACCACCTTTTTCTCCAAAAAATATGTAATTAACCAATATGTTGTTTTACAAAATTGGAAAGCTTGGACAATTTCCTATAAATAATGTCTAACAACTATTATGCTACAACCTTTACTTTTGAAGTTATTAGCAATTTTAACGCAAAAGTTGGCCTTATTTGGTGCTTATTTGGTACTTTTCGACAAAACTCATAACTCTGGACTTTGGTATGTTAAAACCTCGACTTTTACAGATATTCATTAAAATATCTAATAAGGTGACAAAAATACAGGGTAATATATAAACCTCTACCAAAAAAAACTTCAAAACGCCCTAGCGGCTAAACCGTTACGATTTCTCCCCTCCCCCCCTCATCCATACAATTTTTTGTTCGTCTATCCAAGGCCTATCCACAGCCAAGCGGTTGGACACTTTAGCTGATACACCCTGTATAAGACGATGGTCTTACCGGTACTCACAGATGCATCTGAAACGTGGTGCTTAGCGAAAAGCACTCAAACGTCTTAGCCGTGCTCGAAAGGAAAATACTTCGGAGGTTTGTTGGCTTCTTATGTGAGGAAGAACGATTCCGGAGACTCTACAATGATCAGATCTACGAGCGCTTTTGCGACTTAGATGTTGTGAAGAAAATAAAGCTCGGTAGGCTCCGATGGGCAAAGCATCTAGCTCGTATGAGTGAAGATGAGCAACTCAATATTACTGTATGGCTTGTCCTGATAAAATTTTGTTATGTACTGGACTTTGCTATAAAATTATTATGAAAATACTCACATAGGATTATGTTGCTATCTATTTGATCAATATAGTAGTATCTTTTGTATATTTCCAATTTTTAAATTTGAATATATCTGTCCTGCACCACAAAAGGAGCACAAATTCAAAATTCTATTGTAGTACATTTAAAATACAACGAGTATACTAAAGTTGGCAATCAATAATTAAACGCCAATCCCGAGTATACTCATGGGTGACAGTGAATGGGGTTATGCAGACGTTAAGGTTTTTCATTCATGTTTTTAAAACTACAATTTTTCCCGATTTTATAGTTAAGCCGAAGTTGGTTACAAGAAGCACCTCTTAATAAAGCTATTAAAATGACTGACACTATTACATTAAATACAACAATTCGATTTGTTCCCGGCGAAGTAACATTAAAACGGGTGCCTACTTCAAAGCCAGGAGCACTATTTGGGGCCAAACTTAATCAAGTTCTTAAGTACGATTTTATATTATGTTATACCAAATATATTATAACTTTAATTCGTTTTATTTATTAGACGTGAAAAGCGAGACATTCCATTTATCATAAGCGCTTGCATTCGGGAAGTAGAAAGACGCGGAATGGCTGAAGTTGGAATTTATAGAGTTAGTGGATCAGCTTCTGATTTGGCGAAACTAAAGAAATCATTTGAAACTAGTATGTTGTGATGTTAAATTCCCTTAGATCTATAATCATTTGCTATTCTTTCTTAGATGCTTATGAAGCAGAACAGCTTTTGAAGGAAGTTGACATCCATTCTGTAACCGGAATATTGAAGTCGTACTTAAGAGAACTACCAGAAGCTCTATTCACAGACGCGTGCTATCAAGAATTTGCAATTACTTACGGTCAATATAATAACATGAATGAGCCAGCAAGAATACAGGCTCTTATGACCGTATTCGATACACTTCCACAACCGAATAAATCATCAATTTTATACATTCTAGATCATCTAATAAGGTAAAAGATAATTTTTCTTCATTAAGTTATAACAATATAAATTAATAAATTTCTTCTTTACAGAATCCATCAGCAAGAATCCGAAAATAAAATGTCCTTGCATAATTTAGCAATGGTGTTTGGACCGACACTATTAAGGCCGGCTCAAACAAATACAAAGCAGAAAGATCAACTAGAATCCCGCACCATTGATGTTATGTCACAAGCTGGCATCCTTTATAGTTTTCTACAATCTCGGATTAAGAAGGACTAGTGGTTCCAGCAACAACGTATTTTAGCCTTTAAGCGGTACGCTCAATGATGTTTACATTCGCGCGCATTTTATATAAATACTTTATTTTTTGTCATTAGAATGTAATTGCAAAGTGTATATAGATTTTTTTCTCTCATCAGATTTTTTTTAAATATTGTTTTCATTATTTTGATATTAATTTCTATTTTTTAATTAAGGATTTTTATTTTTTCTCTGAATTTAACCCAAATGTTTGAAACATTTTATTTCTTTGTAATAATATGAAAGTTTATATTTTAGATGAAATCTTCTGTATATTACGCTTAATATTTATTTCTTATTAAACTTTATTGTTTTATTTTTTATATTCTTTTTTTTATTATTATTTTTCAATTAAATACTATAACTGCCACTGTGAATTCTAGATTATTCTTAATTAATATAACAAGTGTGGATGTAAGTTGCGAAAGAATTAATTAGGCCAAGACCCACAATTGCTAAGTATTTAGTGACGAGTACTATGGTGTAAATCAACCGCAACGTTACGTAGGTATGCTCTACAAGCAATAGAGGAATTAGCTGACTTTAACTATGTCTTTGTTGGAGTGGAAATTTGGTTATAAACTATTATGTACCCATTGTGTCATTTAACTCCGCTCTTACATACATAGTCTCTGTTCATTGGATTAGAATCTTTTCATACAGCAGTGTTGCGAAAAACACGTGCTATATCTTGCTATATCAGAAGTCATTAAATGATTTGGTGAATCCGGCCTGGTTGCTCTAGATATCTCCAAGGCTTTTGATAGAGTATGGCATCTCGCTCTGTTGACTAAACTCCAAGCTATTGGTGTTGACTCTGTTTTAAAGAGCTGGATTAAGAATTTTCTTTCTGGCCGTTCAATCAAGGTAGTATTGGATGGCGTCAAATCCAGCCTATACACCATCTCCGCAGGAGTTCCCCAGGGCTCAATTCTATCACCAGTGCTCTTCATAGTTTTTATAAATGACTTGCCCTCAATCCCCTCCACTGCTTTACTGACGACAGTACTCTACGTTACTTCTATGGCTTCTATAATGTAGGACAAGCACGCACCAGAGTTGTCTGAATCATCGCGAACTGATGTCCAATTCAATCAACAGAGAGATCGGAGTAATTCTTGATTGGGGTCGCAAAAACCGTGTCGAATTTAATGCTTTAAAAACGAAGTACTATTTCATTTCCAACAAAATTTGCGCCGACCTTCCTTCTATTTCAGTGGGCAATGAACTTAAAGGTTGGACCGTCTCTAAATATTCTAGGCATAACACTAACCGAAAATCTGCGCTGGAATACACACATCACAGTGCCTGGGATTCCTCATAAGATAAAAATTCTTCCTTCGGCCGTCCGCCAGAGCTATAATTTGCAAATCCTACATTCGTCCCCACCACGAATATAGTTCATAGAATATCTGGGCCGAGGCCCCAAGAACCACCTTAGCTTGGCTGGACAAGGTGCAAACTGCGCCCTTGAACTTATTGATGATAGCGCCATTTGCTCTCCAATTGACTCAAGCCACCGTAGGAATGTAGCAGCTCTTGCAAAATTTTATCGCTTTTACCACAATGACTGCTCCACTGAAATAACCTCAAACCTCTTCAAATGAATACTTAACTGTTTGTGCCTTTGCCCAATGTCCTTCGCTGCGACCAAAAAATGAACGCGCAATATGGCATACTGCCCCGGTCTCCAAAAAAAAAACAGGCAGCCCTGCCTTCTATCATAGCCGGGCGGATAATGTGGGTATGGTGGGTAGTAGTACCCAACCGAAAAATTCCAGGTGGGTAAAATATCCACCCGGATTTCGAGTTGCACCGAGCGTGTGACATGAGCCTTTTATTTTTCAAAATGTATGTTGTTAGATTGTAGTTTGGATAGGAGTTTGGTTGTCTGGCTACCCACCCGGGTCTAACACGATCCGCCGACACTGCCTCCTATGCCTCCTATACCATGATCATACACTTTGGTAGTGCGGAAGTGGGATATTAGAAGGGTCTTAAATTAGGTAATGAAGGGCGACCAGTCATCTGCCTGAGAGAACTACAAAGCTAGCAAAAAAAGAAATGAAATAAAAACTATACGTCGGTGAAATTCTGCAGAATACATAATATATCGGAAAGTCTCAAAGTTGATGAAACAATAAGAAGGATGGCAGAGAAGCTAGAGGAAACTAGCAAAATCATGATGGAAGTTCACTCTCCAGGAGGCTTCTTCTCGGGTAGGCATTGCGATTATTTGAAATCAAATGAAAACGAGGTTGATTGGGTTGATAGGATCGTGACAGAAGAGGGATTGAAACCGGCTCTAGAAACATTATTCCAATTCAAGAAATTGCGGTTTGGTGAAATATTCTCCGCTTTCTCTAATGCGACAAGAAGGCCATTACACTTAAACAGGGGCGGTACTTTCATATTGGTAAATGGTACACTTGCACCGGGCGCAATTCGACTGGGACGAAATTTTTCCATTGTCCTTCATTACGTTAAAAAAATGAAGGACATACTAGCATACTGCACCGGGCTCATAAAACCCAAACGCCGACCCTGAATGTGGTGGTCATCATGAGGAACCTAAGGGGAAGTTCCTCTTTCGGCATACCCCTTATTAAATAAATTTACTATGAAAAGCAAGAAACAATCTTATTCTTTAGCAATTAAGTATATGACAAAATCAGTTTGTTTTTGTGGTCTTGTCTTTGTAATCTTGAAGGTGCGATAAATACCATTATGCAGAATTTATTTTGTATTTTTTTTTGCTCAATCCCCTAGTTGAATAGTCAGATAAAGGCCCCATTCCCGAGTCCGGTAGATCTATCGTACCCGTCGCGGTTGAGTCATTGGCCCCTATGCTGAAAGTGGCGTCGTGGAGCGTTACAAGTCGTTTGAGATGAAGAAACTGACGTTTCAGTCGAATTACGACTTCATATACTAGGTGTCATTTCTCATATTTCAGTGACTAGTGATTACCAATTATGGATATCATAAAACTAAAGGGGTGCACGAATACGGATTTAGTATACTATATATTAACTAGAGGCCAATGCTTCATATGTGAAATCTTAACACAAATAACAAATTGATTTGAATTGTTAAGTAAATAATTTCTTAAATTTTTGTAACGAATTTAATTTGACCGTGTATCGTGACCGTTTTATAGTTAGTCTATGTGTAACAAGCATTTATTTATGATATTTCCACATCATCATTATAATCATCATACTTATATGGTAGTTCCATATTTACTTCAGTTAAAGAAATGTAAATTAAATTGAAGCATTGATCGCGTAGACCATTTATTGGAGTTACTCCATGATAACTCTATATACAACATCAAAGATAGTCTCTTCTAATATCGTAAATTATCGCTTTAAATCTAGTCATATGGAAGTAAAACATTAGTTTCTTTTGTTAATCTGATCAAGAACTTAACAAAAAAAATTATTTATTAGAAATAGATTAAGTATTGGATGTGTGAACCAGAATAGTTTTTTAGTTTTATGTAGATTTTTTAATATTCTTATATTAATAACAAACATTAATTAAACCACTGAATTATTAATAATTTATTTTTGATTTTCTACTGCAAGGAATTTAATACGTACATATATTTTGATATTCTACACATACATATATGACATGCATATAATAATAAATAATATTGCTGAAAAATATGCCTGATTATGATTAAAATATTTCATAAAAAAACAAAACTAAAATTAACCCAATACAGATAAATAAATATTAATGAAAATAGGCGTACAAAATATAAAACAGAAAAATATCCGACGCTATTAAAAAATAAATAAATAAAACTTAAAATGAAAAATATTGGAAAGGAAATATTTGAGAACAAAAATTAATAAATCAGAAATTAAATTAAATTATTTGGTGATGCAATTAAGAGTAGTTTACAAATATTCGCGTTATTTGGACAATGATAAATGGATTGAAGAGTGAATATGAAGAGAAAGGGAATTTTGAACTCTCGTACAACAAAATATTTAAAAAAACCGAATTTTTTGTACTTTTACAATATTTGATATACAAAAAATTATGGAGTTTCGGTAATTATGGAAAAGAGATTTTTTTTAATTGCTAAGTTACTTGTAATATGAAATATCACGGGAAAAAATAAAAATATATTAAATATTAGTGCGTCTTTTAAATATATATAAATGCAAAAAAAATACTATAAATTTACATCTTTTTTTGGATATCCAGGAAATTTTGGGTGAAGTATTTGAAATCGACTTCTAGACACTTTTCACAATTTTAGATCGGCCCACACATTACCCACTAAGTATGCCATCACCCCAAGGGATATCAAACGTTCCCTCTCATAGGGAAATCGCCATAAGAATTGACCTAGACCTCCAGAAGGTGCACAGGTAGTATGCTTTCTAAAGTCCTACCATAAAGAATGAAATCTCCTTCTTGCTAATTAAAGTTCTATCTTTACCTATTTCCGATTTCCTATACTCCCATCTGAAGTATAAGATCACCATTGGGAGTGATTTCAAAATTCACAATGTTTATTATATTAGTTACTCAAATGGTATCAATGTTTAAAGAACGACGCCGAGCTCTTTACGGACACCACCAATATATATCAAGGTGATCTCTTTTATTTCATATCTAAAGCGGACCACTAACAAGACAACGCTAGTCTTATCACATAAATTACAATTTTCTGTCTGAAATCATAGGAAAGTTATCTTGTTCGGCTCCTTCAAGGCTCACACTGGGATTTGAGATTCCGCAGTAAGAACTTTAACTCGGCCGCTTTCTGTGTCATTAAAGTTACAGGGACAGAGATGCATTATTCCCTATTCTACCAAGTCTTCAAAGCTTAGGCCGAATAGATGGCGCTGGGAATGTATGAATGCTATTAACGTTAAGGACACAACTTCACCAAGAAGATAGGAAATCCAAGACAGACTTATTACCAACGCTATTCGCTTCAAACCGTTAGGCGAAGACATGCCACTTTTATACCATCAACTGAGGTACTGGCGCTACGCGTCCCGTGGGAAGCTGTAGCTATAGCGTTCACCGATGACATGGAGCTAACGGGAGTAATCGAGATATTCTCGAACGAAGCGATATGGGAGATAATTGTGTGTCTCGAGAATGCTGTTCTGATGCTAGCTGAGCACAAGGTGGAAATAGTGCCAACCAGGAAACAAAAAAAAAGTTATGGCCATAGCGTTCAAAGTAAGGGAGCAGGTCATCCGTTCCAAGCCTGCATTTAAGAATCTGCGAATATGATCGACAAGAGGCTCAACTTCGGATGCTGCATGCCATAGGGGTAAGCCGATGCATCCTTATCAGTTATTGTATACAACGCCAGTGTGAGCAACGGCTTTGGACAGAAAGGTTAATAGGAGGAAAATAATCTCTGCCGATCGGGTAAGTGCCCTTCAACCGTACTCCGTCCGGTGAAGCAGCATATTATGTCACATAGCAGGAATGATATCCTTGCCATGAAGAGTAGGGACTTGAATGACCCGCAATATGCAAAGCAGTGTGACGGATTCTAACTCATGGCTAGTCCATCGCAGCAAGGCAGAGGAGGTCGGACGGGTCTACCAATCTTCAGGTTGGACGATTCACCGTTCTGGTCAGAATGCTGGGACGATAACGAGGACGTGGAGTATGTTCTCTTTAAATACCCGAGATTTACGGAGGACAGCGTTGTGCTGGTAACAGAAACCTGGGTGCAGCTAATATGTGGAGAGCGGTGGTAATTGTGCTGAAGGCCATTTACCAGAGGCTTAAGCAGTACGAGAACCAAAGGAGCAGAAGAAGGCAAAGAAATGCCAGAGAAGATAGAATATGCAGCTCCAGCTGGTCAACCAGGAGAATGAGAGTTCAAATTGTATATTGCAGGATCTAGTGTAGCGGATCTGAAAATATTGGCAATTTGTATTGTATCGACCTCAATGTATAATTGTCGAAAGGGCCTGCATAATCAACTCCAGTATGTGTAAACGCCTTCGCCATCGTCGTCCTGCACTGTGGTAAATTTCCCATTAGTTGCTGGGTTGTAGATTGTCGATGTCTCGCGCAGGGAATGCACTGATGTAGTCTGGACGTAATGCGTCTCCTTCCGTCGAGGATCCAATACTTGTTTCTAGTAGTAGCTAACACTAAAGATGTACCACCATATAATGTCTCCCGGTGTGTTTTATCGATAATTAAGTCTGTGACGTGATGATCTCGGGGTAATATAACGGGATGTTTTTGTGTGTACGCAATTGCAGCGTTCTTCAACCGTCCACCTACCCTGATCAGACCATGTTTGTCAACAAATGGATTTAACGTAATTAACTTGCTACTAGGCGACAGTGGTTTGTTGTTTCGAAGGCTTTGCAACTCTGAACAAAATGAGCCTTGTTGGACTCGCCTTAATATTGTTAGTTCTGCTTGGTTCAATTCTGCGGTGGTCATTGCTTGCGTTTGTTTTTTGACCGGATGCCTTAGGTTATTGATGAAACGTAATAACATTGCTACTATTCGAACTGTCCGGGTAAATGATGAATACTTGAATAGTATCTCGTCTTCATTCATGTTTACCAGCGCCGTTGTATGCTCCTTGGCTTCTAATGTTGTTTCCTCGTCGCCTAAGCACGCTGTTGGCCAGTCTTCTGGTGATGGACCGTGGAGCCAAAGATGGTTTATTGTAGTATTTGACTTCTCACATGTCGGTCCAACTATTATCCATCCAAAACTTGTGTTTATTGCTACAGGGTCTTGCTCTGAAGCTCGACAGACACCATCTTGAACTATCCTAGCGAAGGCATCTGCACCAAGTAATGCATCAATGTTGCCCGGTTTCCAAAATCCTGGGTCTGCCAATTCCAATCCGTGCAGATGTTTGTACTCCTGAATTGAAATTTCCACCTTTGGTAGCCTTTCAGTTATCTTGTTAACTATGTACTAGACACGTTTGTGACATCTGAAAATTGTTCGTATTCCTTGCTTCCAAAATGATCCTGGTCTGTTTCGTTGATGTTCCTGTGGGAATTGCGTTGAGACCATGTATGTTGACTGCTGCAGGACTACATGTCACCCCTAGCTTCTTGCATATGCTCTGGGTAATGAATGATGACTCTGAACCCATATCCACCAAACACCTGATAGTGTATTGACGTCCGTTGCTTCCCCTAGTGAGTACTAATGCTGTTGATAGCAACGTGAGTGCTCCCTTCCTTGTGATGAAGGCTTGTACATCGTCTGAACCAGCGTCGCTATGGTATCGGCCTCAATGCTTCACCCTTCCAAAATGTGTCCACCAAGAAGAACGACAAACCCCGGTAAAAAGGGCAACTTTGATTGTTATCTCTTTTTGTAACGTAACCAATTTCGACCTTATAATTTGTGTATTTGTTGTGTTTGTGTTGTTCTGAATCAGGGCGGGATAGTTGAAGCGATGTCTGAACTGGAACTGACATGTGTGCACCGTAAAATTATATCGCTACTATCATAGTGACTGTTCCTCCGAAATAAACGCTCTCCTGCCTCCACGGCAATCTTATGCCCGCAACATCAGGGCCTGTACTCCGGAAGACGAAACGAAACGAAAACGAAACCGTTTTGTTTAAATGCTACCTTGAAAGACGATATCGTCTCGTTGTGCTTGTTGTGTGTCGTCTGTTTTGAGGTTAAAATGTTAGTTGGGATTGTCAATTATTTTGATAGTTTTAATTTGTTTTGCATAATAGGTCAAAATTTACAAACGCAAGGCAATACGAGATTATCGTCTCCAGGGGCCAGTTCACGCAATTCGACGTCGACTGAAAACGACGCGTTAAATGTCGTTTTGGGTTCACGCAAGTCGACGTTTTATGTTTGTCGTTTTAAAAGTGTCGTTAATCTTCTCGACGCCAGACTTGGCGCCAATTAGAGCAGGGCAGAAATAATTTTACACAAAACTTTTTACAGTTCTGAACGAGCAAAATGCAATAGAAAAGAAAAACTTTTAGTTGAAAAATAACAATTATAACTACTCCAAGAAGAGTTAGGTGTACAAAAATAAATTCAGAGTTGAGATTTTCCAATATTATTATGAATTTGTTTAATTAATTAATTTAATTACTCACATTATTGAAGTTTCAGTATTATTTGCAGCTTGTCCCCCTTGTGGATAATGTGAAAAGTGCAGCGGTTTCATTGGATTTTGCATACCTTTAGGAGAAATTATTTTGGGAAAATGACATTCGACACGTCGACTTACGTGAACCCAAATTCAACGTCGTAGAAATTAATGTCGTTTTCATAAAGCGTCGATGTCGACGTCGAGTGTCGAATTGCGTGAACTGGCCCCAGGAGTAGGAAATATATTTTCGTCTCGTCTCGTTATTTCGTTTCCTCATCGTCTCGTCTTCGGGAGTACATGCCCAGATTGGCCCACTCGTCTCATTCCCTCCACCTGGAACTCCGTTCACGCACTCTACAAACTAGTAATTCATTTCTAAATAGAACAACTCGACTATGGAACAGCCTTTCGCAGTCAGTATTTCCGAACTCCTACAACATCCAAGAGTTCAAATGCAAGGTTCATCATCACCTTCTCCAACACCCCTTCGAACCCTCACAACCCTTAACCTATTTCCCTCCTGTACTAAGCTTACTGTTAGACATTGCACCATGACGTGACAAACGACATAACGGACTAGTAGTACAAAGGGTGACTCCTGAGCTTAGAACTGCCACATAAAAAAAACAGAGCTAAGATCTATGGGGTGCGACAGCGAGGGAGACCCAACCTCCGCTGGAAGGATGGCGTAGACCAGGACGCTCAGAGCCTATAGATGCCAAACTGGATGACTTAGGCTAAAATCGGGACCGGTGGACACAACAGTTGCGTGAGGCCAGGACCGGATCCCGGTTGTAGAGCCGTTAAAGAAGAAGAAGCTTAGCTCCGCCATATCAAAAACATTAAAGAAGAAAATTAAATTATATTTGAAAGAGTAAACATCTTCAATAAAAAGAAGTTCGACTAATTAAAATTCCTTTTAAAAAGGTAATAAAAGCCGTAAAACTAGAAAAAGAAAAGTTCTTTAATATTTTTTATTTATTCTTTTTTTTTTCAATTTTTTAAAATATTATTTAGGACTCCGATTAATACCTCCACCTGTAAAAATATAAATTATAAAAAAAAACATTTAAGAGAAATCAAACAACTTACAATTTAACAACTTTATCCTTTCCGCCCGAAGCTACTCGAGAACCATCCGGAGCCCAATCAACCCCAAAGACTTCATCAGCATGACCAGGTAGCTCTTGGCATAATTTTTTTGTTTGAACACTCCACACTAACGCAACAAATAAAATGAAAAAAGCCTCAAAATATTAATGTGCATGAAGATACCTTTTAGCGTTGAATCTTTACTTCCACTAACAATTAATCTAGAATCTGCAGACCATGCAACAGTATATACAGCTTGTACGTGTCCTCGGAATGTACAAATAAAACCTCCATCGTGCGCCCTCCACAAACGAACAGATTTATCAAAAGACGCAGAAACAATCAATTTTACATCTGGAGAGTATTTAACATCATTAACAACATTCTGATGACCTGTCATCCGCGTTATGCATTTATTTTGATCTGATCTCCAGAGATATAATGTAAAGTCATCCGAACATGAAACTAGCGACTCTGTACCATCTGGACATACTTTCTGATATCTCTCTAATGCCATTTTTTTTAATTCCTCTTCTAAGATAAGAAATAATTGTGAGTAATAATAAGTTTTCTTTATAAATAATAACTAACTGTCTGTTGTGGTATATTTTTTGGCATTGTCCATTACAGGATGAAAGGGTCCCGTCCGAATAACATAATCTGTATTTAAAGCAAGTGAATTAACCCAGTGGGCATGGCCAGTTAGGGTACGGCAGAGCGCTCCATCCTGAGCTCTCCACATTTTTATTGTCCTGTCCTTTGAAGATGTATACAACAAGCCATTACCACCCCAACGAACTGCAGTAACTGCCCCTGTGTGACCTGCAAACAAGTGATCTTAGTTGTGTTTAAAATACATAATATCAAGAATCTTACCGGAAATTACCATATCACATTTTCCCAATGAAGTGTCCCATATTCTAACATCACCATCACTTCCGGCACTTGCAAGTCGACGACAATCTGGGTTGATGTGGTAAGGTTCCCAGCTTAAGCCATTTATCCATTTCTTGTGGCCTTGTAGAGGTTTGCCTATTTGATTTCCCGTTTCAGGATTCCAAAGTATAATGACACCGGCTTTACAAGCACTAGCAAGTTTCGTACAATCAGGCGACCATGCTACACATAACACCCATTGCTTATGTCCGCTGCATGTATAATGTGGAGTTTCAGTATTCAAGTCCCATAAACGAACAGTAGTATCACCTGAGCCACTGGCTAAATGCTGACCATCTGGACTAAAGCTAAGGGATACAACAGCCTCGGCATGGCCAGGCATAGAACTTGTGCATCTTGTAACTGGACGTACTTTAAAGACAGCTTGAGGTTGATAAACAATATCAATTATATTTTCCGTGTCTATTTTCTTTAAATCCAATGTTTTATTCAGAGTTTGTTTGATTTCTTCTTCGTTTACAAAAAACAGGTATGGTGTAGGTTCTTCATTCTTAAGTAGTGCGTTACATATTAGTCCCAACTGATGAACTGTAACTCCAGCCGGTAGATCCAGAGGAGGACCCGCCTCATCGCCGGTATCAGAGATGAATCTTGCTTGCAATGTTTGAGGAGCCTCTTCTTTCTCACATTCTTCACTAGGCGTTAATTTTTGCTTTTTAAACATTTTAGAAGAGATTAAATAATTTTTTGTAAACACCACGACCGTCCGCGAACCACTTGGGTGTTTAAAAGCACGTGTATCAAGTTGTCAATTCTAATATATGGTGGGGATAAAGGGGAACGTTTTTCGTTAATTCAAACAAGCTACGATTATACGGTTTTTGTTGATTTTGTTTAAATACATGTATGTGAAATGATATTAAAAATCTATTGATCAATATAAATCTTTTGTTATAATTCATTTTAAATTATTTTCTATATGAGACCAGTAGCGAATTTAAAAAAAACGAAAATATTTTTAGTAAAATCTTCTTCTTTCTAATTTGATCGAGTGTGCAGCATTTTAACGAAACTTTTGACATTTACGACACGTGCGGAATTGCAATGGAGAAGTAAACAAGTAGTTTGTGAAAAATATATAACAATTTTTATAAAATGTCGCGTTTAATCATCAAAAATCTACCAAAAAATGTAAGAATATTATTACCCTTTATTAGAAGAATATTGTTGTGCTCAAAAGTTGTGAAAATTTTGTGCGTACCACGAGGGTCTCTTAATATTCGGCTTCTTAGCCATTTCAACCAAGAGTCATTGATAAGAAAACTAAACAGCCTTAATAAACTCTTTCTCTGATAGCCAATTACAGGCTGGTAGGCCAGAGCAGCAGGATGTCGTTTTCGTTTGATATTTCTAAAAATAGTCCGGTTGGTTGATGAGATTCAACTCGTTTCAGGAGGCATAACACTCCAGCGAGTTGTTTCTCGATGCCCCGATTTCAAAGTCGCGATAGTAATGGTTGGGAGTAGGTGGATTAAAAAATATCGAGAGAAGGTTGTGGCAGTTCCTTCCTCCCCGACTAGAGCTGCTGTTCGACATTGCACTCTATAAGAAAAAAATAGATTGTCAACAGTATAAAGGGCCTTTCCTGTGACACTAGTCTTTCACATAAAAAAAAAAAGTTTCGAGGCTATACTATCTCGTTTCAGGAAAAAATACTAGCTAAAACAATTTGTTCTTGTCAATTGATATAATTTTACTTTAAAGCTTTGATTTAAAAATTCTAGGAAAAAAATCCCAATTGATTGGTGGGCATCAATTATAAAAGGTCAAGTGATTAGTGGGCACCTCTAATTCAGAAAAAGCAAAAAACTCCAAAGTGCTAAAACTATGATTTGTGAGGATCCTTCACCTCTTTGGAGTTCTAAGATAAGAATTTGGCCAAAGGACAAATCTTGGTAAACTTGTTGTCACAAGATTGCTAAATTTCCAGAACATGGATTTCAGGCCCCAATTCAACACGGAGGGGACATTGTCAACATGTGATGAGATCTTGATAAGATACATGGGATAATGATTTATTTCGGCTTCCCCTGTCAATAAATTAGGATTCTTGGAGTTTTGGCCCATTTCAAACCAGCCCTGTGAGTGTAATATCTTTTTGCGCATCTCTTAAAAATTCGTTATAAACGAGTTCTAAATTCTCCAAATCCAAAGAATGTTCATCTTCAGAACTACGACTGACAAGAAGGGAGCCGCGTAAGTCTTGGATTTCTTTTCTTTTTAGGATGACACTCTTGTGAGGCATTCTTTTCTTTATTAAATTTTACTTTCTTTTTTTTTTAACTGACGACTTTTCACTTTCTCCTTGAGGGTGTTGCAGCTTTAGACTGGCTTTGATTCACTTTCCCTCACTTTGGTAAGCTGTGAATTCTCTTCGTTGGAGAGTCTTTTCCTTGGGGCTGTGGCTTTCTGGAGGGTCTGTTCTTCGACTTGAAAGTCCTCCAAGCTCCTTCTTTGTGTTGTTACCCCGTCTCCTTATCTCGACCATCCCCTTCTCTCTAAGCCAGAGAGGGTATATCTTCTCAATGATTGCCACTTTACTGCGTTGTCTGCCTTCATTGCAGTTCTGCTCTCCACATGGCAAATCCTCGATTTTGATTTGCAAAAATGACTTAGTGACCAAATCTTTGGCGCTTAAAGCAGCAAGAGATCGGTATAAAACTGTCTTTTTGCAATATAACCTTTCTCATTTGGTAAGCCTAATAATTTATTTGATGTACTTTGTTTTCTAGATTACGGAAGATAAACTCCGTACACTATTTAGCCAAAAAGGAACAGTCACAGATATTCAGCTTAAATACACAAAAGAAGGTGTTTTCAGACAATTTGCATTTATAGGATATCAGACAGATGATGAAGCCCAAACAGCATTAAAGTATTTCAATAATACTTGTATTCAAACAAATAGGATAAAGGTTGAAATGTGCGCTCCTTTAGGAGGCGAAGAAAAGCCCAAGTCTTGGAGTAAGTACGCGAAGGATAGCACTACGTACAAGAAGGAGCATGGGATTTTTGAGCTTGAGGAAAAGGAAAGAGAAAAACAAAAGGAAGAGCGTAAAAAGAATAAAAAGAATCCTTTGGATGAAATATTGGATGAACATAAAGATGATCCTGATTTCGCCGAGTTTATGAAAGCACATGATAAAAACCGAGAGTTATGGGGGAATGATGCTTCTTTGATCGGCGATGTTGAAAATCCAATTACTGAATCTTCGAAAAGTAGTAAAGAATTACAAAAAAATAAAATAAATACACAAAACACATTAGAAAAAATTGCAAGCGAAGGCTCTGATGATGGCAGCGATAAAGAGGAAGACGAACTTGATGAAGAAAATGCAGAAACAAAAACTAAATTGGCCGAAGAGGATATAAGCGATTTACAGTATATGAAGCAGTTAAAAAAGGGAATAGACCATAAAGAAAATAAAGAACAAGGTACGCCGAAAAAAACTGAACCCTCAAAAACCGGAGTAGATCTATTTACAATAAAGATTCATAATATACCCTATAAGACAAAAAGGCAGGAAGTAATCAAGTTTTTCAAGCCGATCAAGCCATATTCTGTTCGTCTTCCGACGAAAGTGCATGGATTTTGCTATGTCGGTTTTAAAACAGAAAGAGACTTCAAAAAGGCAATGCTGAAAAACAAAAGTTTTATTAAAGAAAAGCAAGTTTTCTTCTCAGATTTTACAGAAAAGAATAAAATTTCTAAAAATAAAATAGAAAACACAGAAACACCTTCCTATGATGATTCCAATAAAAATTCAAAGTGGGCTAAACAGACAGAAGCTCTTAATAATGAAGAAGATATCTCCGAATCTGGTAGAATCTTCTTCAGAAATCTAGCGTATACCACTACAGAGAATGATATGCAGGAATTGTTCGAGAAGTACGGTCCTATAGCAGAGATTAATTTACCAATTGATCCAATGACGAGGCAAATAAAGGGGTTCGGAACTGTTACTTTCGTTATGCCTGAACATGCTGTTAAAGCATTTTCTGAATTAGATGGAAGTTTGGTCCAAGGCCGACTTCTCCATCTAATTCCAGGAAAAAGTAGAGATACTGGAGAAAATGAAGAAACTGAAGGATTGTCTTTTAAAGCGAAAAAGGAGTTAAAACTGAAGAAAACTGCTGGACAATCACATAACTGGAATACATTGTTTCTAGGAGCCAATGCAGTTGCCGATATTTTAGCTAAAAAATTCGAGACTAGTAAAGAAAATGTATTAAACAATTTATTTTTATGAATATATAATTTTTAAATAAATTTTTATAATAGATTTTAGATTCTAATGCGGGAGGCTCCAGTGCGGCCGTTCGTTTAGCATTAGGAGAGGTCCAAATCGTTATGGAAATGAGAAAATTTCTTGAAGAGAATGAAGTACAGCTGAACGTTTTTGACACCGAATCGAAAAAGCGATCGAAGACTGTTATTTTAGCTAAAAATCTTCCCGCGGAAACAACAGTGGCAGAATTGCAGCCTTTATTTTCAAAATATGGACTTATTGGACGAATAGTACTTCCACCGAGCGGGGTGACAGCGATTGTTGAATTTTTAGATCCATCTGAAGCAAAACAAGCATTCAAGAAGCTTGCTTACAGTAAATTTAAAAATTTACCCTTATATCTGGAATGGGCCCCAGAACAAACTTTTAAGACGAAGGCAACAGAAGCGCTTAAGAATGAAAGCAATGAAAATACTGCTGATAAAGTTAATGTGGACACCGTTAAAAGTGAAAACAAACCTAAAATATCACCACCCGTCGAAGAAAACGATGATGATAACAACTTAGAGAATAATGATGACGACGATGAACCACCTGAACCAGAAACAACATTATTTTTACGAAATCTAAATTTCAAAACCCGCGAAGACGCAGTGCGTAATCACTTTAAACATGTAGGTCCAATACATATTGTTCAGGTAGCAATGAAAAAGGATCCAGAGGATCCTGCAAACAGAATATCATTAGGTTATGGTTTTATCCAGTTTAAAAAAAAGAAAACCGCCGAAAAGGCTCTAAAAAATATGCAATTTACACAAATCGAGGGAAACCAAGTAGAACTGAAACGAAGTGATAGAACTTTAAAGTAAGATCGTTTTTAATGATTTTTGTTTTTTTTTTTTTTTTTTGTATTTAAATTTTCTTTTGTTTTTATTAGAAATGAAGTTAACACATCAAGAAAAGCTACAAAACTTTCAAAACAAACTGGTTCCAAGATTCTAGTGAGGAATATACCGTTCCAAGCAAAATCGAATGAAGTTCGTGACATATTTAAGTATGTGCATATTACTTTATAAATATATAATATAAAATTAAAAAAATTCATACAATTATAGAGCTTTTGGAGAACTCAGATCAGTTCGCTTGCCCAAAAAAATGACCCCAGGAGAGGAATCACATCGAGGTTTCGGCTTTGTTGATTTTCTTACAAAAGGTGACGCTAAGAAAGCATTCGATACTCTTTCCCAAAGTACCCATTTATATGGTAGAAGATTGGTTTTGGAATGGGCATCTGTAACAGAAGATGATATAGATGAATTAAGGAAGAGAACTGTGAAAAATTTTAGTGGTCCTAATACGGCCAAACGTAGTAGAAAATCTGTTTTTGATACAAGTCAAGTGGGTACTTTTAAAAATGATGAAGATATGGAGGAGTAAACCGCGGGTCCCAAACAAACTAGTAAGTAATATAGTTGACATGTTATATCACATCGCATAATTGATATAACTTGTAAATATATTAAATTATTGTTAATTCTGTATGAAAACTCTTTATCTTAAATGTATAGTATATTGGAAATTAAATTTTAAGCGTTTTTAATATTAATCTAATAAAAGTATCCTTAATGTTCGATTTAGATTAGGGAAACCCAATTATTATCCTTTTCTACTTTTTTTTATGCCAAAAGATTTGAGATGAAATACGTAAAGATTTGTTGAACTTGTATCTTGTTATATTCGTCTGGTTTATGAACCAGGGGCCGGTTCGTGTATGTCGAAAACGAAAATTTTTTTTCGTCTCGGGTGCGCCTAAGTCGAAAAATTGAAAATTTTCGTCTGAAGCCGAGAAAGGCACTCGAAAGGTCTTGGGCTATCGAGTTTTTGCCTTATTATGATTAATAATTTTCAAATAATAAATAGTTGAATATTTTTACAGCAGTTGTTGTAACATTTTTCGTGTTTCAATATTGTGGTTTCTATCGAGGATTCGAAAAAATTTCTTTCGGCCTATGCGAACGCTAAAATTTTCGTCGACAAAATTTTTCGACTTCAATTTTTTTCGTACGATTATCGTCGTTCGCCATACACGAACCGGCCCCAGGTTTCACTGCCTTATAGTCCGGGGAAATTGGCATTTTAAGAAGACACAGCTCCAAAATGGCTGAAAATTGATCCACAGCTTCTTTGTGACAAAGGCAAGAAGTACGCCACCCCCACGGGCTTCCGAGTCAGTGTGACGGGCCCTTCGAAAAACTTGGTAAGAGGCATCGAAGAGTTCATCATTGAGAATGCCCACATGGAGCCAGGTTTCAGTGACTGCTATGACCTGAAGAATATCTTTAGTTTTTGACCTGATCCTCCTTACGTTCTGGTAGTAGAGCGAAAGCATCTCGAGTTTTTTTATATCTGTGGAATACTCTAAGTAGAAGTTTGTATAATGAGCTCGATTACGGGTACGCGGAACAAAAAGTTTGGTAACGGCACCAGAAGGCCAGAAACAAGGGTCTAAGAGTACCTTGGCAGTAACAGGCGGTGCCGGCGAAATAAAAGATGCAACAGGTTTGGAATGAACAGTTCCGGGATGTGCAATGAGCAGTTCCGAGGTCGATAGATTTAATTCTTAAATATTCACAGATATTCTCCATCTTAGTTTCGCGAGAGAATCTCGAGATGAAGATGTTTAAAGGTGCAATGCTAAGAGGTCAACTCAGTTTTTGTTACGCAGCTCGAGGAACTCAATATCAATGGTTACTTGGCCATTTCTACCATTCTTATGACTTTTGCAACGAGCCTTACGATCTGGCGCGGGTTGTTGGCATTTAGATTTAAGATTGACGAATGTATGTCGACGATCGAGTCTAAGGCACATTGGACGCGTTTTCGTAAGAATTTGTTTTGTACAAACAATCCCGATAGTCCGAATACTATGGTACCTAGAGAATATTTTCGCTTACACGACGGCCACGTAGGGGGTGGCCATTGAAAATCTGAGGGAAAACAAATTATTTTTTTTATTTTTATCTTCCCTAGAACGACTTTCCCCTTTTTAAATTTAAATCTTTTCTTTCTGGCATTAATGAATGAATAAGAAACCACAGAATAATTCACTTCTTCAAAAAATTCATTGTCAAGGAAGATTAGTAAAATAAAAAAAATCCCATAGTATAAAATTAAATTCCATAAATAGAACACAATCTTCCTATGAGGTAGAAAAATGAGCAAAACGTATAAAAATTCCCTGCATGCCATTAAACGTATTTTTAATGATTTTATTTGGCAGAACTGATAATTCGTTAAACTAAACGAAACTTTCAAAAATGACAGTTCGTTTAAAACAAAACAAAAATTTGTTCAAATCGTTCTTAAGCTCTTATTAAAAATATTTTTAAAATACCAGCATTCAATTTAATAAATATGTGTAATGAAAAGGCAGAATATGAGTTGAAACATTTTGGATTTTCCGTAGAGCAACTAAAACTTGAAGGTATATCTTTAATCAATATAAAATATGGTTAACTAATGGCGGGAATAATGTAATTTCTAGTTAAAATTATGATAAAGAAACAAATTGGGAAACTAACTGAAGAGTTTGCAGAGTCTTTAGTTGAAAAATCAAATGTTTCTTATGAAAACGCTTGTGAAATACGCAGCAAAACTGATATTGTAACAAAAAACATATTCCATTCACTCAGCGACATTCTGCATGAATTTGATGCTTTGATAGAGAAGAATTTTTCAATACCTGATAATATTTTGTTAGAGGATGATTTTCAACATGAAAATGAATATAGTTTGGAGGATGAGGGTTTCTTTAAGGAAAAAGTAGAAGAAGCAACGAAAACTTTTAAGCAGGTACTTATGTAGTAATATGTTCTATCTCATACTTTGTCTAAAATGAAGAGTTTCTAGAATTCAATCCTATTAATGGCTCTTGGAAACGAAATCGAAATGTACAAGAGTCTTCAGCCAATTATTCAGAAAGAAGATGAAATTGCCGAGGCAATTGCCATGTATCAAAAAAACGCTCAAAACATAGAAAGCAAAGAAAAGGACGTTTTGGTAAATGAAATCGGAAAAATGATGGAATGCATAAAAAAGTAAATGATAGTACACTAATTAACATGTTTTCTATGTTCTTCGTTAATAAAGTTATAATTTTGTATAAAAAAAATTTTTATCGAAGAAAAATCCCGTGGTATTTTCCCAAAGAGTTTTCCTAACCCTGCAAGTATCAGTTTCTCTTCGTTAAAAGTTGAGGAAAAACTTTTCCCAACGAAAATTCAGCCGGCTCTCCGCCATATTGCAAAAAACTTTTCCAACGTGTGTGTGCACCTCGCGAAAAATCAGGGATTAAAGGTAAAAAAGCACGTGTTTAGTGAAAATTAAATAAAATCTTAATCATTCCTATTATTTACCAGTACGTAAGCTTCAATTAAAGCAACTCCAGGGGTCCCTTAAGGATTTTCGCAAAAATTGCACACTGAGGTAAAAATTTCCAATTTAGGGAAAAAATGAATGCAGAAAAATTAAAGAGGCTGCAATCGCAAGTGCGGATTGGTGGTAAGGGTACTCCCCGCAGGAAGAAGAAGGTTGTTCACCAAACGGCCGCCACAGATGACAAAAAGTTGCAAAGTTCCTTAAAAAAATTAGCAGTTAGCACAATTCCTGGGATCGAGGAGGTTAATATCATCAAGGATGACTTAAGTGTGATTCACTTTAATAATCCTAAAGCACAGGCATCTTTATCAGCAAATACTTTTGCTATAACCGGTCATGGAGAACATAAGAAGGTAGGGGGATTTAAGCCTATTAAATATATTTCAAGTAAATATTTTATTTAATTAAAGGTTGTTGAAATGCTGCCAGAAATTCTGCCACAATTAGGACAGGATACTGTAATTCAATTGCGTCGTTTTGCAAATAATATGACTGCGAATAAGACACTCAGTAGTGTGGTTGAGGAGGATGATGTACCTACCTTGGTTGAAAATTTCGATGAAGCGTCTAAGGATGAAGTGCCCATTATCCAAAAGCCTGCCGATCAAGAAATAAAACTAGATGAAAAGATACAAGAAGAAATAAATAATATTCAAAATCAATCTCAGCAAAAGGCTACTGAAAAGAAAAAGGATGCTCCAAAGAAGCAAGAGGGTAAGACCCCTGACAAAAAGAAACAAGATAAAAAGCCTAATGAACCTTCAAAACCTGAACAAGTGCCTGAGAAAGCTCAAGAAGTGCCAAAATCGAAGACTGATCAAAAAACACAAGGAAATAAAAAGTCTGGAGGTGAACAAGATAAAAAAGACGGCAATCAGAAGCAGAAAAATGCTCAGCAACAGAAGAAAAATGCTGAGGCTAATAAAACCGGAGAGAAAACTGATGTTCATAAGCCAAATGAGGAGCACAAGGCAACTCCAGTTAAAAAAGAAGCAAATGCTGCTAAAACAGCAGTTGAGACTCAGAAACCTTTAGAAGCTAAGAAGCCCGCCGGTGATCAGAAATCTGCAGATGCAAAGAAGCCTGCTGAGGCTCCAAAACCTTCTGAAACGCAAAAAACTGCGGAAGTACCGAAAGCGACTGAACAGAAACCATCTACACCCGAAACGAAGAAAGATGCACCCAAAACATCGGAGGCACCGAAAGTAGATCAAAAACAAAAGGAGAAACACCAGAAGGAGGCCAAACCCAAGGAAAATCAGAAAAAAGATAATAAGAAACCAGCCGAAGCTCCGAAATCACCTGGAGCACCAGCAACTCCAGAGTTAGTAAAAACACCAGAAATTGCTAAACCTGCAGAGCATATTGCTAAGCCTGTTGAAGCTTCAAAAGCAGAAGCGGGAAAAGCTGCCGAGTCTCCAAAGGTAGCAGGACCACCAGCTAAACCAGCTGAACCCTCTAAACAAGTAGCGAAACCCTCAGAAGCCCCCAAACCAACAGATAAGGCTCCAGAACTTCCCAAAGCTGCCGAACAAGCTAAAGTAGCTGAGAAGCAAAAACCGGCATCACCTACAAAAGTTAAAGAAGCACCAAAATTAGTTGAAGCTTCCAAGCCTCCAGAAGCAGCTAAGACACCAGGATCACCTAAACCTGCGGAGCCTGCTGCCGTTAAAACACCAGAGAGCCCAAAACCTATCGAGTCAGCCAGTGCTCCTCAAATTGCTAAAACACCAGAAGCTGTTAAAGCGCCAGGGTCGCCAAAACCAGCTGAAACACCAAAGGCCGTTGAAGCAACAACTCCTAAACCAGTAGAAGCTCCAAAACAACCAGAACCACAAAAAGTGCAAACTGCACCGAAGCCTGTTGCAGAACCCGCTAAGCAAAGTGATGCTGCGAAAGCTCCAGCGCAACAAAAACTACCAACTGAATCTCAGAAGAAACTAGAATTGGAAATTCAAAAACCTCAAGTTCCCGGAGTGCCTGAGTCACAAAGTCAAGCAGCTTCTGTCCAATCACCAAAAACCCCGGAATCAGCAAAGCCGATCGAACAAAAGAAGCCGGTAGAAGCAAAGAAATCGTCAGAAATGCCAAAAACGGCACCACAATCACCTAAACCTGCCGAAGCTCCAAAAACACCGGAGACACCAAAACCGACTCCACAATCGCCTAAACCTGCAGAAGCTCCAAAGACACCAGAAACACCCAAACCGGCTCCACAATCGTCTAAACCTGCAGAAGCTCCAAAAACACCGGAGACACCAAAACCTACTCCACAATCGCCTAAACCTGCAGAAGCTCCAAAGACACCAGAAACACCAAAACCGACTCCACCATCGCCTAAACCTGCGGAAGCTCCAAAGACACCAGAAACACCAAAACCGGTTGCTCCCGTTCAACCAATAGAATTTGCCCACACTCAAGAACAAATAAAACCTGTGGAAGCGGGAAAAGCGGCCCCAACTGTGCCAGACTTCGCAGCAGTAGTGAAGGCTCAAACTCCACAACCTACAGGGGCAGTTAAATTACCTGCAGTGCCACCAAAGCCCGCAGATGCACCAAAAGTAACAGAAGCCCAAAAAACTCCTGAACCACAAAAGCCTGTCGAATCGGCAAAGGCTGTGGAGCCTTCTAAACCAACAGAGGCACAAAAACCAGTCGTTGCCCCACCACAGGCTTCAGCACCAGTTAAATCGCCAGAGTCCGTAAAACCTCAAGACACGCAACAGTCTCCTAAATTACCTGAAGGTCCCAAAACTGTTCCTCAGCAACCAAAAACGCCGGAAACAGAAAAACCCAAAGAGGTCGCAAAAGTTGCACCCGTTGTAAGTCCAGCAAAGCCCGTTGAAACACAAAAACCTGTAATAGCGCCAAAGCCAACAGATGTACCAAAGCCAGTAGAAACATCAAAGCCAGTAGAAGCATCAAAGCCCATAGAGGCGCCTAAGCAGGAAGCTCCAAAGACTCCAGATGCAAAGAAGCAGGACTTGAAGCCTTTACAAATACCAAAAACTCCAGAAGCTGCTAAACCCGTGGAAGTACCAAAAACGCCAGAAGCTGCAAAACCGGCTCCGAAGACCCCAGATACTGCTAAACCAGCTGAAGCAAAGACTCAAGAAACGCCTAAGACACCGGAAACTCCTTCTAAAAAGGAGGCACCAAAACTCCCAACAACACCTGAAGCTAAAAAAGACACGCCGAAATCGCCGACACAACCAGGGTCTCCTAAAGTAGAACAGCAACAAAAGCAAGGACAAGTAGCAAAGAAACCAGAACCAACGACACCGCATAAGAGTCCAGCTCGAAAGAAGGAAGAACCAAAGAGAAATGAAAAGGCAAAATCCAAAACGCCTCCTCCAGCGAAGAAGCCGGAGCCAAAGCCACAGCAACAGCAACCACCAGCATCGCCGAAACAACCAACTGAACAAAAGAAACCAGAAGATGAAGCCAAGAATGTTGAACAGAAGCAGCAACAACAACAACAAGCAAAGCCACAAACGCCAAAGGCGCAGTCACCGAAACCCCAGCAAAAACAACAGTCACCAAAGCCCCAACAGAAACAAGGGCAGCAGCAACCACGCTCAAAGTCACAGGAACAGAAGCAGAAGGCGCAACATCCTCCAAAGTCCCCACAGGAACAGAAATCCCAGCCTCAATTCCCAGCAGAACAGCCCAAACCTACTCAAGATGCACCAAAGCCTGCTCAAGATCCGTCTAAACCTACACCAGATCCGGCGGCCAAACAACAGCGACCAGCCCAGCATGATCGGCCCAAGACGCCACAGTCCCCGCAATCTGAGCAAAAACCCAAGTCTCCGGCCAGACAGCAACAGCCAAAGCCCCAGCAACAGCAGCAGCAGCCGAAGAAAGATCAAGGAGGAAAGCCCCCGCAGCAGCAGCCGCAACAGAAGCTCAAGCCCCTCAACCAGCCTAAAAAAGACGACGGTCCAAAGAATTAGGGGATGCTTACATACATATTCGAGCTTTCTATTCGCGCTTAAGAGAGAAGCAATAACTCAATTTTTTGAGCTCCAATTTGCCGTTCCTGGCTTTGCAATAATCCTTTAGACTTTAAGGAGTTGATCTACTAATCTTGGTTTCACCTGGAGCCGTCGTAACAGAATTGTGTGTCGTTTGGATTGCCTTACTAACAAAATAGACAGGAGTTACTATATTTTTATGAAAGTCGCTTTGAAGCAGCCAGTATACATTTCCCCGCCAGCCGTTCACCTTTAAACCATTTCTTAAGACTAATTTACCGTTACAAGTCAAGCCTTAACAGACTGAAGTCTTTCTTACACACGAGCTAGTCCTTACCTAACTGTGATCGACATTCTTCCAAGAATTTCGTTAAGTAATTTTCGCTTTTTCTCATATTTTAGCTTTTAAAAAGTTCCTAACTAATCACCGGAGACATTTTCGTCTTCCTCGCTCAACGAATCGCATACTAGGGCCTAGTGCAATCTAAGTACTCGAAGTTTCTCATTATTATTTACCTCTCGCCTGTTTATTACTCATTTACTTTTTAGGTTTAAGACTCAAACTCTAGTATTTGCCATTTTTGTGTTTGCATTATTTTTTACTATTTGTTATCTTCGCTCTCTTTATTTTTTTTATTGTTTTTTCAAATGTGCCCCAATTCGGATTGTTGAAGAAGTTTTTTCATTGATTTTCTTGTATTCGTTTTCTCTTGCATTAGTATTTGAAGTACATGAAAATGATTGTAAAAAATTTGTAATATTTGAAAAGTGGTTTAAATAAAAAGTTAAAAAGGTAAATTGTCGCAATTTTTATCGTTCTCTGTAACTGAAGTAAGGCAGCGCCTTGGGGTAAGTATGAAAGAGATATTTTGCGATGATGAATAGTCTTTTGTTTTACGGAGTCGCCGGAGCTGGTCAGCAATTACGTTTTTAAATGAACTCGGATGGAACGACATTTGAACCTCGTAGCTGAATGAGAACGACACATTGGCATTGAAAATGGCTGCAGTGTGTATTTAGTTTCATCTCGACATTTTTTACCGCTTGGGATGTTCGTCTTTGGAGTACTTAGAATTTTTTTGGCATGCATTACCGCTGAGGCAGAGTAGTATTCAGTTATTGTGGAACAGTCGCTATGGTAATTTGCCAGGGCTCCAATATTACGGTGGGTTTATGTGTCTCTTTAGATACTGATCTTGCTAAGGTGCAAGGATGAGTTTGAGAGCACTTTTGCAACTTTCTTAGCCACGACAAGGTAGTTTTAGGAAGCCGGGACCAGATAAACTAGAAGTCAAGAAAAACTTGTACCTTACAACCCGTGTCTCGAGTTAAAGGAGAAATTTGTAGCTCTTGAGAAATCCCAGACAATGTGTGTTTAGATATTTGGAATATGTATATAGTCATTCCATTGCAGGTTCTCGGTTAATTTTATGCTTGGACAAACACCTAGCAAACCTCTTAGCAAGTCCTAATCCCACCTCCTCGCGGTGCCCCCTTGGGTACTTCTACGGAAGGAGCTAACGGGAGACGGGCGAATGGCGATCTCTCTGCGCCACAAAACAAAGCTTTAAGTCGGCAAACAATGCCTCGGAACCGGATGGACAACACGACGACGATCTTTGCTTTTCGAACAAGGACACGAATCGGCTCATGGAATGTAAGAACGCTGCTTGCTGAGGCACGGCTGGATGAAGCCCTCAATGAGATGAATCGATATAAAATCAAGATCATGGGACTTAGCGAGACCAGGTGGCCCGATGCGGGGTAACATATCTGCCCAAACGGTGAGTCCTTCCTATATTCTGGAAGAAACGAAACTGAAAGCGGTAGGATGCTAACGCCAAATACTCACCAAAGAAGCCAGGTCCAGCCCCCATTGGCTGTGCACCAATTTCTGAGAGGATTACTACCGTGCTCCTGCGTACCACACTAAGAAGTACTACGGTAGTCCAATGCTATGCTGGGTGTGTGTTTATGCGACCGTCCATAAATTCAAAGTTGATGGGATTTAAGATGAGAAAAAAATTGTTATGTACGAATAGATTTTTGTTGGCGCTTCGAAAGTTTCTTTACATTTTGTCAATAATGCACGATTTCTTATCCTCATATTCTAATCTTTTACTGTAAATATTTTCGATCGTAATTACGAGCATCCATGCTTGCAGCGCGTCGTGCCTGAAAAAACCACGCGGTGGCTTAGTGCCCATTCGAAAGTTCTATATGCGACTGAATGAGGTTTTTCATTGTATTAATGGGTGATTTGAACGCACAGATCGGCAGTGACAACACCGGCCTTGAACACACAATTGGAAATCAAGGCCTAATCCAAGTTGCCAATAGCAATGGTGAGCTTTTCGTTGACTTTTGTAGTTCCCACCAACTCATGGTGGGTGGAACTTACTTATGCCACAAGAAGATACACAAAGAGACCTGGGTATGCCCCGATGGTAGAACGAGAAATCAGATAGATCACGTGGCCGTCAGCCGCAGATGAAGAACTAATCAGGAGGATGTTAGGAGCTTCAGGGGAGCAGACACTGGAAGCGACCACCATTTGGTAGTAGCAACTATTCGCCTTAAAATCGCCGCAATCCGAAACGTTCAACGCGTTGCTATAAACACGAGAGCATTAAAAAGCGAGAATTTGCTGGAAACTTGCAACAAATATTAAACCAGAAACCATTTCTGACAATACAAATATTGAGGAGTTGTAGAGTACGACAAAGGGCGCTTACCGCTGCGGTCAGGTAAGCGGCATCGGTTATGTCCAAAGAAACATGCAACACTGGATCTCGGACACAACCTGGCAAAAAATAGAACGCATAAAAGACTCAAAAATAACGTAAACTCTACAAGCGACCCGGAAAGACGTCACCAACTTGAACGGCAACACTCCCAATTACACCGGGAGGTAAAGAGAAGTGTCCGGCGTGATAAAAGGCAGCAGATAAATGAGCTCGCAGAAAAAGCGGAAAACGCGGAAAAAACATAGGCAACAGTAAAGTGCTGTACCCAATTACTAAATAGCTCTCGGGAAAGAACTCTACTAAAGAGCATCCGGATGGAAGGCTGGACAGCAACAATGCACAGCCAATAAGAATCACCCCCCGGGCGCCATCCAACGCGTAAATAGTAACCGCAATCCATGCTATGGCCAATGGTAAAGGAGCTGGAAAAGATGGCATCCCTTCAGAATTGTTGAAAGCCGATTCAAGCCTCATAGCAGGTGCGCTTCAGCCAATCCTGGAAATAGCATGGAACATCTGCACCTTTCCGGAGGATTGGACAGAAGGTATCATAGTCAAAATACCCAAAAAGGGGGACCTAACAATATGCGACAACTGGAGAGGCGTCTGTTTATTATCTACTGCAAAATTTTGTCCCATATATTACTATCGAGGATAAGAGAGGCAGTAGACCGAACGCATAGAAGGCAGCAGGCCGGATTCAGGAAAGGCCGCTCATGTATAGATCATATTAACACTTTGAGAATCATAGTGGAGCAGTTTACTGATTTACGATCCCCCCCTTTACCTTGCTGTCGTAGACTATGAGAAGGCGTTCGACTCGGTTAATAGGAGCTTTATATGGCCGGTACTACGGCAACGTAGACTGCCTGATAAAATAATAGAATTGATAAAAGACCTATACCACAATTCCAAATGCAGAGTTCTTCTCAATGGAAAATTGTCCGACAACTTTGAGGTGAGTTCAGAAGTACGACAAAGATGCCTACTTTCGCCATTACTATTTCTTATAGTAATAAACGACATCCTTGTCAGCGCTCTAGAAGATAGTAGAACAGGCAGCATAGAATGAGGATTGCTAGAATGATTTAAGGATCTTGACTACGCGGTTAATATCTATTTGTTGGCCCACAGGCATCAGGACCTCAAAAACATGTTAAACAATTTGGCAACAGGCCAAAGGCTAAATCCGACTAAAACTAAAGAAATGCGGATAAATGCAAACACCCTTTAACCGACAGCGCTGAATAGCCGTGACGTGGAACTGGTAAATAAATTATGTTACCTCGATAGTATTATTACCGAAAATGGCTGTGCAGAAGAAGACGTCAATTCCAGAATAAATAAAGCACGAAGGGCATATGCATGCCTGTTCCGCATATGGAGATACACAGAGATCTCAACTAACACCAAATTGCGACTGTTCAACTCCAACGTTAAGACAGTTCTTTTGTACGGTTGCGAAACATGGAAAGTCACCCAATTCATCACAGGGCGCCTACAAGTTTTCATCAACAGATGCCTACGTCGTATCCTAATCTGGTGGTAAGATAGAATTCCTAATGAAGAGCTATGGCACCATGCCGGCCAAGAAGGCATAGGCGAGCAAATCAGGCGAAGGAAATAGAATTGGATCGACCACACCTTGCGATGCGAAAACGAGAATCTAGCCAAATAGACCCTTGAATAGAATCCGCAAGGATCGCGTCGAGTCGGAAGGCCTCGAAAAACGTGGAGGAGAACCATGTTAGCAGAAGCCTCAACAACTGGAAGATCCTGTTCGGAGCTGAGAGCTATTCGCCAAAACAGAGTCCGATGGAGGGCAACTGTTTCCGCCCTATGTTCCATGAGGGATTAAAGGAGCGTTATGTATTATGTAGGTTTACTGTCTGACATAAACAGTCGCCGTCCCTCTTTCTGCGTTCCGAGTGTTATGTCTACGTCCCATTAGTAGAAAACTAAAGTAAAAAACAATGTTTATAATAAAGCATGTTTAACAAACAAGCAACTGATATGATCTTTTATTGCGCACAAAATACAAAAATATACATAAATCAATTTTAACTTATCACCTACATCAAGGAAAGTCCCATCACCTGAAATACTATCGAAAATGCCACATTTGGTCTAGTTTCCTATTCTTATTTCTTAGCTTTATCTTCTTCTATTTCTGGGTTCATCTTTAACAGAGTATAATTTAAGAAGCTAGCAAAGCTCAGCCATGCTACGTAAGGAATGAATAAGTAACCAGCAACATTGTTTATTCTGTAAAAGAGTATTCCACATGCGGAGGCGGTCGCTGTTAACGCCAGAATATCAATCAGCCCCTGGAATTATAAATATTTAAAACAAGTTGAAGCAGCCCAAAGAAAGTTTAATCGTCGTTCTAGATATGTACTTACACCTTTGATGTTGTGCCGACCAAAGAATATTGGGCTCCAGGCCCAGTTAAGCCCCAGCTGAGCCCCATACAACATTAGAGGTAACTTTGCATCGCCTGTAAGACCTCCACCATCTCTATATACTAGATAAGAGGCATATCCCATACTAGAGTACAATGTCGTCCATACTGGTCCAAATACCCAATTTGGAGGCCGGAAAGTTGGGAATTTCAGCGTGTGATACCAAGTATCTAAATTGGCTCTGGTTACTTGACGTCCATTGAGAAGTCCACCCAAATTTGGCAATAAAATCGCCCCAAATGCCTTAGCGAAATTACAGTCCATGACTTTTACTTTTTCAAAACACACAATAGATAAACACACAATACTTTGAGAAAACTAATCTAACGAAGTAAACGAGTCGCAAAGCACGAAAACGAATTACGGATGAATGAGAATTCACCCGGGTGTAAAAATAAAAATACGTTGATGTCAGGGTCAATTGACAGCCGGTCGGAAAAGTGCGTATGCCCGGCCTTCAGCTGATGCTGCCTTTTATATAACATAAATGGAAACACGAAAATAAATAAGCAATGGTGAAATTAGGTTTCTTTGCATATAAATTCAACTATTTCTTAATATTAGTTAAATAAATTAAATAACCGAAAACTTACGCAATTTTCAGCTCATTTTCCGATTGTGGTTTGCGCATTGGCTAAACGGCTAAATTACCGTAGTTGAAAAGGTTTTTCTTGCAATTTTCACAACTGATAAACCCAGCATTATTATTTTAAAACTTAAAATAGTGTGAAAATTTGTTTCTAAATTTACTTTGTATGTAATATTAGAAATTAGAAATTATTTAAAAAAAATTATATTATTTGAAAATTATGAATTTGCAAACAGTCTTAATCCATTTTACGCATTTCACCTGTAAAAACCGGGAAAATTGTAAACAAAGTATCAACAGGTGAATGCACCATTGATACTTGGGTTTGTTTTGACTGAAAGTTGCACAAATGCTGCTACCATAGCAGCGTTTTGTTTTGGCCATGTAAACCAATTTATTCGACTGAAGTTGCGATAATTAAATACTAGAGGTAAAATAATACAGCGAGCAAGATGACTCTTTATTTCGATTCAAAAGTGCAGTTTCTTGATTCCGATGCTATCAGTACTATCGGCCGTTGGCATCCCAATGAACCTGTATTTGCAATGGCCTCATACAGCCAAGATAGAGGAGGATCAGTGACTATTTTTGATGATTCAGTAAGTTACAAAAAAATCAATTATATTGAGGATTAATCGTATCTTTTACGCTAGGGTGAACCATTGCATGAAGTTACTTATCCAGTTCATCCAGTATCACAGGCTACTGCACTATCGTGGCATCCAGAAAGACGATTGCTAGCAACGGGCTGGGAAAATGGTGAAATTCATGCTTGGTTTGATGGTCATCGAGAGTTTTCAAGTGTGCAAGGTCCTCATAAAGTACCTATTGTACTATTAGAGTTTAGTGAGAAAGGTGGTAGGATGGTAACAGCAGACTCCGTGAGTTGATACAATTTTCTTTTTAAATATATTTATCCTTTATGTTACTACCCGGGAGATCCTACATGGTAGAACTCGGGCCCTTTGAAGTATCTTCTTCCAGTAGTCTCTACGTTTTTCTAGTTCTCTCTATTTCGTTATACGTTCTTTACGCATTTTCTAGAACGATATCTACCTACTTATTTATGGTCGTCTTACGCAATTTTGTCGATTGGTATCATTTCGTTCGTATTATAAATCTTAGCTAGCATTCTTTCTTCGAAGTTTCGTACTTGTCCGAGCCATTGTAGGCTGCCTAGCAACTATATTTATTTCGTCATAAAGGTCTTGAAGAACTTCAGTTATTCTAATGCGCCATTCGTTTTGGAAGAAGGGCCTACATTACACCAAGCGATTCATGAATTAATTGTGCAAGTATGGGAGCAGGAAGTGATGCCAAAAGACTGGAGAAAATGCGACCTCTGCCCGGTACATAAAAGAGGAGATATCACAGCGTGCACTAATTATCGCGTACGTAGTTGAGTACCGTGTATATGATATTGTCCTACGAAAGAGGATGGCCCCATACGCCAGAAACATAAGCCAAGACAAGTGTGGCTTCAGCTCAGGCAAATCAACGACTGATCAGATTTTCACCTTGAAGCAGACTATGAAAAAAATGTCTAGAGTTTCAAAACTCATTTCAACACCTCTTCATAGACTTTAAAGCGGCCTATGATAGCATAGCCAGAATAGAACTCTACAAAGCCATGAAAGAATTCGGCATCCCCAACAAATTGACAAAGCTGTAGGTTGACTATGACCAGTGTGACAAGCCCAGTAAAGGTATCCGGAACACTTTGCAGACCAATCAACATCTATAATGGACTTCGACAAGGGGGCGGTCTGGCCTGCCTCCCTTTCAATCTGGCGTTGGAGAAAGTGATCCGAGATTCGGGCGTGACATCAATTACACAATCCTCTATAAGTCCACCCAATTACTGCCTTATGCAGACTTCTTCTTCTTTGATCCGTTAGCTGGCGGTCCGAGCGGGACGTCCCCGCAACGGATACGCTGCTGTCGGTGCCGCTGGGTCCCGAACTCTATTCACGATTCGCTTCCATTCTTCTCGGTTTTTGGCGGTGTCTCGAGCCTCGGTAACTGATAATCGTTGATTCTTTAAGTCACCCTCGATATTCTTCAACCAGGTTTTCTTCGGTGCCGATCGCTGTATTCTCCAGTCTGCAGGACGGTCTCGCCAGAGAAGTTTACGTGGCAAGCGGTTATCATCCATTCGGCAAACATGTCCAAACCACCGTAGTCGACGTTTTTGCATTTCTTCTTCGATCAGTGTTTGCTGATCGCATCTTTGTCTGACAACCTCGTTTCGAAGGCGATCACGGAGTGAGACACGGAGGATCTGCCTCAAACATCGCATTTGGAAGACCTCGAGCTTCTTAACGTCCGGTTTGAGCAGTGTCCACGTTTCAGATCCATAAAGAAGAATCGGAAGAATCAACGTTCGGTAAAGACGTAGTTTTGTTTTGATGGAGATATTTGCTCGTTTCCATATGCACCACTTGAGCGAGGCGAATGTTGCTGTTGCCTGGCCGATACGGCTGTGAACGTCGACCGTCGATGCTACTTTCGTTTCCTCAACCAATGATCCCAAATATTTGAACCTTGGAACCTGTTCGATTTGGGTTCCATCGAGGTGAACACTGGCTCTTGATCCATCCGTTGTGAGCACTTTGGTCTGTTCCGCATTGATTTTTAACCCGTATGCCTTATGCAGACGGCATACAAGACGTACAAGAAGCTTTCACTCAGATTGAGCATGCGGGAGGAAATCTGGCACTGCACATTAACGAAAGCAAAACGAAGTACAAGGTGGCCTCATCTACAAGAAAACCTAACATTGGTCCCACAATCAAGATAGAGGAACACGAGGTTGAAGTGGTAAAATCATTTATCTCCCTTAGGTCAATAATAGCAGCCGACAATAGCATGGGACCAGAAATACTGATAAAAGCCAACAAAGCCTACTATAGTCTGTCAAGGCTCTTTAAATCCAAGCATCTAACCATAACGTCTAAATTTCTACTGTATAAGACGATGGTGTTATCTGTACTTACATATGAATCTGAAATCTGAAACGTGGGTGCTTAGCAAAATACAGCGAGGATGACATCGGTACAGTAACGGGATCGGTTGCGAAACAATTGCGAGCAGTGGTGGATATAGAACCAATTTTTTGGGGGGGGGGGGACCCTGTATTTTATTTATTTTCTTTATAATTTAAAATTTGAAATTTACAAACATCATAATTTCTTTTTAACGATAATATTAAGTCGCCTCGCTTTTTGTTTGGCAAATCTTTCGATTATATTGTCGATTTTAACAGGTCCCCTTGGATCCGCCATTGGTTGCGAGAGGCCAGTACCGGTTCCCAGTTGTAGAGTCGTTAAAGAAGAAGCATATTAGTTTTGAAAATCCTTACTGACCCAAATACTCTTTTAGGATTTTCGTTTCGTAGTATTTGAGTTGATATTCTTTTTGTTTAGTCAATGTACAAGCGTCAGGCCGGTATCATAGTTACTGGACTCGTCCATATTTTACATATTCTCACTTTGTATCTTCTTGATTTCTTGGTTCTTTAGAATCGTCCTTTAGATGTCGTCTACAATTACCATTCTATGATTGTCAAGGCTGATGGTCTTGTATTTTGTTTAATTTACATTTATTCTTAAGCGAAATGTCCACTATGTAGTTTTTTTCGGTAGAGTGTAGAGCCCTACCTGTAGTGTGTACACTATAGCGTGTCTTTACCACTCTATCACTCCATCGTAGACCTGCTCTAGAGATATTTTCATTAGAGTTCTACCACGCGCACTATAGACTGTGTACACTACAGAAGGGTTTTTCTTTTCTGTAGAGTCGTATGGTAGAGCACGCAGCGGCCATCAACGTCTCAGTTATTCAGAGGTGCGTGCGTTCATATATTGTGTAAAAAAGTGAAAGAAAATTAATATAAATAAAAAAAATAATAAAATGAGTTCTCACCAAAAACAAGCTGCCGGCGTTTTACTTTTGCTCGAAGGAGAGAAAAAGTAGAAAAGGAAAAGTACAAAAATGTACAAAAATTCAAAGCGAATATGAGAGTGGATACTGTAGAGAGAAAAACACTATCAAACATGCTTGAGAGAGCGTAGAGCAGATGTAGAGCTCTACCAAACACAAGAAAATTTCGTATACCCTAAAGAGTTTTTTAGTATAGAAACCTTTTGCGTAGAGTTGGTTTAGGGCGTATGTGTAGAGCTCTAGAGGGGGTATACACTTCTCTACCCGAGGGTTTTCTCTAGCTCTACGAAAAACTCTATAGTGGACACTAGGCTGTAGACACATTGATGATGCATTGATCAAATCTTCGCACTCCGTCAGCTAATGGAAAAAAGAATTTGTTACGGTAAACGAACTGTCGTCGTTTTCATCGATTTCAAATCCTTTTTAGATTGCATCTATTGGAACAGCTTATGCAGAGCCTTGGAAACGGAACACAGTGAACAGCGTCGTACGGTGACTCAACCAGCAGGGTTCGTATTCGAAGTGACTTATCCGAGGAGTTCCCGATTCAAACGGGTGTCCGACAGGGAGACGTCACTTCGCCACTTTTCTTCAACGTTGTGATCGACGCAATTATGCGTAAAGCAATCGACGGACGACGCGGAGTTCGACACGACGACAACAACTTCGTAACGGACTTGATGTCGGCCGACGATAGAGCCATCTTTGCCGACGCGGATGCCGAAGCAACGGACATCTTATACGACAAGCAACAACAACATTCGCCTCACTCAAGTGGTGCATATGGAAACGAACATACTTAACCATCACAATGAAAATACGCCTTTACCGAACGTTGATCCTTCCGATTCTTCTTTATAGATCGGAAACGTGGACACTGCTCAATCCGGACGTCAAAAAGCTCGAGGTTTTCCAAATGCTATGCTTGAGGTAGATTCTACGTGTCTGGTGTCTCACTCCGTGATCGCCTTCGAAACGAGATAGTTAGACAAAGATGCGATCAACAGACACTAATCGAAGAAGAAATACAAAAACGTCAACTACGCTGGTTTGGACATGTTTGCCGAATGGATGATAATCGCTTGCCGCCGTAACTTCTCTGGTGAGATCGTCTGGCGGACTGGAGAATTCAACCTGGCTAAAGAATATCGAGGACGACTTAAAGAATCAACTATTATCAGTTATATCGAGGCTCGAGCCGTCGCCAAAAATAGTCGAGAATGGCAGCGAATAGTGAATGGAGTTCGAGACCTAAAGGCACCGACAGCAGCGTATCCGTTGAGGGCGCCCCGCCCGGACCGCCAGCTAATAGATCAAAGACGAAGAAAGAAGTATTGCTTTGCTTTATTTATAGGAGAGCTTTTGATCCGGGATTATCCCTAGATATTTAGCCGATGTTATCTGCATAGCCCCGTTCTTTGGAGCCCCGCTTATTCAGGTCAGCAAGAAGTTCTTCGATCATAATTTTTTTTTATGTGACAGACTAGAGGCTTAGGGAAAGTCCCTTTGTACTGTCGACAATCTATTTTTTCCGTATACACTGTCGAACAGCAGCTCTAGCCGGAAGATAGAGAAGAGAGAGAGAATAGAGGAAGGAACTGTCTGTCACAACCTAGCCGCGATATTTTTATTCCACCTACTCGCAACCATTTCGCGACTCTGACATCGGGGCATCGAGAACAACCAACTCGCTGGAGTGTTATGCCTCCTGAAACGAGTTGAATCTCATCAACCAACCGATGGCATGCGCTTGATGGAGCGGGGAAGGACTAGGGAAGGCTATGACAGAAGGAATGTAAAGAGGGAAGAAGAGAGAAGGGAAGTTATGTAGGTGGGAGAGTGGAAAAGGCGAAGGACCGTGGGGCTGGCCGGGATTCGAACCCGGGACCTCTGGGACAGCAGTCAGGCGCCTTACCCCTAGACTACCGAGGCCCCCCTATTGACTATTGAACGATATTTTCCCCGATTTAGGAATGAAGACCACCTTAGCTTTTCTCCAGGGCCCTCGAATTATGGGCCAGCCCAAAACTACTCAGAAATAGTGGCAACAGGATTGGTAAGATCCCAGTCCAAGCCCCTCGAAAGGAGGAGAGGGCCGGTGGGCAAAAACTACTTTCGATCCAGTATTAAGTCGTAAGGCCAATCCAGAGTCAGTTACTATGGAACCCGGAAAATTAGTGCTCATTAACAACTCCATGATACCCCTGGTGTTCTCCATAAAGCACCCCTCGTCGGTCTTGCGGGAGACAATGCCATTTGAGTGATCCTTACACTAGCCTTTTTTTAATGTTTTGGGGGCGGGAGCCTTGTCTATTTCTTCGTAGAAGGCTTTCCATGACCGTTTTGATCTTCTCAACTTTCTGTTAATGTGTAAGGGATTCCTTGTAGAGGTCCCAGTTATCGGAGACCTTTATTATAGACTAATATGGTTTTTTGCAAAAATATATCCAGATTTGAAAATATTTACGTATCATTTAAGCTGTGAACTACTTTCTATAAAACCATTTGACTGGTGTGTGATATTTATTGCAATCGAGTGTACGTCCTCTTAGATTGGACACAGGTTTGCCCGGGTAGTAACCAGAGAAAACGAAATTGGGAGATAAAAGGTTTATATATATTTACAATCCTAAAACAGATGGGCTTACTAACTGGATGGAGATGTGATGGCCAATATCAGTTCCTTACAATGTTTTCGCACGATCTAAGAGATACTCTGCTTCACATAACTTTTAGGAGAACTGTTGAGAGTCTTGTTAGAACAGAATTAACAAATTTGGCCCGTGCTGCTGTTGCTGGAGATGAATCTGCTCTAGATACTCTAACCAATTGGAGACCCAGAACTGCTGCTCGAAATTTGACTCATTCGGGTGTTCAAGATAATCATTGCTTTTATGTTGGGACGCAATCCGGCATTGTGTTCTATTTGAATCAAGGAGGCACCTGCACAGAAGTATTAAAAATAAACTCTGCACCTATTACTCAAATCCTATGGCATCCAAAAAGGTATTTGATTGAAGAAGGAAGGTAGAAGGAAGTTTTATAGCAAGATATCTTGTTTTAAATTCGCAGAGATGCGATCGTGGCCTTGATGGAGGATATGACAGTTGGCCATTATTTAGTTGAATCATCCGGGGTTTTGACCGAACTGGATCGTGTTAAACTAAGTGGTAAAATACCGGGAAATAATGGAGCTATTTCTTGGGCAGCAGGTTCTTTAGCGATTATAACAGGTAAAATCTTTATTTTTAATAGAGTGAGAAATACTGTTAGCACTAAGAAAAATATAGACTAAAATTGCAGATGTTGAAAATATCTATGCTTATTTAATTCTCTTCTTTACAAAATGCACACATTGCAGGTGATTTTTCAGTTCGTATCTGGGACATTGACACCAGTGACAATTATTTGCTTACAATGGAACTCCCAAGTAAAGGTAATCGATATAAAAAACGCCGCAAAAACTAAAATAAACTTATTTAAATTTGTGATTGCGATGTGTCTCAACATATAAATTGATGCAACCCTAAACAACGATCTCGACGTTTTAAAATGCAATCGGCAATCAACCTGAAATATGGTAAAATAGCAACATCCTCATCAACAACGAACATAAAGGCATCATCCGTGGGAATAACAGGTGTATTGGCAGCTGCAACAGCGGCCAGAAGTGGAACAGGTCACCAAACATCGATGGGACAAACAAATGAAATATTTACATGCATCGCCTACTGTCAGGACAATCAAACATTATGTGCCGGAACAAATCAGGGAAATTTGTACACCTGGAAAAGGACAACTAATTACACAATTGATGTACCCGAAAATGCTTGGCAATTAAACAACATATCAGCAGTTCGGGGTGCCATTAAGCAATGCTATTGGGGGATAAGTGAGGTAGCTAAGCCGTGCATAATGGTTAATTGCATTTCGAATGTTTATGTTCTGAAGGTGAGTGTACTCTTGGGTTCTATCTGAGGATTGTAAGAAGATTACCCCTTTTTGTTTAGGAACAACCGCTCATCTCGTTCCATCGGCGGGATATTTGGGCAGTTCAGAGAAGCGCAAATCAAGTCCATGTAGAGCATTCGTGCGGCAAATCAACTACTGTTCATGCAGACATTTCAATCACGAATCTATCCCTGACGGAGTACAATCTAATCTTGAGCAACGGGCGGACGATTGTTACATACAGAATCAGCAAGGATGACGAGCTTTCAGAGAGCGATAAAAGTTTATCCATTAGATTGCTTCAGAGCTTCGCAACCGAATGTCTCGGTTTGTTTATTCATGACCAAAACATTCTCTGCCTGACAGGCAGTGATGTTAAGATTTACTCCCTTGGGGGTGTAGTACTGAAGGAAATACAAAGCAATGACAACGAAGGTAAGATAAGGGCAATGGAGTTAGGGAGTCATGATTGAAAAAGCGTTTCACCACTTTACCGCATTTCTATTCCATTTCAGGCAAGGCGATTGGGTGTGATTTAACCAGTCACTACCTGACTATTTTCACTATGAATGGTTACATAAAGTTGTACGACGTTTCTCGTCATGAGCCAAAGCAGCTGATTCATCCCAAGTCCGGATATGATTTATTTGAAAACTTCGGGGAAGTTATTATTGCCAAATGTAACTCAACCGGAACTCATCTAGCTGTTGTAATTGCTAATGAGAGTCTTATTCCGGATGGAAGATTGTATGTTTGGGATTTTGAGAGAGATGCAGTGGGAAAATATGACTTTCTAAGAAAAAACGAGCAAATCCCTACAGAGAATTTCGTTTCAAGGTAAGTACTCTCGGTAACATTAACGATGTAAGCTCACGTACTAAGTTAGTTATTGTTGCATGCTATGCTGCTATGTATTCAAGATGTAATCTTTAAATGGATTTAATCCTAATCTTAATTATCGTCTATTTTTCGATATCGAATAAAAAAACTTTTATCCCCAGATTACCAATCACCTTCTATTGGGACACGGACGATAATCGCTTGTTGGTTGTCGAAGCACGTTCATTGCAGAAACAGAAACGGAAATCGTCTGCAACTGCAAAAAAAGCTCTAGGAGTATCCATTGCCCCGGGAATTGGAGGTGGTGGTGTCGCTGGAGGAGCATCTGTTACAAAAACAACAACTATTGCCAAGGGGGATGGTTCCACATCTGAGTATAGTGAATCGCAGGCATTTGTAATGTTCATCACAGATAAATGCCTTATCAAAGAGCTGGAGACCATTAATTTGGCATCCGGGGAGCAATTAGTCAATCTGTGTGCGCCTAACGTGGTAATTTCTCATTTTTTCTTTTAAATGTGTTTCATATTATAAATAGACCATGATGGTACCCTCGAGAGGTTTTCTCATTTTGTATGTTGGATATTGTTAGAGAGGGAATTCTTTTCACAGGGAAAGTCAATACTGATCGCATTAATGGGAATTTAAAATTTTTGGTATTGGTACAAAATAAGAGAAAATAAATTGAGGTGGTCTGAAAAATATCATTGAAGGACTTGCTTTCAATTTTGATTTAAATGTTCCATTATTATATTCACATTGGTAGTTAAGGGAGTTAGTAGTGATTTTTATGTAAAAATAACTTGGTTCGGGACCCATTGTACTTATCACGGTGCAATATCTAGCAGTAAAAATGAATAGAACATAGCTTTAGGAAATTCTGGGTTCGTTGAAGAAGGAAGAGTGACCTTTGAGTTTGAATACTGATTAGTTATTATTATTTATTATCCATTTATTAGTGAAGTACACAGAACTACATATTTTAAAGTACAGAACAAAAGCAGAAAGAAAAAAAGAAAAAAATTGAAATCTTAATAAATAACTTAAATTATCCTTAAATAAATAATATACAGTGAAAAATTAAGAGAAAAGAAAATTATAGGGGATAGAGAAGTGGAGTAGATAGGGAAAAAAAGAAGTGAAAAAACTAAACAAAAGGTGAGAAAGAGGAAGAGAGCAAATTAGATGATTGATTTCTGAAAGCTGTTGCTGTGCCTATCCGTATGCGTTAGGAAGGCTCTTCCAAAGTCTAATTGTATACACAAAGAAGGAGTGACTACCAATTAGGGACAAATGAGCAGGTATACCGAATTTAATTGATTTCAGGGATTGTAAAGGAGCTAGGAAGTCGGAGAGGTAGGCAGGATTTTTAGCATAAAATACTTTATGTAAGAGAGCCAGTGCCATGATGTCAAGAAGACGAAAAATGTCATGACCTAATAAAGAGTTTTGTGTATCAGACACATGATCCGAACGTCTCAAGTGAGAAATATACCGTAGACAATCATTATATGCGAGTTTTAACTAGCTTGGCACGAAGAGATTACCATAGTTCTTGGAGGGGAAATAACATCGTTGACATACAAGGAGAAAAGGAGAGGACCGAGAATTGAACCTTGTGGAACCCCTACAATTACTGGTAGGAAAGAAGACACAACCCCGTTATGCCGAACACACTGTAGGCTATAAGACAGAAGAGAGGAGAAAAGTCTGACAGCAGAAGAAGAAAAATTATAGAATGTCCTAAGATTGGAAAGCAAACGCGATTGAACTACAGAGTCAAACGCTTTGAAGAAAACAAGAACTAGTAATGCAACATCACCCTGATCAAGGGCTGAACAAATATCTGAAGCTACCTGCTCTGAATTAGTGGAGAGAGCAAGTTGAGAAATCGCGGACAGACTTCACCACAACCGATACAGTTAGACGAGATGGACAGCAATGTTTTAAAAGCTTCGCAAGAGTCCATACAACGAAAGTTGAAACCATCAGTGCTGAGTGAACTAGATGATTGAATGACCACATATTCCAAATCGCCAAACAAGCATCCCAGTGCATGGGATTTCTCAAGAGGTGCAAGTTCCTCCTCCAGCCATCGGCCCGTGCTGTAATATACAAGTCCTACATTCGGCCGCTTCTCGAATACACTTCTCTCATTTGGGGCGGCGCTTCGAAAACCACCACCTTATATAAAGTACAAAAAAGGACCCTCAAACTTACCGGCAACGACGCCGTTTGCTCCACCTTCGAACCCTTGAGCCACCGTAGGAATTTAGCAGCACTGACAAAATTTTATTGCTACTTTCATAGAGACTGTTACTCAGAATTAAACGCTCTTCTGCCGCCACGGCAATTTTATGCCTGCAACACCAGATTGACCCACTGGTATCATTCCTTCCACCTGCAAATCTCCCGTTCACGCACTCTACAAACTAGTAATTCATTTCTAAATAGAAAAACTCGACTGTGGAACAACTTTTCGCAGTCAGTTCTGCATTCCTACAATATCCAAGAGTTCAAATGCAGGGTTCATCGCCATCTTCTTCAACACCCTCCCGAACCCTTAATCTATTTCCCTCCCATACTAAACTTACTACTAGACGTTGCACCATGGCGGAACAAACGACATAACGGACTGATAGTACAAAGGGTGACTCCTGAGCTTAGAACTGCCACATAAAAAAAGCGCAAGATACATAGGAATCCTTGTCTTGCGATAGCGCCTACACATAAACTCACGTTGATCAGATCGCGGATCTCATGGGAATACCAAGGACAGTGGCGAGATACCTGGCGCCTTCTCGTTACTGTAGGGACACACTGATCAAAAAGGTTATGAATGATCGTAGTCAATAGATCAACTTTAGTGTAAATACAAGTGGTGTAATAGATATCAACACACTGCATGGACGCGGTGACTACAGATAGCTGATCTAAATTAAAATTATTAGTCGCGATATGAAACGAGAGAAGATGAAGAGGGCATAAAAAACAAACGTAGTTGAGAGAAATAGTAGGTAATGATCAAGAAAACTAGGCGGAAATTGAAATTGATATCGTGTTTGAGGTCAACTCAATTGTTAAAGATTGTAATTCCTATTTTCCAGATTACTTTAAACATAAGCCTCGTCAATCAAACACCTCTGAGAGATTTTAAAGGACTAGAAAAATGTGATCCTAATACTCGTAAAATGGTTCTTGATTTTAGTTTAAATGTGGCACAAGGAAACATGGATTTAGCTTTTCGGTAATTTTTAGAGAAAAAAAAAACAGAGATAAAATCCATTTTATAATTTATTTTCCAGTTGCATACGATCAATTCAATCTGAAGTTGTTTGGACTAATTTAGCAAAAATGTGTGTCCAAACAGGCCGACTTGATGTAGCTAAAGTTTGTTTAGGGCATCTTAAGAAAGCTCGCTCGGTGAGAGCTCTACGACAGGCGATGTCTAATCATAGCTTAGAAAAAGAAGCTAAGATCGCCGTTCTTGCTGCAGAGCTTGGAATGATCGACGAAGCGCAATCTCTATATAAAAAATGCGGACGTTATGACTTATTAAATAAGCTTTTACAAGCTTGTGGAAAAATGGATGAGGTACAATTTTTTTCCATAGCAAAAGGCGCCAAGCTCCAAATTTTTATTTTTTTATTACAGGCCCTTCAAGTAGCTGAACAAGGGGATAGAGTTCATTTAAAAAATACTTATTTCCAAAAGGCCGAACAATTAAAAGAAAAAGGTGATATGAAAGGAGCTATAGAATTTTTTGAGAAAACCCAAAATCCCGTTCAAAGTGTAACACAAATGCTATTGGAGGATTCGGCACTGCTTAAGGTACGAAGCATTTATTTTATCAATTATAAAATTAAATTGTTTTAAACCATTAGAAATATATGCAAAACACAACTGACCCAAAAATGCTTAAATGGTGGGGCCAATACATAGAGAGCACCGGAGACATGGATTCTGCATTTAAAGTATATCAAAAAGCTGAGGATTGGTTTTCACAGGTTGGAATTTTATAAAATTTCTTTCTTAGTTTGTAAAATATCCATATTAGGTAAAAATTCTTTGTTTCCTCGGACAATTATCAAAGGCTGACTCTATAGCCCGCCAGTGCGGCGATAGAGCTGCTTGTTATCACTTGGCGCGTCACTACGAAAACATTGGAAAGTACCAAGAAGCAATCCAATTTTATACCAGGGCGCAAACCTACAGCAACGCGGTTCGCATATGCAAAGAAAATGACCTCCAGGATGAATTGTGGACTGTAGCTAGTTCAGCTCGGTCACGGGATAAGGCGATAGCGGCTGCATATTTCGAAGAATGCGGAGTCTACAAACGGGCAGTTGAGTTGTATCACAGGGCTGGAATGCTGCATAAGGCTGTTGAAATGGCTTTTGCATCGCAACAGCCCGAAACTCTGCAGGTTATTGCATCTGAATTAAACTCTGAATCAGATCCAGATTTGGTTAATCGTTGTGCTGAGTTTTTCACAAGTATTGAGCAGCATCAAAAGGCTGTTCAGCTGCTTGCTAGAGCGAAACAATTTGAGCGTTCTATAACTATTTGCACCGAGCGCGGAGTACCGATTACAGAAACATTAGCGGAACTTTTAACACCAGCTAAAGATGAAATATCGGATGACGTTAGAATTAAAGTTTTAATCCAATTAGGAGATCTGTTGCAGGAGCAAGGGGACTATCATACAGCAACGAAGAAATTTACCCAAGCAGGTGACAAAGTTCGCGCTATGAAAAGTCTCCTGAAGTCAGGAGATACGGATAAAATAATTTTCTTTGCCGGAATGTCTCGCCAGAGGGAAGTGTATATAATGGCAGCAAACTATCTGCAAGCTCTAAATTGGCAAAGTGACCCTAAAATTTTGAAACACATCGTCACGTTCTACTCTAAAGGGCAAGCGTATGACTCTCTGGCTAACTTCTATGCAACTTGTGCACAAGTTGAAATCGATGATTTTCGTGATTACGAGAAGGCTTTAAAGGCTATGCATGAAGCTGCAAAGTGTTTGGCAAAAGTTCCAAACTCTCAACGTGCTGCTGATAACCTACAGAAAACTATTGTCGAGGTGAAACATGTCCTGGACATTCAGGAAGCTTTGGAGAATGGTGACAATCAGGCTGTCATCGCAGGATGCCGCAATATGTTGGGTACGTATCTTTTGTACTCGTTCACATTGTTGACACGACTAAGTTTATTTTTTTTTATTATTATTTACAGTGAAACCGGAAAAGCCTCCAATACGACACTCTGATATACTTTCATTTCTGGTTCAGGGTTTGACTTCATCAAAACTTTATGCTGAGGCTGTAGGTGCTTTAAAAGAGTTAGCTATGAAAGATCCATCTTGGAGTAGTCGTGGACTTTTAGATAAATCAGTTGTTCAAAAGTTAGCCATGGAGTGTAATTTAGATTTTGACTCGGTATGGCAATCGGGTAGACACCAAATTGAACAAGAAGACGATGAAAATGACAATGAGGATGAAATTCAGGAGGAATTTGAATAAAAATTTAATATGATGATGATGATATGATCTCGACATTTCTCCTTAGGGTATTTTTTTTAATTTTATTTAAAATCATATTTTAGTACATTAACAATTTAGAGGACTATTAGAAAGCATTATAACAGATTAAAAAAACTTCTGAGGCAATAAGCGACGTAGTAATTATTCTTGTACGTAAAAGTATTAAAAATTAACTTGATTGATTAAATTAAACTCACAATATAACTTCAGAACGATCTTATTACCGTAATTTAATAAGCACCTTTAATGATATCTTTTAATTTTGGGAAAAAAACTTTAATCAACTTTATTTTTAATCAGTTTCATTTTGGATAACGATCTTTCTCCGCAGGAATTAGACACCATATTGACAAGTATATGCGAAACACCAGTTTTGCGTTTACAAAAGTTGAGTGGAAATTGTTTTCCATTGTTATGCGATAAAGAAATTTTCCCCCGGTTCTTCGACTGGTGCATAAAGCTTTGTCATTGCGGCGAGTTGAACCAATTCATTGCCAAAAGTCGATTCTACATCTACAATTAGAAGAAAAGCTTCAACGCGGAATATATCTGTTGGTGATAGCAAAGGGCTTTTTTTTTGTACTCGACTGGGTACTGCCGTACGTTTGGTTTTTTGATGGCGTGTTCGAATATTTTCAGTTGTAGTTGGCCAATGTTAATGTAGTGTTGACTTCCATTTCCACAATCGTAGCCGGTCTATTCTACATGGGAAACGGACTATACGTAGCCCCAAAGTCTAGAGGTATGATATCACATGATTTAGGTGGCCAATTCACCGGTCTGAAAAGCGTGATATTAAATATTCACCGAATTGAATTGTTCTCGCACGTGGTAAGCAGCGTCTTCTTGTTGGGATCAAGTGTTGCCGTGATCAGGAGCCTCAATTTCTTCTTCTTTTATACGTTAGCTGGCGGTCCGAGCGGGATGCCCCCACATCGGATGCGCTGCTGTCGGCGCCGCTCTCCGTTTCCATGGACGCTTAACCTGAGTAAACTCAGCGTAAACTCTGCATGGAAACTCAGTAATGGGGGCTTTCACTGAGTCTACCCACGGTAAACTCTGGGAAACTCAGTAAACACGTTCGTGAATGCGGACCTAAATCTATTTTTATTTATTGTTTGCAATATTGTTAGTAGGTACTTCTTTATTAACTCTCGGTTCTTATAACAGGTGATTCTATTGCCCAAATCTCGCGAATCCCGCGGATCCTGCATTTTTCGTATCTATGGTATCTTTTTTTCGTATTTATCAAAAAAAACTATATTTTAGAAAAATTATCCCTTTTCACTGTTTTACAGAAGAACAATTACTTTTTGGTACACCTTCTTTAAGGAATGGCAAAATAAAATGTACGGCAAAACTACTACGATTTCTTAAATTAATTAAATTAAATTAAGAGAAAACACCCCTCAAACTAAGCTATAAAAATCTCCATTTGCCTACGATAAATTTTTCAACTTCTCTTCCTTAATCTTAAACAGAAAGACCACGTCTGCTTGTATAGCTGTCCATTACATTTCCGCTTTTCACAGCATTACATCTTAATTCTGTTATACCTCATTCTTTTCATCTCTCGAGATTTGTTTAAGGATCGTGTGAACACGAAAAAGCTCATATTTGCACATACATACATATATTTGAATTCATGTTTATTTTGCTTCTGTTTTATTAAAATTAAAAAAATATATATAAATCGCTTAATTTTACCACCACTAACCCCACTCCTCCCCCGACTAAGGGGGCGTTCAATTATTACGTAACGCAATATTTGAAAATTTTTGACCCTCCCCCTCCCCACCTGTAACGCACCGTAACGTTTATCTGTAACCTCCCTCCTTTAACGTTACGTAACACCCAAGTGACCACTTGTACCTAAAAATGACAATTATATGGCGCAAAGTACCGGAAAGCCGCTAAAATAGCTTTTTAATTGTTTTAATCGCATTTGCGGTAATAATAAGTGAAACAAACGCTTTTGCGTAAACACTAACGTATACTGACAACGAAAACAAAATAAAAAAGACGGACATAATACAATCGAGGGATTCCCCGTAAAACATAAACAAAAAGGGTTGGTAAGTTGGGAGATTTGAACTCCCTATTTTTTTATTTAAATAAAAAAACAATGTTACGTAACTAGTCCAGTGCAATTAGTAAATGAAATTGCATTTCATGATGTACGAAATTTTTTTTTTTGGAATTTGTTCAGGTACATCTCACAATGTTAAGACCAAGTTTGTGGGGTCGCAGTGAGTTGGGAAAAGCCGCCATCTTTAAAAAGAGGTAGAGGTCGTTTATACTAAATAACTAGTTTCCACGCAATGATAGCTGAAAATGATCACTGGCAAGCTGTTGGAGAATAAAATTATCTACAAAATGAGCCCTCAACGAGGTCTGTAAGTTGATTTGGCTCAAAGTTATGGCCGTTCAAAGTTCAACCTTGATCATGTGGTTGGGGTTGAATGCAGTTTTTTGCGATTAACTCGTAAGATATTAATTTGTGTGGGTTAATGCCGATTACCAAACTTAAAGTGCTAGTAATTACCTTTAGAATAAGCCCTTAGTCGCTGTTCTCGCTTGTATAGTTTGCGAGTAATCCAACGCCAAAGTTCGTACTACACGTGCCTGAAATAACTGATAACGCCATTTTTTTTAATATCTCGTTAACGGTTGATTATATGATGATGTAGTAAACAGCAGATATACGTGCATTAAAATATCTTTCAGATGGGCTATTGGCCGAAGCTCTGTGTCGTTTCATGTCCGCGACAGAGCGGGTGAAAAGTCAACCGCGAAGGTTGTGACACTTCTCGAGGAATAACTCGCTTCCAGCCAGTTTCGCGTGTCGGATGAATTAGAATTTTATGTAACGCCCTGAATTATCTATATTTTGGGTTATTTAACAACTTTGGAAAATTATAATAATGGGAAATAGTAGCTAAGAATCATCATTTTCGAACTATATATCATATCATATATTTTTTATTTCGATAAATCTTTAATAAAAACAATACTGTGAGTACTTCTTTTGTGGTGGTACTGGACTGCTTCTGCAGAAGTACTACTAGAAGTACTTTTAAAAGTACTTCCATTCCCTACTGGGTAGTTGTAGGTAGCATATTTTTTATAGGTAACTCATGTTATTACCTTCTCCCGCAAAAGAAATACATAGCTACAGGAATATTATCTCAACGACCAGGCATTAGACCGCGTCGATCAAGTTGTAGATCTAGGTATGGAACTAGACAATAAATTAAATTTCAACTTGCAGTACGATAATATTGCTGCAAGAGCCAACAAGCTTCTAGGCTTTATAAAGAAAAGAGCCCGAGAATTCAATAACGTTCGGGTCACAAAAACTCTTTTCTGTTCGCTCGTCCGCCCTATCTTGGAATATGCGTGCCCGATCTGGGACCCTAAATTCCAGGTAAGCAGCAGTAGATTGGAATCAATACAGAAGAAATTTCTCCTCTTCGCTCTGAGAAACCTACACTACCCGCGCGACTTTTTCAACTTACCACCCTACACGGACAGACTCAAGAAGTTAAAACTCATGCCGCTTTCACATAGGAGGAAAGTGCTTATCTCGTGCTTAACTTTGGACGTCCTAAACGATAACATTAAGGTGCAGTTCCTGTCCGATAGAATCAAGTTCAATACCGAAGTTCGTCACAATAGGCATACAAAAATGCCTAAAGAATACCTTGTCGGACAGAATATACAAAGAACGAACCCGTCAACAGTTATGTATGACTTTTAACAGTCACAGTGCTTGCTTCTCACCCCACATTAAAAAAACATCCTTTAAACAAAAAATTATATCCCTCCTAACATCACAATTACTACCATAAATAAGCAAAGACTTAAGCTGACTTTGAACCGTAGTCATAAATGCATTGTATAATTCTGTAGTAAGTTAAGTATGCCTTGTTTGGCAAATAAATAAATAAATAATTGTTTTTATCTACCTGAAATCATGTTTTGCAAATTTGTTCTTTGTTTCGTTATACCTTTTTATTATCCCGGGCTATGCACACATAATTGTTTTTATTAAAAGGCGTTGCAGCGCACGCGAGGTTTTGTTAGTCTATTATAAATTAAGTGAAACATTCATAAATGTAAAGCAAATAATAGAAAAATACTTGAAATATATTCGATTTTTTTCTTAACTAAAAAAGAACGCGCTTATGATAGTATGAAATTATAAAGTACTCGTCTGGAATATTTTCCTAAAAATCTCCCCAGAAAATAAATTCTCATATTTGGATTTTTCCCTTTTTTGGCAGAAGTTTACTTGTGCAAATATAAAAATTCCTTTGCAGTAATTGCATGATTTTTAACGAACAAAATTGGTGAAATCTCATTTCTTTAATTTTTCTCACCTTTTTGCTGTAAAGCAGAAAATATTTTTATTATGATATAATCTGTCTCTGACAAAAAACAACTTAAAGGAATTTTTTATTCGAGAAAAAATATGAGCTTTTTCGTGTTCACACGATCCTTAAACAAATCTCGAGAGATGAAAAGAATGAGGTTTGTTTAAGGATCGTGTGAACACGAAAAAGCTCATATTTTTTCTCGAATAAAAAATTCCTTTAAGTTGTTTTTTGTCAGAGACAGATTATATCATAATAAAAATATTTTCTGCTTTACAGCAAAAAGGTGAGAAAAATTAAAGAAATGAGATTTCACCAATTTTGTTCGTTAAAAATCATGCAATTACTGCAAAGGAATTTTTATATTTGCACAAGTAAACTTCTGCCAAAAAAGGGAAAAATCCAAATATGAGAATTTATTTTCTGGGGAGATTTTTAGGAAAATATTCCAGACGAGTACTTTATAATTTCATACTATCATAAGCGCGTTCTTTTTTAGTTAAGAAAAAATTCGAATATATTTCAAGTATTTTTCTATTATTTGCTTTACATTTATGAATGTTTCACTTAATTTATAATAGACTAACAAAACCTCGCGTGCGCTGCAACGCCTTTTAATAAAAACAATTATGTGTGCATAGCCCGGGATAATAAAAAGGTATAACGAAACAAAGAACAAATTTGCAAAACATGATTTCAGGTAGATAAAAACAATTATTTATTTATTTATTTGCCAAACAAGGCATACTTAACTTACTACAGAATTATACAATGCATTTATGACTACGGTTCAAAGTCAGCTTAAGTCTTTGCTTATTTATGGTAGTAATTGTGATGTTAGGAGGGATATAATTTTTTGTTTAAAGGATGTTTTTTTAATGTGGGGTGAGAAGCAAGCACTGTGACTGTTAAAAGTCATACATAACTGTTGACGGGTTCGTTCTTTGTATATTCTGTCCGACAAGGTATTCTTTAGGCATTTTTGTATGCCTATTGTGACGAACTTCGGTATTGAACTTGATTCTATCGGACAGGAACTGCACCTTAATGTTATCGTTTAGGACGTCCAAAGTTAAGCACGAGATAAGCACTTTCCTCCTATGTGAAAGCGGCATGAGTTTTAACTTCTTGAGTCTGTCCGTGTAGGGTGGTAAGTTGAAAAAGTCGCGCGGGTAGTGTAGGTTTCTCAGAGCGAAGAGGAGAAATTTCTTCTGTATTGATTCCAATCTACTGCTGCTTACCTGGAATTTAGGGTCCCAGATCGGGCACGCATATTCCAAGATAGGGCGGACGAGCGAACAGAAAAGAGTTTTTGTGACCCGAACGTTATTGAATTCTCGGGCTCTTTTCTTTATAAAGCCTAGAAGCTTGTTGGCTCTTGCAGCAATATTATCGTACTGCAAGTTGAAATTTAATTTATTGTCTAGTTCCATACCTAGATCTACAACTTGATCGACGCGGTCTAATGCCTGGTCGTTGAGATAATATTCCTGTAGCTATGTATTTCTTTTGCGGGAGAAGGTAATAACATGAGTTACCTATAAAAAATATGCTACCTACAACTACCCAGTAGGGAATGGAAGTACTTTTAAAAGTACTTCTAGTAGTACTTCTGCAGAAGCAGTCCAGTACCACCACAAAAGAAGTACTCACAGTATTGTTTTTATTAAAGATTTATCGAAATAAAAAATATATGATATGATATATAGTTCGAAAATGATGATTCTTAGCTACTATTTCCCATTATTATAATTTTCCAAAGTTGTTAAATAACCCAAAATATAGATAATTCAGGGCGTTACATAAAATTCTAATTCATCCGACACGCGAAACTGGCTGGAAGCGAGTTATTCCTCGAGAAGTGTCACAACCTTCGCGGTTGACTTTTCACCCGCTCTGTCGCGGACATGAAACGACACAGAGCTTCGGCCAATAGCCCATCTGAAAGATATTTTAATGCACGTATATCTGCTGTTTACTACATCATCATATAATCAACCGTTAACGAGATATTAAAAAAAATGGCGTTATCAGTTATTTCAGGCACGTGTAGTACGAACTTTGGCGTTGGATTACTCGCAAACTATACAAGCGAGAACAGCGACTAAGGGCTTATTCTAAAGGTAATTACTAGCACTTTAAGTTTGGTAATCGGCATTAACCCACACAAATTAATATCTTACGAGTTAATCGCAAAAAACTGCATTCAACCCCAACCACATGATCAAGGTTGAACTTTGAACGGCCATAACTTTGAGCCAAATCAACTTACAGACCTCGTTGAGGGCTCATTTTGTAGATAATTTTATTCTCCAACAGCTTGCCAGTGATCATTTTCAGCTATCATTGCGTGGAAACTAGTTATTTAGTATAAACGACCTCTACCTCTTTTTAAAGATGGCGGCTTTTCCCAACTCACTGCGACCCCACAAACTTGGTCTTAACATTGTGAGATGTACCTGAACAAATTCCAAAAAAAAAAATTTCGTACATCATGAAATGCAATTTCATTTACTAATTGCACTGGACTAGTTACGTAACATTGTTTTTTTATTTAAATAAAAAAATAGGGAGTTCAAATCTCCCAACTTACCAACCCTTTTTGTTTATGTTTTACGGGGAATCCCTCGATTGTATTATGTCCGTCTTTTTTATTTTGTTTTCGTTGTCAGTATACGTTAGTGTTTACGCAAAAGCGTTTGTTTCACTTATTATTACCGCAAATGCGATTAAAACAATTAAAAAGCTATTTTAGCGGCTTTCCGGTACTTTGCGCCATATAATTGTCATTTTTAGGTACAAGTGGTCACTTGGGTGTTACGTAACGTTAAAGGAGGGAGGTTACAGATAAACGTTACGGTGCGTTACAGGTGGGGAGGGGGAGGGTCAAAAATTTTCAAATATTGCGTTACGTAATAATTGAACGCCCCCTTAGTCGGGGGAGGAGTGGGGTTAGTGGTGGTAAAATTAAGCGATTTATATATATTTTTTTAATTTTAATAAAACAGAAGCAAAATAAACATGAATTCAAATATATGTATGTATGTGCATGAAAGTTAAAAAAACCTAATGACTGAGATAACCGAGGTGATTAACAAAAAAACGACCAGCTACGAAGTTTTTGAAATCGAACACATGGTCATCAAACCCATTCTTTTCTGCATTACTAAGAAGTACTTACAGAAGTACTTCTTTGGTATTTAAGAAAACACTAAATAAAGAAGTACTTCCAAATCTACTCCCCAGAGTAAGTACTTCATATTTTCCCTACTGGGTATTTTAAAATTCGAGGCTGAGCACCATCTATCTACAACAGACACCTAGCCAATCATATTGATAATACGTCGCATTCGCTTCGATATGTTACGTTCCAGGAATTTGGCACCCTGTGCAGCACTTGTCCCAAGGCGATCTCAACATTTTTTCCCCAATAAAGCTCTAAAAAAGGTCCCCGATTCTGCAAAATTGGCGCCCAATTTCCCTGTCTATTAGTAACTTTCAAAGAGCAGCCAGCAGCTCAATGTCATGATTATCATGATTTTTACGATTGCGCTCCCTTATTTTGTTTTAAGTGACGTTTTTCAATCTGTCCCTAAATGAGTGATGGCACGCATTAATTTCATCGGCCCGCGTATCTGTTAGGACAACTGGCAACGTTTGCCCGAAATCTATGCGAATAAAACAATTACTCTTCGAAATAATTGGTTTTTACTTCTTAAATTTTGCAGTGTTTTGTTAACGGCTTCAAAAGATACTTCATTTGCCATGGTACATTCATCCCGATCCCAGACAACCATCATGCAGTCTTGTAAGATTTTAGCTTTGTGGGGGGTTTTAGATTTTTTCCTGATAGATTTGAACTGTCGTCGTTTTCATCGATTTCAAATCCGCTTTCGATTGCATCGATTGGAATAGCTTGTGGAGAGTCTTGGAAACCGAACACGTGCCATTGAGAATCATCCAACTTCTCCAAGCGTCGTACGATGGCTCAACCAGCAGCGTTCGTATTCGAAGCGACTTGTCCGAGGAGTTCCCGATTTAAACAGGTGTCCGACAGGGAGACGTCACTTCGTGAAGCATTCGATGGACGACTCAGAGTGCGATACCATAAAGATCCCTAGTATATCCGCCAATTGAAAGAAAAATATCTCGCAGCCAGGGCCGATGTCTGATGTCTTTGCGCCCGGTGAATTATGCCATATTGCGCCCATCAGCAGCTGTTCGTGCTGATTTCGTTTCCCTCATTGCGTTCATTTACCTCTTTTACCAAATCTTGGAGCATTTTTAACTAACAGCGCCTTGAAGCCTATATCAATGAGGTGTGCTACACAAGGACTCAAAAGTCTGTCGCAAGTAGAGTCTTAGAGTAATTCTGTATTGTATCTAAATATTTAGATAGAGCCCTTTGAGGTCTACAATAAATGACAAAAAAAGTGTTCACTTGCTTTTTTTCGAATATGGGTTCAAGTTTTCGGTCTCATACGACAGTTAGGTATGATAGTCGGTTCCGATGGTTGGATTCGAGTAAAAATAGATTTAAAAAACTTAAATAATACGTTTTAACTAAAAATATTTTTGAATGTAAAGTTTTTATTGCTCTAGCCAGTAAATGGAAACAACCTACCTTTCGAAATGTAAAAAAACCAAATGTAAATATCCTTTCATTTGATACCCATACCGAGTAGGTTGTAAAGGAAAAGGCAGTCCGCCATTTTATGTTGGCCGCTATTTTCAAGTTTGAATGACACAGCATAGCTAATTAGGTCTGTTCCTGAACTCGAATGTGGGATCACGCGGGACAAAAATTTTCCCAATTTGTGTTTCTTTACTTTCTCATGCAAGAAAAAGCGGGGAAATTTTCACTTCCCCTCTTGCAGGAATTTGCAGGAGGTTTTCGGTCCGGCGATTTCTTGAAAGTTGTCAAAAGTTGTCAATTGACATTTTGTTTATGTGTGTGGGTATCTTAAAAAGCGGCATACACATAGCCAATCGACATTTATGTTATCTTCTTCTTGATTTGCAAGAAATTGCCCAAAACGTGTTTTTTTACTTTCTGAATTTTTGACAAAATTATCCCCACCATTCACTAAGTTTTTGCCAAACAAATTTTTACAGGAAAAGTACAGGAACAGACCTATTGTATTCTAATTATCATACCCTTTCATTTAAGGGGTAAGGGCCTGGGGCACAATTTCGAAATTCGGCGTACATATTGGAACCACCATTTTGAATTTTTTTACAAAATATTCAGATTGCATTGTCACGCGAACTATACATATGAGCAAAATTTGAAGTTGTTCGGATGTGGGTCAAAATCAGGTTGCAAGGTTTGTCTAAAAACATACATACATGCATAACATACAGGTGAAGCTAATATACAGCGTATAAAAATAGCCTAAAAATGCCCGCAAAATTACTGAATCTTCCAGTGAAAGTCCCATACCAATTGGATTAGCCGTTTATGAGATTAGCCCGGACATACAGACAGACAGACATATAGACAGACAGATATACAGCCATACAGACAGACAAAAATTTAAAAAATACTTGATTTTGTTTTAATGTCATGTAAAAAACCACAGGAGCTTAGAAAGACACAATAATTATTTTAGACAGACACTCCAATTATATTTATATAGATTAAATTTTGTATCTATATCATAATATAATATGATTTAAATTTTTATTTTGTGCCACTATCAGAAAAATTGATATTTTTAGTGTCACCACACATCGGTATCAAATTATTTTACATTTTAATCTATTTACATCACTTTGTAATACTTATACGGCACAAACTTGTCGTTTGACACCGTATGAGATAAGAGCACTTTCACCACGTTTACCTAAACATATTTTTAAAATAATGCAGAGCTTTGCCATCTTTAAGCACTCTCAGCCAACAGGTACCTTAATATTTCAAGAGTTTCCATCAACAGTGAACAAATATGATTAGCAAAAAACTCTTTACGATTATCAAACAACAAAAATGATTTGGGGGGGAAATTTACATTTATGCCCAGATATGTGCTTATCGGGGTCGATCTGCATTCGGTTCCTATAACGAAAGCTCAGGATCAGGAACCCTCAATGCATGTCAAGGGTGGATTGTATCACTTTTTAACGATATATACATTCAGCTTATCATATTGACGGAACAGGGTTACCCCTTATTTGAGTAGGTACTGTTGTGAAGCTAGCATTATCTGATTGAATTGATGCCCTGCTATTTGGCCCTTCATAAATCGGTTTTCATGTCCCAAGTGATTTTCAGCTTCAGAGTCCTTTATGGACTATCCCAGGCAGCCCCCTCAATTGATTTGTGTCAATGGAGTATTTGAGCACGTTCTTAGCCTGGTTAATAGCCATAAAAGATTTACCCTCAGGCCCAATTAGAACTGTTCACAACTAGAAACCAGCTAGGGTTGATAGGTTAAGATACGAATAGTTAGCCCCATGCTCGGAGTCTCACAGAGAGCTCTGGGGTTGATTATTAATTAACGACGAATACAATAATTGGTAATCGGATCGTGTGTAATGGACCTTCAACGATGGTCGAAATAGGATTTTGGTGCTGTTATAGTCATTGATAGATCCTTGTTGCCTACTTCGTTATACAATGTAAATGCTGAAGAAGTTTTTGTTCCAATTGCCGGCTATAACGACCGGAAAACTTTGTAGAGTATCTATAAAATGCAACCCTTATATTAAACTAATCAAATCTCAGCCATTTGTGCATACTCCATACACGAATTTTGCAAAAGGAAGAGCTCAGCTAACAAAGACCTTCAAGCATCCAGCATCCGGGCCTGTTTATTAAAACTTCCATTAAGGGTACAAATATGGAAATTCAACGCAATCCAAATGTACTCTTTCCTATTTGCAAATTCCTGCAGGCTATATGTGCTTTGCATACAGGCCTGCAGATGTGCATATGTTCTAGAAATGTGGTGACTGTAGCAGGCGACATTTTCCCCCCAAACGCGTTTATTTGATGGACTCGAAAGCTCCCCCAAGTGCTTGTGCAATTTCATGCTGTGTTCTGACTGTAAGGGTTGAAAATTAACTTTTGATGGCTGGCGAAGGGAAATATTCGCGTTGCAATACGAATTCATTCCAATGATCGTGGGACGCACTTACCGTTACCCAAGAGTTTAGTTGATAGCAAATACTGACGCTTTGGTCGAAGCAGTTTCCCTTTTGGGGGTAGGTAACGAACGACTGTATGCAACTTTTGGAGTGAGTAAGGCTTGAAAGTACTTCTACCCTTTTTGTTGGGAGTCGATACGGACAAACGAAAATTGTTCAGGGGAATTTTAGGGAAGGTTTGTGGCTGGCTTTCATCGATTCCTATTCCAAGTATGTCAAGTGTTTAGATAACTTTAATTAAATGTTAAAATAGTAGCCTGAAGAGACTAGTTTAGAGATATTTGATAAGACATGCCAAATAAATGCTAGTAGCCCACAACTGATGGGGTTATGCCGTTAGGCTTCAGGGATGGTAGCATGGTGTGAGCAGTTAGTTAATGTTTTTTGAGATAAGAACCATATTTGCTAGTTTTTTGTATATTTATGATAACTAAATTAACTTTTTTGCTCGTAAAGAGTTTTTCAGTGTAACTAGATTAATAACGATATTTACCGCCTATGTAACCAATAATCTTATATTTGCATGTTATTTTAATTGCTTTTGTTTCATTTTTATTGTGTCTTTCTTTGTTCTTTTGGTACGGATTATTTACTTTTAGCTTTAGTTTTTATGTTAACGCTTTTACTGTACTCTTGCTTTTGCTGCTTCTGTCTCTATTGTTGATTTTATAAAATTCATTATGGCTTGAGATACTAATGAAATTTCCATAACCAATTGCCTGGGCATTAGTTTTAATAGGATTCTTCTTGATATTCTTTATAAAAGAAGTCAAGGAATGAGGATATGTCACCTAAATGCGCAGAGTCTAGTTTTATCTAAAATATATATGAGTTCCTTGATTTATTTAAAAATCCGTATATTGATATAATTGGTTAAAGCCGCACATCTCAGATGAAATTATATCGCTTCAAAATTATTCGATTTTTCGTAATGACTGAGTTTCTCGAAGTGGAGGTTGAGTAGCTCTCTATGTTAAAAGAAATCTCAATTGCAAGGTTATAGCAAGATCTGGTGATAATGACAGATATAATATAAATATAATGAATATATTTTGGTCGAAATGTATATGGTTTCTGGTAAGTGCCTTGTTGGTACAATTTACAAAACCCCCAAACATTTTTGATTACAATCTTCTGCTTGCTGGATTTTGCCACTCATATGCTCACATTCTGATTGGCGGGGATTTCAATTCAGACTTGATTACCCAAAACAGTTGTTCTGAGGGACCAGTAGACATTTTAAGCACTTACGGTCTTTCTGTTGTTAGTCATCCAACTCATTTTACTAATACATCTTCAACTCTTTTGGATCTTCTAATAGTGGATGATATTAACTTGGTGTCTTTTAGCAACAAAATCGCAGTACCTGCTTGACCGAATGTTATGAAATTTTTTCAGGGCATGTTTTCGGTAATATTCTTCGATCAGCTCCTGTTTGGTTCGCAATGTATTGTGCAGGTGCAAAAATCACGAACGTCGTTTAAATTGAAAAACGGTTTGTCAGAATTTTACGAAAATCTTTTCAAATCCAATTTTCGTTAATAAGCTTCGAACGTCACTTCAACGAAGCCAGTATCATATTTATACGTGTGGGTACAATAATCACCTCCGTCGTTTAAATAAACAAATGGATTACATATTCGTTAATACGCGTCGATCGGAACCTCGACGAAGTCAGTATCATATGTATTTGGTTCGAACGATATTGTATTATTTTATAGTGTTGAATTGGACTTACTGACGAAATATTATCTTTATGACTATATACGGTGCAAACTCCAAAATCAGCTTTCAAAACAAGTTGCCTGACAAGGTGACAGGAAAAATAAAAGCATTTCGTTTCGTCCAGAAGTTTTTCGACACACATCTTATATATTAATAGGCAAACAAAAAGTTTGTACACGCTAAGGCTTTTTTGTTCGTGGACCGATTTCGTTTAAATTTTCAGAAAATGTTCTTTTTATGGCATAGTTTTGTAATAAGGAATTTCAAAGAAACCGATTCACGAATAAAAAAGTTATAGCGATTTTAATTTTTTGGATTTTAAAAAGCCGTTGGAAAATTTGAATTTTTTGTGATCATCAACGTAGAGCTGAGTAGCCTACGATTGACACAAATGCCGTTTCAGTGAAGCGAATGAGAAATAGAGAAAAACAAGCGTTTGGCGCCATAACTGACATAAAAAAAACTCGGTCACTTTGTGCGTGCATTTTTTTATACTCTTTTGTGTATAGTATTATTGGGTTGTATTGTGTAAGGGGCTGCCGTTCGTTTTTTGGCAAAAGCCTTTAGAAATTTTAATTGATTCATTTAAGTGTGTTTTGAATGTTATTCTGCGTAATTTTTATTCGTTTTCGTATGGTTCTCGGAATCTGAGTTGTATTTTTGTCATTCCAAACAGTTAACTGCGAATTTTGAGTGCAATTTATCGGTGAGTACTTACTTTTTTTCCGCGTTTTCTTTTCAAAATGCCAAGACAACGACGGGGACGCTCGAATGTCGATTTTAGATCGCTTCGCGAAAATACTAGAAGTCGCGTTAGAAATTTACGTAGTGCTAATGAAATGAATGTTGCAAATAATGAATTGAATAGTGGTGTGAATGAAATGAATGTTGATGCATTTCATAATGAAATGTTTGTTGATGGTGTTGCACCTTTAGAAATTTTGACTGATTCTTTTAAATGTGCTTTGAACGTTATTCCGGTTAATTTTGATTCGTTTTCGTGTGGTTCTTTTAATATGAGTTGTCATTTTTGTCGTGACAAACATTTTCTGACTGAAGTAACTTTACGTAATACTGAGGCATTTTCTTTGTGGTGTCATAAAGGCAAAGTTAATCTACCTCAACTTTCTCAAAATTACTTTTTCAATAATTTTTTTGAAGGATTAACTTCGAATGAAAGTGATATTAAAAATCGTTCTAAAATTTTTTTTGCAAATATTCGTTCGTATAATGCTGCCTTGCAATGATTAGCTCTGAGTGTAATTTGTCAAATGACACTGTAAATGGCATTTATCATTTAACCACATAGCCAAGCAAGGCGCCATGGATGCGATTAAAAAAATCCTGGGAAATTTTAGATGCTCTGGAGCGACAATGGAAATGTTTCATAGTAATTAAAAATTCGCCATTGCGAATAATTTTTTTTAAATAAAAATATTTAAATTGAATTTAAATTCGAACAAATCGTGAATTTTATATATTTATTGTTTTTGTGACCGAATTTCGGTAACGGGCATCCCAACTAGTTTAAAAAAAATTTGTCATTCCCGAAAATCCCGGTTTTGTGAAATGTAATCTCGAGTTTTTCGGGATTGGAATAGGGCCGGGATCGCGGGATTCGGGATCTCGGGATCGAATCCTCTACTAGAGTTGTTTCTTAAAATATAATCTTTGGTCTAAGAATTCAATATATCCCGCTGACCAGGATCAACTAGGCCAACATGGAGCGGAGAGGACGGATTTTCTAGAGGTTCAACGTCGAGGCGTGGGGTCATCTTCAACTCCTCAGCAAGATCATGATCCTTCTTTTCTTTCAGCTTTCTCTTGTAAGAACCACTAGCGGTGTGTAAACTTTGCATTTTTTGCAAATCGAACGAAATCCAGAAATTAATCTTCCAAAATAGTCCAATTAATCTACGAAAATCCATCAGGAACCATCAGGAAACAAAAAATATGGTCATATAGGAAAAACAATTCTAAAAAAGATAGCGTTTTCTTTTTCGAATTTTGGAATGGCGAATCTAACCTAAAAAATCCCGGAAAGTGTAAAAAACGCTTTTTAGCGAATAAAAGAAAAACGTGAATCGTTTGGTGCAAGTAAGTGGTTAGAAGGAAAACAATAAAACCACACGCCCTCGTAGGTCCCCACACTGCGCTTTAAACGACTTCACTTATAGCAGAGATCGAAATATGATTTCAGCAGCTTGCACTAAACATTTTTATATGAACTTATAAAACTTTGTACGATCAAGAAAAGAAGAGAGTTTTCAGTCATCCGGATCGAACGAAGGTAGTCACGGTACTAGCATCACGGTAAAAATCATGGCTTTAGGTGTGAGAAATGGAATAACTAAATATATGCAACGCTCCTCCCGCCCGTCGAGAAACTCCATCTCCTAACTCTTATTTGAAAGAGAGTCGGTGACCCCGTGGAATTCGTCCCCGAATATATCTGTACCACCCAGCTTGCAGCCCTAGGCAGCTGCCAATACTGCCCAATGTGGCTGAATATTTTATTAAATCTGTAACACTAGTATCTTGCAATTCGATTCACCTGCGCCTGTAGAGCTCTTGCCGCCCTTACTCGAGACTTATTAGTAGTCCAGATCAGCGTATCATCCGCATATTCAAAGCTAGTGGAACCATGGCCATTATCATGCGGAAAGTCGAGATTGGGCTCAAGTCTTTGGGGTTCGGGCTTTACCAGCTTTGGGAATGAGTATGATCTTCGCCTCCTTCCAGATCTCGGGGGAATTAGCCGTTGCATAGACAGTTGTTGATGATTGTGGAGACATTTCTGCTAGTTAGCTGCTAAAAAAAACATTTTTGATCGTATAGATTTAGTTGTTTCCAGATTACTGTGGAATATATTTATTTAGAAATGAGAAATATTTTATTAAATTCGTAACAGTATTTGCCTTATGTCATTAAGGTAATTCGTATATCTAATTAAAGAGGTTTAGCCGGATTTATTTTAACTATAAATGCTAAGATTCAAACAGTCCCCCTGTTCGGGAACTTACTTTAAAGAATATACCAACTAAGGCGCTATTACACTTTCTTTGGAAATAAGCGACAATCTGATCAATTCCGCTACCTATTTCTTCGTCTTTGTATGTTCAGTTTGTTAAATTCTAAACACGTGCCCATTCAAATAAGGATTAAAACCAAAACCAGGCAAACTTTAGTAAGGTTTTCTTTGTTTGGTAGAAATTTAAATCCTTTTAATCTTGGTAAAAGTAAAACCACTTTACACCATTTCCAAAAACGCAATAAATTCAAAGCGAAACCAAGTAGAAAACGGGAAATGTGTTTACTCGAATTATTGCTGTGGTTACCCTCAAAAACCTGTACTACAACGAGTTAATCACTCATTTACACTCAAAGACAGATGTTCAACAATAATGCGTCAGTAAGGAGCAATATAATTCGACTTAACCGCTTAATAGGATCCCATTAATATTAGCTACACGTTAGCAATGTTTGCAGGGATCTGCGTCAGTATCAACTGTTTCCGTGCCAGTAGAGAGAGCAGAGCGGCTCTGGCTGGCTGATGGAGCTCCTTTTGTTTAAATTGGCCCAGGATACAGAATTGTGGGTACTAGCATGTATACAGTATACCTTAGCACATTTATATGAAATCTGGCAAATCCAACCCTTAAACAATCTACCCACAGTTCGTTCGGAACGTTTGCCGTATACGGCATGTGTGTGATTACTTAAATCTGTTGTACACCATACGTTTCCCCACTAGACAGATATAATAATGAGCCCCAAACAAACATCAACAAATTCAGCCGCACAAGCCAAACACAAATCCGTGGGGTGAATAATCCTCCAGAAATCCTCTATGTGCTTCTAAGGGATGTGCTCATTAATTTCAACTCCAATTTAGTAAATTAAACACGAGTTAGGGTAATAAGCACGTATATGCGTGAAATAATTTTTTCCTATAGACTTTGCTGGTGTGCACCGTTGACGGAGCACCATCACTTGTCGAGAGGAATGTCTGGAAGGATCCCTGCTGCCAAGGGAGCCCTTCGGTCTTATATCCCGGGGGATGGTTGGCCCAATGGATTTATTATGATTCTGCTACAGATTATATAGGAGTTGCTCCGGTAAAAGTGTTCTTTATACGTATGAGTTTAAGGAAAATGTATACAAAATTTTATGTTAATCGAAGGGGGGGCTGTGAGCTTAATGGTCCAAATAGGAGTGTTATTACGTTATTTTGTTGAGATTGAGTGAATTGTCCCTTTACCTTCTGCTATTTGATTACTCTAAGAGATGTCTTCTATTTAATTTACTAAACTCATCTCATAATAAAAGGAAATTTGATACATCCTTCACCTAGTCCTCACCTACCTACATATATATCTGCAAAACACATACTACACAAGTTTCTCGTCACATTTAAAAGGATTTCCGTGTTTGACATCATTTTATATAAAATTTCTGCTCACTTTCTAAATGGAATGAAAATATTCTCGAGGGATTAAAACAATTTCTTGCCGGAATAGCGAAATAGTGTGTCATCCTAGAAACTTTCATCTGTGAAAATCTGTTTAACCTTCGCCTCCCGCGCTCCATTTAGCAATTCTAATGTTTTCGCACACACATCACTGGGTAGCTCTATCTAGGTATAGTGTGCACCTTTCTTCCTTCTTGCCAAATTGAAAGTTGAATGCTGCTGCTCGACATGTGGTGTGTTGTGCTGGAAGATGCACTCTAGCTTTATATTCAATTTGTTAGCTCTAGATACATAACATGTGATGCACAAAATGCAAAATCATGCAAAGAAACATTGTTTAGAAGTTTCCAGTTGACATCTTGCAATGTCGCGCTCCGTATGACCTAATCTCGGCTCTCAAAGATTCCTTTATTATTAAGATGCTTCAAAAGAAATTTGTTCCAGTTTCTTAGAGTTTTTGTGTTGCAAAATATGAATGCGATGAACAATCCTGAGATCTTTATTCGCATAATGCTAAGTGCTACAACCGATACAAATTCGTTTCATCCACTCAGCAACATACTTATATTTTATGGAACTAATCCAAGATTTGCAGCCCGAATAAATTAGTTTTTATTTGTTGCCTCTTGCTTTTATTTATTGACCTCAGCACCTTTGCGGCTCCGATCCACAAGAACCTGCACATATTTTCGGAACATCTTTGATGGGAAAATTGGTAAGTGATGATGGTAAGCAGCTGCTCTCTTAAGTGAATATTATTCAATTAAGACTATTTTACTAACCTATACTTAACAAACAATCTATACTTAATTCATTCTATTGATACTTGTTAGTCATTATGAAAGGAAATTATTAAGTGAAGACAATTACAAAAATTTGTGTTGCCTTTTGTAAACTTGTTTTTTGACTTCATGCGAATTTCTTTTCTGTGGTTTGCCGTCCTTATCGCCATTTCCTCCTATTATTGTATTCGATTTCCACATATCACATGATGCTGAATTGTTATATATTAACAATCACAGAACCTTTCCTTTTCAATTTACATATTATGATTTCAATCATCTCTCAAACATTGTCATTATTCATATAGAGAGTCTGGGTGAATTGGCTATGCTTAACAAAATTCTTGCGCAGCCGCCAAGATGGAAAAGGTTTAGCAGTGAACAGTTTCTTTTGGAGTAAGTAATAGATAGCATAGTACCAATCTTGCTCCAGCATGCCATTATTGTTCCGTGACTGTTAATCTACAAGTACTACTACCTACACTACAGGTACACTACCGTGCAAAAGTATAAGGACATCATCGAAATAATCGATTTTTTTAGTTTGTCATTGTTTTTTACTGTGTTCAACAGCATTTTATGATTACATCTTGTATATAAACTAGTAAATAGACTATTTTGTTATGATTTATGTTAATTAAATGCAAATTTTGTATAGAAATATTTTAAAATACCGTAAATGTCACGATAAGTCAAATCAGGTTTTTTTCAGCAATGTGTCAACATCGTACTTTGATGATTGCACCGCAAATTTTTGAAAGCCTGTCGAGCAATTTTTGAAGTGTTTCAGTTGCGAGATTGTCCCAAGCCACTTTTAGACTATCGAACAGCTGGTTTCCGCTGGTCACGTGCTGGTTTTTCACCTGCCGGTCGAGCTTATCCCTTAATAATTCGATCGGGCTCACGTCAGGGGATTGTGGCGCCCAATCCGTGATTTTGAGCACACCTTCCTCTTCCTTGGACCGTAGATAGTTCATGCACAGAGGGGAGGTCTGTTTGGGATCATTATCTTGTTGAAAGATAAATCCGTTGCCGATCAAGCCAACGCCAGATGGAATGTCATTTCGTTGAAGAATATTGTGTTTCTTCTGCATTATTCCTTCGATTTTGACCAGTTTTCCAACACCATCCTAGCTGAAACACCCCCAGACCATAGCGGTGCCTCCGCCATGTTTTACTGTTGGCGCAATACATTGGGGATTATACCCCTCATCTTTATTTCGACGAACATACTGGCGCCGCCTGGATTCAAAAATCTCGAACTATGATTCATCGGTCCATAACACAGATTTCCACTGATCTACTGACCAATCTTTGTATTTTCTAGCGAACAATTATCTTTTCCGCTTGTTTTGTGGTCGTAGAAGTGGGTTTTTCACAGCAACGCGACTAAAATATCCCTTCTCTCGTAAACGAAGTTTAACAGTATCCACCGAAGTTGGGTTCGTCAGGGTGTCGTTGATTTCAGCACGAATGTCTGGCGTTGTTTTGAACCGATTTTGCTTGCACAATAAAATGTGTTGATCATCAGTTGGATTTGTTTTTCTAGGTCGGCCAGAGCGTTTTCGATTAATATTTGAGTTTGTTTCGGCGAACGGCTTCAACGCAGTTTCAACTCCACACTTTGAAACACGAACAATATTTGCAATTTCATGAATTGTTTTTGCCCACTTTTCTCAAAAAAGGTATTTGAGAACGTTTTTCAAGTGAAATTTCCTTTTTACGAGCCATTTCCAGCGATTACAATCGGGTTTGCGTATTTAAACAACGACGGGAATGAATTTAGACTGTTCTAGTGGACTCCGAACACATCAAAGGGTGCAAAGGATCGTTAGGCACTCAAATGATCCAGAATGACTGTTTAAGACATTAACACCCAAATTTAAACCGTTTGAAATAAACTAATAGTTATTATATTTGAAATTACAGCGCAAAAATGATGCTACTTAAAAATAAGAATTTTTGGTTCCTTCATAACTCCATCATTTTGACTAATAATAATTCGCTAATGTAATGCAAATTTATGTGAATCATAACAAAATAGTCTATTTTTTATACAAGATTTTACCATAAAATGCTGTTGAACACAATAAAAAATAATCACAAACTCAAAAAATCAATTATTTCGATGATGTCCTTATACTTTTGCACGGTAGTGTACATGCGTTCCTTGCCTTGGAGGATCAAAGTCATCTTTATTTCAAAATCAAGTTGACGCTGGCATGATACAGCAAACCTTGTCATCCTTTGGTCTGAAGACCCTAGAATACATGCTAGACATCTGAAATTCTATAACAGAGGTCCATTTATAATCGGAAATTTTCTCTCCATTACCAGCGAAATTATGATGATGGCTTTTAGAAAGGTTATGGAGTGGTCCCAAAAGCTCTCGAATTTCTGTAAAAATGGAAAAGACAGAACTAATGCTTTTCATCAAAAGAACCAAAAATCTCTAATTTCAGTTTACCTACAATTAATGGTAGAGCGCTGAGCTTATCCCGATCAGATAAGAACTTAGATTTATTCTTGACCTAAAAGTGAACTGGGTGTTCTCATCGAAATAGGGGCAAAAGAAGACCAGTACCATAGACAGTAAGTGGACAGAATTAAAACAGGGCTGTAGGGTTGAAACAAAAAATTTGCGACTTCGACTCCGATGTTTTTAATTAAATTTTGAATCGGACTCCTATTCCGACTCTGACTGTGACTGCTATATACATATAGTGGAAAATATTTAGGCGTCTGTGCTGAAAGTCGAGTCATATAGCGAGTCAAGGCGTTTGAGTTGAAGAATGTGATGTGAATGAGTACGAAACGGAAAAACTTCCTTGAACCGATTCGACTCTTCCAACTTGGGAGGAGTAGTGAAGAGACCATACCTGGGAGGCGAGGAAAAATCCTCAAACCTGACCCTAAGATCGATCACAGAGGAAGATTATGTTGTTAAAAAAGTATAATCACAAGCTATCGGACCACGATTTCTACAAAAAGGCTTAACCTCACGCTTACTATATTAAGAACCAGGTTGTTGTTGCAACACCAAGAATAAAATGTGTTTAGGTCAACTTGCAAAAGTTTGCAATCCTCGATACTTCTTATGTGACGGTACAGTTTAATGTCTGATGATTTTATAGTTCTTTAACAAGGTAACAATGTCATCAATTGATAAAATAAAAAGAAGAGGACTTGCGGGCACCAGAAGACGCTTCAATGTTCTGTCGGCTAAGTACGACTGGAACCACCACCAGGGCATGCAGTAAGCCAAGTTTTTTCAGTTTGAGAACTATAATAGAGAGAGCTTGCCAAAAAGAGAACTCAAGTAGTAGTAGTAGAACGAGCTGCAAGAAACCCATGTTGATTAGTTGAGCTAAGTCTCTTGCAGAGACGATAGCAGAATAAATAATAGATTCGAAGAGTTTTGGTACACACCATAGCTTCGCAAAAGGTCTATAACTAGATATTTCGTTATTATTGAAACGTATTGACAGGAGTTTCAATATTATTGTCAATATTATTGATCGGTTACAGGATTGCGCTCTCTATCAGGAAGAATTACATATGAGTTATCTGATTGCAGACAAACTCAATTTTAATCTAGGTTTCGATCTTCAGATCCGCATCTGAGAGGAATTGGGAAATGTCCAGCCAAATCGTCAAATCACCCGACGACTCCTTACCTGAATATAACAGACCTGGTTATAAAGTCGCTCCAATCACGCGATCATACTTGGGGTAGGGGTACAAAATGGCGGTCTTTACTTAACTACGGAAATAGTAACCGCAATTCATGCGATGGCCAATGGTACAGCACCTGGAAAAGATGGCATCCCGCCAGAATTGTTGAAAGCCGATTCAAGCCTCATAGCAGATGCGCTTCAGCCAATCCTGGAAATAGCATGGAACACCTGTACCTTTCCGGAGGATTGGACGGAAGGTATCATAGTCAAAATACCAAAAAAGGGGGACCTAACAATATGCGACAACTGGAGAGGCATCTGTTTACTATCTACAGTGGGCAAAATTTTGTCCCATATATTACTATCTAGGATAAGTGAGGCAGTAGACCGAACGCTTAGGAGGCAGCAGGCCGGATTCAGGAAGGGCCGCTCATGTATTGATCATATCAACACCTTACGAATAATAGTGGAGCAGTCTACTGAATTCCGATCCCCCCTTTATCTTGCTTTCGTAGATTATGAGAAAGCGTTCGACTCGGTCAATAGGAACTTTCTATGGCAGGCACTACGGCGACGTGGACTGCCTGATAAAATAATAGAATTGATAAAAGCCTTATAGGTATAACAATTCCAAATGCAGAGTTCTCCATAATGGAAAATTATCCGACAGCTTCGAGGTGAGCTCAGGAGTACGACAAGGATGCCTACTCTCGCCTTTACTATTTCTTATAGTAATAAATGACATCCTTGTCGGCGCTCTAGATAGTAGAACAGGCGGCATACAATGGGGTTTGTTAGACCTTCTTAAGGTTCTCGACTACGCAGATGATATCTGTTTGCTGTCCCACAGACACCAGGACCTCAAAAACATGATTAACAATTTGGCAACAGAAAGTAGTCCAGCAGGCTTAAGGCTAAATCCAACTGAAACTAAAGAAATGCGGATAAATGCAAACACCACTGAACGGACAGCGCTGAATAACCGTGACGAAGAGCTGGTAAATAAATTCTGCTACTTCGGTAGTATTATTACCAAAAATGGCGGTGCAGAAGAAGATGTCAGTTCCAGAATAAATAAAACACGAGGCGCATATGCATGCCTGTTCCGCATATGGAGATCAACGGAGATCTCAACTAACACCAAATTGCGGCTGTTCAACTCCAACGTTAAGGCAGTACTTTTGTACGGTTGCGAAACATGGAAAGTCACTCAATTCATCACAGGGCGCCTACAAGTCTTCATCAACAGATGCCTGCGTCGTATCCTAAAAATCCGCTGGCAGGATAGAATTTCAAACGAAGAACTATGGCGCCGTGCCGGCCAAGAAAGGATGGACGACCAAATCAGACGAAGGAAATGGAATTGGGTTGGCCACACCTTGCGACGCGAAAACGAAAATCTAGCCAAACAGGCCCTCGACTGGAATCCGCAAGGATCCCGTCGAGTCGGAAGACCTAGAACAACGTGGAGGAGAACCCTACTAGCAGAAGCCGCAACAACTGGGAGATCCTGGTCGGAGCTGAGAGCTGTCGGCCAAAACAGAGTCCGCTGGAGGGCAACTGTTTCCGCCCTATGTCCCATGAGGGATTAAAGGAGCGCAATGATGAATGACTTAACTACCTATCTACAGGTCGGAAGTAAATTCATTAATAAATCAGCACGACTGTGCAACAATCCTTCGCAGTCAGTTTTTCTGCCCTCCTGCAATATGCAAGAGTTTAAATGGAAGGTTCACCCTTTCTGGCTCTAGTACAACCAGCCTCATCTTAATCTATTTTATCTTTTATCTAACTGTCGAGCTAAGTTGACAACAAGATGTTGCGTTGCATCATGACATGCAAGGTATGAAGGACCATTAAAACAAATGGTAATTTTTAAGTTTCGTCCTCACACATAAAAACAAATAACATTAACTTGGATGTTGGATCAACTTAGCAAAACAATTCATAATCATGCCGAAGAAGCTTGCATTTGTTCCCAAAAGTGAAAATGTCATGTCAATTCCAATTTTTATTGCACACAGAGTCGATGTCGATTTTTCATCTGTTGTACAACTTCGACGCCGAACCGTCAATTACAGGTACGCAAATCCAAACAAAAGTAAGTTAAAACAAGAACAATGACTTTAGTTATTTGTTATTCATGGCTGCCGCCCACCCCACTGCCATGTTTAATTGCTTATACACCCCCACTAGACGCAATCGTTGCCACAGTTCTGTAAATAACAGATTGCTTAGTGCTGCTTTCCACCCCTCGACAGCCGAAGTAAAAGTTTACACCCTCTCTATCACCGCGAGCAGTGATTTGTTCACCTAAATGCAGGTTAGATACGCGCAACTGCTTCACACCGTCTATTGTCGCCGCTGAATTCGATTCGAACGAGATGGGAATCGTAATTAATATTTGAACCGGCACTCGAAGCGCTAATGATAGCTCGTCGGTGGCCTTTAATTTGCATTGCCATTTAATTAGCACAGTTTAGCATTGAGTAGGGTTTATTGGCATTTGATACAATCAGGCATGCGGCATTCAATTGCTGACTTCAAAGCAAGTGCATTGTAATTATTTACGCGTGATTATCACTCGCGAGATTAATTCCTATAAACAAAACAGTCGTTTCATGACACTAATTGTTGAAAATGATGAATATGATTAAAAAAATGAACCTAATTTTTTGGCGTGTTCAAACACCATCATTGACTTAAGTAAATTAAAAATTACTTTAACACGGGTGACATGACCTGATAGCCAATATTCTTATCCTTGAACGATTATGGTGCAACATGCACGCTAAACATGCATCCGTACCCTAAAGCTAAAAAATACTTTAATAAAGGTGGATTTTCCACAAAACACGATGACGGCATCATAAGTGAAAAAGCTGCAAAAAATTAAAAGTGAACATAGTGCTAAATTGTTTTCCATTATCTTCCTTGCGTGAAGGAAGCAATTTTGTTGTTGCAATAAATTTCCCTCGAAAGGTGCAGCCCCTAGCAGCTCCAGCTTGAAACAGTTAAAAGGATATTGCATGGCCTCTTCTTTGCTAGCATTTCGCCCTAAGAGCTCCAGTTTCAACAAGGCTTGTTGAACGTCTGTTAATGTTTCATACCTGGGCCCCGCTTATGGTGTGTAGCAGTTGCGGCAGCGGTCGGGCTAGGAATTATGTTCCTAGAATATGTACTCTTCCTTCGTGAGTATAGTTATTGCCTCCTTGGCTGTTTGGTTGGCTTCTTAATTCCGGCAAACACTCTGCAACTTTCACCCCATCACTTTTAGTTTTCCTCTTATATCCTTTTCGAGAAGTTCTTTTTTTTGGTTCTCAAAAAAGGTTTTTCTCTTGAACTAATGACTTGGAAATTACTTCTGGTACTGACTTTTCCATTTTACCCTTTGAAAATGTTTTTGAATAAAAAAAGGTAGAATCTCATGCTTTGTGATTCTCTACAGTATTTCAAAGTAATTTTTAGACTAGAGTTATGTGTACAAGCTAGTTAAAAATGGCTATACACTTCTAAGATTGCAGTTCAAAAAAATTCTAAGGTCATAATTTAATTTTAAAACGTCTTACAGCTCCTCCAATTAACGATAATTGTCTGCCTACAGTAGAAAAACAAAACTGAAAAAAAAACCATAACGTCATGCAATAAAAGGATTCACCCTTTCAGAGTTATTGAAGCGATTGCATCGTTGCTCTTTTGAATTCAGGGCGAATGTTTTTACCCTCAAGGTGAAAGGAAAATTAAAAGCCGTTTTTTAATTGACCTTTCTTTTGACAGAACTATTTTTAGTTTAACCTGGAAAAGTCCTTCCGCGTTCTGTTTTCGTGTCGTTGTTGAACCGGAACTAGTTGCTAAGAACACTAGAAAATAATTTTGAAACAAGAGCTACAATTGAAAAACATTTTTAAGAGATAGTTTATCGAAAAGTTTAAAAACGATTCTTATGCTAAAAATAAAAATGGATATTTTTGAATTTTATTGCTTTTGTTGTTTGTGTTGTCTCTTATATTTGTCGAACTTTACACCTTGCAGCCACCACCACCAGCAACCACCACATCATCCGTCGTTTCTCAAAACTTCCTTATACCAGAGACACACTTGTGGTATGGTAATTACAATATGAGCAATATTGCAATATACTTCAGGTGTGTCTCTATATACTGAGAAAAAATCTCGGTATACACTCAGTATACTCAACATTGAAACTCAATATCCCAATTGAGAAAAACTTCGTGGTATAGCTCAGTATACCCTAGATTTAAACCGAAGAATAGTCTGGGCATAACCCAAAATGATAATGGCCTCGATTCCCAGATCCGGCGGCGGGGAAGTGAGTTGCGGATTTGACACTTTGCGATTCTCAAATCCGCAACCCCGAATTTCTTTTTGACATTTTCCGCGCTGTAAAAGTGTGATCCGCAACAAATTTTCTGCGGATTTGAACGACAAATGCGCCTAAGATAATCCGACATCGTATATTTCATTATCGCGTGAGTCTTCACTCCGAATTTTCGATTTAAACCAATCCGGGACTGCGGATTTGAGAATCGCAAAGTGTCAAATCCGCACTCACTTCCCCGCCGTCGGATCTGGGAATCGAGGCCAATTTCGAACAGAATTTTAATTCTTCAATTTTGGCAGCACTACCTATCAAAGATTTTTATGTCAGTTGAAGGAGTTAGTTGTTTATCCTTTCCTGTTGTAAATGACAACCAAAACAACTCAGTATACTGATGCAAGTGTGTCTTCAAATTTTTATATTGCAATATGGCAATATTGCAATATCCCGATCTCAATTGCTATACCACAAGTCTGTCTCCGGTATTACATAGATCTATCGTCATATCGTAATATTCGTCAAGGTTTAACAAGAAATACAAAATTCTTTTGCAGCGGACAGCAGTTGGATTACAGCACAACTTACTTTTAGATCACCTGAGTCAACTGAAGAGGTAGTTTTATAAAGAAACTTGAAGACGCATCTAATAATTTCAACATCTGAGGTAGAATGCAAGAGGCGTTTTTTACATGGTGTCCACGTAGTCCTAACAGTTGGTTTACGAGTTATGATAAAATTTTGTTGATTATCTCGTTATATCATCTATTTCCACTTCTTCCCTATTGTCACCTTCAACACTCAGGAAAATAACGAAATGTCGTCATCTTCGTTCAGTTCAGATTCACTGGCTGTATCCTCGGACATTAAATTGAGACACGGCGGGCCCCGACATGGACCATACGCAACGGAACATGGTTATCCTACTATTCTGCACTTTATTCATAAGCCTCTAAAGGAGAATTCCCTTTATTTTAGGGTCACAAATATACTAAATTTAATTATATTATTCTTATTCCTTTGTTAATATTTACCTTTTCCATGTAATTGAAAAGTAGTGAATGCAGAAAAGTAAGATTGCAATTTTTTGATCGCGAATTTTTTGAAAGCTTACAAGTAAAAAGGCCAAAAGGTGGAGGGCAAAATTTTGATTTTTCACAATTTTAGGACGGATTTTTTTCGGATTGTAAAATTGTAAATTTATTTCATTACGGAGGTATTCAGATTAGCAGCCCTACGGGGCCAGCAGATATTCCACTAACAGCCTAAAGACTGCCCTGTTTAAAGTGATAACGCACCTTAAGTCAAAGAGTCTTAGTAGTCCTTTAACTTGTCTAAGATCAGTGACTGATTCCCAGGGGGCTAGGTTCAGTCTTTTAGCCCATTCCTCTATCAGTAATTTGCAGGTGGAGCATGACTTGACACAGAAAGGTTCTGGGCCCTTAACCAACGCCTCAGACTCCTCCCACGTGAGTTTGTCTGCAGCCTCATTGCCATCGATGCCCCAGTGTCCAATTGCAAATGCAGAGTTCTTCAGAATGGAAAATTGTCCGAATTGACCGAAAATGGCAGTGCAGAAGAAGACGTCAGTTCCAGAAGAAACTAGTTGGGTTGTGGGTTTGACCTTTTGGTCCATACGATCAACTTCCCAGTATGATAAGTAGAAAAAACAAACTGACTTCTTAGAAATTAGTAATACGTTTAGCGCTAGTGAGAAATTGACTAGTACCATAACTGGTGCCAAAGTAATCCTGAGAGAAGCTATTTCAAATAACGATAATAGTGGTAAATTTACAAGGTTTTTCTAGAGAATTTGTTTTTCCTGAACGTTAGCAAACGAACGTTAGCTTCGTATTTCGTTCGCTACAACAACATATAGAGTGCATGGTCCAATTCGCATTGAGTGTCGGCCTTTTCGTAAACGTCAAAGCAACAGAGCAACTGAGCAACAACGCATCGGCAACAAAGCAGCGCAAACTTCTTTTCGCATACGTTTGCATGCATTCGAAATTGGCTGCGCTGTTGCATTGACTGTTGCGCAACAAACTTGAATCTTGTACGTTTCCGAACGAATGACTTTGGATCAACTGCGTTTACAAACTCATTGCATTGTTGCAAAGCATACGTATGCGTTTACGAAAAGGCCCTGTGTTGAAGCGCCGCTGATGTGCTGGGAAGCAAATGTTTCAGGAGATATCTGCAAAACTAATCAATGTCGGATTTGACTGAGACCGGGATGAACTTTAATTTACACCTGTCAAGTCGTGATATTTGTAAAGGGTAACGTAATATTTGCACGGGTTTTAAAGATTGTTTAGATTTTCACAAGTGATATCTTGTTGGGAAACTCTCATTCTGCTGAATTCAGAAAAAGGAATTTTTTAAAACGGATTTCATTACAAAATTAGACATTAGAAAAACTATTCAATTTAAGGTGCTTGCGGCGCTTGGCCGTAGTCTTTTCATTTAAAAAAGGGTCTTTACCGAATGTTATGTAAGTTTTTTCAGATCATGTTTTCTTTAATATTCTTCGATCTGCACCGAAGTCGATATCGTTTTTGGCTTGCGCGATATCGTGCAGGTACAGAAATGACATATGTCGTTTTAGCAAAAAGAGGCTCAACAGAATTTTATGAAAATCTTTTCAGATTATAACTTCCATAATACGCTACGAACGGCACCTAAACGAGTCATCGTTGGTTCGGCCAATATAGTGCAGGTACAACAATCACATATGTATATCGTTAAAACAAAAAATCGGCTCGACCGAATTTTATCAAAATATCATATTTCAGTTAATCCGCTTCGAACGACACCGAAGTTGATATCTTTTTTGGTTTGCGCGATATCGTGCAGAAAAAAATGACTCCATACGTAAGCCCACACACACAACCTCTTCTTTAATGTATGCTTAAAATGCTATTGGGACCTTTAAAAATTAAAATAGCATATGAATTGGGAATTAATAAAGCACGAACCGCATTTGCATACCTCTTCCGCATATGGAGAGCAACGGAGATCTCATCTAATACCAGCGGCTCTTTAACTCCAATGTCAAGGCAGTTCTTTTGTACGGTTGCAAAACATGGAAAGTCACCCAATTCATCACAAGGCGAATGAAATGGAATTGAATTGGCCACACCTTGCGGCGCGAAAACAAAAATCTAGCCCAGCAGGCCCTTGACTGGAATCCGCAAGGATCTCGTCGAGTCGGAAGACCTAGAACAACGTGGAGGGGAATCCTTCTAGCAGAAGCCCCAACAACCGGGAGATTCTCGTCAGAGCTGAGAGGTGTCGCGCAAGACACAGTCCGCTGGAGGGCAACTGTTTCCGCCCTATGCCCCATGATGGATGAAAGGGTAATAAGAAGAAGAGGGTACCCTACCCATTGCAATTGAGAGGTTGTAGTTGGGTCCTGACAGCCCCTGTACCATGTTCCATTTTTGACTCGTCGATAAACCAATGAAGAATTCTTAGACCCTCAGAAGAGATATGTTCCTCCCATCCAACAATTGCCATCGCAGAATCAGGGGCATGCTGATGAATGCAATCAGAAATAAAGAAGCCGCCTTTCGAGCTTACAAGAGCTCCCCGAGTGAATCGTTCCGTGTAGAGTATATAAAACTGAGAAATTCCTGCAAAGTCACCATCAGGAATGTCAAAAATTCATTTGACAACAAATTGAGAAGTAAACTCCTTAATGCAACCTCTGGTAGCAAGAACTTCTGGTCCTTGGTAAGCTCCATTAAGAAGAATTTCACTTCATCCACAACTCCTTCATTCATCCACGATGAGAAGGTGATAACAGACAGAAAATCCAAGGCCGATTTATTAGCATCTCTGTTTGCTGCCACTTCTTCTTTACCCCAAACTGATATGCTACCCCCGGTTCTCGAGCACAGCGCTCATTTAATGGACAGGGTTTTCTTCAGAACTCGCGAGGTGTACAGGTGCCTCAAGGAGCTCGATGTCAATAAATGCACTGGACCCGATAATATACCCCCTGTCGTCTTAAAACAATGCGCGTCACCTTTGGCTAAACCTCTGCGCAAACTTTTTGCTCTATCATACTCCTCCGGAGTTTACCCAGACTCCTGGAAACTTGCCCATGTCCAGCCAATACCGAAAAAAGGTAACTCCAGCCTTCCCTCCAACTACCGTCCAATAGCAATTACCTCTTTCTATCCAAAACCATGGAGACGATAATAATTAACAAAAAGCTAATGCGATACCTAGAATCCAACCAACTTATCAACGACAAACAATACGGCTTCCGACAAAAAAGATCCACTGGTGATCTTTTAGTTTGCCTTACAGAACACCTCAACCGAAGTTTGCATGGATCTGGTGAATCTAGTTTGGTTGTTTTAGATATCTCCAAGGCTTTTGATAGAGTATGGCACTCAGCCTTGTTAGCTAAACTTAAAGCTATTGGAATTGACTCGCTTCTGTATAAGTGGGTTGAAAGTTTCCTTTCCGGTCGTTCAATTAAGGTAGTATTGGATGGCGTCAAATCTGAATCTCACCCATTTCTGCGGGGGTCCCCCAGGGTTCAATTTTATCACCGGCCCTATTTCTCATCTTTATAAATGACCTACTTTCAATCCCCTCCAACCCACTTCTCAGCTTCGCTGACGACGGTACTCGTACAGCTACGATACAAGACAGACTCATGCCAGATCCTGTCTTGATGATCGGGAACTTATGTCCATCTCTGTTAATAACTACATTGAACTCATTCTAGAGTGGGGAAAGAACAATCATGTTGATTTCAACCCCGACAAAACCAAGTACTGTCTTAATTAAAAGAAAAAGATCAACAGCTCTCCATCCTTGAAAGTGGACAAAGTTGAACTAACGGCCGATTCCTCCCTACACATCCTAGGTGTGACATTAGCCAAAGACTTGCGATGGAATGACCACATATTCCAAATCGCAAAACAAGGATCCCAGTGCTTGGGATTTCTTGAGAGGTGCAAGTTCCTCCTCCAGCCATCGGCCCGTGCTGTTATTTATAAATCCTACATTCGGCCTCTTCTCGAATACAACTCCCTCGTTTGGGGCGGCGCTCCAATAACCACCTTAGCATGGTTAGATAAGGTGCAAAAAAGGGCACTAAAGTTAATTGATGACGACACCGCCTGCTCCACCATCGACCCCCTGAGCCACCGTAGGAATGTAGCAGCACTGACAAAATTTTATCGCTACTACCATAGTGACTGTTCCTCCGAGTTAAACGCTCTCCTGCCTCCACGGCAATCTTATACCCGCAACACCAGATTAGCCCACTCGTCTCATTCCCTTCACCTACAACTACCCTTTTCACGCACTCAACAAGATATGAATTCGTTTGTGAATAGAACAGCTCGACTCTTGAAAGATCTCCCGCAGTCAGTATTTCTGAGCTCCTACAACATCCAAGAGTTCAAACGCAGGGTTCATCACCACCTTCTTCAATACCCCCCGTACCTTTATAACCCCCCCCCCCTCCCCCGTACTAAGCTTACTGCTAGACATTGCATCATGACGTGACAAATGACATGACGGACTAGTAGTACAAAGGGTGACTCCTGAGCTTAGCACTGCTACATAAAAAAAAATTCTTATTTCTTTTTTGAAAAGAAGGGTTATAGTTCACAAAGAATTTGAATTTCCAGGACATCCTATTAATCAAGATTTTTTTTAAAAACTTAAAAGTGGACAGAGTGGATGGACAGATGGTATAGATTCCTCTCATACGGCCTCCATTAACAAATTTTTAACGGAAAGGGGGATTCTTTGGTTCACAAGGCCCCTTATTTGCACGATGTTGACCTTAAACTGTTTGGTTATTTTTAGACGACCTCGTATATCAAGTATCTACAAATTCTACTTTATGGGAAGTTTTTTTAAATCTTTATTTACGGTCCTGTCCTATACACATCCTGTGGAAACAATATTATTAAAGTAGCTGAGCAGAGACTAAGATTCCGTCTGGCAAATATAAAAGTTTCGCTACTACCAATCAAAATGCTAAAATATTACAAATAACTTTTATTCCTTTATAATTTGAAATTGCTTCACATATTCTAGGACACATCTGTTAAGTTGTTGAACTGCAGGAGCAAATTCCACCACTCCAACTAAAACTTTTCAAATAAATCCTTTTCCTGCGACAAAGTTTTAAAAAAATTTATCATTTTATTCGTCGAGTCTAATCTGCAGGATGAAGACCGCGCCGGGGAAAATAACCCTTTGCTGTGAAGATATATAAACTAATGTCGAGTTGAGCCGAACAGTTCCAAAGGAGACGTTTTATATCGTATCAAGAGATGCAGTCTCGGTGTTTCATTTAATCTGGATTAAAACTCCGCAAATTCCCGTATTTCTGGCAACTGTGAATTTCGGGATTGCAGCTATGAAAAAAGGTTTTAATTAAATTTATAAAGAAATAGCAGTTAAGCCAGCGGTAAGTCAATTACGTAATATCTGGATGTAAAAAAAATTATCATCTTTTCAGCTTTGCACCCGACAATTCTACATGCCGGATAAAACTGTCGTTTCGAATAACGAACCCTCTAGGTCTTTTGCCGAGGATTAAATCATCAAAATTGGGGTCGTCCGAAAAAACCTTTCAAATTACAGCATTTCGCGTTATGGTTGATAAAACTGGGCAAATTACATTGGGCACACCTCAGGCTATTGACCCAAAATCTGCTCGCTCCGATCACCATCGTGGCTGTTGGGGGCTGCAATGGTAACTATCAGGGCAGAGGTTAGCCCAGAAATAGTGATAATCCAACAACCCATCAAACACGCATCAGCACGACTAAACCCCCAGGATATTTGGCAGTGTTCATCCAATCGCATAACACATTTTCGGTGCTTTGGTTGCGCCTTGTTTACGCTCGCCAGGATACAAAAAAGGATGTGGGCGAAACTGGTAACTTTGCGGGGTATATTGGCCGGATAACAGTGATAAGTCGAACTTCAAACGTCGAACAGTTTTCAGCTGCTCAACTAACTCCCTGTGCACATACATATACTCGTGCACGTTATCCAATGAAGGTGGCTGCGATAAAAAATTCAAATCACGTTCCGTCTTGGATAAACTCCATGCGGATATGATTTATCCGTATTGGCCCGTGGAGAACGTTTGTGTGCTGGTTTTAGAGAGGGCGTGCTGATTTCATATGGCTGCAAAGTAGATCCTTGATTTGATATCTCATAAAACGGCAGATAAAAAATTCATTTGATGGCCTTTATACACTTTATTACCCTTCTCTCAGAGCAGGATTACTTCATTCCCGAGTGGCTTACTGGATGAGATTTTAAGAAGCGCCCGGAGAGTATCTGTAGTCGGTGGTCTATACCTGATGGAATTCCGGGTAGGGGGCGGTTAGATGGCACCTTCTGCCGCTAGGTTAAAAGTATCATGTCCTAGATTGCACCGAAAGTTAACTTATGTAAATTACAAACACATCCAAACCCGCCACAATTACAGACATAAATCTCTAATAGTACTCAGTCCACGGCACCGGCAAGATTTATCGATTTTTATTTAGCATATTTGACTTAGGAGAAATAGCGCTGGGTCGTAAATATCAAATGCTAGACAGTGCACTTAACGGAACCGAACGTGATTTTGTTGATATTCAAATGAGGCACCTCGAGGAGGTGATACTCCGCACGTACGGGGATTCCTGCGTTATTTTGTTATGCTACAATTGGGTAGAATGAAAAACTTTGAGACTGTGAAACCACTCCGGGGGTTACTGCAGACAGGGGCGCATTTTCAAGGATTCGGAACACAAGTTTTCACCTTTTCGGTATTATCAACTTTGGCAATCTAGTCGATGTTTTGTTGCACTTTCACTAAAAAACCTTGGAGGTTGAATGAGATTTATTGCACAATTTGTTTACTGTTTAATTTGAAAATCGAATGGGAATCGTGTGATTCATTTACCAATAATAGAAATTGAATAAAGATCTGCTAACAGTTTTTGCTATTTACGAAGAGGGTGAGAATCTTTGTTTAAAAATTATGTTAATATAATTAGTCATCATTTTAACTTGTTGCCACTTCCACTTCTTATCCTTAACTATTTCATTGAATCATCAGATGGCATCCCAACCCAAATGAGTCCTAATCTCTCTGATTTTCAGCCTCCTTTCAACTTGCAAGATCCCTTGCCAGATCACTAGCAATGATCATGTTACTAGATCATATTTTGCGTTAGGTTAGGTTAGGTAAGGCTGAGCTTTTGGTGTTAAGCTCATACACTTAGGCCAAAAGGAGTAGGCCCATTGTGATCCCACTTCAAACCTGTTGAAGTGTCGTCTCTTCGCTAAACCATCGCAAGCGTGCCTAGAAAGGGTTCATCAAATGTAGTTAGTCTCCTTTTGCTTAGGCTGGGTAGTGACAGAGGAGATGTAACTACGATTCTTTTCGTCAAAGCTTAGTCCTAATTTGCCTGCAAAGAAATTTTGGGCGAACATAAAGCAACTTGGAGTCCATGGAAATGACTCTGTACCCAGGTCAATCTTAGCCCGAATGAGTTCAATAAAAATTTCACAGCTGCAACAAGCAAAGTTTGTGATACTCATTGCTCTACGTCTACTGGTAATAATACTGGTATCTTTAGTTTCCGAAACGTGGACTACGTGGAAGTCCGTAAAGCCTTCTATGCTATTAAATCCGACGCTACTGGACAGGACAACCTCCCACCCATATTTCTCAAGCTAATTCTTCCTGTAATTCTCCCCTACATCTCTCATATTTTTAATAGCTGTCTTTTGAAATCACATTTTCCGCTTCAATGGAAAAAAGCGAAAGTAATTGCACTACCTAAATGTAAATCCCCAAGTAGTCTTGCAGACTATCGTCCTATAAGTATCTTATGTTATTTAGGTAAGGTACTAGAAAAACTAATGGCATGGCAAATTGACAGTCACTGTGAGACGGGATCCCTATTGAGTCGGGTCCAGTCTGGCTTTCGTAAAGGCAATAGCTGTGAAATTGCACTTCTGAAGGTTACTACTGACCTACGAGTGGCTCTTGACTCCGGTAATGTTGCTTTTCTCGTGCTTCTTGATTTCAGTAAGGCTTTTGATAGTGTTGACCACATGCGCCTATTTACCAAATTGGCAACCCACATGAGGTTTACATCCTCTGCTACCTCTTTAATCCGCAGTTACCTGCAGAATCGTTTCCAAAAAGTTTGGTTGCAAAACTCGATTTCGGATCCCTTACCGATAACATGCAGCGTTCCGCAGGGCTCCATACTAGGTCCATTACTATTTTCTATGTACATAAATGATCTTAGCAATGTCGTGACAAGCTGCAAACTCCACATGTATGCAGATGATGTTCAGATCTACTTAAACAGTAGTCCTAGACTGGCTGAGAACTGTATTGCGGCTATAAATGCAGATCTAAAACGTATTTATCAATGGTCTGTGTCCAACCGTCTACAACTTAATGCCTCTAAATCGTGTTGCATTCCAATGTATAGGAGTAAATTAGATACCGACCGTTTTCCACCTATCGTTCTTATGAATACACGTCTACCTTATCAAACGCGTGTCATTAATTTAGGCGTTTATCTGAATTCTCAACTTACCTGCTGCGATCATATTTCTCATATGTTATCTAAAATTTATGGTAATTTCCGGCGTCTCTGGCTTTACGCCTCCATCTTACCCTTAGGCTCGCGCTCAAAGATAATTAAATCTCTAGTGTTACCATACTTTACCTACGCCAGTTTGGTCTTTCCTTCTCTTGATGCTGCATGCCGTGGTAAGCTTAATGTGGCTTTCAACGACTGCGTAAGGTTTGTCTACAGTTTTCGCCGATCCGAGCACATCAGTCCATATCGTTATTCTCTTCTGGGGTGCACAATTGATGATTACCTACTCCTCAAGGAATTGACATTTGTTTATAAGCTTCTACATTCCGACCGTCCATCTTACCTACATGAATATCTCCGAATTGGACGTACTTCTAGAAGAACGTCATTTATACTGCCAAGAGTGTCTTTCTTGGTTGGGCAAAGATCTTTTTTTGTTCATTCGCTTCAAGTTTGGAATAGTCTGCCTAACTACGTACAAAATGCGGGGTCGTTAAATGTGTTCAGGAAACGCGTCTTCAATTTTTTGAATAACCAGTAATATTCCTTCAACTACATTCTTCTTAACTTTTACTTGTTTTGCTTTGTTTCTTTTATCACTTTTTAATATTTCACTCACTCGTTCCGCTCTTTATTAATTAATGTGTTGTAATTATAATGTACATGCGTTTTTCAGCGTTAAAAGATTATGTAATCTTGATGTACAATTTATGTTATAAACGAAAATAAATAAACATAATGTAGTACACTTTCCTAATCATCAGGATTTTTACAGCTTCTGCAAAAATCGTAGGACTTAAACTCCGGGTCCGGTCAGCACACCCACTATAACTGAGAGGTCTTGTCTGCCGAGGCTCAGTAGTGAAGGTGTCCGCCTGAGATCAACAAACAATACAAAATGAATGTTGTAAGTGAACCTTTTTTTAAGAAAAAAAACTAATTAATTTTCCTCCTTCAAGTTTGCCAGCATCGCAGCCAGAAGTATATTAACATCTTTTGAGAACGCACTATATCGCAAATATTTGGTTTAACGCTCTCCAACAAACCCCAACAGAGCTTATACCGGCAGAAAAAGGTTGGTAGCTCGATAAAGACAATAACTTAATAGGTGCGCAAATGCCTCATTTAGTTCAAGATGTTGTTATAGAAATGAGGCAGATGACGATGAAGATGATAAAATTGTTGGAAGTGAAAGCGATAAAAATTATGAAAATGACAGTGATGAGAATGATGTCACTGAGGATGATGAGAACCAATAAGTGAGTGTTTTTGAAAATAATATATAAAAATTTTTGTAAAAAAATATCGTTTTTTCACAGTCGCGTAATTTGGGGTCCGGAACAGCACTCCTTGCTGGCCCCGACCAAACCTTTGCTAATTTGGAGTCCCTAGAGGGACCTGTAAACAAATAGGTAATCCACGATTTCGTCGTGGCCACCATTTTAAATTTAAAATGACATAGCTTACTGTATGCTTACATAGCTTACTGTATTCTACTCGTCATACTCTTTTATTTGATACCCATGTCGGGGGCGTAGAAAAGAAAAAGGTACTCCACTATTTTATGGTGGCCGCCATATTGGATGTACCATACAATTGAATATACTATACTGTATTGTCTTCAGAACCAAAGGTGTGTGCGCATCATCGGATATCGGGAAGTGGTCGAAAAATCGATCGCAGCATTAATCCCCCACAGAGAACGAAGCTAATATAAAGCTCGTAAAATATCGCTTATTATCTACATATCGATATATCAGTCTGTTTTCGAGCCCTTTGGCAAGATGCTGTTATCCACCCAACTAACAAACTCTCCAGAGAAAAACTCTTGGAAATTGTGAAATTATCTCATAAGACTCTCTTAACACTCTTCGATACCCTCAAGAAGATAGCTCTTGTAATAAGAATTAAATTAACACTCATAGTAGTATTATTATGAGATAATAAAGTCTACTAGAGTTACTAAGCCTTTCATTCTCATAATGAGATAATGTTTATACTCTTATATTGAGTGCAAGAAAACCTCTATTCTTATTGTGTCTTTTTTATTAAAGCTTTACTCTCAAAGGCTTTAACTGTCAAAAAATGTCCTTATGAGTGTTATGACACTTATAAGAAAGTTCTTACAAGACTTCAAGTATATCCCTTCTTATATAAATGCTCTTATGAGACGAAAAATGTTAAAACATTTATAAGAAGACTTTTATTAGTGCAAAAAGACTACCATCTCATAACCAGAATTTTGTTCTTATAAAAAAACGTAAACCATCGAGCGGCCATACTTTCGTTTAATATAGAATTTTATACTGAAACGAAATTCCACAAATCAAGCTAATTTACCTAATTGAATATGCGCAAAGTATACAAAGTTATTTCTTTCAGATGATAAATCTACAGTGGCTCACAGCCAAAATGATGTGGGCAGGTAACTTATGAAAAATGATAAATATCTGTCAGTTTCTGAATGAAATAAAGAAAAACAGTTTAGATGAATTGCAAATATAATGTTTATTCATCATTTAAGTGAAAAAAATAAAAAAAAAATAATCCCTTACGGTGAAAATTAACAAAAATCCAGAAAAGAGCTGATTTTGACCTCACAGCCAAAATGATGTGAAATGGTTTTTCCTAGAAAAAAAATTGTATCAAGTTTTAATATCTTATAAAATTATAAAATAATACTTCTAGTATCTCGTGGGATAGCCTTTCTGCTTGAGAACCGCGTCCAATCTTCGAGGGATCGATTCCACTAAAGACTTCGTGTACGCTGGCTGAATTTGATTCCACTCTTCCTGCAAAGCTCTTTTAAGGTCCTGTTTGTTGTTAATTGTGTGTTTCCTAATGCCTTTCTCCAACTCTGACCACAAATTCTCTATAATATTTAAGTCCGGAGACTGTGGAGGCGTTTGAATAACATGTGGGCAATTCCAAATGAGCCACGTTTGAACGATTTGGGAGGAATGCTTGGGATCATTGTCCTGATAAAATCGAAACTTATCCTTTATATTCAATTACTCTGCACTTTGCAATAAGTTCTCTTTCAAAATATTCAGATACTTGTGTTTGTCCATGATACCATCGATAAAAGCCAGATTTCCGACCCCTGCTGACGACATACAGGCCCATACCATAACATGTCCACCTCCATGTTTTACAGTGGCCCTTAAATGATTTGGATTGAGCTCTGTATTTGGTTGCCTCCAGACGTATTTTTGCCCGTCAGATCCAAATAAATTAAACTTAGATTCATCTGAGAAAATTACGGTATCCCAGAAAGCAGTATCCTTTCTCTGATGTTCACGAGCGTAATCAATCCTGCGCAATCTGTTTTTGCGATTGATGAAAGGTTTCTTCCGGGCAACTCTACCATTTAAATTAGCATTTCTGAGCACTCTCCTTATAGTTTCGGGGCTGCTCTTTTTGCCGAGAGTCCTTTCAGCAATGTCTGCCAATTTCGGGGCACTCAATGTCCTTTTTTGACTGTCTCACGATCCAACGGCAATCCGTTTCAGAAAAAATTTTGTTGTGAGCTTTTTTGGCTCGATTTCTTACACGATTTTCTCGCACAAAACGTTCAATAATATGCTGCACTGTTGAAATACTCCTTTTAACAATTTCAGCGATTTTTTTTTTGAGATTTCCCGTCCTTAAAATGGCTTATTATTAACTCTCGTTCTTCAATAGAAGTGTGACGACCCATCGCGAATTAAGTATCGAATTGTTCTTTACAGAATAATGATTTCGTTCAAAAACCAAGGTCAGACTGATAATCATCATGCCTACAATGCGATATTCATTCCTTACAAACGGTATAATTGGAATTAGCGGTACTTTTTCTAGGAAAAACCATTTCACATCATTTTGGCTGTGAGGTCAAAATCAGCACTTTTCTGGATTTTTGTTGATTTTCACCGTAACGGATTATTTTTTTTTTATTTTTTTCACTTAAATGATAAAATAAACATTATATTTGCAATTCCTCTTAACTGTTTTTCTTTATTTCATTCAGAAACTGACAGATATTTATCATTTTTCATAAGTTACCTGGCCACATCATTTTGGCTGTGAGCCACTGTATTTAAATTAAATTATTGAGCGATACTAAAGCTTTTATTTTTTTCTTAAGAAATAAAATTTCAAAAAATATGTTAAAGTTTGATTATTTTTAAGGCGCTTTGATTTTTATCGAGGTAGAATGGTTGTTATTATCGGTAAAGTTTCAATCGCAATAAAATTGCGACTAATATTTTCGTTAAAAATCGAATTCTAAAGTTTATTATCATACATAATAAATATTAAATTCTTAAGTGTTATATTTTTCGAATAGATTTTTATGACAGTTATTTAGAGCAAATAACTCTCATAAAAATTATTTTATTCTAAACCACATCGCCTTTCCATATATTGCTCCCTTTCTAACAGTTCTGTTAAGGAGAGTATAGCTCTTACAGCGCCCTTATAGTTACCCTTGCAAAGAGAGCTAAGGTATTTTTATAAGACAAAAATAACTCCCATAATTGTGCCATTTAATTCTCACAACGCACTCATAAAGCACTTGTAGTGTTCTATAAGAGTAAGTTATGAGAGTGATACTCTCTTAAAAAAGTCGAATATCCTCTCATAAGACACTAGTAGCAGCGAGCAATAATAATAAGAGTGATGAGCTAGAACAAATTTTCAAAAATGTTTCAATGCCCTTGAGATCAGCTGATAAAAATTTCAGTAGGAGTGAAAAAGTCAAAATATCAAAGATGTAATATCTATGATAAACGGAGGCAGAATTGCTTTCACACTACACGCAACGTGTGTGAAAGAAAGATATAAAATGAGGGGAAGTGCTAATTTTCCAATTTAGCCAATATTTAGCTCAACACTGGAAGAATTTCAAAACTCCCGCGTTTTTAATGTACAATACAAAGCCAAGTTTTAGAGTCGCAATGTGTACCAACAAGAATTTGCCCACGCATACATATAAACATGTTAGAGTCGGCTGCATGTGCTCTGTTCCAATTCGACTTCCATTTGAATGTAAACATTCCAATAGGGGAAGCAAGCAACATGTTCTGTTTCATTCATACTCTTGTGTTTTTTGTATGAAATGTATATCTATCGCGCATTTGTTAATATTTTTTTGGACTTTTTGAATAATGGTAGTTCCAATCTCTTCTTTCATATGTTTAACTCTTTTACTTGTCCTTGAGCTCCACCTAATCACTCTTGTTATTATTGCTCGCTGCTAATAACAAGAGTGATTAGGTAGAGCTCAAGGACAAGTAAAAGAGTTAAACATATGAAAGAAGAGATTAGAAATAACATTAAACAAAAATGTCAAAAAAATAATAACAAACGCGCGATGGAAATACATCTTATGCAAAAAATACATTATTACGAAACAAACAGAAGATGTTCCTTGATTCCCCTACTGGAATGTTTACATTCAAATGGAAGCAAAACTTTAGGCTATTGTATTTTTTCCATGATATTCTGCATCAGCGCAAACCGTCTTTGATGAAGCTTCCTCCAGTGAACATCACATCAAAATATAATTAACGACAACGATTTACGGCTCCTTTTATTTGCAGCGTCAAAAAATTTGGTTGTTGGCTTCAGCATCTTCCGATTTTATCAACGCAACATTACGATCGACGCTCAAAGACGTACGTGCGATGCGTGGGCCCGATTGCGGATAGGATAATTATCTTGTTCGAGCGAAATTACGGATGCGATTACAAAGAGCGAAGAAAACGGCGTCATTACCAGCCAAGAAGAATTGAGTGTGCAGGTTCTCGGCGTTCGCAATACCGGGTTATATCGATGTAGAAGAGGGCAATTATGGGAGTCTATTGTGGGGTGGGCGGTGGGCAAAGGAGTTGTGTCCACCTAACCGTAATCGGACATAGCCATGGATCTCGGAGAGCTGTCTGGACCTCGTCGATCAGCGGAAAGGAATGAAGCAAGTCGATTTCGAGCAATATCGAGCATTGAACCGTTGTTCAGTTCGACAGAAAATCAAATCGGAACGAGAAGCGTACTGGAATAACGTTGCGGCCGACATGGAAGAAGCGGCGTCGAGGCACGAATACCGGAAGCAACTTATCCGAGGAGTTCCCGATTCAAACCGGTCCCCGACGGCGGGTGGTCGAAGCGATTATGCGTGAAGCATTCGATGCACGACGCGGAGCTCGATACGACGACAACAACTTCGTAACCGGCTTAATGTTCACCGACGATAGCGCCGTCTTTGCCGACGCGGATGCCGAAGCAATGGACATCTTATACGACATTTCCCGCATTTCCCCGTCATATGGGTTAAAAATCAACGCGGAAAAGACCAAAGTGTTCACAACGGACGGAACGAAAGCCAGTGTTAACCTCGATGGAACCCTAATCGAACAGGTTCCGATGTTCAAATACTTGGGATCATTGGTTGTGGAAAAGCAAGTGGCATCGACGGCCGACGTTCACAGCCGCCGCATCGGCCGGGCAACAGCAACATTCACCTCACTCAAGTGGTGCATATGAAAACGAACAAATACTACCATCAATCAATTACCAGTATGCCTGTAATAATTTTCAGATTTCAAGACTATCAACAGGGCGCCAATCTGTCAGCTAAAAAAACGAAAGTTCAAATTTAACGACTTGCTAATCCCACCTACCATAAAGCATTTCCTGAGCAAATATTTTACCTCTAAAAAATTCTTACCTCCGCCTCGTTCTGGTGAAATTGATTGTTACGAAAATCAAGAACATTTTTCGGTTACACTTAATTCGACTTAATTACCGCGAACAAGTTAATTAGCAGCCCCGAACTGGCAATAGGCGTAGTAGCAGCCATGATAAAGGATTCAAATTACCTGGCGCCCTATAATGTGCAGAAATTCGCTGAATGGTTTGTTAGTCACACGAAAGGATTACGCAGTCCGCTCCTTTATGTTTCCTGATCACGAAACTCCTGCTGACTTCTGCCAGGAATTTAATTAAATGCGCCCTAATCGTTTCGATATCGTTCATCCCCTCGACCCTCCGAGCCCTTGCTCGGTTCGAATGATAGAATCAATATCCTTCGACTGTCAAGTTTTTAGGGGCTCGGATTAGGCAGCATTTTTGTGGCTTTCTTCGGCTTGATTAGCTCCTTGCTGTGCCCATAGCCCATAGTATTGATGATTTGTTGGGCCATCTAGCGTGGGGTATTCTACCTTGCTTACAGACAATGCAAGAGCTGCTCGCGTGCTAATAAGAACAAAGTGTGAATAGATCCGATTTAATTTAGCGATATTCTTCGAGTTGGGCGGTACTCCGCGTAATTCTAGACATGGAATTTTGATTTCAAATTGTTCTGTTTGAATCTGATACGCTTTCAGTGCTTGAACTAATTTTCTGCATGCAATCGCTCAACGCTAATTGCTCGTATCGAAAAAATTGAAAAGTATTTACCCAAGAAGAGATTGCTTTGCTCGCATTAACGCCGCAAATGAACTTTAATTGAATAATTGGTTGCACCTTAAATAATTACGTTAATCAAAGTGAACGTTGTTGCTTTTGGGGCACCCCTTTCTACTGTCTACTCTTGGACTTGGTGCCAGGAAAGAATTATAAATCTTTAAAAGTATTCAGTGGTGTACCTAGGGCGCCCGCTGGGTGCGGTTCGCACTGGGCCGTACATATTTTAGGGCGGCATTTTATATATTTAATTTTAGTTGTAAAAAACAACTTGTTCACTTCGTAAATTTACTATTCAATTTCAACAAATTATAAATCACTTTATGATTTTGAATATTTTTCCTCATTGTCAAGTCAATGTAGGGTTAAAAATCTTCTGTAGTCTTCGATTTTAAGAATGCTGATAATGTTAGTATTAGCACTGAATTATCCCTTATTAACTGGGAGGATCTACTTGATGGTGATGATATTGACGAGCTAGTTACTAGATTCTACGATGTTATCTTCAACACCATTGGAAGATTCGTACCCAAAATCAAAAAAAGGGATAAATTGATGAGCCATGGCTTGACAAAAACACTAGGTCCCTTCGTAATAGGAGAAATAAATTGTACCGCGTAGTGAAAAATAACAACAATGTTAGTGCTGAGCAGAAATCTGACTACGCCAGGTTAGCCTCAGAATTTAATCATAGGTCACGGGAGGCCTATACCACCTATGCAAAGACTGTCGGTGAAAATATCATACGTAGTCCTAAAAAATCTTTGATTTCATTAATCTAAAGCGAAAAACATCAGGCTACCCGACAACAATGACAAATGGTATCACACACTCCTCTCTCCCCCAAGAAATTTCAAACATGTTTGCGGACAGGTTCAGTGAAATCTTCTGCCCCATTTCTTCGACTGCACACACTGTCCCAAGAGAGCATTCTGAAACTGCGGTCCTTATAGACAATATATCTCTATCGCCCGAAGATATAATGACAGGTCTTATAGATCTGGAGGTCAATAAAGGTCACGGTCCGGACTGCCTACCTGCAAGTTTTTTGCAGAGCCACGCCCAACTCATTCTACTCCCTCTTCACCTCATTTTTAACAAGTCCCTTTCTGCCGGTAAGTTTCCTTCGGTATGGAAGAAATCCTTCCTCACACCAATCTTTAAGTCAGGTGATAAACATGCGGTGGACAACTATTGCTATCCTATCTGTTATCCCTAAACTATTTGAAAAACTTATCTATGACAAGATTACATTTACATTACATTTACATTTATTTAAAACATAATTGTACACAAGATTATAATCTTAAGTTTGTACATAAAAGAGCAAATACAATCCATATACATCTATAACTTAAATAATAAAAATATAATAAAAATAAAATAAAAACAAAGAAAAATATATAAGAAATTAGATTACTTAAGAGGTTAGATTACGTAATGTATAAAAGAAAGAAGAGGAATGTTGAAATAGAAAGAACAAAATAGAAAAGAAAAAAAGAGAAAGTGATACTCGTGCTTCAATACGTACTGCCAGAAATGAATTCAAAAAGACGTCTTTTGAAAATACCCACTGATTCGATTCGTTGTATTTCGACAGGAATAGAGTTCCACAATTTAGCTGCGTGAACAAAGAAAGAGCGTTGCCCACAAAGATGCCGAAAACGGGGGATGATAACGTTATTGTTTCTGCTGGATTGTGAAAGCTGGATAAACTCGTTTAGATAGGAGGGTTTTCGGTTGTTGATGATGCTATGGTAGTAGCACAAGACCCTAAAATCTCGGTAGTCACCTAAGGAACATCCTAAAATTGAGTGCCGGTAAGGCGAGATGTGGTCAAACCTGCGAAGGCCATGAATGAAACGTGTGCAGTCGTTGAAGGCTACTTCTAACTTACGGTTGCAGGATGAGTCTAACGAAGGGAAGACACTGAGGCCATGCATTATGTGCGGCAAGAGTACAGCTTTGACTAGCTTCATGCGAACATCTTGTGACAGAAGACTGCTATGAATACGAAGCCGCCTTAGAATACAATATACTTTGGCCAAAATAAAGCTAATGTGGTCACAACACGTCATGTTTCTGTTTAAGGCAATGCCGAGATTTTTGACCCGGTTGACGCAGGGAACAGGAGTCCCATTTAAGGAAATTTGAGGGAGGTCGGTTGTTGACACGTTAGAATTGCAGAAGATAATGCATTGAGATTTAGTCGGGTTAAGTTTTAGTGAATTTAAGGAGGACCAATGAGTGACGTTGTGCAAATCTTCTGAGAGATTATTTATGCACTGCCTTAATTGATTTTTAGTATCACTAACATAGAGCTGTACATCGTCAGCATACATATGAACGTAAGAATGCTTTACTATTAATGGAAGATCATTTATATATATACTAAACAGTAGAGGGCCCAAGATAGATCCTTGGGGAACGCCAGCAAAAAGCGTGGCAGGGGAGGAAAATAAATGGGAAATCTTCACCTGTTGTGTACGACCAGTTAAAAAGCTATATATGAGCGTGAGAGCAGAAGAGGAAAAACCAAATTGCGTACTAAGTTTACGTAAAAGGACAGAGTGATTGACGTTATCAAAAGCTTTGGAGAAGTCTAGCAAGAGTAGACAACATAGATTGTTTGCATCAAGAGAATTTCGTATGTCAGTCGTGATTTTTAGTAGAGCAGTGTCACAGCTATGGTGTTTCCGAAAGCCAGATTGATATGGATTAACAAGCATATGGAGCTCGCAGTAAGCAATCATTTGCATTGCAATTAATTTCTCAAGACCTTTAGCCAGAAATGGTAGGATGCTAATTGGACGAAAATCCGAGGGGCTACTAGGATTGGGACACTTGGCAATAGGGATTATCAGAGCATGTTTCCAAGCAGTAGGGAATTTCGACATAGTGAGACAAGCATTGAAAATATGTACAATAACAGGTAGTAATAACGGGAGAAGTATTTTTAAAAATTTGGGTGAAATATTATCAGTTCCAGTGGCCTCAGACTTGATGGAGTTAATGGCTGAGCTCACTTCAATCGCGTCTACACAGCGAAAGCTGAACCCATCAATAGTTGAGTCTGGCATATGGGGAAGAGTATCTATATTGCAAGAAGAGAAATGAGTATTAAGAGTTTCAGGGTCACAGTTGGCGTATACTTGCGAATCATCTTTATTACTGCAGACGCTCAAGTTACGCAGGTTCTTCCAGAAAGTTCGAGTTGGAAGTGACGGATCTAGTTTACGAGCATAAAAATTACGTTTGGCTTCCCTGATTTTCGCAACGACTAGATTACGAGCTCGATTATATGATTTTCTAGTATTTTCACTTCTAAATTTCAAAAAACGATGATATAGATACTCTCTTTCGGCAATAAGTGACTTTATTTCAGAGCTGAACCACGGTTTAGACTTATCACTCAGATATTTAGTGCGCAGGGGAACAAATTCATCATATAGCTGCACGACATACTCCTCGAGGATAGCAATTTTAACATCTACGTCTTCTGCCACAAAAATATTATCCCAGGGAAGCAATTGACAGTGTTCCAGGAGACGATTACGGTTAAGATTATTAAAATCACGATATGCTATAGTTTTCCTGGTAACTGCGTCAACCCGAAAATTGTAGCTAGCAAATAAGATGTCGTGGTCCAAATAGCTTGGAGGTGATATTTGATTTTGAAATAGAATCATACTGGGCTCGGAGCAAAGGAAGACATCGAGTAGCGAAGGGTTCGTCGCGTTAAAGTAAGTTGGCAGGGCATTCATTTGAGCGAGGCCTAAGGTCTTCATGGTGTGATTGAAGTATTTTTCTTGGCTGGAAGATTTTAATAAGTTTACATTAAAATCCCCGCCAACAACTATATGTGCATACAGGTGGGAAAGATGCTCCAGTGTTTCCTCTAGTTCAGCGGAATTATCTGGTTTAAATAGACCTGGGGGAGAGTAAACACTGACAAGTAAAAGTTTTTCAGAGCCATTAGAGACCTCCACACAAATGAACTCGATACCAGGGTTCATGGAGCGACCGATGATCCTACATTTTAGGTAGTCCCTAAGGAATATAGCAACACCACCACCAGTGCGGCCTTGGCGATCGTTACGGAACAATTGATAACCATTTATAGACACGAGGGACGACGGGATGGCATCGTTTAGCCAACTTTCACACACTAAAATCGCATGGACATTAACATTAATAAATATCTCGTTGATTTCTGCAATTTTCGATTTGATGCTACGAGAGTTAAAATGGCATATGTTGAACCCGGTATTGACAGAACAAAATATTTTTAGCAACGTACTTACCCTGTTCGCACAACTAAACTCCCTGGTCATGCAAACAACTTCATAGGAACGAAGCAGTGGGCACCCTCAAAAGATGTGTCAGCACTAAGTGGAGGAGGGCAATTGGCAAGCCAAGTAAAGCACGAATACCAGAACATAGAGATTTGATAGTTGGGAAGCAACATGTCAGAAAGAGAAAGAAAAAAAAGAAAAATAAATAAATAAATGAAATTAAAATTAAAAAAATTAAAAATTAAAAATTGATATTTATAAAGAAAGAAAAAAAAAAAAGAAAATAATTGTAATTAAGAATTTAAAATTAAATATTTAAATTAAAAATTGAAATAGAAATTGAGATTAAAAATTGAAATAAAAATTGAAATTAAAGAAAGAAAAATCCACGAAAACAAAAACAAAATACTATAACGAAATAATTTTACATTAGACGTTTGCTCCTCTACGCTCCAGGGTATCGACCGATGGGCACTCTAACTCACTCAAATCTCGCACGATTATTTCCCGATCGTCAATCTTTCTTTTTATGCGCACAAGTCCATCCTTTGTAACAACGGCATGTATAGGCTGTATCAGAACCTAAAAATATGCAGCGTGCAGCAGCAGCGCCAGAGCAGCATGCTGCAGTCCGTATCAGATCCTGTTGTTTCACCGTTGCAGCGCAATTTTTATTTGACAGGTAAACCTCAAAATAAAAATTAACTAGTGCCATTAATTTTTCCTACATGGCCTGTTAAATGCTTTTAAAAAAATTCCCGCCTGTTGTTTAAATTATTTGTCGCAAAATTTCCCGTTTTTTGTTAAAATTCACATGTCACGTACGAAGTGTCAAAAGTGCTGCATGTAATATGCAGCAAAATTAGAGTTTGAGATGAAAATGCAGCACGCTGCTCTGGTGCTGCTTTGCTTGTCATTTTACCAGCCTCAGCCAATAGAAACACTTGTCGGTGCAGCGCTGCAGAGGTTCTGATACGGCCTTATCAGTCCCATTCTGCGTAATTTTAAGGCCTCCCGCAGCAAAAAATTGTTACTCTGTGTCAGACTCTCGTTCACATAAACGCGAGAGTCTGCGGTGTAGCCATCCAATTCACAGAGAGGAAATTTAACTTTCCTATGCATCTTCAGGGCACGCATGAAAGCCTTGGCCTCGCGCTGGCCGGAAAATTTAACTATAATAGGACTTGAAGCAGAATTTCGCAGGCGGAACGCATCGACGAAGGGTGAGAGCTGGTGGCTAACTTTATTAGCAATATTTTCGATGACACTCAGGAGATTCTCTTGTTGTTTAGCGGGTACTCCACGAATAATGACATCGCTGAGCCGCTCGACACGGTTGGCGTCTTCCAGGCGCAGTTTCATGGTAGCCAACAGTTTGCGATGGTCCTCCACGCAGTCAATTAGATTGCCCCTCTAATTGTTTCGAACCTAAACGATCAGCAACATGGTTTCAGAAAAGGTCGTTCCACCACATCCAATCTTATGATAATTTATAGTGCTATAAGGTCTCAAACTGATGTATCTTTTTTACAGTCGAAACTTAATGCACTACAAGACTGGTGCACCACTAACAATCTTCTTCTTAACACACGGCACTGTCCTCGACAGCAAGTTAAACTTTAACTTACACTATGATAATATTACTGCTAGATCCAACAAGCTGTTGGGCTTTATCAAGAGAAGAGCTAAAGAATTCGACAATGTTTGGGTTACTAAAGCCTTGTTTTGTTTTGGTCCGTTCTATTCTTGAGTATGCGTGCCAGATCTGGGATCCTATATTTCAAATTAGTATTAATCGAATAGAATCTGTCCAAAAGAAGTTCCTTCTTTTCGCGCTTAGGAACCTCTATAATCCCTCGAATTTTCACAACCTTCCTCACTATATAAGGACAGGCTCAAAATCCTTGATCTCTTCCCTTAGACGGAAATTGCTTATATCTTGTTTTACCTTGGATGTCCTGAACAATAACCTCAAGGTGCAGTTCCTGTCGGACACAATCAAATTTAACGATACTCGACAAGCAAGACATACCAAACTGCTTAAAGAGTACCCGCATCGCACTGAATATGCTAGGAACGAGCCCCGTTAACAGATGCTGCATTACCTTCAATTCCTACGCGTCCTGTTTCTCTCCCTCAATTAACAAAAGTTCCTATAAAAGAAAACTAATTTGAAAGCTAATCAGTGGTGCTGACTTCGAGTTGAAGTTATACTACTGCGTGCTGGATGAAAAAAAAAATTATATGAAAATAATTTATAGGGAAGCAGAAATTACAACGACCTTATCAGGAAATTAGCAAATAAAGGATTGATACAAACACAGCCGATGTTGGACTCAGAAGTACCTATACTTACATCTACAGAAGATCAGATATGAAGATGGCGTCAATAATATGCACAGCGAAACCAACAAAGAAAGATCAGTGAGGACCAATCAATTAGGACCGAAAAAACAACAAAACGAACTAGTTTATCATTCAATGTAAATCCACCAACGTTGAGAGAAGTCAAAGAAGCAATAACGGAGTTGAAAATAAGAAATCAGAAAGCCCAGATGAGATGAGTTCCAGCTAAACTGCTCAAAGCAAACACTGAAGTAATATCAAAGATATTGCATCATTAGAGCAGATATGGAACGAAGAAGGATTGCCAAATAAATGGAAGGAGGCAATAATTATTAATTTGAAGAAAAAAAAGAAGATCTGAAAGAATGCGGAAATTGGAGAATTAAGTATATCTAACAATACGAAAAGTGGTAGCATAAATACTAGCCTCCATTATTCTTTGTAGAATTGAAGATAAATTTGATTAGCAGCTAAGAGAGCAATAAGTAGGATTAATCCAAATGATCACAGTACTATACGAAGAAGCGGAACTAAAAACCCTTCATAATGGACATCAAAGTGACCCAATTGGAACGATAACTAGAGTGAAACAAGGTTGCCCCCTTCCGCCATTAGTCTTCATTGCTGTACTTGATGAAATAATGAAGAAAGCTAGCAAAAAATCAAGAGGAATTCGATGGGGATTGGTAGACCGGCTAGAAGATCTCGAACACGCAGATGATATCGCACTTCTAGCTCATTCAAGAAAAAATATGCAAGGGAAAATAGTCGTCGACCCAGTCGACTAGCCGAAACGTGTTCCATGTTGCCGAAACCGATTAATCCATGCAAACTATTTAAATGTTGCAGCCATGTAGCTGGCAACTTTTGGTTGAGGTCCGCAACTTTTGGTCGAGCTCCAATAACAGACATCAGCGTAAAATTCTACGGTGTGCGATAATATGAAATGAATGTTGAGAGTGGCGTCTGCATTGCAACACGGAAACGCAATCCCTCACACTGCTCGTTTCGTGCACCGTAGAATTATAGAGGTACATTCAACAGATTATGTAAAATGTGGAAATCGTCACAACTATCTAGAGATTTAAAATTACATATTTACTACTCCTGCGTGAAATCCTTTTTACTCGATGGTGATGAAACCTGGCTAATAAGCCACGAGGATATAAACAAAATACAAATTTTCGTCAATAAATCTTTAGGCATTATACATATGATAAATTTTCTGGCCTAGGCACTTATCCAACGTAGAATTATGGAACTGGACAAAACAAGCACGCCCTACAGAAAAGAAGATAATGCGTTAACGAAAAAAACATTTGAATGGAATCCGCAAGAAAGTAGAGGTGTCAGTAGACCGAAAGATACAAGGAGAAGTAATGAAAGAACACAATCATTTTGGCAAAACCTGTTCAACAAAAATAGCCCAGGGGCCTTATCATGAAATGCGATACGAAAGTAAATACGAACCGAAATTAATTTGCGGTACGAATGAATCTACCGATCATAGGATCCGTCTACTACGAATTCGCATTGCAAAGGGAGTACTGCCCTATGAAACTTAAAAATTCTTTCCAATACTTGGAAAGCAGGCAACTTCATGCCAATATTTGACATTTTATAAGTGCGGTAATAAAGTTTGTGAGTTTTCTTTACAAAAATTAAATAATTTAATCGAAGTAAAATAAATTATATAAAAATGATTAGTGTCGAAGCGTTTCTCTCATCATCTGACAGTGAAGAAGAAAATCTTCAAAATATGCGATTGGTTCGAAACTTCGTGATAATTCGAATCCTATGGGGCTCCCTGATGCAATATGAGTACACAAACTTTATTAGTTTCTTCATTACAATTATTTTCTGTTACAGCTTTATACAACTCTTTCGAGTATCAAAGCCGGTGTTTTCGTATCTTTTAGAAGAGATTAACAATGAATTTAAACCAGCGGCTAATTCGGTTTCCATTCCAAGCTATGTAAAACTTGCGTCTGTTTTACGTTTTTTCGCAGAAGGAGGATACCAAAGAAGCACGGGGCAGGATAGTGGGCATGGCGCAATCAACCATTTCATCCAAGTTACTAAAATTTCGTATTGTTTTTGTGTTGTAACTTTTTCCCTGAAAAAATGTTTATTTATATAAGCAATTAAATATGTAGTTATAAGAAAAAATGAAAGATAAATTTACATTTTTTATTCCTAAAGTGTGCACCAATCACTCACGAAATCGAAACATTAAATGCGACAGCTGCACAGTCATCGGAAAAAATTCCGTTTGTAATCACATCAAACCGATTCGAATTCGCATGGCATGATCGCTTTTTTCGATATTCGGATAATTTCATTTTCGAATCGCATTTCATGATAAGGCCCCAGTTCACGCAATTCGACATCGACTGAAAACGATACGGAGTGCATTCAAAAACCTTTTTATGATTAACTAGTAGCCCAGTGAATAAGCCGGAACAACTGGAGAAGTGGTGGAACAGTACCAATTTCAAAAATTCTTTTTTTCAGTAGACGTTCAGGAACATTCATCACCACTAACCCTTGCATTACCTCGAAAAATGAATAAATTAGCGTGGTTTTACCCCTCCAAAGTACTACCATGAATTGCAATACTGAAAATGTTTGTAAAATTTAAATATTTCGGATCGAAATTGGGTCTCGGGGGTTTTCGTGGTCGCCGATCACGAATTCGAGGTCCATTTGTATGCAGAGGTGATTTCAGCCCCTAAAAGCACCCCTTGGTGTGAGGAAAAATTAAAGATGCATTATTATGCCTCGGAAATCATTTCTCGGGAATGTTCGGGGCGCTCAACGCGAATCCAAGATTCAAATACATGTAGGAGTGGTTGTAACCCCTAAAAATGCCCCCAGTGATAGAAAATATTGAAAAAGGACCCCACACTTTTTTTTTATAGAAAATGGCTTTCGGAAAATTTTCTTGAATTTTGGCAGGCTGATAGTTCTCAACATCTAGATCAAAAGTCTCAAGACCCATCAACCCTCCTTCACCCTGAAAACCCGCGCCCAAGAGCTATGGGAATATAACTGATTTCTGAAACGCCAACCATCCAACCCCTTCTCTCAACGTCTTCCCACCCCCACCACGACCCATCGTAAAATTGAAGATATTTCGTAAGGGAACCCATCGCCGATACTTTTGTTAGCATATTATTTATCATAGAAATTACATAATTTGATTCGGTTACTCGATCGGTGAAGGTCTACGGATCCTGTACTATTTAGAGGCACCAACTTGTGCATTTTTGGGCTGCACGCGGGTGCCAAATTTGCAAAACTGGTTACCTTTTTGGCGCTTTTTTTTTTGGAAAAAAAAAATAATGTTGGCGGGAGGAGTTCGCCATGAGCGAACTTCTGCACAGGGTGTCTAATCTCCCGGCAAAGCAAAATATATGCGGCCCATTCTGAATTACTTTGGCTAGGTGTCTGTTGTGCACGTAGTACACAATTTTCCATCATCGAATCCTAAAAAAGTTCTAACATACTCTAAATCTTTTTAAGTATCCAAAACCAATATTGCAGATTTGCTCTTTTTTAATTACACCTTTTTTCTACCGCGGACTGTCCATACACAATCTTTTTTATTGAAAGGCGTTGCAACGCACGCGGGTTTTTGCTAGTAAAATAAAGATAAATATTTGATTGACTTACAAAGGGCGGGAAATTGGAGACCAACCCGGGCGGCAAATGGTGTAGGTACCCCACTGAAAGTATTCATTCTCCTCGGGATCTATTTGAGGTAATTAATCACTGTATGAATAAGCATTTCCGTCTCGAAAATATTCTTAAAATTGCCCTTCTAAAATCAAAATCACTATTTCTTTTCTCTAAGAAACTAATTAAACTTTATTCCTATTTGCTTGTCTCTGAAACTAATTTACTTGAAAAAAGATTTTGCTGGTCTCTTGAAAAAGTGAACAAAACAGAAAACTTGGGCGAAGTTAAAGGACTTAGGAAAATTGCGTACAATGCTGGGGGAGAGAAACTTTCCGCAGGATACAACAAAAAAATGCAAAATTAACCGACCAAGTCATGAATTTTCAATAAACTAAAGTCGCATCTTTAGGAAACTTTTCACATGCATAAAAAGGATGAAAGTGAGAGGAATCCAAAAGTTGAAATATGAACAAAATAAAGCAGAAAAACATAAATTTTTGAGGATCCCCACCGTGGCTTGGGGCTGGTCTTGTATCTTCCCTTGCCTTTAGGGAAAATCAATTTCTTTGTAGTTTTATAAATTTTTTCCAGCAACCACAAAACTTTAAATAATTTTTTTGATCTTCTTAAAGTTTTATGAAAATCTTGTTGTGGCTTGTTACGAACGACGAAAAAGATTTACTTCGCCTGTAAGCACAGGGAAAGGTGCAGTTGCTGTTCATTGGGTCTTTATTATTTATATTTATGGCAACAAAACTATTTGTTCTAGGTTATATAATTTTGAAAATATAAGATCAGGAATTATCCTTTTTATTACCGGTCCCTTAATTCGCAGTCACGTAATGGTACAATGCCAGAATTAATCTTATCTCGAAGGATAAAATATGTAGGTTGAATTAAAAGGAATCGGAATCTAAGGGATGCTGGATGGTGAAGGAATTTGGCAGTTCTCGGAACTCGGAAGGTAGGGATACGGAATCGGTGGAAAGTACTCGATTAAATACTCATGAGTAGAATCGAAAGAAATTTACTCAATAAGTGCTTTCAACTCGTTCAAAAGTATTCGAGTTCTGGAGAGTCGATGAGTACTTTTTTGACATTTCTGCGAACTGCCAGCGTATATGTACATTACTCGATTTTCGGCAGCGATTGATTACAACACTTATGTCGCTGCAACTAGCAGGCATAGTGAACAAAATGCTTGCCACGCGTATGGCGTGCAAGTTCTCGCTACAGGCTTGAAAATATAAAAATGCGCCCGCCAGAAGTATGCATGCCTCACCCAGCGGGAAAAGGAGTGCTCCAAGAGCCATCTTGGAGCGCACCAAAAGGAGCATAGAGTGCTCCCGTTGCCATACCCGTTCTATATTCTTTTTAACATTGCATGTCATTGCGAGGGAGCATACGTTTTTATGCTCCCAAAAACGCGTTGTTGGAGCATTATAAAAAAGCTTTTTAAAAAAGAAATATTCATGGGCGCCTGTGGGTATGTGATCCGATATCGAAAAGCTTTTATTTTGTTTATTTTTTGCAATTGCCTTTTTCTTTCCAAGCCCGAGAGTGGCTTTGCCAAAGCAGTCCCCCAACTAAACTCTATCAACTTCCAAAGCTGCTTGTCCTCCGTATCGAACGAGAGCCGGGCTATTGAGTTTGCTAATGTCACATTTTATGGGCATGAAGATAATTGCCCGTTTTCTTTTTTTATATAAAATTTATGAAAACTCCAAGAAAGCTCCCTTGAGAGTGCTCCAAGTGCACTCCCCTGTGCATCGCTCCCAACTTTTCCCACTGGGCAGTTACAGATATGAATGTATTTGTAATGGACCATTCCAAACACTAGTGTCGTTTTACCAAGCGGTCCTCCAACTAAGTACTAACCACATCCAATGCTGCTTGACCTGCGGAATATAACGAGAACCAGTATACTGAATATGCTTAAAGGCACCCTGTATGGTCACCAAGATAATTGCCTATTTTCTTTGTCCTATACAATTTTTTAAAGCAAAATTAGGCCCTTTGGCCTAAAAACGGTGAGCGTACCCTGCGTCGTTTGGACTATTCCGTTCGCGGGCTGCATTTGGAAAAATAGAATTTTTACTCAGGCATACCGTGATTGTTTCGGCTGCCGTCGGCGTTGGGGGTCGACCTACCTAATTGCCCAGAATCGGGAAACCGAAGAAACTAGGCAAGAAACCGAATTTTTGAAAGCGGCACCGACAGCAGCGTATCCGTTGCGGGGATGCCTCGGTCGGACCGCCAGCTAACGAATCAAAGAAGAAGAAGAACATCGGGCCGTGCCCACCGACCTGGTCTGAAAGACCACTGCCTACCGGTCGGCGGCTTGTAAGTGAAGGGGGGTCTTTAGTGGAGAAACATGTTTTACTTAGTTTAACCTAGTTTCCTCGCAATTTTACACTATTTCTTTAAAAAAAATTACGCGATATTTGCCTAAGCCCCTCTCCCCACGTGTGATTGGGTGAGATTCGGCTCGACCCCTTACTCGCTTCACGTAATAATGGACAACTCCTTGTGGAGCGTTTGCACTCTATACAGAGCAGGAGCTATACTCTATATGCAAGTATTTTGATATCATGAAATCCAAGAGATGCTATGATTAGAGAATAGTGTTTCGATTATGACAAATATTATATGGGTTATCCCACCAAATAAAAATTGTACACTCGCTCCGAAACTTCAGAAATTTGTTAGTGTTAGTGAAGGTGTCACCAACTCCCGCATCGACAGTTATTGAAAAGAAAGGGTAAGTGTGACTTTCGCTCCCCAACACAACTTAAAACCGCAAAATTTCAAAAAAGAAACTGCAATGAAATCGCTTGAAGCTCAGAAATTTAGCAAGAGAGATCCTCAATAGCCGTTACAAACGAGGCCTTCAGCAACTGTACAAGGAAGTCATTGCTTCAGCCAAAAGAGATCCCTGGCAGGAGTATTATCCATCTATCGAAATTGTAGGAGACTTTGCTAAACTATGCAGGATCCGCTTCAAGGACACTTCAGTCCGTCTTTTATCAAAAAGCGGGACGGAGCTTGGACATAATATCAAGAGGAGTCTATGACCTACTAATGAACACACTTTCCCAGATGCTAGAACGATGAAGTCAAAGCATCAAGAAATGGACAGAGACATGCCCGTGAGTTTTTTGCTATTATTACAAAGGAGAAGAAATTGCCTAAGGTAGTTATAGCATGGCTGGTGGGCATGTTTAAGGGCTGTGTGTGGTTCTGTTACGTCCCCATGAGTTGAATACGGGCGATTTAATCCCAAAGGCAGCGAGAAAAGGTCATGAATACTTAATTAACTTAAGATACTATAAATGACTTTGACTGCCATACATATGTGCCAATTGGTAGATATGACTACTGCTCCAAGATCAACATGCCTACCTCAGAGATAGATCCACTGAGACAACTTTGCACGAGGTGGAGGCAACTATCGAAAAAATCAAACAAGGGTATATTGTGTCTTGCTATACCTGACACGGAAGACGCCTTTAATAAGGTACGTATTGAATCGATTCGAGAAGCTTCCATAGCTCTTAGAAGCAAGCCTTAGCTAATGTTGAGCGCAAGAATAATCCAAGCGGATTTCGGAACCAAGACGGTAATGAAATACGCCAACAGAGGTACACTACTACACTACACTTACTGTGGTTAGTAACGATAAATATCATACTACAAAAGCCCAAAAAACCACCCCCTAAAAACATATTTTTAACTTCCCAGTATAGGAAGTTATTGTAATCGGTCCGAAAATCGAAATCGAAATTTTCAACGTTTTTTCATCTTTCAAGGTCCCAGGAGCATTTTAAGCAAAAAATTGGGAGGAATTATGTGTGTGTGTGTGCCTACGGATGTGGTCATTTTTCCTGCACGATATCGCGCGAACCAAAAAAGATATCGACTTCGTTGAGGTGTCGTTTGAAGCGTATTAACCGAAATATGATCTGAAAAGATTTTCAAAAAATTCGGTCGAGCCGTTTTTTTGTTTAAGCGGCGTAAGTGATTTTGTACCTGCACGATACCGCCCGAACCACGAAAGATATTGACTTACTTGAGGTGCCGTTCGAAGCGTATTAGCGACAATATCGATGGGTCTTACGAAAAAGATATTGTTTCAAAATGTTGGTGAAAAAGATATTGTTTCAATTTATTGCTGAAAAATATATTGTTTCGGTCTCTCGGTGAAAAAGACATTGTTTCGGTTTCTCGGTGAAGAACATATTGTTTCGTTTTCTGCCTCATATTTTTTTCAGCCAGAAAACGAAACAATATGTTCTTCACCGAGAAACCGAAACAATATCTTTTTCACCGAGAAACCGAAACAATATCTTTTTCAGCAATAAATTGAAACAATATCTTTTTCACCAACATTTTGAAACAATATGTTTTTCGTAAGACCCATCGATATAATCTGAAAAGATTTTTATAATATTCGGTCGAGCGGTTTTTTGGTTTAAATGACATAAGTGATTTTTGTACCTGCACGATATCGCGCGAATTATAAAAGATATCGACTTAGTTGACGTGCCGTTCGAAGAGTATTAACCAAAATATGATCTGAAAAGATTTTCATAAAATTGGGTCGAACAGTTTTTTTGTTTAAACGACGTTTATGATTTTTGTACCTGCACGATACCGCGCGAACTGAAAACTATATCGACTTCATTGAGGTGCTGAAAAAAGAATATTAACGAAGAAATGCTCTGAAAAAAATTTCATAATATTCGGTCGGGCCTTTTTTGTTTAAATAGAAAAACTTCGGCTAATTGTCAGAAAGACCTCAAATTGACAAGTTTTGCTAATATCTAATAAACATGGAATGAGACCCGTTCTAAACGAAGTGGTCTTTTTTGGGTTCTGCACAGCGATAGCCTTTGAACAAAACATCACTTGTCAAAATCCGACAACCTTTCAAGATCGTGCAAAAATTTCGTTACCCTTTACCTTGGATAAGCACTTTTTGACGGGGAATTGTTTTCTACGCGTGATACATTTTCAGGAAATTGCGGTTCATCCCGGTAGTTACCGTTTTGCTAATATCTCCGGAAAGCTTTGCAATTTCCAAATGAAGTCATTCGCTTCTCAGTTTGTCAACGGCGCTTCAGCACGCTCAATACGAATTTGAACACCCGCTTTAGTGCAGCGAACGAAATACGGAGGAAATGTTTGTTTGCTAACGTCCAGGAAAAACAAATTCTCTAGAAAAATCTTGTGGATTTACTACTATCATCAGTTCTGATACTAGCCAATTTTCCATTAGTGCTAAGCGTATAACTATTTTGTAAGAAGTCAGTTTATTCCATCTTCGTTCATCATACTGGGAAGTTAATCGTGTGCACCGAAGGGGTCAAACCCACATCCCAACTAGTTTTGGTTAATATCATATCTAAAGAATACACACTTACCTAAAAGATGAGCATAACTATGGTGGTTTACGGTAATTAGTCTAGCAGTTATTCAAGTTTAAGTAAATTAAAAAAAATACATTTCTGTTTTTATAAACACCCTGTATTTTAGTGAATAGTGGGGATAGCCCCCTCTCTAGAACAAGTTTTGTCTCCAAACACATGCAGGAATCACCCCTGAAAATATTAGCAACGTAGTTCAACAAAGGATTTATTGAACGTCTGATGACCTATACAAGTCGCGAATGAGTGCACATGAGTATTTTAAATCTTTAAAATGGCAATATCTCATGAATGGAAATTCGTACGGGAAAATGTAGTTTATCTATTTTTTTGTAGATAAGGGGTCATCCAGGCGTGAGGCGTTTTTGGCGATTTTTCGACCCCTCCCCCTAATCTCACGTGAAATTTTTCAATTGTAACTGCAGACCCAAGATAGACTGTTTTATCGACTAAATCTAGGTTATTTTCGTCGATAGTTATGTTTCTTCCCATTCTGAATCTTCCAGCTCTGGATTGTTGCATCACCTTTGTTTTATCTTCGTTAATCTCCAAGCCTATGTCCTTTGTTGCCTCTTTTAGTTCGACATAAGATTCTGTTGCTGCCAAAAAGGACCTTCTCACGATGCTCACCGTCATCCGCATATCCAAGTATGTAATTGTACCGACGGTGTAGCTATTGATGCACTTCTCTGCAGTTCCGTTTTCCTTATCACCCATTCTAATGCGAGGATCAAGAGCATTGGGGCTAGCTCGTCCCCTTGTCTGAGTACTTGTCGTACTTCTAATTCTTGGATCCTTTCCTTCGCCAGTGAGCTATTTGTTGCGCATTTTATCAGTTGTACCAGCTTTAAGGGGACTCCTAATTCCCTAAATCCGTTATTTACTACCTTAAAAACACCCAGATACCGATTTTCATCGAAATCGAAACACAATTGGCAATTTCATATTTGGGTAGCCATTTTGAAGTTGGATCATATTTCTTCTCCATTTTGAATTTCGAAACAGCGCACACATACACGCATACATACATACATACGGGTATACAGAGACTTTGTTTTATTAATTCGATATAAAGCCTCTTCTGACGTCCAAGCGAGGCGCGACATTTTCACTTTTTGTACCTTTACCAGTGTACCGTTTTTAGTTGTGTGCGTGGACCAGGGCTGCGCAGTAGGAGTATATTCCTAAGTTTTGAACCTCGCAAACCTTGTACTTCAGAGACTTGAAACCAAAGACAATTTATTGGAAATTTTATTACGAAGATACATACTAGTTTTTAGTTTGCAGCAATCCAATTTATAGAGCCGGAGTTTACCATGTTCGCACCGAGCCGAGATTAGGTAATTTTGGAAAGTGATTTTGAAATTATGTAGAACCGTTCGCACTGGATTGAAATGATTTCGTCTGACAGTTTTTTCTAGCACTACTCATGTCTTCGATCTTTCCTGCCCAAATTTCACTAGCAATACCTCTTCTAGCAAAGCCCATAGCTTCTTTCTTTTATATATCTTGGGTTTTTTCATTTGGAAGAATGCTAAAATGTGAATTTCATATTCAAAACCAAATCTGTGTTATTAAAAAGTGCCAAACTGACAATTTCACCATCGAGAGAGACGTGCTGAATTGAGCTGAATTCGATTGTCAGGTTTGAGCCTTGACTTTGAGATGATTTTGAAATCTCAGGAGTACATGGGAAATCACATGATTTTGAACGTGATTTTGAGCGAAATCACCAAAATAGCCGAAATCACATAATTTCGGCTCAGTGCGAAGGTTTACGAGGTTCAAAACTTAGGAATATAATCCTGGTGATACCCGAAACAAGATAAAATTATGAATTTGCTGTTACCACTATACCTATCTTTTTATTTTTTTGGCCCTTTTTACTGCACTATTAACGTTACACAAAGCCTAGTCTAGATTTTGCAATAGAGAGGCATATCATTCAGCTCACCCGGCTTAAACTACCATGCGGTATGGAGCTAGCGCACTTTATGTGGTTTCAGGCACCTACTTTTACCGTAGATCTATTTACCAACATATGCTGATCTTCTTTGCTGCACTCTCTTCGATATTGAATCCAAAGTTTAACTGATTAGGTTAGGCTCAATGGCCGACCATTAATTTGTAGGTATATTATGACCAAGAAATTATGTCACGCGTCATAACGGTATATAAATCGATTATATCGACCGTAGTAAGGTTAATAAAGATATGTAATAACTACATATTTTAGCTTAAATAAAAACGAAACAAATTTGCAAAATTAAAAAGAGAAATTAGTAAGACTAATAGTAATAGTAATTTTTGGAAATAAGTTAGAAATTAATAAACTAAACAAATAATAACAAGATGGTTTAGAAATAAAACCCAATTCATTTTTTTTCGTCTATTCATGAACTTTTCCTTTTTAATTTCTAATAACTACAAATTTTTAATGCATTTTTTTTATTACTATTTTTTTTTAAATATATATGTAAAGACGTCTGTCGCTTGGGGTTATATTTATTTATATATTTCTTAAGAGCTCTAACGAACTCATGTTGTCTTTCATTATATATACGAATGGGAGGGGGGATGTAATTTGATTAAATATATTTTTTTTTATATATATAAACACAGGTAAATCCTTTAAATTTCATTTCTTTTTTAATGTTATATAATATATGTATTTTGGTATGTAATTTGAACGCGTATTATGTATTTTATTTATATATAGTTTTTTTTCACTCACTGTACACTATAATAATGATGATATTTTGTTTGTTTTTTTATTTATTTATTATTGTGTTGTTTTTAACTAATGATAATTATGTTTTTTTGTTTTTATACTATTTTTTAAATCATTTTATTTAACAATTATTGGCAATAACGGCGAGATTTTTCATTTTGTCCATTTGTGCCGCTGTTAAAAATTATTATTCTTTGTTTTTTTTTTAGATTATATCGAAATTTTAACGCAGGCGGATTTTTTGTTTTTAAATTTTATTAATTTGTTTTATAATTTTTTGGCGGTTTTTTTTAAATATTCAACATGTTTTTTTATGTAGTATGTATGTATGTAAGTAAAACTCTGAATTTTTATTGCTGGAATATAATTTTGCTTTTGGATATTTATTTCTAACAATAATAAAACAAAATAATAAGAGAAACAGGATCAAAATCAAGGATAATCATTAACTGAAAAATAAAATATAAAAATTAAAAATTAAAAAAAAAACGCAAAATTTGTTCATATACATATACGTGCATTTAATACAATAATTAGTTACTAGAATGCTGGATATTTTGTCCTTTTTGTAATATTATAACAATAATAGTATATATTTATCTATTTTTTTTATATATAATATATATTTTTATATATTTATAGAATAATCACATAAACCTTAATATCATGTTAAAGTAAATAACAAATTATTGAAAATCATATACATATATTTATTTTGAATTATTTATGTTTATCTGTTATGTTATCCAATTTGAGATTGATTTCAATTTAATAAATAATAATAAAATCTGCATTTTTATTTATATATATTTTGTTTTTAAATAGAGTTTTGTTTGAGTGGACAATGAAAATATGAATTATATTTTCATTTATTTAAGCTTTAATTTACATTTTTTTCTCTTTAGTTGAATGGAAGAACAAAATTAAATAACAACGGGCAAAATGGGTCCAGTGTTGTAGCACTTTCTTAACTATCTTAAAATGAAGATCCGAATAATCTCAACATTTTATTATATGACAGCATTACTCTCTAATGAATAAAATAAAAAAGTTACAGCGGTTCGAAAAGTCTAATAATTGTCGTCGCTTAGTTACCTCGTTTATGACTAGGTTGAAAAGTTGAGTCGATGTTGAGTTGAAATTTCGACCTCGAGTTGAGTTCACTTCGAATTTCGATGTCGAGTTGAGTTCACTTTGGGTTGAAATAGAGTTGAACTGATATCAACACATAACCTCAAATATTTTTGTGAAATTATCATTTATAGGTACGTAAAAATTCAAATGAAATAATTATTTGTTCCTGTGCCAAAAAAAACCGAAGACAAAACTAACGCCGAAAGCGAACTTCACGGATGGTAAACAAACCAAACAAATATCACTTCAATCCAATTTCAACTCAAACCGCATATATGAGGTTAAATATCATAGCTGAGCTGAGTTGGGTTGAGTGGACCCAGTTTCAACTCGACATTTCTCAAGTAATGTAATTAGTTATAAGACTCTGGCTGGAGGCTTTGAGTTCGCGTAAAGCAGTCACAGGATAATCCGATTAAGTATTCACGGCTTAGTTAGGTCAACAACAATAAAAATAAAATAAAAATAAATTGCAGTCGGAACAGAACCATTTGGCAGCGCGCATGTTTGTTTCTTTACCATTATCGTTATCTTGGCCTCTTGGCCATTTGCCTAGCGGTTGGACAAATTTAATAGTTTCAACAAAATGGAACGCCGTGCAAGATGTGTAACCTCTTCTCGGTCGGTATTTCAAAACAGAAATCTACGTACTTTAAATCGAGAATATATGGAAGCCCCTCAACGTTTCTCTGATGTTTTCGAGCGGATCAACATAGAAGAGGTCAGTAAAACATGACTTTGTACTGGGTTATTCAAGTTCAGCAACTGTTCCTTTTTATTTTTTTTAGGTCGCCCTTTATGAAAACCAATACATGTGCTATCGGTGGCAAATCTCCAAGAAGCCAGACAAGTTTTTTTTTTTTTTTTTTATGTGAAAGACTAGAGTCACAGGAAACGCCCTATATACTGTGTCGACAATCTATTTTCTTCATATAGAGTGCAATGTCGAACAGCAGCTCTAGTCGGGGAAGAAAGGAACTGTCACAACCTACCAGCGATATTTTGCAGTCCACCTACTCCCAACCATTACTGGCGACTTTGTCATCGGGGCATCGAGAAACAACTCGCTGGAGTGTTATGCCTCCTGAAACGAGTTGAATCTCATCAACCAACCGATGACATGCGCTTGATGAGCAAATGCATAAATATGCATATTATGCAAATTCCATCTTTATACGAAAAGGTCGGAAGTGAACAGTGAAGCGGGGAAGGGCTAACTAAGGCTATGACAGAAGGAATCAGGAATGTAAAGAGGGAAGAAGAAAGAAGGAAAGTTATGTAGGTGGGAAAGTGGAAAAGGCGAAGGACCGTGGGGCTGACCGGGATTCGAACCCGGGACCTCTGGGATAGTAGCCAGACGCCTTACTCCCTAGGCTACCGAGGCCCCCTAAAGTAGAACAATAACGGAAACAAAACTAAGAACAAGCAAGTAAATGATGACCAACCGCGTTCTACTATTACTATAGTACCAACTTGCCCATTTCATATATGTTCCTCAAGATGCAAGAATATGTGTCAATACCACATGCGTTCAAATGAATGGAGCGAATAATATGATTCTGCTGAGACAGTATTTACACCAGATCAATTGAAAGATATCATTGATACTTTGAGAGACCTTTACAACAAAAAATCTGGTATAGATTTGGATAACATTGAGTCTATTTCTCCCAATGCACTATATTATCGAACGGGATTGACGCACAACCAATACGCAATTATTCTGCCGGAAACGTCATCTCTAATGGAGCAAACAAAATGTCCAAAAACTGTGTTGAGGTCTTACTTAATCTGATGATTTAAATGTCAGAATAGAATACTGGAGCGTTATTTTAAACTGACACGTGACTGTTTGCCCAGAGAGTTTGTTTTGCGGCATCTGGGTTACGCCCACATAAGCCATAACCTCAATTTAATGTTCTGTTGAGAGAACTCAAACTTGGTTTTTCCTGAGTTCAATATGTGAAAAACGTGCAACTTAAATGTATGGGAACTTAGATTAAAATTGAAGTTAAGTATACCAATTTGTTCGAGCTTGCGCAGTTTTGGCTGGTGAAGCTGGGGTATTGATTTCAGTTCGAGTCTAGTTGGGCGAACTGAGGTCTGTTTAATCGTCAATTGAATATGTGGAAATTGTATGCGAACTGAGTTTGTGTTAAAGTTCAGAGGAAGAGTGAAAGGCTGCTCGCACACTGGATCAGAATTTGTACGAATTCGTGCGAATCCGGTGAAATAGCATACAATTTCATCAGAATTCGCACAAAATCGTACAAATTCTGATGAAGTGTGCGAGCAGCCAAAAGGTATGGGAACTGAAGCTAAAATTAAAGTTAAGTGCACCAATTTACTCGAACTTGCGCAGGTCGGCATGTGAAGCCGGGGTATAAGTTGAAAAAGTGTTATGTTTAAATTTAAACCGGTTTTGGTTACTGAAAGAAACCCGCTTTTCCAATTGCATAATTTTCCTTTAAACCCCGGTTTTTAAAAACCGACAAGTCTTAATCACGACATATAGTAAGTCAAATACGATATATTATACCTATAAATTGATCAATCCCAATGTCCAGGAAATTCGTGACTACTTAACAGGACTAACCGGCTGCCTTAAGCGAGCTCGAAGCCTCCAGCAAGGGGCTTATGACTTATTACATTACTAAGCGAAGGTAATTATTGAACTTTTCGAACCGCTGTAACGTTTTTATTTGATTCATTAGAGATTAGAGTAATGCTGCCATAGAATAAATTATGAGATTATTCGGGTCTTCATTTCAAGGTAAATAAGAAAATTCTACAGCACTGGGCCCACGATCCATATAAAGTTGCCCATTGTTCTTTATTTACTTTATTTTGTGTTTTGTAACTGAACACTATATATAATATATCCAAAAATAAAGGAAGAAGAATTAACTAAAATACTTTTATATAATTATAATAATATTTAAAAACTCAAACGATACGAAAAAAATATTGTGATATAGTAAACATATAATAATAAAAATAATATTAAAAAAATGTTATTCTGGGTTAAAAACGTGCAATACATACTTTTTATAATATAGTAATTAAAAATAATTTGGAAAATTAAAGAAAGACAAATAAATTTTGAAGAAATATTATTCTGATATAAATTAATTACTAATTGCCAATTTTAATATTATAATAAAAAAATTAATTCTTTACATAAAAAACAAATTCAGTAAAAAACATACGTGTTAGCATGTTAGAAACTATCTACTGAAGTTTCTAAATTCTAGCTTAAGCCAGTCTTCTTTATTATTTTATATTTTCGTAGTAAGAAGGGTAAATAGTACATACAATAATTTTTCTATAGAAATTTTTATATAATTTTTGTGTTAATTAACAACTAAATCGATAATGAACGCCAATAATAATTAATTAAAAAGAAAGTGTAAATAGAATAAAACACACAGAGAAGAAACTTGCAAATATTTGGGTGATTAAAATATATAAATAAAATTCGAACCCTTTCACATCAAAAAAAAAAAAATATGGTGGTAGAAAATTTATGTTTGTTTCTTTAGCTACTTATTCAATATTTTCTTTATTTTTTTTTAATAACTCATTTCAATTAATTTGATTTTTCTAAAATAATAGTATAATTAATAACATTTCTTTTTTTTTAAATTTAAATTATATCGTTTTAAATAATTTTCTTAATATATTCGTGATAATTTTAGTCAATGCAGCTCTTTCTTTTTGATAATAAAATTGTTGCCATAAACAGAAAGGAAAAAAATTATAATTAATAAATTTTGTATCGAGCCGAAGAAGAGTGCGACACATATTATTCCCAGAGCATTAATAAAATGCATGCATGTATGATTAACCAATTTTTTAGTTTATATATTGCCATTTAAGTGTGTCGTATTTATTCGGGCTCTTTCTTCCTTAAATAAGAGTAAGTCCAGTTACTATAGGTTTAAAAATGTCCAATCTTCGACAAAATATCATGGTGAAATATTGTTTTCTTGGAATTCTATATTATTTTAAGCATTGATGGTTCGACTTTTAGGCCCCTGTGCTGAATGTCGAGTCGTGTTTTGTGCCAAGCTTTTTGAGTTGAAGAAAGTGGCGTTTCAGACGAATTGCGACTTTCAGCATAGGGGGCTAAACAGTGGTGTTGTGCTAATTTTTTTTTACCGGAACGCGAACGGGAATCTATTTGAATAAGAAAACAGCTGTTTGATTTTTGTTTGAATGACAAATATCAATTGCACATTTGGAGGCAGTTACAATTTTGTTTTTCAGGTCAGCCTTTTCGATTTTTACTACTTTGCAAAAGTAAAACTTTGTTTTGTGGGAATTTTGATTTCGTTTTGATTAACAAAAAACATTTCCGCAATACATAATGTATATTTTTCAGATTGGGAAATGTTTAATTTTCGTAAAGATTCAGATGAAAGTTATTGCGTTTTGCAAGATTTCAAGATGCAAAGTAGTAACAAATTTAAAAATACATATGAAGTGGAAATTATACTTTATGGATATTCTCAATTAATAGTGCAGCTCTCTCAGCAATAGGAAAGCTCTTTCATCAGGAAAGTGCACACTTTTCTTATTTGAAATGGAACATCTTTCCTTTTATTTGTCTATGATAATACATATAAAAATTCGTCAAAAATTAGATAAAAAATCAGCAATTCTTTTTAATTTTTTTTTTTTTCAATACATCAGCCAATTCTCGTTATCAGAAATCATCTTTAGTTCCGGAACGCGTTCCTGTCCAAAAAGGAAGTACCGGAACGACGTTCCGGAGCGTTCCGGCTCGACAACACCACTGGGGCTAAACTCGCACTTAGCACTTCCACTCTAGGCCGCTATGCTGAAAATCGTTATTCGATTAAAACGTCACTTTCTTCAACTCAAAAAACTTGACACAAATCACGACTCGACATTCAGCACAGGGGCCTTAATAACATTCTATTGAAGCCAATTCCGAAATGTATTGGTCACAAGAAGAACTCATGAATTATAGTTTCTGCAATTGTTCGAAGTTTGAATAGTGGATGCAGAAAATAGGAATAACATGTTCTAAAATATGTAGTTATTATTATGGTCAGGCGTGCCTAAAAATCACTTCAGGGTGGCCACGTTTTCTTAAGACCAAATTACAAAATATCAGTCCCTCGAAAGTTGTAAGGAATGTCTCTCCAATACAAAATTTTCCTCCCTCGAAAAATGTAAGAAATCCATTTCTCCATCCCCATTACAAAACTTCATTTCCTCAAAAAATGTAAGAACTGTCTCTCCAGTAAAGAACTTCACTCCGTCAAAAAATGTAAGAAATTTATCTTCAGGACAAAATTTCAATCCCTCAAAAAATGTAAGAAATGTCTCCCCAGTTCGTATTTACAATCTCACCTCATCAATTTTATATTTTAATACCGCAAAAGAAGTAAGAAATGCTCCCCAATTCGTCACACATTTCGGACATTTAAAATAATTAAGGCCTCAGTACAATTTACCCTCGTGTAAGAGACAAATGTACTGCCTCGTGTAAGTCCGGCTCAACGCTAGTCCACAGTAGAGTTGAGAATTAATCGTCTGATCTGACAGGACCTTCTGCCCTAACAGCCTCCGTTACCTAACAGAAACTATCACATAATGTGCAGAACTGCACATTAACTGAACTCAACAAATGAGGATAGAAACTGGCGGTTGGGGACGCTACAATAGCTCAATACGGCTACTACTATGCGCTAAGAGTAAAGCCAGATCAGAATGGCAGCATACAAGATACCCCAGAGCCAAGAAGTCCCCAATGAAGTCACAAAACCACTCAAATACGCCTTATGCAATGACAAAAACAACCAAATCAAAGAGTTCGTAGCTGACTACGATTCCAACTACTCAATCTGGAAGATCACTAAAAGTATAAAAAACCAATGGAAGTTGAATCCCCAATTAGGAATTCCGGATAACTGATATCGCCAGCAAAGCCGGAGGCATTCGCGCTCCACCTAGCCAACGTATTCACTCCAAATAACTCAGACGCAAATTGCACAGAACTTCTCATCCCAGCACCTAACGGTCAAACCTACAATCCCGAAAAATTTCCCCTCGCCGCACTAATTAAGAAGATAAGCGAAATCAACATAAACAAAGCCCCTGGTCGTGATCTACTAACTAGCAAACTCCTCAAGGAAACCCCAACTTCCCGTAACAGCCATTCTCCACTAGCAAGAACTAGCAAGCCCCGGCACGATACTAGAACTAGCAAGCCCCAGATACGGACACCCGTGTCGAACAGCGTAATGCGAAGAGGCCAGAAGAAGCTAGGTACATTCCGTTCTTCCTCGTTTGTTCATATTTCACATTTCGCTACTTATAAGCAAAAGTATTTATCGTGTAGATGGCTGTGTGGCTAGTGCTGGACGCAAACGGTCCCCCGGTAGGGAATGGAAGTACTTTAAAAAGTACTTCTGCAGAAGCAGTCCAGTACTTCCACCCAGTACAAAACAGGCTTTACATAAACACGGCGATGGCGTAGGCGGGGAAGTACTTCCCGTTTTCCTTCAATAGAATGTGTTTTGCAAATACTTATACCACATTTATTATTGAACTCATTCATATACAGTGATTATATTGTAAACTTTTGTAATGTAAGCTAGTTGGGGGAGGAGTGAAGGGTTGGTGATGGTAATAAAACAGAAGCAAAATAAACATGAATTCAAAGGTACATTAAAGTTAAAAAACTTAATGACTGAGATAACTGAGATGATTAACAAAGAAAACTACCAGCTACGAAGTTTTTGAACACGCTTTTTGCGCGAAATTAAACGCATGGTCACCAAACCCATTTTTCTCTGCATTACAGAAGTATTTCTTTGGTATTTAGAAAAAACACTAAATAAAGAAGTACTACCAAATCTGGGTGGGATCTAATATGGATAACGAAAAAACAAATAAAATTCTAAAAACACAACAATTGGGGGTGTTATGAAAGGCGGTGAATGTTCGAGGGTGAAGGGTTGTTTAAGCGCAAAAAGATGTTGATTCACCGATACTTATGATCAGTTAAATCTATGCCCAATCTTCATCGGGGCAGTATTAGGGAAGGGGTTTGAAGGTCGGTGGCGGTAGCACGAGAGGAAACAGAGAGGGGATACATGAGGATTAGATGGCCAGAGGTTGAAGTGTCATTGGTCGCTTACGTGGTAATTCAGCAATCTGAAGGATCCATAGGATGGGTTATAGTGGGAGTGGGGAAACGTGGGAGGGTAGGGGTTGGATGGTCGGTGGTTGAAGGGTGAAAGGAGTGGGCTTTTGGGTAGCCTTTGGTGGACTACAAGGATAAGTTGTTTTACATTCAGAAATCAGTTTTATCCCCCCAGCCCCTTGGGGGTAGTTTTTGGGTCTGAAGGAACGGTGACGGGGCTAAATATCTATATGTTGAGAACTATCCACCTACAAAATTTAAAGAAATTTAGCTAACTGAGGCTAAAATTGAAGTTCAGTACACCAATTTGCAAGAACTTGTGCAGTTCGATCGGTGAAGCCACGATATAAGTGAAAAAACCGTCAGTTCATTTATCAAAGGGAACGTGAAACGTTCAGATGTACTGGGCACGCAGAATGTTTATGACGGTGACTGACAGTCTTACCCCCGATATTCATAGATCTGACGATTATTTTTCGATTGAAATTGATCTGAAAACCCTTCCCAAAAATTTTAACACGGTATAAGATTACTTGAGACATAACTTCTAACAACTTTCACCTGCTGCCATCTTACCTCCACCGCAGCTGCGTCAGCTTTCGCTCATTTTACTGATTGTTGAACACTAATAAACTATTATAAATTCAATTCATGCGGTATAAACTCCCTCGCAAAAATGTAGCGCAACCTCCCGGACTACATACATATATGGATTAAGCTTTCACAATACATCAATTAAAAAAGACGAATCTTGCAATCTGATTATTGGTGCAAAATCAACCTCATATCTCGAATAGTTTTGGTCATACGTAAATTTTATATAGAATCTTTTTTATGCAATTTTTTTATTATTATTATTAATATTATTTTTATGGATCACACGAGATAGGTAAAAAAATGAATATTCACTGCTTTGACCTCGACCCTTTGACCAATTATTATCGATTCGGAAGAAACTGTCGACGCAATACTTTAAATGTCAAAATAAATGATATTCGCAGAAAAAAGAATTCCACCATGATTTTTCTCCTCGCAGATAAATACATATTATAAATGACTGGACTTAAAGGACATTTTTCAAGCTACACACCATTTTCATTCCTTATATACATAAATCACATCATAGCTTAGACAAAAGTCATCAATTCAATACATTTGTTTGCTTATATTTTCACCATTAATTTTTTGTTTCTTAAATATTTGTTATAATTGTTTTTTTTTGTTTTTTAAATTTGCTTCAGGTTTATTGATACATTTTTTGCAGCTAATGTATCTACTGAAGGCTCAAGCAGATTTTACACATATATATATAAATTGCGAATACTGTAAGCGAGTTTTAACTAAATGCTTATTTATTTGTTTCTTTTTTTTAACCATATTCGTTTATTATTTTGGCCAGTATACATTGAACAGTAGGACATTGCTTTTTAATTGATTAATTCAGTTTTTTTTTTCAATTTTAAATACAATTAGTGTTTACAACATATTGAGATATATTTTGCTTTTTTTTAATAAATTTGAGTAGATCGAGAACATGAAGTATTTGTCTAAAATAAAATTGAAAAACGTTCCTTTGGCGTCGCCACGATCATCAGAATTATTGCAATGAAGTTCACTATTTCAAGTTTGTTTAAATCGCGGTGCTTAGTCTGATTTATAAAGATGGTGGTTTCTAAAACGTGCTGAAAAATATTGTCATTGCGTCCAGCATAATTTTTCTATTCAAAAAACTGGTTGCCAGCCTATAATTCTACTTTCGTACGCAAATCGTATTACCTAGCTTAGAAAGAGGGTAATAAATGGACGGAATAAGTGTTAAAGAATACATTTTCTATAATTTCAATTGTTTCTCTTATTCATTCAAAAATTTTAGAATTCATGTTTAAGGCCATTGTTACATTTTCAAAAATCGAAATTTTAACAAAAAAAAAAATTATTCGCTGCTAATGTTACGGTGTGGTTTTGAAAATGAACATGTTGACATCAATTATGAAGGTAGCTTTGAGGGCACGGTGGTACAAGGCATACTTGAAATGTTTAAACGATCAGAAAAATTACATGGAGTCAAATATTCTGATTATATTGGCGATGGTGACGTTTTTATGGTATAATGGATATCGAGAACTATTTTACCGAAAATGATGTGGAAGAATTTTTAACTTCTAATGAAGAACCCCTATCTACCGAAGAATTTTTAGAATATTTGAGCGATCAGCAGGATCCCGACAACGCACGTTATTCACATTCAGAAGTTGAAGCCCAGATATGCACATTTAAATTAGAAAAAATGTCTAAAGCCTTTAACTTCTTTGATCAAGCGGTTAATGGGCCCTATGTTCAATTTTCATACTGAGAAAGTCGATTTTTATCGATTCAATACCTTTGAGTCTTGCGATCCGAATAAAGAGAGATTTCGATTATTTTGCGAGGGTGTAAATAATAATCTTGAAGTTTACAAAGAACTTTATAAAGAAAGACGAAGAACATCAATTGGTCAGCCACAAATAAGGAAGTATTTTCAACCGTGATCTACAACACAATTGCAAAATTCTGTGGAAGCGAAAATGGATGAAGAAGAATTTCTTACTGGAAACGAAGAAATAAATCCACTTCCCATTTTATTTTAAAGACATATGCATATCAATATTTCTAGTATGTACTGTACTACATACATGTACGTACCTACTAAAAATTTTTTTTGTCTTAAATAACTGTTTTTTGTTACGTTTTTCTGAAATATTGTTGGATTCGATATACGTCGTTTCGGTTTACGTCGCGTTTTCCGGTCCCGAAAACGAGGGGGTCGAACCGAATCACAACAATATCACGTGGGGAGAGGGAGGGTCTCGGAAAATATCACGTAATTTTTTCCATCAAGAAACAGTGTAAAATATCTAGAAAACTAGGTTAAATTAAGTAAAACCTGTTTCTCCACTAAAGACCCCATTCGCTTACAGGCCGCCGGCAAGCCAGGTCAGCAGGCACGGTCCGATGAAAACCACACAATACTCAGTCTGACTGAGGCATGAGGACTTCAGGTAGCCGCCTGACAGGCCGGGCATGCGAGTGACGTTATGGTTCCGTCCAGACACACAGGCGAAAACGACAGTTTAGCATATCAGGTTGTTAATTCAAATGCAAAAATGTACATGGTCTCAACGAAAACTTTAAATGCACAGACAGATTGGTGACTGTAAAAACCTTTAAAATACACGGATCACCATTTTTGCTGACACAATGAGCAGACGGCGTGAAGAAATGAAATGTGGTAAATGGAGAATTCTCTCGCAAGCGGCCGCCGTCACCGCCTCCGCGCCAATATGTTTGTGCCTTAAGGCAGCTCCAGACTCTCTTAGTGAATCCCCGCGAACAAGCGCGAATGCGAGTGTGGATGGTTTTCGCGCCTTGCTTTCAGGTACGACTGGATACGGCGTGAAGCAGCTCGAGACTAAATAGAAGTTCAGATTTTCAGGCACAAACTGACGATAGATGCCCATACACAGTTCTTGGACTGCTGACCTCATCCAGTTGGCGGCCGGGGAGGTGTGTGGTGATATATGACTTCAAGGCGAAAACTTTCAGGCCACGGCCTGCCGTCGACCTGTGTGTGATAGGAAGCCTTAAGATATGGATAAATCCTACACAAAAAGTTTTATGCGGACGTCAGAAAGTATCACAGTAGCCCTTCTATTGTTTAGCTGCTACCGGCCCCAGCCAAACATGCGACTCGACGAATGCTGTGGCGTACGAGCCAAGTAACATTGACCCGTGAAAAGGCCATTAGAATAAAGAACTACACGAATGGTCAGTTATCTTTAATTAAATGTACGTATTTTTAGTTTTAAATACTAGCGATTTTTTAAAATTTGAATAATCTCACGTGAGGTTAGAGGAAGGGGAAGGGGTCGAGCCAAATCTCACGAAATCTCACCAAGCGGGAGGGGGGTCGAAAATCGAAAAAACCGCCTTACGTAATTTATGGAAAAGGGCGATATAAGGAAGACCAAACAATTTTTTATAATACGAATGTTAATGTAATAAAATAAAAAAAACTAATAGTCACTGAAAAAAGAAATATAAAAATGAAGTTTTTTCAAGTAAAAAATGAAACAATGGCCTTTAGTTTTTTGCAGAATACGGAAATGCACGTTTGCGATAAATTTTGTGTGCGTCAAAACGCACATACTCATGAGTTGTGTGCGCTTTGCTTGTTTTTATTACTCACGCACGTGAGCTGTGGGCACTTGAATAATTTTGTGTGCGCACATGAGTTAGAAATTGAGCTTTGAGTCGTTTGTGTGGATGCATGAGTATTTCATGTGCGCACACGAACGACCGACTCAAAACTAATTTTTCAAATCATGTGCGCACACGAATTATTTCAAGCGCACACTGCTCACTTGCGTGAGTATTAAGGATAATTATTAATTAATAACGTATGTGAGATATGTGCACTTGAATTATTTCGTGTGCGCACATGAGTCGAAAAATGAGTTTTGAGTCAATCATGTGCGCACGCGAGTGTGCGTTTCCGAACTCTGGTTTTTTGCACATAAATAAATTAAAGTCGATGTGCAAACTTAAAAAAAAATGTTGAAAAAAAATTTACATTGCCAGCAAACAAAATTTCTGACCAGGTTAAGTTTCCTGCGTACATGCAAACCAAGAGAAAACATCCCCTTAGATTTTATTATTTCTGTTTTTTTCTTTCTTTAATTTCAAGTCTGTTTAGTAACGTATTAAAAGATAATTTATTTCATAGAGTATTCTGGTTGTAATAAAAGAAATTCAACCTAGAGATAACAAATTTTTACAATAAAACTAATCTCATTAAAAAAACGAAACAATACTTTGATTACAACATGCATAATCTGAGCAACGAAGCTTATGATAAGAAAGCAGCAATTTTAATGCCAGAAACGTGAATCATTACGTAAAAAAAATGTGAAATATGTATCTAAAAGGTATAACATTCATAATCTGGTTTTTTAAATTCTTTTAAAGACGAGTTAATGACAATATCAATGACGCAATTGTCCACTTAAAACCAGAGAACAAAGTCGAAAGGCACAACAATGAGATGACTATTGCTTAACGGTGAAGTACGCTGATGGAATTTTAAACATTTAAAAATATATATTTTAGACAAATACTCCTGTCTCTCTACTGCATGTGAAAACATTGTTCAATTTTTTTATTTGACAGTCAAACACTATTTCTATGACAATAAAACAATTACTGGCTCTTTAAAAATTACATTTATAATCATAGAATCTAAAGCGGCCATTTCAAAACTAACCCAAGATCAAACGAAATCGAATCAAGTTGAATACGTTTTCCTCTTTTTTTTGTTTAAATAAAGCTTGAATTATTTCAACTTTATATAATATATAAACAGAATAATGAAAATATCAAGAAAAAAATTGTTCAAAATAAAAAGGGTAATTAATAAGTACAGAGTGTCAATAAAATAATAATAATAAATAAATTTTTACTTTCTCTTTTCGGTTTTTGTTTCACATATTACTTCAAGATGTTGTATCATAACGCGATGAATTTACCATTTCAAACGGTAAAGAGCTTAATTCATCCTCGACTGAACGCTTGTATCTACCGGATCTAGATAAATTCAATGGTGATAAATTTTCAATTTCGCCGCTTGAGCTGGAATCTGTAAAGCTTGGTGTACCTTCGGTCCATGTTGGTGTTGATCCCTCAACCGAAGCTGGCGGAGTCCATGCTAGAGCACCTCTTGAACCATATTTACCATTAAATGTCTCAACAGTTAAATGTGATTCTAAACGAACTTCTGACACACAAACAGCAGCATCCTCTCTGCTATATGATGAAGTCATAACTGGATCAATGCGTACACGTCTTTCTGTTATTATTCTATCTTCAGTTGTCCTCTGTCCACTACCTTCAGATATATCATCAAATGCTGGTGGTGGTGTTGAACAGCACGATGAAGCTGCACCGGGTTTTCTTGTCACATTAGCTATGTACTGCTGATGGTGTGAACTACTTGGCATTGCATAACTCTCTGGCTCGTTATCATATGATCTCTGATTGACCTTGGCTGAACTTTTTCTTTTCGATGGAGAATGCTTTAGTGCAGATGGAATTTTCTTAAAAACAGTTTTTGCCATAAAATTCTGGAATCTTTGCGCATAGAATGATGGTCTACATACAGAAACGGTATCACCATCATGTATAATACTTTTAAAAGTGTGTTCCAGTTTCTTTTTGAGACGGTACGACTGTAGTATATCAATTATTCCGATAAACAGCAAAAGCCGTTCACCCTTCTCGCTTCTGGCTGGTATACCACCCGGCGGGACATCGTCTTCCTCATCAATTAAATCACTTTTCGCTTGTATACTTTCCATAGCTGTCGAGTGTGCCACTAAACGTTGACGATTTATCGACTTGCTACGATTTAGTGCTGCAGCACCCCGTTCACTGCGTTCTCTTACCTCTTGAGCTATGCATTGGTCAGCTTCTGGAGCATCTTCTAAATCAGATTCTTCTACTCTATAGTTTCTAGAATTTGAGCCTGGATTCTTCTCTTCTTCCTTCTCCTTAAGAGCCAAATCGAGGTTATACACCCCAACAAGAAGGGAATAATCCATGATCTTGAAAGATTCTAAAACCATACAATCACGTTGGATAGTCTTAACTAAAGCGCTGTAAGTGTCAGGTTCAAGGAAGATACCATTCGGATGATGTTCCATAAAGTCCAAATCCTTGTATGTTGGAGATTTCTTACTTCTTTCAGACTTGGAAGCTTTTCGCTTGTATGTTGACCCTTTCAAATCGTATTTCAAATGCATTTTAACACACGAAGGTAATAAATTATTCATAACAATCAAACGTACATTTTTACTGTTACATTGAAAGCAATATAAGCCGAAAAATTTTGGCAAAAGGGTTCGTGGATTTTGATTTAAATTCATATAATAGCCAGGAAGAAGCTTTTGGAGAAACTCACCCTCTTTATGCTGTATTGTTTTTATGATGAACTCATCATCGTCTGTGAGATAAAATATAGAACCAGAAGCCCCAGGATTTGATAGCTCCCGTAACGGGGATGAACACATTGACATCATAAAATCATCAGGCTGGATACCAAATAAATCCCTAAAGTAACGGAATGCAATTGGCGCATATACCTTAAACCTAAATTCGCTATAATGATGTGCTGGTGTCAAGCTGGAACCATCCGGTGGGAAGGATATACTTTCGATTTCCCAAAAATCCATCATAAGTAAATCTCTTTTTGGTTTCGAGGCCAAGCTACCAACAGTGTGCTGAATACCAAGTTGAATGGAGCCCATAATCTGAGATGTTTGGATTTTCTTGTATGTGATCTCCCCTCCTTCACCGACACGCCTGTGGCCAATTTTACGTTCTTTTTCAGCTTTCACATTTCGTAGCTTCGCAGTTCCTTCCCGAGATGCTGGCCTTCCGCCCCCATCTAGGGCGGATCGCTCTTTTTCCGCTGCTAGCATATTATTTAATGCATCAAGATTTCTTTTACTTGTTGAGACAGTTGATTCAAGTTCAATTGAATCCATTCCGTCACCCGAAGCCATTTTTAATTATCTGCAAGTGAAATCCGAGTTCGGTGATTTGCTTTCCACATAAAGAACAGAAATTTTTTCTTACACTTAACACAAATTGGAATCACATCAATACTTTAACGCATTTATTGTGCACCACGGGAATATAACAAGAAGAAAGATTTCTTCCCCTTGACAGTCGCGCTGACATTGACAATAATCAGTGTAGGTCTGTTCGATGAGTCAACGTCGGTTGACATAAATTAAGACGACCGGACATTGCTCGTTCGCTAATTAGATAATAAAATGATTTTGCCCGACTGTTGTTGTATATCCGCCCTTTTTTTAAAAAAACAAAAAATTTTTTCTTTGACTTCAGATACTCAAGAATGGATCCAATCCAGATCGATTTTGAAGTGTCAACTGACACACTGATTTTGACAAAATTCTGACATGCGCAGCTTCAGTGCACAGCCATACAGCATTTATAATTTGCACAGATAAAAGGTAACATTTACAGAAAAATATTTCTAATGAAATTACTCATTGGAAATAATTATCAAGTAGCAAATAAAAATAATGAGAATTTACGACTGCCCTTAAATAATCGTAAATTAACGAACATGCCTCAAAATAATTACAATGGAAAAGGAAATCGATTTCTTCTTCTTTTTCAATGGTAATCGCACATTATGGGTATGTAATGACTGTAGTTGTGCTTTCGATTTACTTTTGACGTTTGTTTTTGTGTTTTGATTAATTGCTTGTTTAGTTAAATAATTTATTTTAGGACGATAGTTTTTATATGTTTGGTTAAAATATATTATTGTGAAGTGTCAATGCAATGTTTAAAGTATGTAACAAATAAAATTTGAAATAAAACAAGTTTTTATTGGGAGGTATTAAGTGCACATTCTCGGGGCAAATCAAAAGTGGGCAAGTAACCGTTTTTTTTTGCAATTTATGCGATTTTAAATTAACCTTGTCTTATATGAAATTGTCACTTAATTTTCTTTTAAACAAGGCATACTTAAACTATAAATAAAACAAATCATTAAGACCCTGTTTAGACGGTGCGCTTCAGCGCAAGTGCCTCACGAAATTTGTGGGCGCGGGGAGGTTTCGGGGCGGTGGGAAGTGAGTCTTGATCAGAAAGGGATTCACTTGCGCTTTTTTGGCGTTTTAATTTCATTTTGTTCCATCTTCGTGTTCCATTTCACTTTCGTTTCAGCCTTCTAAGTGAAAACACGTGCGAGAAAACTTTTAAGAAACGTTATTTTGGCAATTTACAAAAACACAATATCACTTTTCTTATTTTAAAAAACGGAAATACTGTGGAAATCGCAAAAACAATTTATCACACTTTATAAAAACACGCCAATACTTCGTAGATAGCAAATTATGCAAAAGTGTTTTTATTCCATTTGTTCCCGCTGTAAAGGAAGCGACTGGGCTCAAAGCGCATCGTCTAAACAAATGTGCGCTTTGAGGCGACTCAAAGCGCGCGACAAAGCGCAACGTCTAAACAGGGTCTTAGGCGTATGAATAAAATAACTTATTTAAATTAATTAATTCAGAAAATATTAGTATTTAAGATGTCAGAAGATTTTTAAGTTTTTTTATAGTTTTATTTTTTGCATACTCGGTCTGATTTGATTATTCCTTGTAGGTATGTCGAATATCTTCATTAAACTTAATTAGCTTTGTACATTAGTTTTCAGGACTGGACAGATCAGAACAGAATTGGACAGCAAGCAATTAAAGCTTTGTTCATTAGTTTTCAGGACTGGAAAGATCAGAACAGAATAGAAGAAAATAGGACAACAAGCAATTAAACGTCAAACCTTTTAGAACAACTTAGCATAGAAAATCTAGGGGGTGTTTCTTTATTCATTCCGTAGAAGGAATAGACAGAAAATGTGTTTCTTTATTCATTCCCAAGTTTCGAATTGACAGATGAAGCGTTTCTTTATTCATTCGGAATATTCGGAATGTATTCTTTTTAAACTACCTCTTGAGGTGGAACACTTTTAGAATAAAGGGAATTAACCTTACTAATATAACATAATATAAATATATTACCGTCATAATTGTGTCATTTAGCAAGAAAGCGGCAGCCATGGCCCTTATTTATTTGTTATCATTTTTAAAAGTATTTCTAATAATAATAATAATTTCAGATATGGATAATAATAATTTCAAATGGACCCCAGGAGACATCAAAAGTCTAATCTTATTATAGTTTACATATAGGTCCCACAATATTTTTAAAATACACAACTCTTTTGAATAAATCACAATTTTTCTTCAGTTTGTTTACTGTCATTCCCGGTGCGTTTCTTTATTCATTCTATTCCGAATATTCCATCAAAGTATTCTTTTAATTCTATTCCTTCTATGGAATGAGTAAAGAAACACACCCCTAATGAACGCTTTCTTGTACTTCTTTGTTCTGACAATTTCCGTTGTCAAAATTTCATATACACATCTGTCAAAACTAGAAAAAAACAACAACAAAAAAATCTTGTCCAAAACAGTCCCTAAAAAAATCGAGAACAAAAAAGTGAAGCTTAGGACTATTTAGAACAACTTAATGAACACCAGACTAGAACAATTTCGGACTAAAAATAACAAGTTTGATAACTAATGAACGCCAAAACGTGTACTTTTCTATCCTAGAATGTTTTAAATCGTTCTAGGACTGACTAATGAACAAAACATAAACGTCAAACATTTTAGAACAACCTAGGAATAGGAAATCTAATGCCTAATCTCCAATGGCAAAACCAACCACGAACCAACCAACCAAGGTGCAGCTTCCTATTCCCTCTCATTGTAAATTGAATTATCTGTCTCGCTCGTGTTTTGGTCGACATGGGTTAACTTTCCGTATGTGTTAGTTAAACCATTTCAGTTGCCAGATGAAATTCAGCAACAATTTAGTACAAAAAATTTCAAAAATCAAGTCAAAAATGACGTTAAACTGTAATTACAAATAAATATGACAAATAAAGTCGTGAAAATGTCAATTAATTGGAACTGACATTTCACATAAATGACGTTAATTGTATTTGCAATATCCCGCCAAAAAATTTGTCAGCAGAAAAGTCTAATCTAGTAATAATAATAACAAAACAGACATTTCTGACAATTCACATCTACAGTGATAGAAATATGTGTGAACACATTTAGTAGGCTAATTCAGCCAACTGGTACGTGGTTGGTTCGTGGTTGGTTTTCTCATTGGAGATTAGGCACAATGAACGCTTTCTGGTACTTTTTTGTTCTACAATTTCCGTTGTCAAAATTTCATATACACATTTGTCAAAACTAGAAAAAAACCACAACAAAAAAATCTTGTCCAAAACAGTCCCTATCACTGAAATATAGAATGGACCACTGACATATAATAATGGACTGCTCATCAGCAATTATTCCCATACAAACCGATGGCACCAAAAAGGTATAGTCGACTCGCTCATCCATAAGCCCCCAAACTGACAGCAGCACTCAGAAGTAAAATCAGACTGACAGAAATAAAATCAGGTTAAATCAATTAGAAAAAAATAGACGGGTATAGTGATGTTTATATCTTTTGCTCTTTTCCCCATAGACCCCCGGATTTTGACATACAGAATGTCAGTTGGTAAAACAGGCGTTAAGAACTTAAATCAGATACACATAAAATTTGCAAATTAATGAAAAAAAGGCATTTTAAAAGGTGAAAAAGTGAAAATAGTGTTTATTAATTTTTTTAAACAAAATATTTGTGTTGTTTTAATGTTTTAAGTACGTATTTAAAAAAATGTATATTTCAAAAGTGATTCCGGTGTTTACTTGGAGTGAAAAAAGGTTTGTAGCCTATGGAACAAATTGGTGCCATGAAAAATTCCTCATGAGCAGTCCATTCTATATGTCAGTGGAATGGACTCACTGAATGCAATCTTGGGGGGCGAACGGCTAACAAAGATCTCGGAAAGTGGTGACACCCGATCTGTCACTTCTATTAAAATCCGAAGAGATCCACTGCAATCAAACACCAAGCAGACCTGTTAGCAAGTCCTAATCCCACCTCCCCGCGGTGCCCCCTGGGGTACTTCTTCGGAAGGAGCTAACGGGAGAGGGGCGAATGGCGAGCTCTCTGCGCCACAAAACAGAGCTTTTAAGTCGGTTGGGCTGAGGGTTAGCAACCCGCTCCCATAAAAAACACTATTGCTACGAATCGGCAAACAGTGCCTCGGAACCGGATGGACAACACGACGACGACCTTTGCTTTTCGAACAAGGACACGAATCGGATCATGGAATGTGAGAACAATTCTTGCTGAGGGACGGCTGGATGAAGTCCTCAACGAGATGAATCGATATAAAATCAAGATCATGGGACTGAGCGAGACCAGATGGCCCGATGCGGGGGAACATATCTGCCCAAATGGCGAGTCCTTCTTATATTCTGGGAGAAATGAAACTGAAAGCCGTAGGAGTGGTGTTGGCGTAATACTCACCAAAGAAGCCAGGGCTAGCCTCATTAGCTGGTCACCAGTTTCTGAGAGGATTATTACCGTGCGCCTACGTACCAGGCTAAGAAGTACTACGGTAGTTCAATGCTATGCTCCAACCGAAGACGCAGAAGATGACATCAAAGACGAGTTCTACATGCGACTGAATGAGGTTTTTCGCTCTATTCCAAGGGGAGACATCATTGTATTAATGGGTGACTTAAATGCACAAATCGGTCACGACAACACCGGTCTTGAACAAACAATTGGAAAACAAGGCCTAAGCCAAGTTACCAATAACAATGGTGAGCTTTTCGTTGACTTTTGTTCTTCCCATCAACTTATGGTAGGTGGAACTTACTTTTGTCACAAGAAGATACATAAAGAGACCTGGGTATCGCCCGATGGTAGAACGAGAAATCAGATAGATCATGTGGCCGTCAGCCGCAGATGGAGAACCATTCTGGAAGATGTCAGGAGCTTCAGGGGAGCGGACACTGGAAGCGACCACCATTTGGTAGTAGCAACTATTCGCCTTAGAATCGCTGCAATCAGAAATTTTCAACGTGAATCTATAAACCGTAGACGGTTTAACGTTGACCTCTTGCGGGAGAGCGCTAAAAAGCGAGAATTTGCTGGAAACCTGCAGCAAATATTAAACCAGCAAACCGTTTCTGACGACACAAATATTGAAGACCTGTGGAGTACAACAAAGGGCGCTATATTGACGGCTGCGGAAACGAGCATCGGTTATGTCCAGAGAAACATGCAACATTGGATCTCGGACAGCACCTGGCAAAAAATAGAACGCAGGAGGGCCCTCAAAAATAACATAAACTCTACAAGCGACCCGGATAGACGTCACCAACTTGAACGGGAGTACTCTCAAATACACCGAGAGGTAAAGAGAAGTGTCCGGCGTGATAAAAGGCAGCAGATAAACGAGTTCGCAGAAAAAGCGGAAAACGCGGCAAACACAGGCAACAGTAAAGTGCTGTACCAAATTACTAAACAGCTCTCGGGAAAGCACTCTACTAAAAAGCATGCCGTTAAGAGTGCGGATGGAAGGCTGCTGTGCAGCGACGAGGAGCAGCTCCAAAGATGGAGAGATTATTTCTTCGCCGCCCTGAATGGCTCACTCACACAGGAACCTCAGGAAAACAGCAACAATGCACAGCCGATAAGAATCAACACCCGGGCCCCATCCAAGACGGAAATAGTAACCGCAATTCATGCGATGGCAGCTGGAAAAGATGGCATCCCGCCAGAATTGTTGAAAGCCGACTCAAGCCTCATAGCAGATGCGCTTCAGCCAATCCTCGAATTAGCATGGAACACCTGTACCTTTCCGGAGGATTGGACGGAAGGTATCATAGTCAAAATACCCAAAAAGGGGGATCTAACAATATGCGACAACTGGAGAGGCATCTGTCTATTATCTACTGTGGGTAAAATCTTGTCCCACACAATACTATCAAGAATAAGAGAGGCAGTAGATCAAACGCTTAGAAGGCAGCAGGCCGGATTCAGGAAGGGCCGTTCATGTATAGATCACATCAACACCTTAAGAATAATAGTGGAACAGTCTACTGAATTCCGATCCCCCCTTTACCTTGCTTTCGTAGATTATGAGAAAGCGTTCGACTCGGTTAATAGGAGCTTTATATGGCAGGCATTACGGCGACGTGGACTGCCGGATAAGATAATAGAATTGATAAAAGCCCTATAAAACAATTCCAAATGCAGAGTTCTCCATAACGGAAAATTATCCGACAGCTTTGAGGTGAGTTCAGGAGTACGACAAGGATGCTTACTATCCCCATTACTATTTCTTATAGTAATAAATGACATTCTTGTTGGCGCTCTAGATAGTAGAACAGGCGGCATACAGTGGGGTTTGCTAGATCGCCTTAAGGACCTCGACTACGCAGATGATATCTGTTTGCTGGCCCACAGACATCAGGAGCTAAAAAACATGTTAAACAATTTGGCAACAGAAAGTAGTCTAGCAGGCTTAAGGCTGAATCCGAATAAAACCAAAGAAATGCGGATAAATGCAAACACACTTGAACGAACTGCGCTGAATAACCGTGACGTGGAACTGGTAGATAAATTCTGCTACCTCGGTAGTATTATTACCGAAAATGGTGGTGCAGAAGAAGACGTCAGTTCCAGAATAAATAAAGCACGAAGCGCATATGCATGCTTGTTCCGCATATGGAGATCAACGGAGATCTCAACCAACACCAAATTGCGGCTGTTCAACTCCAACGTTAAGGCAGTACTTTTATACGGTTGCGAAACATGGAAAGTCACCCAATTCATCACAGGGCGCCTACAAGTCTTCATAAACAGATGCCTACGTCGTATCCTAAAAATCCGCTGGCAAGATAGAATTTCAAATGAAGAGCTATGGCGCCGTGCCGGCCAAGAAAGGATAGACGACCAAATCAGGCGAAGGAAATGGAATTGGGTTGGCCACACCTTGCGACGCGATAACGAAAATCTAGCCAAACAGGCCCTTGACTGGAACCCGCAAGGATCCCGTCGAGTTGGAAGACCTAGAACAACGTGGAGGAGAACCCTACTAGCAGAGGCCGCAACTACTGGGAGATCCTGGTCAGAGCTAAGAGCTGTCGCGCAAAACAGAGTCCGCTGGAGGGCAACTGTTTCCGCCCTATGTCCCACGAGGGATTAAGGGGCACATAGATAGATAGATGAATGCAATCTAGGATTTGTACAGTCGACTGTTTCACTTGTGTTAAAGGAAGTTCTTCAAGTCCTGGAAGATACTATTTGCAAGAAATGGATAAGGTTTGAAAATGCACTGAAGTTGACAAAAGGAGAGCAAAAATGTATTTAAAAAAAAAAGAAAAAAGTGGTATACCAGGGGTAACAGGTTGCATTGACGGTACCCACATCAATATCGTGGCTTCGAAGAAAGAAATACAGCATTTATATTACTATAGAAAAGTCTATCTATATCAGTAGGCATATTCATATAATGTTATATATTCATCCTGGTAGGGGTAGTGCCAAGGACCAGGGACATTTTGCTCCTTGGACCATGTACGCCCAGGCCTACCCAATTACCGATTTTGGAACCGTTCGTATATCATCAAAAGGCCATGCTGCCTCTAAAGATAACGTTTATTATTGCTTTTTTACATATAATTGCACACAATTGTCACTTTGGTTATATCCATTTCGTTATTGAATAATTTAACATTTAACGTATATTTCGCTGAAGGCATAAGTTCAATAGCAGGAATCTTGTTTGGGTGAATATCAGTTACGTACAAATGTCCCTGTTGAAAATAAAATAATTAAAACCTGCTTCCTTACACCTTCTCTACTCACATTAAAAGGACATGGATGTATAGCATTTGTTGATTTCTCCATTATGGACAAAGCCAACGTACTGTACTTATTAGCGCCCTCTTTACCCATAAGCTTGCACACATCTTCGGTATAATTGAAAATAGTCAGTGCTCCGTCGTTGACGCTCAACACCACATTTGCCTGTAACAAAGAATATTGTTTTAAAGCGTTCTTTTCTGAATACTATAGACTAAAGCTTACAGAGATACTGTTTATTTCCTCCAGTAGATTTCCGGACATGTGAAGCATTCCCACACCATCTTCACCGGGCTTGACATAGCAGGAAATATTATTAGAGATTTTTTCGTTATTAATACACGTGACACTTTCGAACTCGAGTTTTTTCGCTAACTACAAAATTAAATGTTAGTCATCTTTTCAGAAAATTTTAAATTAAAACTTACAGTACAGGAGAAGCTGCTAAGTAAAAAACAGAGATTGAAAACAATGTAAAGCCGTTCCATCTTCTCTACGGAAACTAAATCGAATTATAATACGCCGCTGTATATATGGGCATGGGATGCTGTGCCCCATTAATTTTGTCAATTAAATCTCGGGCATTATAACTAATGTTATGAGCTTTATTACTAACTCCATCTAGCGCGCTGATTACTGTTTATCAATTCAGCAGACCATCGCATCTTGATTAGGTTTGATTTGTTATTCCTTGGCTGCGATGGTGACACTTAAGGTTACAAGGTACAACAGTCCAATGATATGACCACCATACTTTTAGACCTTCAGCGCATTTAAGGATATATTACAATCTCATCATCTTCATTCAAAGCTATCGTTCTCGCCAGCTGTATTTTGAAGTACTACAACTTGCCACAAATCGAATCTCCACTGTAAATCTTATTTTTAAGATCCATATCTTTTTAACAGACTCATAAAAATTTCCCAAAACAATTATTCAAAATGTTAAATCTATTTTTCTCTCTCCAATTATTAAATTTATTTAGTACAAACATAAGCTTATCTAATCTTATCTAATCAGGGGGTCACAGCCACAGGATAGAAAAACATAACAAAAATAACCAAATAAACAACACTAGCCGAATTTTTTCAATGAATAAAAAACAAAGTCAGAATAACCTTAGATGATAGTATATAAAGTATAGCTACAATCCAAATATAGAAAAAATAATAAAAAAGTCAGTTTTGTGTAAGAAAAATAGTCAATTTTGTTGATTCAGTCATTTTTTGATTGCAATTTTTTTAGAGTGCAAAAAATAAAGTTAATTTCAGTCGTTTGGTTCTTCTTCTTCTCTTTAAACTCCTTTAATCCCTCATGGGACCTAGGGCGGAAACAGTTGCCCTCCAGCGGACTCTGGTTTGCGCGACAGCTCTTAGCTCCGACCAGGATCTCCCAGTTGTTGCGGCTTCTTCTAGTAGGGCTCTCCTCCACTTTGTTCTAGGTCTTCCTACTCGACGGGAACCTCGCTGATTCCAGTCAAGGGCCTGTTTGGCTAGATTTTCGTTTTCGCGTTGCAAGCTGTGGCCAACCCAATTCCATTTCCTTCGCCTGATTTGGTCGTCTATCCTTTCTTGGCCGGCACGGCGCCATAGTTCTTCGTTTGAAATTCTATCTTGCCAGCGGATTTTTAGGATACGACGAAGGCATCTGTTGATGAAGACTTGTAGGCGCCCTGTGATGAATTGGGTGACTTTCCATGTTTCGCAACCGTACAAAAGAACTGCCTTAACGTTGGAGTTGAACAGCCGCAATTTGGTGTTAGTTGAGATCTCCGTTGATCTCCATATGCGGGACAGGCATGCATATGCGCGTCGTGCTTTATTTATTCTGGAACTTACGTCTTCTTATGCCCCACCATTTCGGTAATAATGCTACCGAGGTAGCAGAATTTATTTACCAGTTCCACGTCACGGTTATTCAGCGCTGTCCGTTCAATGGTGTTTGCATTTATCCGCATTTCTTTAGTTTTAGTCGGATTTAGCCTTAAGCCTGCTGGACTACTTTCTGTTGCCAAATTGTTTAACATGTTTTTGAGGTTCTGGTGTCTGTGGGCCAGCAAACAGATATCATCGGCGTAGTCGAGATCCTTAAGGCGGTCTACCAAACCCCATTGTATGCCGCCTGTTCTATTATCTAGAGCGCCGACAAGGATGTCATTTATTACTATAAGAAATAGTAATGGCGAAAGTAGGCATCCTTGTCGTATTCCTGAGCTCACCTCAAAGCTGTTGGATAATTTTCCATTATGGAGAACTCTGCATTTGGAATTGTTATATAGGGCTTTTATCAATTCTATTATTTTATCAGGCAATCCACGTCGCTGTAGTGCCTGTCATATAAAGCTCCTATTGACCGAGTCGAACGCTTTCTCATAATCTACGAAAGCAAGGTAAAGGGGGGATCGGAATTCAGTAGACTGCTCCACTATTATTCTCAAGGTGTTAATATGATCAATACAGGAGCGGCCCTTCCTGAATCCGGCCTGCTGCCTCCTAAGCGTTCGGTCTACTGCCTCACTTAGCCTAGATAGTAATATATGGGACAAAATTTTGCCCACTGTAGATAGTAAACAGATGCCTCTCTAGTTGTCGCATATTGTTAGGTCCCCCTTTTTTGGTATTTTGACTATGATACCTTCCGTCCAATCCTCCCGGAAAGGTACAGGTGTTCCATGCTATATCTAGGATTGGCTGAAGCGCATCTGCTATGAGGCTTGAGTCGGCTTTCAACAATTCTGGCGGGATGCCATCTTTCCCAGCGGCTTTACCATTGGCCATCGCATGAATTGCGGTTACTATTTCCGTCTTGGATGGGGCCCGGGTGGTGATTCTTATTGGTTGTGCATTGTTGCTGTTTTCCTGAGGTTCCTGTGTAAGTGTACCATTCAGGGCGGCGAAGAAATAACCTCTCCATCTTTGGAGTTGATCTTCGTCGCTGCACAGCAGCCTTCCATCCGCACTTTTAACGGCATCCTTTTTAGTAGAGTGCTTTCCCGAGAGCTGTTTAGTGATTTTGTACAGCACCTTACTGTTGCCTGTGTTTGCCGCGTTTTCCGCTTTTTCTGCGAGCTCATTTATCTGCTGCCTTTTATCACGCCGGACACTTCTCTTAACCTCCCGATGTAATTGGGAGTATTCCCGTTCTAGTTGGTGACGTCTTTCCGGGTCGTTTGTAGAGTTTACGTTATTTTTGAGGGCCCTTCTGCGTTCTATTTTTTGCCAGGTTGTGTCCGAGATCCAGTGTTGCTGGTTTCTTTAGACATAACCGATGCTCGTTTCCGCAGCCGTCAATATCGCGCCCTTTGTCGTACTCCACAATTCTTCAATATTTGTGTCGTCAGAAACGGTTTGCTGGTTTAATATTTGTTGTAGGTTTCCAGCAAATTCCCGCTTTTTAACGCTCTCCCGCAGAAGATCTACGTTAAACCGTCTACGGGTTCTAGCATCATGTTGCACGTTTCTGATTACGGCGATTTTAAGGCGAATAGTTGCTACAACCAAATGGTGGTCGCTTCCAGTATCCGCTCCCCTGAAACTCCTGACATCCTCAAGAATAGTTCTCCATCTGCGGCTGACGGCCACGTGATCTATCTGATTTCTCGTTCTACTATCGGGCGATACCCAGGTCTCTTTGTGTATCTTCTTGTGACAAAAGTAAGTTCCACCTACCCTGACTTGATGGGAACTACAAAAGTCAACGAAAGGCTCACCATTGTTATTGGTAACTTGGCTTAGGCCTTGGTTTCCAATTGTGTGTTCAAGGCCGGTGTTGTCACAGCCGATCTGTGCGTTTAAGTCACCCATTAAAACAATGATGTCTCCCCTTGGAATAGAGCGAAAAACCTCATTCAGTCGCATACAGAACTCGTCCTTGATGTCATCTTCTGCGTCTTCAGTTGGAGCATAGCATTGGACTACCGTAGTACTTCTTAGTCTGGTACGCAGGCGCACGGTAATAATCCTCTCAGAAACTGGTGACCAGCTAATGAGGCTGGACCTGGCTTCTTTGGTGAGTACTACGCCAACGTCACTCCTACGGCTTTCAGTTTCGTTTCTACCAGAATATAAAAAGGACTCACCGTTTGGGCAGATATGTTCCCCGGATCGGGCCATCTGGTCTCGCTAAGTCCCATGATCTTGATTTTATACCGATTCATCTCGTTGAGGACTTCATCCAGCCGTCCCTCAGCAAGCAGTGTTCTCACATTCCATGATCCGATTCGTGTCCTTGTTCGAAAAGCAAAGGTCGTCGTCGTGTTGTCCATCCGGTTCCGAGGCATTGTTTGCCGATTCGTAGCAATGGTATTTTTTATGGGAGCGGGTTGCTAACCCTCAGCCCAACCGACTTAAAACTCTGTTTTGTGGCGCAGAGAGCTCGCCATTCGCCCGTCTCCCGTTAGCTCCTTCCGAAGAAGTACCCCAGGGGGCACCGCGGGGAGGTGGGATTAGGACTTGCTAACAGGTCTGCTAGGTGTTCGTCTGCAGTGACTTTTCTCGGGTCTTGACAGAAGTGACAAATCGGGTGCCACCACTTTCCGAGGTCTTTGTTAGCCGTTCGCCCCCTTAGTCGTTTGGTTAGTTTCAGGTTTTTATGTTTGCAAAAACTAGGTTTTGTTCGTTTGGTTTTTTTTTGTTTTTCGGTTTGCAAAATATTGTTTCAGCTCTATTTTTTGAAATGCGGGCTGTTTGGGGGGGGGGGGGTCATGACCCCCGTGACCCCCTCCCTTGAATCCGCCTGCTCGGAAGGTGGTGGCACTCGATTTGTCTGCAGATGAACGCCTAAGAGCTGGGTTAGTATGTCCTAATCCCTCCTCCACCCGATGCCGTCTATACTTCTCCGGAAGGAGCCAACAGGGGCCGGTCAAATAGAGAACCATACAGAGTTTTAAGTCGCTCGGACTGAGGGTTAGCAAGTCCCTTATACAAAAACACTTTCGCTACGAAACGACAAAAAATACCTCGTAACTCGATGGGATATTACAATGGTGAAGATGTTGACGATGATATGAAGAATGAGTTTTATAAATATGCGACTGAACGAGGTTTTTTTTCTTAATTTCAAGGAGAGACATCACTTTTGTCATGGATGTTCTTAGGACCGATCTGTGCGTTTAAGTTGGAAATCAAGTCATAAGCCAAGTAAAAAGCAAAGGTGAGCTTTACTTTGAACTTTGTAGTCCCCCCCAACTCATTGTAAGTGGAACTTACTTTGGCAGAAGAAAATGCACAAGGAGACCTGGGTATCGCCGGTTCGTAGAACGAGAAATCAGATACATAACGATGCCGTCAGCTGCAGATGGAGAACTATTGTGGTGGATGTCAGGAGCTTTAAGGGAGCAGACATTGGAAGTGCCCTTCATTTGACAGTAGCCATTATTCGCCTCAAAATCGCAGCAATGAAAAACGTCCAGCGCGAAGCCATGAAGCGTAGACGATTTGAAGTAGACCTTCTGTGGCACAGTATTGAAAGAGGAGAATTTGCTGGGAATCCGCATCAAAAATTAAACCGGCAAACATTACTGATGGAACAATTGAAATTGAAGAGGTGTGGAATGCTATAAAGGGCGCTTTATTGACAAAAGTGGAAGTGTGAGCATCGGTTATGTCTTAGTCCTTTAGTAAAAATAATATTAAACATAAAAATAACGTTCAGCTGCAATGAAGAGAGGGGATCATATATCAGCTAGTTCTATAACCCGGGAATAACGTGTGGAGTGCAAAGCTATTTCATCCCTCACCAAATTTTTACAGGGTATTAATTAGGTTATCGAAATGCTAAAAACAATAATCACCAGCTCTTCCAAATGGGGGAAGATCATCAGCTAGGATATTTTAGTTGTTGAGCGACTGACTGATCTTACCTCTGGTGTACCATCACCTTACGTTCATTAGGCCTAACTATAATGGTTTTAAGACGGGCTTAAGAAACCTAGTCAAATTTTCTTAAGACTGACTAATTTTCTGTCAAAATGTAATGAATCATAAGCTAAGCTATAAAGCTTAAGTTTCATTACCTTTTGACAAAAAATTAGCCCGTCCTAAGAGAATCTGATAATTCGAACTCCTACTTGCCTCTCCTTTAGTCCACTCGCCTTTTTCGCTTAGTGACACACAACTACTAAAACAAGAGCACTCATACTCAACAAGTGTTTCATTATTCTAATATTCGGCGAGGGCCCTTCCTGTAGTTCCTTTTCGCGGGTCAGTGTTACATGGTTCGTACGCCGCAGCATTCGAGTCGCGCATTTGACTGGCCGGTGGTGGGGCTACTATGCTACTATCTGGTGTTCGCATCAATTTTTTTTGTGTAGGATTTAGCCATACCCAGCGGGAAAATATTGAAGCTATTCTCGATAAGCAGAAAAGAATTGCTTCCACATCGTATCCTTTGGAAGGTGTTACGAAGATTTTGGTGTTCTGTTCAACAGACAAATTTTTCTTCAGGAAAATCAAAAACGAGCTGTTTAAGCCTTATGCAGGAAACTTTTTTGAAACATATTTTGGACGTTTGGGCGTGTGCTCTTTAAAAGCTTTCGCAAAAGCCCTACAAAAGAGATTCCATTGAGCTTCTCAAGAAGCTGTCGGGAAGAAAATGCAACGCTTCCTCCCAATGACATACAATTATAAAAAAGATATGACGTGGGATACAGACAAGAAGGGCTCCTAAGCTTCAAAAGAAGGCTTCGTCATGTCTTAAAGTAGGTTTCCGTACCCCAGTGGGGTAGGTTTCCGTACCCCAGTGGGTATCTTAAGGCCACCTTTCACACACAGGTCAACGGCTGGCCGTGGTCTGAAAGTTTTCGCCATGAAGCCAAGTATAAGTAAATTATTCAAATACCGTAGTCCGAGTATTTTAAAGGTTTTTTCAGTCACCAATCTGCTTTTTGCCTCTAAAGTTTTCGTTGAGGCCATGAACATTTTTGCACTTGAATTAACAACATGCTATGCTAAACTGTCATCTTCACCTGGATAGGCGGATACCTGAAGTCCTCATCACTCAGTCAAACTAAGTATTGTGTGGCCTTCGTCGGGCCGTGCCTGCCGGCCTGGCCTGGCGGCCTGTAAGTGAATAGAGGTCTTTAGTAAAGAAAAATGTTTTACTTAGTTTAACCTAGTTTTCTAGCAATTATGCACTGTTTCTTGAAGAAAAACGTGATTGATATTTTCCGAGACCTCCCCCCTCTCCGCCACGTGAGATTGGGTAATATTCGGCTCGACCCTCTCCCCCTAAACGCTTGGTTTGCTTACGCTAAAGTTTGGCTGCATTCGAAAATTCAGCCAGCTACGCAGATTGGCCGTATCGCTATATCGGTGGTAGGGCATGCCTGGCTGCAGCGGATTTAACTTTTGAATGATGTGCTACCAATTCTGCGTAGCTGGCTGAATTTACGAATGCATCCTTTTGCTGTCATTTTTTGTCATATTATGGTATGTAAATCTTGTGATAAGACCTATGGGGTGCGACAGCGAGGGAGGCCCAACCTTCGCTGGAAGGATGGCGTGGACCAGGACGCTCAGAGTTTAGGGATGCCAAACTGGATGACATCGGCTCAGAATCGGGACCGGTGGAGAGAACAGTTGCGCGAGGCCAGGACCGGATCCCGGTTGTAGAGCCGTTAAAGAAGAAGAAATCTTGTGACGGAGATTCACTTGTATGCAAATTTAATGGCTTTGGAGTCTGATCGTACTTCATGGATAATTGGCTGCCTACCCAAAGCTTATATCCTGGCCAAAATCAACCGGCGCATTAAAGCTATTCGTATCTAAATTCACTAATGGTGTAGAAACGAGCATGCAAATAAATGTATCAGTTCTCTGAGGTTTTAAAATTTTTTAACTGACCTTTTACCCTTAATCTAGACTCTGATTCAATAACAAATTACAAATCGCTTCTAAAGCAATCAAAATTTTTTTCACGGAAATAGCTGCTGTATTTTAGATAAGATCGCCCAAAAGCGCTCTCGTGCAAGAAAAACAATTCCAAAGTTTACAGACCGTAAAAATACTGAAAAATCTATAAATACCGTGAAAAACAACGAATTTAAAAAATAGTAACAAATAAAAATGCAAAGTTATAAAAGCAGTGGTGTTTATCTTTCGGCTCTAGTCTTTTCAATCTTCTTTTTCTATGCTGTTAGTGTTTACACAAATCATTGAAGAAAAGTAAAATAAACAAATAAATAATATATTTTCAGTTAGCCAGGGAACTAGAATATGTTAGTATTAAGTGCGAAGGAGACGAAGCAGTGGTATCGAACATTTCGTGTCAAATCAAAGAAGATGCAAATAGGACAAAATTTCTACATTTATCAGCAACACTTCTAAGCGAGCAGAGCAATATTATGGTATAATTAATATGAAACAAAAATCTTATATGAAAACTGTTTCTTCAAATAGTCCACTGCAGCGTTAATAGTCAAAAGAGGTGCCTTGCAAGTAACCCTTTTTAATTTCACCGAAGATGTCTGCCACGTAATGAATAAGCACACGACGACTCCTGAAGGTCAATTGGCTGTTCGAGTTTTGGGGGACACAACAAACATTTTACACCAATGCCCTTATGAAGTATGATTGATAGAAAATATCCAAACTTGATTAATAATGTTTGTTTTCCGTCAGGGATATGTTTACATAACCGATATATACCCGAATAAAATTTCGATTCCTTCCTTAATACCAGCAGGGGAGTACATCCTGCAACTAATTCTGGTGAACACAGGCAAATTTCTAGGAAAAGTTACCGTAGTATCAAATTATAATTAAATCTTTCAAATAACAAAACATTTTGTTGATCTTCCGAATTTCTTTGTTTATATTGTAATAAGTTAGTTGAGTTGTGCTAAGATAAACTGTCCAGCGGGAATCATTTTGTGTGCCAAAGGTCACTACCTCGGCATTAGTCTGGAAGTTGCTTTAAACAATAGGGTCGGTGCAATAGATCAAAAAAAGAGACCGCAGTGCCTGCTGAGACATCCTTTTAATGAATGAATGAATTAACGTAATTTTGGTGTGTTTTGTTTGCTTATGTAAATAAACGAGACGATAATCAACAAAAAGCTTATGGGATACCTAGACCCAACCCAACCCAACCGTCAGTGGCGGTTCCTCTTTGGAAGCAAAGGAAGCACTGCTTCCTTGACCAAATAGACAACTTCCTAAAAAAATAAATTTAAATATATTAAGATTAATCACAAGAAAAATCTTAATATATTTCCTCCTCTGGAAACACTAAAGCCACGGTCTTGATATGAGCGGCGAGCGGCAGAGTGACAATACTAAAGTGACGATCTCCGCTAAATCGAGACGTTAAATTTTTCTGATGCCGCACTTATCGTGGCCGAGGCCTTTCACAACATGGGGAAGCTGTATGATCTCCAGCTTATTTGGCCAAGAAAATCAATGTGAAAACTCCAACACATGCAATTTAATTGAACTCACTCAGGCAAAGGTTTGCGTTCATACAGTACCCTCAGAAGCTGAGCTAAACGCAGCTTCTTTGGAACCAAACAGGAGGAATTGAGAACTCGAAGAATGAGAAATTTTCTGTATCCACCAAATTCTCTTTGTTTTTCGGTTTCGTTTTCTGGTAATTTGTTCTGGCTTCGAGCAATAATAAATTTGCTCTTAAAAGTTTTCTTTGAAATTTTGTTTGTGACTCTCCAACTATGAGTTTTCGTTTATAATATATGTACATATTGAGTGAAGAAATAAATGGTTAAAAAAAAAATTTTTAAAAAAATTCTTTTCATTAACTAAAAAATGTACTGAAAAGTAAAAAATAAAAAATATTTTAAAGAAAGCGTGAAATTTCAATTTTAATGAAAAAGTTAATTAAAAGAAGGGCGCATTTTTCATCAAAAATTGAAAATATAACTGTAAATCGCGTGAGATTTACAATAACCCTCAATTTTTTGCTTTGTTAATTTCAAATTCTAACAAAATTTTTTGATGAAAAATGCGCCATTCTTTTAATTAACTTTTTCATTAAAATTGAAATTTCACGCTTTCTTTAAAATATTTTTTATTTTTTACTTTTCAGTACATTTTTTAGTTAATGAAAAGAATTTTTTTTAAAATTTTTTTTAACCACTTATTTTATTTTCTCCTTTTTAGTTTATTATATGTATTCCGCCATTTTATGATGGCAATTCTATTAGATTTAAAATTACGTCACACAGTTTACTGTATTCATTTGATACCCATGTCGTGGGCTCGGTGGAACATAATTGCAAAAACGGCCGCCATCTCGGAACCGTCTTCTTGATTTTTTTACAAAAAGGTCAGATTGCATTCAGTATTTATACATGATGAGTTGAACTCAAGTTGAACCCAAGTCTAACTACATGTAAACGGGAGTCGAGTTGGGTTAAGGTTGACTGAACTCGACTCAGCTCTGCTACCTGGGTTGAGTTGAAATTATGCATACGGACATGAGTTCAGTATTTGAGTAGTTGAATTTAGTTGACAGCAGCATCTCTGTGTTTGTTTGTGATTTTTTGTAACGTGTATTGCTTCTTTATTATCAACTCACCCTTAACTCAACTATTCATCTCATCATTCATACACATTAACCACCCGAACTACGAGTGTGTGCAAAATTGGAAGTTGATCGGTTATATTTTCTACTTTTTAGTCTATTATAAGCTTTCCGCAATTTAGTGTTGGCCGCCATTTTGAATTTGGAATGACGCCACATAGCTTATTGTGTTCTACCTGTCATATCCTTTCATTTGATACCCATGTCAGAGGGCCGCGGAGCACAATTTCAAAAATCGGCCGCCATTTTGGAACCGCCATCTTGATATTTTTACAAAATGGCCAGATTGCATTGTCATCCAAACTAAACGTGTATGCAAAATTTCAGCTCTATCCGAAACCGGGAAGTGGGTCAAATTTAACTTCCAAGATTTGACGACAAACAGTGTAAGTGTTGGCCGCCATTTTGAATTTGGAATGACGCCACATAGGTTATTGTGTTCTACCTGTCATATCCTTTCATTTGATACCCATGTCAGAGGGCCGCGGAGCACAATTTCAAAAATCGGGCGCCATTTTGGAACCGCCATCTTGATATTTTTACAAAATGGCCAGATTGCATTGTCATCCAAACTAAACGTGTATGCAAAATTTCAGCTCTATCCGAAACCGGGAAGTGGGTCAAATTTAACTTCCAAGATTTGACGACAAACAGTGTAAGTTAAATAAAAGAATTTAAAAAAGAAAAAGGGATCGAGGATAGGAGAAGTTTCTCTTTATGTAATGTTGATTCTAATTGGAAAACAGAGGCCTGTGTAGAATATAAGCTGATAGAGGTTCCGCCAAAAGAGTTGATGCCGAAGCGCGAAACTGGGGAAATTAAAGCTGCACACAAATAAAAATTGCGCACATATTGATAAGAAATGCGCTTATGTATTTTCAAATTTCCCCTTCGAAATTTGTTGCGACTAGGCTAAGGGACGGGAACGGCATGCTGGGATTCTACTGCACATGGAAAACGCGACTTTCTCGGCATCAACTCTTTTGGCAGGACCTCTAACTTTGTAGCTTCCATTATATTTTTAATGATTCTCTTTAAAGAAGAATATTTTTATCAATTGGACGAGTACGGGTTGCCTGAGGTGTTTTTTTTTGCAAGGAGAATGTAATGATTGCAGGCGTGGGTGTAGGGGGTGTATGCGAGGTATGCAGGGTTTTATTATTACTATTTTTTTAGATTTTGAGCCAAAATTATTCATTTGTAATTAAATTAAATGAGATGAAAGTAGTAGTTGCAGTTTTTCAACGGCTTTTTTTATGGACGTTTTAATGAACAGCAGAATCTGAAAAAAAAAGGCGCAAAACGCCCACTAGCAGCGAAAACATTAACGAAAAAATGCGATTTTCACTTTTTTGAAGTTTAAACAAATCTTGTTCACCATTATAAAATAATACTACATTTTAAAAAAGAAAATACCTCATACGATGCGATGCACAAAAATTAAAAGAAATTAATTTTCAAATTTAAGGTCAATTTTTGGGATTTGTATAAGATAATTTGACCTGAAATTCTAACCAGTTATAAAGTATAAGTTCACTGAAAACATCCGAAGTTATAACCAAAACACTAAAATTTAGCAGTTTTTAAGTTTTTTTTTGAGGTTATATGTACGGATAAAAGTTTTATCATAACGAACAGCCTCTAGTTTTTTTTGCTTTTTTCGGACCTACACATGCCGAGATATACGCATCTATTATTAAGAAAGAACGACCAAAATGATAAAATTTTCACAAAATGGTCAATAACTTAGCGTTGGTTGCTAGAGCTAGAAAATGGCCATTTAGTATAGTATTCGATGTAACTAACATGTTCCAAACGCAATTTTTTAGACTACAAACAATTCCTTATGTTTTGCTTATCTGACTCCACTATATGTTATTTTTCAGTTTTTTTTTAGTTAAAGGTTTCGATACTTTTACTTTTATCGATCACCTTGGGCATTGCTACCCTTATTCGGAACCTTACGAACCGCTACTGAACCGTTTTATAAACGACAAACAGTACCGCTTTGGACAAAAAAGATCCACTGTCGATTTGGAGAATCCAGTCTTGTTGCTCGAGATATTTCCAAGGCTTTTGATAGAGTATGGAACTCAGCCCTGCTAACCAAACTCAAATCTATTGGCGTTGACTCACTTCTACAGAATTGGATGGAGTTTCCTTTTTGGCCGTTCAATCAAAGTATAATAGTATTGGATGGCGTCAAATGGGAGCCCCACCCGATGACTGGGGGTCTCTCAGGGATCAATTTTATCACATACGTTATTCTTTATCTTTGTAAATGACCTACCTTCAATCCCCTCCAACCCACTTCTTAGTTTCGCTGACGACGGTAACCTGCGTTACTTTTACGGCTTCGATAAAGCAAGACAAGCAGGCGCCAGATCCTGTCTTGATGATCGTAAGCAAATCTCCAACTCCATAAATAAAGACATTGAACTTATTGTAGGGTGGGGAAGCAAGAATCGTGTCTAATCCAACCCCACCAAAACCAAGTACTGTTTTATCTTGCGTCGAAATGACCACATATTCCAAATCGCCAAACAAGCATCCCAGTGCTTGGGATTTCAAGAGGTGTAAGTTCCTCCACCAGTCATCGGCCCGTGCTGTAATATACAAGTGATACATTCGGCCGCTTCTCGAATACAACCCTCTCATTTTTGGCGGCGCTCCACGCTCTGGCGTGGTTAGATAAAGTACAAAAAAGTGCCTTAAAACTTATTGGTGACGACGCCCGTTGCTCCACCATCGACCCATCGTAGGAATGTAGCAGCACTGACAAAATTATATTGCTACTATCATAGCGACTGTTCCTCTGAAATAAACCACTTGTCTGATTCCCTCCACTTGCAATTTCTCCGTTCACTCACTCTCTAAACTAGTAATTCATTTCTAAATAGAATAACTCGACTGTGGAACAACCTTTCACAGTCAGTATTTCCGAACTCCTACAACATCCAAGAGTTCAAATGCAGGGTTCATCGCCATCTTCTTCAACACTCTTCCGAACCCTCATAACCTTTAACCTATTTCCCTCCCGTACTAAGCTTACTGCTAGACATTGCACCATGACGTGACAAACGACAGAACGAACTGGTAGTACAAAGGGTGACTCCTGAGCTTAGAACAGCCACATAAAACCAAACGTACTTATAAGTTTTTTGAGATTTTCTTATTAATTATCATCAACGACAGGTAAGTAGTCTTTGACTTGCCTAAGCTTCAATAAGGATTTTTCTCATCTCTTTCGGTCCTATGGTGTCCTTTCGAAGCTGATAAAGGTACCTTTACATTATGTGATTTGTCATATGAATTCACTGTCAAAATTACGAGTCCGATTTCATACAATTTTTTGTAGGTATACATTTTTTGTGGTCTATTGTGGTCAGCTAGTGACAGATTTAGGTTCCCCATTTTCTCATGCTAGCCTCGACGAGAGTTGAAAGGTATGTACATCGATGTTGCGTTGGAAAAAGTTAAATTAAGGTGCCGCCGCTGTCTATTAATTTAGACAATACAAAACAGAAATATTCAAAGCAAATTTTGGAAGTGATAATTGTATAAACATACATATCTGTTTATCTTCATTGACAGTGTAAAGTCATAAGTACTCTTCTGCACAATCTGAAAATCTCACTTGACCTCTCCTTCTGGTTCCAAGAGATATTTCAGAATGATTTTTATAGTGGGTAGATCTTCATGCAAGCTCTAGCTATCGAAGTCGCCTAATTTTCATCATCTTCATTTGTACCACTACAGCTTATTATTGGCCTTGGCTTCTACCAGCATTTTTCTCCATGCCGTTCGGTTCCTGGCTAATGTCCTCCAATTACGTACGCCTAACTTTATAAGTATTCCTCAACGGAGTCTATGAATCGCTTCTTTGACCGACCTGAATTTCGCCTTCCATCAGGGATTCGATTTACCGCTATTTTAGCAGGGTCGCTATTGTCAAGCGTTTGTACGTGTGTCACCCCTCATGACCGTTTTCGCAGACACCGCCAAATATTGTGCGTAGAATTTTTGTTTCAAGAGTGCCTAGAAAAACTTCATCGGCCACTTAAGTCCAGGCCCCGGATCCAAACATCATAAGGGGCTTGATTGATACTACTTCGATTGTAGCTTTGGTTACTTCGATTAGGTGTTTTGGAAATCGCAAGCACTCCAAAGCTTTAATTGCCTCCTCATGCTTGACGTTGTAAAATGCTTGCTTGAAGTCTATAAACAGTAAGTGAATATTGATGTGGAATTCCCATTCCAAAATTATTCTTAAAGTAGAAATATGGTTTGCAGTGGACCTAACTGGTCGAAAGCCGCATCGATAGCTATACCTATTACGCCTTCTGCGACGGGTAGAAGATTTTTGTACAAAATAATGTACTGTATTTTACAACTGAATTGAGGAGGGTTATATCCCTGTAGTTCTCACATAAGCATCTATCGTTATCGCCTGGTGCCTTTCTATTGGGTTGGTTCACATCTCTTTCTCTCTCATTAAAATACTCCCCCATCTTTCTAAAACTTCTTCTTCAGGAAATTACCGTTCACACATCGATACTCTGGGTTAAAACTCTTTCCGTAGCTTGCTCACTTTCTCATATAACTTTCTCACTTCGTTATTATTCATTTATCTCTGCGATTGATTCCTCCAGCCACGTCTACTTCTTTCTTTTGTGGGTACATTTTCAATTTGTCGTTTTTCCTTATAGGTACGGTACGGTACGGAATTTCTAGTTGTGTATCTTTGTAGCATATGCTTCATTCTTATTTTCCGTTACTCTAGCGCACTCTTCACCGAACCAGTCTTGACGTCTTGCTAGCTCATCCCTTATTATGGCATAACCTAGCTCATACCTTATTATGGCTCTTAGTTTAGTCTACTCCTCGTCAATATTGGTATTGATGCTTTCAGCTTCGTTATCCAATGTGCCGAACCTTCTATTTAGCTCCGCTAAAGTTTTTTCACATTAAATTCACAATTCACCTTTTTACAAATAAAATTCACCTTTGTGCAATTTAAATTCACCTTGTTGCAAATGAAATTCACCTTTTTGCAAATCAAACTCACCCGTTTGAAAATTAGGTACTTCTATAATAATGGGTTCGGTCAAGCTCGGCACACTATAGTCTATGACTTACATTATGTTGTTGAGGAAAGCACACTCTACTTTTTCTACCACCACATTCTCAATGCTGAACACCATTGAAGAAGTCTTTTCCAAAATCAAGCCTAGTGCAAGAAATAAGTATGTTAGCCGATCCTTTAAATTGGAAATGACAATTCCACACACATTAACATTTCCTTTTCGAAATTCGTTTACGGGCAACACTCTGTCCATCTGACCACGACAAGAGTGGCAACGAGACCGTTGAATTGTGAACGGGAATATAAATGAGCGAGCGATTTGCGTTTTTTAACGAACGGAGCGACACTTTTCTTTTCGGATGTACTTTTGTTGTGGGAGTTGGGACTCTCACTGCCAATGGAAAAGCGATTTTGACATTCCCAATTGTTTTGGCGCACGCCCTACTATTGGCTTGTGGGTGCAGCGAGGCGCACCGGGTTCCAGCTAGTAATTTATAATTATTAATTTTCGATCGGGTGAATTTGATTTGCTAAAGGGTGAATTTCATTTGCAAAAGGATGAATTTAAATTGCAAAAGGGGGAAATTTTATTTCTAAAAAGGTGAATTTTATTTGCAAAAGGATTAATTTGATTTGTAAATGGGTGAATTTAATGTGAAAAAGCTGTACATTTTCTTTCGCTCCTTGAAGGCCGCGGTATTATATTTTCGCTCGCTTTGTTCTCTCCTTCCTCCTGTCCTGACGCATGATATCTTGTCTCTCATCTTAGCACCCACCAGAAAATGGTCTGAGTCCCCGTTTGCTTCACGGTATGTTCTAACATCTCTTATGCTGGAGCTGTACCTTGTATGTATTAATCAGTATATGGTCTATAGGATTGATCGGATCTTCATTAGGAGATTTCGTGGTTACTATTTGTATTCTTTTGTGTGTTGGAATTTTGTGCTGGTCACTATCATATTAGCTCTAGCTGCGAAGTACACCAGTCTACGACCAATGGTTGGGTAATAGATTCGTTCCTGCCCTTGTTTTGCTTAGCGTCTCCTATAACTACTTTTACATCATATCTGGGACATTTCCTGAGGTTTCTCTCAAGGTTTTCGTAGAAGAGCTCCTTTCATTCGTCAGACTTATCTTCGGTTGAAGCATGTATATTAATGAGGGAGTAATTGTGGAATTTGCCTTTAATTCGAATCTTGCACATTGTTTTGCTTATTGCTTTGAATCCTGTTATAGCATGTTTTAAGCTTTTTCTTACGATAAATGCGGTACCTAGGGTGTGCCATAGTATATTGCGTAATTCCTTTCCTCCAATATACCTTTCCCAACAATTTAACTTCTTGAATCGCCGTTATATCGTCCCTGTATTTTTCAAGCTGGTCCAATAGTACTTTTAACTTACCAGGTTGGTATAGAGTTCGCACGTTGCATGTCCTTTTTCCTTTTGGCTGCCCGTCATATCCGTTACAGGATGTACTTCACTGCACAATTTCTCGGAAAAGAAGGGTATCAGGAAGAGTGTCAATGTGTATTAAGAATGAAGTGGCCTTTCAGAGTCGTATTCCAGCGGAGGAGGGTTCAAATGTATGATTTGTAAATTGCAGTCCGGCTGAGATTAATTAGCTTTTAGATCCAGATTGTCCACTTAGCCAGAGGGTCGGTGTCCTTGAGGGTCGACGTACACAATTCACCACGGACGCTCTTTACATACTCCACTTCTGCTTGTATCTCTTTCCTGGAAAAAAATTTGCTTGTGGATGCGTACATTCTTTTCATATTGCGCCTGTAAGATGCTAAGTGTCTTTCTAGCTCAAGCAGGACGCGCGCAGGGACAATATTGTCTTGTAAGATGCCAAGTGTTGAAATAAGTTAAGATCATAGTCAATGTGCGTGCTTCGGTTGTCAGCGTTTTTTAATTTTTCATTTTGTAACTACCATTTTTTATGGAATGGATCGTTATTTTATTGCCATTCCCTTAATTGTTTCTTCTGAAGCGGTCTTGCTCTCAATTTCCATTGAACTTAACAACCCCACCACTGGAAGATAATTAACTGCCAGGAGGAGGGATGGCTTCCATCCATCACGTTGCATTTCATTCCCCTTACGATGGCATTTTCTTACTAATAAGGAGTATGAATTTAGGGCGTAATTAGTCCAGGTTGAACATAAGCTTGTTATAAGATGGTTAATTATCATCAAGATCATGCTTTGTATAGCCCACAACATTTTCAAAGTAAATCCGTTTTGGTCTTCATAATTGGGACAATGTAAATTAAACATAACCACTAACCATGCAGGAGTTGTTTAGCCAGCAACTTGATTGTCTTGCCCGAAATCCTTTGAACAAACTTTGCTATTGCACAAGAGCTGTGTACACAGCCCAAATCTCGGGCAAATTCCATTTCTAAACATGAACTTCTAAGACATCGATACTTTGCCAAACAATTGCCGGATGGTTATCTTCTTAGCAAACTGCAAATCATTTAGTGCGGAGAGGTTCTATCGGAGTCCTACGGGGACGGGCTGCTAATTGCACTTGGAGTTACACGACGGCAAATTCGTCCGTTGTATGCGAACTGCAGAACTATCAAAGGATGCAAGGATGCAGCCACATTGTCCTCGCTGCGGCAGCACCAGGACTGATGTGCTGAATCGATGCTATCGGGCGGTCGGCACTCCTGCGTTGTTAATCATCTTGCTGTTCGCATTCAAACAAACTGATCCCCATTAATCCCGGCCTAAATTTAAGCTCAATTCGGCCTGTCGTTGTATCGCTTTAATGGCACTGGCAACGTTATGAAACGAGCTTTCAGGCATAATTAGTGTACGTCATTACGGTACCGCAAATGATAAGTGACGTCAGTTAGGACTAAGCCACTGTCAGAAATGATAAACGTAAGTGCACGTGCCTAATCGGTCCTCATTAATATGAAGATTCTCGGACTGGACAAGCCGGAAGTAATTGCATGCCGGCCGATAGTGGGGCTGCACACCTTTGAGTTATTGCCGTTTTGGCGTCGGCTCGTAGGTCAAGAGCCGATTAATCGTTTTGTAATGAAGATTGCTCTTTGGGAATGCTCGTGTCTATTAACTTTGACAAACGGCATTCATATCAACTTTATAGGAAACTGAAGGCGATAAGTGAATAATTATTGCCGTTTAAGTTATAATTGGGGACGTGCACAGGATTGCCGAGATTGATGGGTATTTTCTTGAGGGAGTTTTATCGCAAATTAAAGCTGAGCTTTTTTTTTTTTTATATGAAAAAACCAAGCTTAGGTGTAACCCTTTGTACTACCAGTCCGTCATGTCGTTCAGTTCATGGTGCAATGTCTAGTAGTAGCTTGGTTTGAAGAATAGAGGAGAATAGGAAAGGTTAGAGGGGGTCTGGAGGGTGTAGAAGAAAATGACGATGAACCTCACGTTTGAACTCTAAGATGTTGTACGAGTTCGGAAATACCGACTGCGGGAGATCATTCCACAATCGAGTTGTTCTATTCATAAACGAACTTCTGAACCGTATTGTGCGTGAACGAGGGGGCTGTAGGGTATGGGGGTGAGCCGAGCGGGCTAGTCTTGTGTTGCGGGAAAAGTATTGCCGTGCAGGCAGGAGGTCCTGAATTTCGGTGGAACAGTCGCCATGGTAATAGCGATAAAGTATGGAGAGGGCTGCTACATTCCTACGGTGGCTCAAGGTGTCTATGGAGGCGCGAAAGGGGCCATCACCAATGAGTTTGAGGGCACGATTTTGCACCTTGACGAGACAAGCCAAGGTGGTTTTTGGGGCGCCTGCCCAGATATGTGAGTTGTATTCGAGGCGCGGCCGAATGTAGGATTTGTATATTGTAGCCAATGCGGCTGGCTGGAGGAGGAACTTGCATGTCTTGAGAAATCCAAGGCATTGGGAGGCTTGTTTGGCGATTTGGAATATGTGATCGTTCCATCGCAGATGCTCCGTTAAAGTTACCCCTAGGATGTTGAGAGTTGAGTCAGCCGTTAGATTCTCTCCATCCACCGAGACAGGAGGAAGGTCGGTACAATTTTTGTTGGAGATCAGACAGTGCTTCGTTTTTGTGGCATTGAATTCGACGCGGTTCATTTCGCCCCAATGAAGAATCGATTTGATATCCCGGTTGATCGAAGCCGACATCAGTTGACGGTGGTAAAGACAAGGTCTGGCACGTGCTTGTCTTATATTGTCGAAGGAGTAAGAGAAATTCAGAGTACCGTCATCAGCGAAGCAGTGAAGTGGGTTGGAGGGGATTGAGAGCAGATCATTAATGAAGATTAGAAAAAGTGCGGGTGAAAGAATTGACCCCTGGGGAACTCCGGCCGAAATGGCGTGGGGGTTGGATTCGACGCCATCCAATACTACCTTGATTGAACGGCATGAAAGAAAGCTCTTAATCCAGTTCCTTAGAACTAAGTGTATACCAATAGCTTGGAGTTTATTCAACAGAGCTGGGTGCCATACTCTGTCAAAAGCCTTTGATATATCTAGAGCAACTAGGCTAGACTCACCAAAGCTGTGAATGCTTTGGTTGATACGCTCGGTTAAACACGCAAGCAGATCGCCAGTAGACCGTTTAGATCTGAAGCCGTATTGCCTGTCGTGTATAATTTGGTTGGATTCTAGATATTTCATCAGCCTTTTATTGATTATTGTCTCCATGATTTTGGAGAGAACAGAAGTAATTGCTATTGGGCGGTAGTTTAAGGGGTCGCTGGCTTCACCTTTTTTTGGGATTGGCTGAACATGAGCTAGTTTCCAAGAGTCGGGATACACTCCGGAGAAGTAAGACAGGGCAAAAAGTTTGCGCAGAGGTTTAGCCAAAGGTGAGGCACATTTTTTAAGTACCATAGGGGGGATTTTGTCGGGACCAGTGGATTTGTTGGCGTCGAGTTCTTTGAGACACCTAAACACCTCGCGAGTCCTGAAGTGAACTCCGTCCATTGAGTGGGTGGTATTCTCGAGAGTGGGGGGTGACATAGCAGCATCGGGTAAAGAAGAATTTGCGGCGAACAGAGAAGCTAATAGGTCGGCCTTGGGTTTGCTTTCTGTTATCACTTCCTTGTTGTGAATAAAAGGAGGTGTTGAGGAGGAAGTAAAATTCTTCTTGATGGCAGTTACCAAGGACCAGAAGTTTTTGCTGCCTGTAGTGGAGTTAAGAATCTTACTTCTCAATCTATCATCAAATGATGATTTGACTTTCCTGATGATGGAGTTACAGGAGTTTCTAAGTTTGACGTACTCAGCAGCTTATGCCGAATGATTAAAAGGAAGGCCAACGCGTAATGTTTAGAAGTAACGCTTAGCTCCAAGGGATGAATAAGGAATATTATAGGTGCAGAGGAGGTTGGAGGATGCTGAAAGAGAGGGCGATGAACTTTTTGTTCAAACTCTTGGATGTTGTTAAAGCTCAGAAAAATATGAATTGCGGAAGGTTGTTTTACGAACTTATGCATCAGGTTTATATATTATATAATAATTAGGGAGTGGGGAGGGGGGTTTGTCCAATTGTGAACATATTTCACTAACGGAAAAAGA